>CM069449.1:74532444-74771503 GCA_035610835.1 Ophiura sarsii | reverse complement strand
CTAATATAATTTGGGTAATGTGGATATGCTAAAACCAAACCATAAAGATAAATTGGAATGACAAAATGTGTGTAAAATTAGGCAACATATCCACTAAATCAATTTGGAATTAAATATGTCGAAAAGTCATCAGTAGTATTCAATCCAAAAAGATTCAAAATATAACGACTACAATTTGGAAATAGAACGTATTATACTAATACACAAAGCAAAAAACAAAAAAAACTTTTTCTAATCAAGAACAACAAACAAGTAGCAAATCATATTAATAAAATGATTATTGTGGAATTTTTAACATTTCAATTTGACTGTTGTCTGCCCAAGTTAACATTTACTGGAAAAATATTGAGCAATTTACCACTTTTCACTACGGTATAGCAACAAATCAGTCACATGTACAGGGTGGGTGTCTCTCTGGATCCTCCAAATTTGAGATCACCAATTTTCATTACACACTGGTAACTACAAAACCTTGAAACTACTAACATTCTTACCCATTGGTTATTTCATTTCAACTTAGAGTTGATGTTGTAAAGGAGATGCAATACCTTTCTGTGGGTGTGGTATATTGAACAAGTTCTGGATAATCTTCTGCAGAAAACTTATATGCGACGTTGAAGACATAATGTGTAGCCATGAGTATGCCTACTGCTTTCATGAAGTCGGCCGTGGAACAGACTTCTTCACCTTCAGCTATCAGGGTGTAATCCTTGACGGTTTCATCTACTATGGCAGCAATTGAGCCGTTATACTGAATGTGTATGTGTGACGGGAAGGAATCTTCATCTACCTATTAAAAAGTTGAAAGAAAATAAACTATTATTATTCATTTATTTTTAAATAACAAACCAAACATAAACCTTTGTAACAAGTACATTGCAGTGGCGTACCGACCGGGGGGCAGGGGGGGGGGGGGGGGGGGGGGGGGAAGTTGCCCCCCCCCCCCGGCTCCAAATACCGGGACGCTAAATTCGCAATACCGGGACGCTAAATTCGCATAAGGAGAAAAAAATAGGGCCTAGGCTGAAAAAACTGAGGATTGGGCATTATTTGTCGACTGTTTTGCTTTTATGACTCCGACATTTTTTGTGACCGTGCGAATTTTTTTGACTGTGCAATTTTTTTTTACCCTACCCCCCCCCCCCCCCCCCCCCCCCCCCCCCCCCCACACTTACGTGAAATTCACGAGGTGACTGACTGGGCAAAAATTTGGGGCAACCTTTTACGAAAATGTACGCCACTGTCGGGACGACATATACTTCTGCCCCCACTGGCTCACATGCCGCGGTACGCGCCTGGAAATGCCCCCTTGCCCCCCTGTAGCGCCGCTACTGGGAGAAAAAACAACAACATTAGTATACCTGTGCAACCACAACTCATAACCCAAAGTTGCAATTTTGTTCTCTTTTTTTTCACCCTTTTCCCCAATAGTTATTCTTTTTCCAATTGGCATTATTTCCTCAATTCTGCTCATTATTTCCCGGGTGCGGTGCTCCCTGCTCACGCACTTTGTGCAACCCTGGACAATGATGTGGATGGCAATTTATTTAATATTTATTTAAAATTCAACACCTACCTTTATTGACATCTTCGGTCACCCTGGCGAAGATTTGGTAACTACACTTGATGCCTTCGGATTATGTTCACTTCACCATCACTATGTCAGTACGAGTACAAACACATGTAGTAGGCTTTTACTGTAAATAAATGCAGTTAGTAAAAACATATTAAAATAGGCTTAGATCTGAACATAATGTGTTTTGTCAGTGTCGTTTTCTGCGCAAAGTATTTGTTACAATGTTCCCACTCATAGGGCATTCATAGTGTAAATGACATCACTGATCAATGTTTGTTTTTCCCTTTGTAAAGCTGGATAAGCTATCGAACAAAAGGATAAGTAGAGGAGTGGGATAATGGCAAATAACACAATACAGTGGATGATGTAATATAGGAAGCTGGAGAACACAGGCAGACTGAGAAAAGTGGGGTGGAGGACCTTGAATGACCTAAGTGCAGGTCAAGACAGCAGGCTGAGCAAGAAAACAAGAAATTACTGGGAGGGAGTGTTTGAAAACCCCAAGAAAATATAACCTAACCAAAATGGGACCACTGGCTACCAACCAAACACTCCCGAGAACGAGCCCAATCTAGGTGGGACTGCACACAGACCGATCAATCTGTTGTTTTGATCGCCCTGCCCCCAGACAAGGAAACAGTGTAGTGTATTCTCTTTTTCTTCATATTTTCCTTTCCCTTTTGGTGTTTCTTGTATAAATTGTTCCCCACCATTGCAGTTGGGTTAGTGATCTTTTACATATGCTACTTTTACATTTTATCACTTCCCTCTTGTATCCCTTTGGGATCCTGTTGCTTTTTTGTGTGTGTGATCTGTTGGGACTCATGTCTTACCATTATTAAAATAGGCTTAGATCTGAATGTGTTTTGTCAGTGGCGTTTTCCGAGCAAAGCATTTGTTACAATGTTCACACTCATAGGGCATTCATAGTGTAAATTACATCATAGATCAATGTTTTTACAATGTGGATGGCAATTTATTAAATATAAAATTTATTTCAAATTCAACACCTACCTTTATTGATGTCTTTAGACGGGCTTCAGACATCATGGTAAAGATTTGGTAACTACACTTGACGGCTTCGGTTTATGTTCACTTCACCATCATGTATGTCAGTACGAGTACAAACACATGTAGTAGGCTTTTACTGTAAAATAAATGCAGGGATCAGTACAAATTATTAAAATAGGCTTAGGGAGCGTTCATAAATACTTTGGTGGGCGGTGGAGTGGCTGGCAAATTTTATTTTTGGTACATCAACACATTTTGACCCCCCCCCTCTCTAGCTATGCCTATTTTTTTGCCCCCCCCCCCCCTTTTTCTTGATAACTGAACCCGAATTTGTTGACCCCCCCCCCCCCCCCCCCCTCAACTTATCATTTCCCTGACCTCTTGTCAAGGTCAAGAAACATAGTTAATATATAGTTATACTATTTTACATAAATACCTTATTGCTGTGATTTACTACAGCATATTCTCAATTTTATTAGAAACATAGGCCGGTACATAATATTCTATTCTGTACATGGGCACAGCTTGGAGGGCAGAAGATACAAAATCTGGAGCGAGTCAGGACTCGCACATCTTTACCAGTGGCATGTTATCAGGGGTGGGGTCTCCATTCCTCAAAGACTTCACACAACTTTTGCACGATTATCTGTTCTTGAAAGACATGCATGTGTAGCGCAAATTCTTTTCTGCTTTTTATTTCATTTACATGAAACTGGCCATGCTTAAAATGATATTCCTTGACCTGCACGAGCGAGCGCGTGGCGGGCGATAACATTGCTATTTTATACTACATTTGGTTTCAATTCCCACTGACTGACGTTTTGAAATGGGATATAAGTAAATATCTAAACTTCTCTGAATCGGTGTAATTCCCCCTGAATGAGTCAAAGATGGTGGGGTGGGGTGGGGGGGGGGGGGCTCCCCTACCCACACTCCACCATTTGAACAATCCATAGCACCACTGCTCTTTTACCTGAACTTGGACAGCCCTCAATCCTCGAGAAAAGAATTGGAAGCAGATTTATAATACATTCCAAGTTACAGGCCGATACTATTCCTAATTACTTCAAAATCATGGTTTTATAGAGTGAAAATTAACCCAACAGTTTATTTTTTACTCTAAATTCACTCTAAATGTTGAAGTAATTTCTAGAATCGTATCGCTCTGTATCTTGGAATACATTTATGATTTATGATCACAAATGTAAATCTGCAAGTAAATCTGCTTCCAAAAAAGATTCGAGGATTGACGGCGTGTCTCCCCACACACACTATGGAAAGGTATGGCTGCTGGCTGCCGCACCTGGCCCGTCACCCACCTGTACAGATGGAGATCCCTCTCTATATTTGTATGCCATCACAACATTGTGTGAGTGTGAATCCGGGTTTGAAATTTTAAATTTCACTGAAACCTAGGTTATGAACAAATACTGTGCATAGGTAAGCAGGGGTCAGGCGGCGAAGGCCCTAGAAAATGTTGACATTAACGAGTGTTCAAACTTTTTTGACCCCTATAAGGGTTTTCAAAACCTTTTTGACCCCCCCCCCCCCTATACTTTTCCAGCCCCACGCCATACCAACCAAAGTGTTTATGAACGCTCCCTAATAGATCTGAATGAAATGTTTTTTGTTAGTGGCTTTTTTTTGCGCTAAGGATTTGTTACAATGTTCACACTCATAGGACATTCATGTAAAATGACATCACTGATGAATATTTACAATGTGGATGGCAATTCATTTAAACTAAATTTATTTAAAATTCAAACACCCACCTTTCTTTATTGACATCTTCTGACACCCTGGCACTGGCGAAGATTTGGAAACTACACTTGACACCTTCCGGATTTTGTTCACTTCACCATCACTACGTCAGTACAAGTACATGTAGGCTTTTACTGTAAAATGAATACAGAAGTTTAAAAAAAATTAAAATATAGGCTTTAGATTTGAATGCAGATGTTCACATTCTATAGTTGCTAACAACAATAACATGAGCCTTGATGTGATTAGGACTAGGAGGTTTGTATAGTCTATTTGTGATGAGATCGTACTGTTTGCAACAGAGGATGCGGTTTGCACGTTGATGCAATATTGACCAGGACAGTGGCGTAGCTCAAGCCCCGCCCCCCACCCCCTAAAACAAAAAAGGGGGGAGAAAAAAAGGAAATAGAAAAAAATTGAGAAAAAATACCAAGGTTATTAGCCAAATTGAAGGCAAAATTGTACATGTAGTACATTTAGTGTGCGATTTTTTTTGACTGTGCGATTTTTTATTGACTGTGCAAATTGAAAAATTGAAAAAAATCCTAGCTACGCCACTGGACCAGGAAGTAATCTATTTAAATGTCTTTCTTCTGTAGTCAGTTTTATTATTCAACAACTGTGCTGTGTTTTCTGAAACAATAATACAGAGATAAACAATACAAAATACATGCACATAAATGGGGATGGATAAACGGCGAGTTATCGGGCGGTAAGTTATGGGAGAGTTACGGTAAGACCAGCCGGCGAGTTACGGTAAGACCACCCGGTGATTTACGGTAAGACCAATCCGGCAGTTACGGTAAGACCAATCCGGCGAATTACGGTAAGACCAGCCAGCGAGTTACGGTAAGACCAGCCGGCGAGTTACGGTAAGACCAAGCCGGCGAGTTACGGTAAGACCAGCCGGCGAGTTACGGTAAGACCAGCCGGCGAGTTACGGTAAGACCAGCCGGCGAGTTACGGTAAGACCAAGCCGGCGAGTTACGGTAAGACCAGCCGGCGAGTTACGGTAAGACCAGCCGGCGAGTTACGGTAAGACCAGCCGGCGAGTTACAGTAAGACCAGCCGGCGAGTCACTGTAAGACCAGACGGCGAGTTACGGTCAGACCAGCCGGCGAGTTACGGTAAGACCAAGCCATTTTGACATTATTTAGGCAGAAATTGGGCAAAATTTGACGCAAGAAGAAGAAAAAATCTCCTGACCCGCTTGACCTACAGAGATGATCTTAGTATCATTTTATTCCGGAAGCAGAGAGACATTCATTTCTGCACAGAAATTCCTACCTATAGTGTGATTAAAAATTGAACGAACACCACGCATGCAGCACATAGATGATCGCGCCTGAAAATGTCACGCTCATGGTTATCCGGGCTTCACGCAATGTACGCAAAACACTGCTTCAATATGTTTGTTTTATTATAAATCCGCCTATAATATTATTAGTAGTCCGGTAGTACTAGTATAGGCATGATCATAAAATGTTGAAAATAAAAAAGATGTCTTTGAAAATGGAATAGGCATACATGGAGAAAAAAAGTACTTTACAATACAAAATGATGGTTCAACCATGGACTAATTATAAGTCCATGGTTCAACCATGTCTGCAGACTGAATAATCACAAACTTATAACCAAAAAACTGGTCAAGTCAAAGTCATGCAAATTTTAAACCATTTTAGCTTAAATCGGCTTTACTTTCATGTTGTCTAGTTGCTTGTGTGTGGTTAGTTAGACATCATTGAATACATCCCATTCCCAGCCCGTTTCTCCCTTTTTCGTTGGATTTAAAAGAGGTAATCATAGTTTTCCACAAATTTTCAAAAAAAAGTCGCCCTAGTCAATGATATGAACATCCCTATCTAGTACTGTCTAGTCCGGCAGCGGGGATAACAGCGTATTTCCTTGCGAATGACAATATATTTATATTTCGTCTTTCTGAATCAGAAGCAAAATTCATGAAAATGACTTGATCCCGGACTTGAATTTGATGTCATTCCATGCAGGTGTCCGAATTGTCCAGCCCTGGCAAATTTGCCAGTACACTGGCAAATATGCCCGCTAAGTGGGCATATTTGCCAGTATTTACAGTTAATCCAAAAGTAGCGCTTCCACACAATAAATGGCATATTCTACATTTCATATCAATTGTTTAAAGGTAGATGTTCCGATTTTCAACTAGAAGTTTTCTATTCTACATGAAAGGTCATCCTTAAAAAAGTCGTGTTCCAAAGTTTGAGTTGCATAGCTCTATCTAATGGTTCTTATTTTAAACGCACAAGATGCTGTGAACTGTACCCATTGAGTAGTACACAAACTATATCGGTGGTTACCACCATTCGCGGTAATTCGACGTTATTTCATCGATTTCTCCGTAATTATACCGATTTAGGCCGTTAAATTTCAGTATGATGATGAGAAAAATACGAGCTTTCATATGATATGAAAATCTTCCTATGTTTGAAATAATTCTGTGTTACGAAAATGTGATCGGGTCATTAACTCAATACCTAAATATTTTGTGTCGCTTCAAAAAAATTCTTGGTTGCATTTCGCCAGAAAAATGATGAAATTTCAGTCATTTTGTGGCAAGTGGACATTTTGCCAGTATTTACAGTTAATCCAAAAGTAGCGCTTCCACACACAAAATGGCATCTTCTATCCTTCATATATCGATAGCTGAACTTGATACCAAAATAGTTTGCATCGCTTCAAAACAATTCATGGTTACGTTTTACGAGAAAAAAAAAGATGCAATTTCAGTCATTTTTGGCAAAAACTATTTTTGAAATTTCATTTTCAAGCTTTCATTGAAAGTGCACTATTACATTAACAAACAGGGAATCCTCTACTCTTAGGCCAAAACAATTTTTTGGAAATCTAGGGTCGCTATTTTTTTTTTTCAAAGAAAAAACCCAGAAAGAAGCACTAACAAGGAAAGATGAAAAAGTGCTTTGAGTAGTATCTGTATCTGCTCGTTTAAAAATCAAATAAATAAATAAATAAATAAATAAATAAATTAAATTAAAAAAAATTAAATAAAAATCAACAACAAAAAAATCTTTAAAACGTGTTTTTGTGTAATTGTGTACTTATTGGTGTACACACACAAATCCCCTCCCCCACCACAAACCCCTCTGTAACAGTCGCCAACGGTGCTCCTATTGAAAGCAAAACTTCCGGGCGCACTTGACAACACACAATCGGATGTCAGCGTCCGTGTCATAAAATGCGTAATTCGCATTGAAAGAAATGGTTAGTTTATTGTAGTAATATCATGTTTAAACTTTGTAGATTAATAATAAGTGGATGAAGCATTGTAGAGGACATTTAGAGACACTTATTTACGTGGTTCATAGATTCTTGGGATGTCAAATTGTGTCTGTAAAATGTAATGGAAAGTACAGAGTTGAAACTGAGTTAAGCTTAACCACTTGATAATTGTATTTGGTGTATGGAAACTGCATTATTGTTTGATAAATGAGGATTTATGATGTTTACTTTGGTAGAAAGTAATGCCAACGGAATAATATTTAACTGAATAAGGAACTTCAGGGATTATTACTTTGTTTATATCATGGAACTGTTAAAAGGATGAAAACTATTGTGTACTGGCAACCAAATTATATGGTTCATAAAACTATTTGCTGAGACCATATTTGGTTGTTTTATTTGTGTTTAGGAAGCCACGATGCTTGCGTACTCTGTCAGCCTACAAAACATGTGAGACAGTCCTCTGAGTATTAAACTTGAAAACAAGTTCTGGAGAAGACCCAAGGTGGTAAGTGACAAGTGTTGGTTTATGATTCACGTATAGTTAGCCAAGGAAACCTATGGGCATTGATGACAAGTAAAGTTGGTGATGTGTAGTAATAAGATGAACAATGTTAACTGTGTATATAGCGTTGAAATATGGTAAACTCTTGATGAATAATTATGTGCGCTGTAACCATGGTAACCGATCCTGGTAAGACCAGATTAATGTATTATTTGTATTCACCCCCTCCTGATGTTGCAAGGTGACCCTTTCAGGTGATCAAGGTCATTGACCTTAAGGACATTAGATTGTGGTAACGTTATAGTTGTTTAAAGGTAAATTGTTATGCCATTGTTTTCATGAAGTATTACTCATGCTAATTGTGTTCTTTGTTTTGCGGTTTAATTACAGTTTTACGGAGTTATTGGAATATTTCATACTAAATGCGATTGCGACTCTGCGGGGACTCTGCGACTGCGAACCCATTATTTGCGTATTATGAACTTAGTGTGAATAAACCAGACTTCTGTGTTAGAACTATAAACACTGACTATCTTCGTCCAACTTGTGTCTCTACGTGTGTTTTATGTTGAAACTGCGGGTTGGCTGCCGGAACACCCTCCCAAACCCACTCAACCCCAACCACAAGCCTACTCCACCTTCCCACAATGCCCCCCACATCTTAACCACCCAACAACCTCCCCTCCCCACCACAAATCCCCACCCCACCACAACCCCTCAACCAGTGGCGTAGCCAGGTTTTTCTCAGTGGGGGGGCAAAGGGGGGGGCCGGGAGTTTTGGTGGGGGGGCAACAACCAAATTGAGGATTGAATTTCCTTGTGTTGTGAATAGGTTAGTCCCAAATTATTTCAACTGACATTTCCCACAGGGGGGGCAACAGGGGGGGCAGAGAACCCCACAGGGGGGGCAGCTGCCCCCCCTTGCCCCCCCTTGGCTACGCCACTGCCCTCAACCATCACAACCCCCAACACAAACTCCCTCCCCTTCCCATCCCCATCACAACCCCACCCTAAACCCCTCCCCTTTCAAACCGCACCACAAACCCCCCTACCATAAAACCCCTCCCCCACCACAACCCCCCCCACAAACACCCTACCCCTAGGCCAACCCTTCCCACCCCATGCATCCACGCCACCATCCCCACCACAAACCCTCTCCCCAGGGCCATCCCATTCCCATTCGCGAACACAACCCCTGCCCACTACTAACCCCCTCCCCATCCACAAATACCCTCCCCATCACTAACCCCCTCCCAACCACATATACCACCCCCATCACTAACCCCTTCCCAATCACAAACACCCTCCCTATACCCTGCCTCACACCAAACCCCCTATTACAAAAATCACATGGTTGCGCCGCCCATCGACACTATACAAACACTTTTTTACAATAGACAAAACTTTTGCTTGATGCTGAATGGATGTTTCTGACACACACACCCCTTGTATTTCATTGGCCACAAGTACTCATTTAGGCTAGTGGATCAACCCAGATATAGTGCTGGGAGATATCAAGCCTCTCAGTCTAAACCAAAAATCACAAAATGTTCTTCATTCATCTCTTAAAATTAAACAAGTATCAGAATTTGCTTAATTGAAAACAGAAAATGAAACTTAAACCTTTCCCCAGCAGATTTTTACTCCATTGGAACAATTATTTTGGGTTTCAAATATGAAAAATAGCGAATTTATCTTGGTGGGAGAATTTGGCCACTAAGTCGGTGGCCAAATTTGTCCACCTGCAACTTGCAAGAACTGATGTGCAGCTTTTGATTTTAAATCCTCTATAGCACCATGTCATCATGCAAGGCTACACCTGGCTTGTTGAATATCACACAAGTATGTTTCATGAAATATACATAAATATCGTTTTAAAAACTTACCTTGTTTGACTGCGACCCGGCAGACTCGGCAGTACACAATAACGTAACAACAAACGATGGCGGCGGCGGAGACTTGCGAATTGCGTGTGAATGATGTGTCTGGGCTATCCCATAATATTTCGACCAATCACGATTTTTTGAACGAACTTTTACACACTTGCAAATGAGTAAACGTGTCGAACGACCCATTAAAATCCATTGACTCATGTCTTACGTTTTACGTGGGTCAATTCAAATGGGTCAGACTACACAAACCCATCTTACGTGAGTCAACGTGTCGAGCGACCCATTAAAATTCATTGACTCATCTTATGTGGGTAAATTCAAATGGGTCAGAACGCACCGACTCATCGCTTCGCTGGGACACGGTCACTTGACACAGATAGACGGGTAATGTGAGATGACCTACTGCAAATGAGTCACTTGACCCATCTTTGACCCAGAAAAGTTTTCTGTGTAGTTACGCATTTTTTTTTAACGTAAATGCTGTGTAATATTTTACCACATTTTATGTAAAAAACCCACAACATTATGGGAAATTTTGCTTAATTTGTTAGTAAATATTTACAAAATGACTAGGTATTTTTTACTGAATTTGGATGTAGGTTTAAGGTGATTGTTTACACAATGACTGGCTATTTTTTACTGAATTTGCATGTATGTTTAAGATATTTGTTTACACAATCACCGGGTATTTTTGACTGAATTTGGATGTATTTTTTAGGCAATTGTTTGCACAATTGCTTGGTATTTTTTACTGAATTTGGATGTAAGTTTTAGGTAATTTCAAGGGATTTTTTGAAGGTAAGGAAGTAATATATCTTTCCACTTTTGGTAATGCCTTTATGTCCTTGTTTTCATGATGTTATTGAAGTCATCTGAAAATCATTATTTTTTTTAATTTTTTAAATCAATCAATCAATCAATCAATCAATCAATCAATCAATCAATCAATCAATCAATCAATCAATCAATCAATCAATCAATCAATCAATCAATCAATCAATCACCTTGCATCGTTGCATTTTGACCTATGTACATATTACATACGCCCTAATCACGTTTCACATGGCCACATGTACAAATGAGCCGCTATGTTGCATGCAAACGCAACGCATTAGTCCCAATCGGTACCGTAGTGCAAGTGTATCTTCGTTGTGGCTATAGTATACTAGTAGTGTAAGCATGAACGATAGTATAGCCACCATTGGGTCTAGCAACGCATGCACGGTGTACGACTCCGACGACGCTCGGTGCCAACACAAATTTCACTTTTTTCTGTGAATCTCTCAAAACATATGATTTTCAGATGACTTCAATAACATCACGAAAACAAGGACATAAAGGCATTACCAAAAGTGGAAAGATATATTACTTCCTTACCTTCAAATTTGTCAATGTATTCCGGAGGAACTCGCGACCGGCTGAGTGTTTCTCTAACGCTCGCCATCTTGTATAATTACACGAAGAGATTTTACCCGGCGATTAGGGAAAGATTACGACTTTCACCAATCATATCGATAATTCTTACTTAACACGTTGGGCGAAATCACCTTTTACCGATTCAATTGTATTTTAGACTTTTGTTTTACTTAATTTCGGTAAAATATCTACAAACCCCGGTAATTATCTCCAATACATTTCAAAAATGTAATTTTAAAAGTTACAAAATGGTTTAGTAATAAAAAAATACCTCGCATTGTGTACTTTTTGCATAATTTTACTTTACATTACGTTATTTTACCTAACTTGCGCAAAATTTCTGTGTGTGTATAGATACAGAAACGTAATCAAGTGTATAAAGAAGACACACCCCTCGCTTACGCTCTGATATATTTATAGTATTATTCAAATTGTGTCAACATGAGCGGGCGTTATAGTGCAAAAGTATGCATCTAACTGACAGGTATTGTCAGTTGATACTTCACTATTGCTACGTTCTAATCCACCACATAAGTGGTTGATTTGATTGAGTAAACAGAATAATATATAAAACAGACACGTGATATTTATCTACAAACAATGTCTTATAGAAGGCGTAATAATAATAAGAAAAGCAAATAAATGACATAATAACCAAAATGTGAAATAAATAAAACAATTATATTTAGCTGACATAAACTGTAATTTATATATCGTCGGACGTGTACAATGTACATACCTGTGTATCTTTCAAACAAGACGATAAAAACGCGATAAAAATCCTCTGAACCTCGTCGGCATCAAGCCTCTTGATAATGTTTGAAATAGTACTTTTTAGCAAGCAAGGCTAACATAATTTAAAATATACTTAACATTGACATTATATAGCGTTCGTTGTTTACGACGCGTCTCATCTGTATATCGTAGCTGCCGGGAATTAGAAACGTTCGTTGTTTTGTTTACGACCTTTTACATAGTGGCGTATCTATCTCGTATCTGCCCCCAAAAAGTAGATAGTTTTGTTGTTTACGAAAATCCATATACAGGCGTAATTACCATACGTCGGTTTTGAAACAGTAATTATTAATTGCCATTGGGGTTTTGTTTTTGTTTTTGTTTGGGGGGGGGGGGGTGAGGTCAAAAAATTTCGCACGGTAAAAAATAAAATCGCAGAGTCAAAAAGGCGCGCAGTATAAAAAACAGCACAGTTTTGGCCAATCATCAGTTTTCTCTATAACATTTTTCTTTATTTAGCCGACTGCTGCAAAAAAATCGACCCGCCAAATTGCACCTTTTGCGCACGCTACTGCCTTTTCGTTCCCTTTTCCTTTTCCCTTTTCCTTCCCTTTTTTCCCTTTCCTTCCTTTTCTCCCTTTCTTTCCCTTCCTTTACCTTCCCGATTTTCCACTGCCTTCCCGATTTCCCGGTCAAATTATTTTTCGGGGGGGGGGGCACTCTGCCCCCCCCCCCCCCCCCCCCCCCCCCCCCCTTGCCAACCCCCGGCTACGCTACTGTCAAAATGCCAATATGTTTGACAATAAAACATGTTATTTGTGACAAAGCAAAACAAAACAAAACCAATGGCAACACAAATTGCATAGTGTGGTTTAAGCCAATGCCATTTATTGCGATGAAATCGCACCCGTAATAGAACCTTATCGTTTTAAGCGCGTATTATCAAAGTGCGAAGAGTTAGGGTCTAAAACAACAGCAGTAATACCGGCAGCAATCATTCGCAATTGCACATTTTACGACAACCGGGAACCTTACCATTGAAACAGTACGTGAATTGGCCGCCATCAGAAACTGATCGATATCGTACCACAGTGATAAGCGCATTCATTCGACTGTACGGTAACATTTCAGACATTTTGGAAGTCAGCTAAAATAAGTATCTGTGTATGCAATTACGATCGACGCATTTAAGATATGCAATTGTATACAATGTCCGTTTGTGATACGTAGGCACGAGACTATTCTGTAATTGGATTCAGCTTGCGGTTTCAAGAGTTTGATGAACATCTTGCTATACCCATATTAAGTACCGCGCTTTTCAAACATGCCAGTCATAGGCCTACAGGTGTGAGGGAGACGCACACAGTAACAGTTCTACACAACATTTCAATGGGATTTTAATAAACATGATTATCCCGCGCTAGAGGCCTTGCAAGCATTCATTGATCGGCTCAGCCAGATGCCAACGTTGAGCGAGTGACCAGGGGCGTAACAGAGGTTGGTTGTCAGGGGGGGGGCACAGCCAAAAAAATTCCTGGTTAGAATAATTCCGTCCCGGAATTTTTCGTAAAAGGTATGTTATATTTTCAAAAAAGCATTAAAAATATAAAATCTCTGATAAATACAATATTTTTGATTTTAATAAATAGGGAATTATGTCAACTTATTGATCTGATAATCTGAAGATAATTGGCTGTTGTTTCTGACCGCTATTGTCATTCAAATGAAGATCGACGTAATCATGGTTTTACTCGCAGCAACGCAAATTTAATAGGTTCACTGCACAAACTCTTTATAAGTAGTGAATATATGAGTGCAGTCAGGAGGAACTTTGAATTGTGCGCTTCAGATCTAACGTTTCGATGAAAATGATAAAAACACCAATATTCCTTTAAAAGCTTGTAAATTCTAATAAAAATGTTCGATTGTCGTAAATCAAAATTCTTAGAAAAGATGAAACTTTAATAATTTTGCATATAGAAGCAAAATGGTCTAAATGGTTCGTAACATATCAAGAAAAATTCTGAAAAACTGATCAGACCACGGTACAAATCTTTTTGATACAGCCTGTAAGCTCACCTCCTTTCGCGTTACACACGGATTTTGTCTTTCGCGACATGATTTTAACTTTACACATTTATATTTGCTTGTATACCCCCTGAGGTAGTAAAGGTATACATTTTCTGAAGGGAAATTGCATGAGGAAACCAAATATGCCATTGAAATTATAGTACGACTAAAATGGTATGATTCACAATGTTCGGAAAAATATCAGAATTTTTAATTTTCAATTTGAGATCTATATATTTTGTACACCTTCCCCTATCATTATTTACTTTACATATTTGAATTTCTCATGAAATTACCCATCAGATTATATATAATTGTCAAAGGTTACTACGTCGGTAAGGTAATTAAACACCTCCCTGATTATACCGGCTACACTGCAAAAAGGTTGCTTAAAATACGTTGCTAAAAGTACTTTTATCATCCGTTGGTTGACGTGTTGATTAAAATTCATTCAATATATGTAGAAAGTTAGGCGTTGTATAAAAGTAAAAAAATCCCCAGCGTTGAGCAATTCGTCGAAAATAATGTCATTAAAAGGTTGGTGGAAACTGTTTCTGTTGCTCAAATATGTTGCGTAAAAATATTTTGAGTGAATATAATTGCCTAACTTTTGAGTAACTAGAATTGTTCAACTGTTGGTGAAAACATGTTATCCGGTGTTGGGCAAATTTTACTTAACAGTTGAGCGGTTGCATACTTCAACAACGTTGTGTAAAATGTTGAGTAAATATTTAAGCAACCTTTTTGCAGTGTAGTGAATATCTCCAATTTTTATCTTATATATTTCATTTTCAGAAATATTTTAAAGGATGTACCCTTCCCTGATCGAAACTGCATTTCTGAATTCCTCTAGTTACAAGCTTTCCAAAAATGTATACTTTTGCTATCATAGGTTGAAAACTTTTTCTGTTATAGTTATTTTTATAAATCTGGTAAATTGAGGCTGATTATTCATGTTGACTGTGTAGCGAATAGGAAGAAAGCTGATGATCATGGTCTTATCCATAATAAATTAGTTGATGCAAATAGTTGACAAGACTGTTGAATGAACCACAAACTTAAAGACTACTAAATATCCGGCATAATTCTGTTATACCCTACACACCAACATCGGTACTTCGGTAGTACGCGTCGTTCTTAAAGATCACAAATTATGAATACCCCTGTGAAGGGTATAACAGAATTACTCCAAATATCCTTTAAAATGGGACCAGAATGGTGTTTGTAACATTAGGGGATGACTAGTTATTGTAAAAGAACAAAGCATAGGATTATCCCCATTGAGTTTGTACAGGCGGCACCCCTTCCGGCACCACCCCTGATCTCCAAACTTCAAAAGCTGTATCTCCCTTTCTGTATTAGCTATACCAATGCCATTTTGCAGGCAGCTAGCTTATTATTAGGGCTTTAAAATGATACCAAATTTGTTGAGATAGCCTTTGTGGTTTTAAAAATATTTCAGGAATATGACAGCATGAAACTAAAAAGTGTAACAGCACCACCCTATTGGGAGGCGAGTTCATAACGCGTGACCGTATAGAAAATGAAATTCATCTATAAGTCAAAGGATTTTTTCTTTCTTTCTTCTGCAGACTACATCATCTTAACTTAATATGTTATCACATCTGCTAGATTTTCCGATTATAATTATATGTAAGGCGGAGGTCAAGCTCAAAATTCACGTTCCCTCCGTTGTGCAAATTTCGTGCTTCAACACGGAAAAAAGTCATCCAATAGTGTGAAAAACTCGTAATTCATATATCACTGAAAAATTGTTGGACACCTCAAAAGGTGTTCTGGTTATTAACACCAAAAGGTGTTCTATGATTTTAAACTTTTATATTGGAAATATTTACACATATTTTCAGTTTTCTCTTATTTTAACAGTATCCTATATCCACAAATATTTGAAAAACATCAAAATCTATATTATCATTACAGGATTTAGTCAGCTGAAAATTGAACGTGTTCTATTTTGAAGACTGTGTTAAACAAAGGAACACCTTTCTAACACCATTCTTAACACCTTATTTGTAACAGTTTGGGAACACAATGTGTTCTAGAACACGTCTGTGAACACCTCACGCGTTCTAGAACACATTGGTGTTCCCAAACTGTTACAGAAAAGGTGTTAAGAAAGGTGTTCCTTTGTTTAACACGGTGTTCAAAATAGAACACATTCAATTTTCAGCTGACTAAATCCTGTAATGATAATATAGATTTTGATGTTTTTCAAATATTTGTGGATATAGGATACTGTTTAAATAAAAAAAACCCTGAAAATATGTGTAAATATTTCCAATATAAAAGTTTAAAATCATAGAACACATTTTGATGTTAATAACCAGAACACCTTTTGAGGCGTCTAAAAATGTTACAGTGTATCCGATTATCGCATGCAAATTGGTTGGTACTTTACACCCTACCTTGTTGTTGTGTCACGGCTCCTTCAATGTTGCAACTTACGAATAAAACCAAACATACGTTAAAAAACCGATTCAATGACATATTTTGTTCATTTAAATCAGTCACGATACTAGACTAATATGAAACAGCAAAACATCCGAATGAAATCAAACATTTGTCGTTACACGGAATGCGTCTTTAACACTGACTCTAGAGTGATTACAATACAATTGTACCATGTATTAGCAAATCACCGATTTGTCTTAAGATTAAGATTTCCATGCGCAGATAGCACACTGCGCATTCTTTTTAAATGTTAACGATTTCAATGATGATATAAAATGATATGAGCTTTACACTAAGGTGTGTGCTGCAGAGACTCTTGAAGAATATCAAAGTACTTGAATTGGTATATAACGACGGAACTTAAATTAAAACAACTACGGTAGCTCTACAATATAATCCTGAAGTGTGAGCGTAGCATATAGTCGGGTATCTACTGAGGGTTAGTGTGCACCCCCCCCCCCCCCCCCCCCAGGACTCCCCCAACCAACTTTTTCTTACTCCCTATTATGATCCTAAGACATATTCAGGATGTTACCAAAAATATTTTCAAAATGGCCGCCATAACTGGTCAAATCTCATAAAATGACATATAGCAATCAAATTGTATAGTGAAAGTATAGTTTTAATAGTGGGATGTATGTATTAGACCACTAGACACTCATATCCAGAACTTTTGCTTTGTTAACACACCTAAATCCAAGATGGCCGCCAAAATGGCCGCCAAAATTGGTAAAAATCTATATATATTGGCATATATAAACCAACATGTATGATCAGAGTATAGTTTTAACAATGGGATGTATGTGTTAGACCACTAGAAACTCATATCTAGTATTTTTGCTTTGTTAACATACTTTAAAAACAAAATGGCCGCCAAATTAATGGCCAAAAATGGTCAAAAGTGGTCAAAATTCCATAAAATAGCATAATATCAACCGAAATGTATGATAAAAATATAGTTTTAAAGATGAAATGTATGTGTTAGACCATTAGTAACTCATATCCAGTATTTTTGCTCTGTTAACATAGTTCAAAATCCAAAATTGTTGCCAAAATGGCCCCCAATATGGTTCCCGAAGTGGCTGCACAAATTGTCAAATTCCATAAAATGGGATAATATCAACCTAAATGTATGATGAAAATTTAGTTTAAATGATGGATGTATGTATTAGACCACTAGTAACTCTCATCTAGTATTTGTGCTTTGTTAACATACTTAGAAATCCAAAATGGCCCCCAAAATGGGTCCCAAAATGACTGAGCAAATTGTTGGAATTCCATAACATGGGATAATATCAAACAAAATGTATGTTGAAAGTATAGTTTTAACATTTGGGTGTATGCATTAGACCACTAGTAACTCATATCCAGTATATTTGCATTGTAATAACATACTTTAAAACCAAGATGGCCACCAAAATGGCCGCTGTAAATGTAAAAATAGTCTACATGAGTGTATGATAACCTCCAAATGGTCTAAATAATTACCACAGGTAGCCACCAATTGATCAAAATATGGAGTCTATACCATTCAATCATACCTTGTCACATACAGATACGTTTACTGGGTGGATTAAAATCTACAGATATAATCTTTTGTTTGTTACAATAGTATAAAGTGTGTCTTTATAGACATTAATGAGCAGTCAAGACACGTAGATCTTCATGTGTACCCGCCATTTCGACCCCTCGTCTTGGGCGATACTTTATTACTATATAATATTAGTGCTGGGCAATACCCCAATATTGTTCATATCTAATACACCTATCAGTTGTAAGACGCACCCTATGACCCCCGGGAGTGGTGCGTCACTTTACCGAGGTGCGTCGACTTCTCATGTACCATGACGCACCCTGGGTCAAAAAAACGACGGACCATTGCCTTCCAAATACGCACCCTCCGTCAATTTTTGGACGCACCATTGGTGGATTCTGACGGACCATGACGACGCACCCCGTCGTCAGATATCGTTGACTATAACTGGATAAAACACGATGACAACTGGAAATGAAACTACTTTTAATTCACGGGGGATCTGCCCTTATTCGATTTTGTCAACCCTGGCCCTCGAATAATTATATAGACCCCGGACCGGGACCGGGATGGACCATGGAGGGAACCAAGAGGAGAACTTGTATATGCACAATGTTATGTCTGACTGGTCTGGTCTAAAATTCATAAAATATTTAACTGATTATCATAAACGTCAGGATGAGGATGAACCAATTTCGAGAACATTCTGCCCATTCTGCTTTCGACCCGTTCAGTGGCGTAACCAGGAGGTAGGGGTGGGGTGGGGGACAGGGGGTGGGGGACAGGGGGTGGGGTGGGCGGCGGGGCATCCTTCATCCCTTTATGTTATACATGTAGGCTTGCGCTTATGCAATAAGGTAAGTAGAAAATTGGGTTCTCGAACGGTGTATAACCAAAATTGGGTTCTCGAAAGTGTATTTAAACATTTGAACTTCGGATTGGAAATTACACCTTCTATAAACCATCAAAGGATTGAAGGGAGCACTTTAAAAATACCAAAAACATTTCTAATTTAATCATCAATATCACCCATTACTTC
The DNA here is from genome assembly GCA_035610835.1 of Ophiura sarsii. Taxonomy (NCBI): domain Eukaryota; kingdom Metazoa; phylum Echinodermata; class Ophiuroidea; order Amphilepidida; family Ophiuridae; genus Ophiura; species Ophiura sarsii. The sequence continues at coordinate 74,752,219 of CM069449.1, read as the reverse complement.
GAGAAAAGGCACCTAAAAAGGCGGAACATACACGTACCGCTATTGTGATAAGTCCCCCCGGGGCTCCCCCCCCTCCCACCATTATGCCCCCCCCCCCCCCCAAATGAAATTACAAACTCGATGTGAACTTTTGTAAACTAAAACAAATAGTCAGATATGCCCCCCACCCCCCTGATGATCCACATGCGATGCCCCCTAAATTTGACTAAAATTGCATGGACAACATGGCCACGGGTGATTACGAGTGGTTCCCCCGGTAGAGTAGTCTCAGGCCAAGACTGCTGTATACTCCATCTATCGGCTCGTAGGGTAGGGGTTTTGAATCTCCAGCGGCACCCCCCCCCCCCCCCCCCCCCCGACCAAACCAAATCCGAGTACCGGGGGCTGTGGCCTGTGATCAAGGGAGTGGTCATAACCAGTCATATCGGAGACTGTCATTTCATTTCGGTGATTTCGGTGATGGGGACAACAGTGGCGGATCCAGGATTAAAATTAACGGGGGTGGGGGGGGGGGGGGGGGGGGGGGCTGACCAAGACTGTTTTCTAATTGGTACCAAATCGTAAAAGGTCCCCAACATGAAAGGTACAGTGGTACACAAAACTTAAAAGGTATATTGTCAAATTTTACGAGGGGCGCCCGCCACCCCCCCCCCCCCCCCCCCTCCCCCGGACGGTGTATCCGCCACTGGAGGGAGCACAGCACAAAGACGCTCTCCATAGACTTTACTGTTAGGAAAGGCTTTCTTAAATGGCTCTAGTTTCTATATTAGTGCGTTTGGTTCAATGAAATTTTGATATGTTTTACTCACAAGGGTATTCTACAACATATCTGAATATGAAGGAGACATCACCGTGCACTTTTTTTGATATAAGCCGCCGCATAACAACGTAGTGATATGCCTACCTAAATTCGGTCTCCGGTCTGGATATTACCGCATGTGTAAATCGGTCCGTGAAATTGAAATTGACCTCAAATCACCTAGTTGAAATGTCAGAACATCAACTACACATTTCAAACACAACATATTAGTGAAAAATTATATCATAAACCGTCAAAAAATAACTCTCTTTCCCGCCAAATAGGAACTATTGTCGTGATAAACTTTGAGTGATCGCGACGATAGCGTGTCGCGAAACCTATTTAGGTATGTGCTCCCTTATAGAGCACAAATTTGCTCAAAATCATTCAAAATTGATATCAACTTTTTCAGCGTGAAATTTTGAACAAACTAGCCAAATAAAATGACATTTGAACAATCCGTTTTTGAAATATGATCTGATCACGGAGGCCGCATCTTCCGTAAAATCACTATTATTTTCCGTTTTTTGACTCTAGACGCGGCACGCGTTGACTTGTTAGGCCTACACTCACGAAATTCAAACTTTTTGACTTAAATCCAACTGATTTTGATTTTGATCAGTCTCTGATTTTGTCGACCTAACCCACCTATAACACATCAACTGAAATAACGCCGTGTTTTTGTTTAAAAAAGAGCAACCACACACCCCCCCCCCCTGTTTTTTAAGCGGACACAGTTGGCCTATGCCATAAATACACTGCCCAGTAGATATCAAAACGCATAGATTTGGGTGAAACCCGACTTTTATTTATTGCATTGTGTAATACACCTACATTGGATCGGAGCACGCAGGAGATCGGGGACCTGGTGCTATAAGGGAGCACAGCACAAAGACGCTCTCCATAGACTTTACTGTTAGGAAAGGCTTTCTTAAATGGCTCTAGTTTCTATATTAGTGCGTTTGGTTCAATGAAATTTTGATATGTTTTACTCACAAGGGTATTCTACAACATATCTGAATATGAAGGAGACATCACCGTGCACTTTTTTTTGATATAAGCCGCCGCATAACAACGTAGTGATATGCCTACCTAAATTCGGTCTCCGGTCTGGATATTACCGCATGTGTAAATCGGTCCGTGAAATTGAAATTGACCTCAAATCACCTAGTTGAAATGTCAGAACATCAACTACACATTTCAAACACAACATATTAGTGAAAAATTATATCATAAACCGTCAAAAAATAACTCTCTTTCCCGCCAAATAGGAACTATTGTCGTGATAAACTTTGAGTGATCGCGACGATAGCGTGTCGCGAAACCTATTTAGGTATGTGCTCCCTTATAGAGCACAAATTTGCTCAAAATCATTCAAAATTGATATCAACTTTTTCAGCGTGAAATTTTGAACAAACTAGCCAAATAAAATGACATTTGAACAATCCGTTTTTGAAATATGATCTGATCACGGAGGCCGCATCTTCCGTAAAATCACTATTATTTTCCGTTTTTTGACTCTAGACGCGGCACGCGTTGACTTGTTAGGCCTACACTCACGAAATTCAAACTTTTTGACTTAAATCCAACTGATTTTGATTTTGATCAGTCTCTGATTTTGTCGACCTAACCCACCTATAACACATCAACTGAAATAACGCCGTGTTTTTGTTTAAAAAAGAGCAACCACACACCCCCCCCCCCCTGTTTTTTAAGCGGACACAGTTGGCCTATGCCATAAATACACTGCCCAGTAGATATCAAAACGCATAGATTTGGGTGAAACCCGACTTTTATTTATTGCATTGTGTAATACACCTACATTGGATCGGAGCACGCAGGAGATCGGGGACCTGGTGCTATAAGGGAGCACAGCACAAAGACGCTCTCCATAGACTTTACTGTTAGGAAAGGCTTTCTTAAATGGCTCTAGTTTCTATATTAGTGCGTTTGGTTCAATGAAATTTTGATATGTTTTACTCACAAGGGTATTCTACAACATATCTGAATATGAAGGAGACATCACCGTGCACTTTTTTTTGATATAAGCCGCCGCATAACAACGTAGTGATATGCCTACCTAAATTCGGTCTCCGGTCTGGATATTACCGCATGTGTAAATCGGTCCGTGAAATTGAAATTGACCTCAAATCACCTAGTTGAAATGTCAGAACATCAACTACACATTTCAAACACAACATATTAGTGAAAAATTATATCATAAACCGTCAAAAAATAACTCTCTTTCCCGCCAAATAGGAACTATTGTCGTGATAAACTTTGAGTGATCGCGACGATAGCGTGTCGCGAAACCTATTTAGGTATGTGCTCCCTTATAGAGCACAAATTTGCTCAAAATCATTCAAAATTGATATCAACTTTTTCAGCGTGAAATTTTGAACAAACTAGCCAAATAAAATGACATTTGAACAATCCGTTTTTGAAATATGATCTGATCACGGAGGCCGCATCTTCCGTAAAATCACTATTATTTTCCGTTTTTTGACTCTAGACGCGGCACGCGTTGACTTGTTAGGCCTACACTCACGAAATTCAAACTTTTTGACTTAAATCCAACTGATTTTGATTTTGATCAGTCTCTGATTTTGTCGACCTAACCCACCTATAACACATCAACTGAAATAACGCCGTGTTTTTGTTTAAAAAAGAGCAACCACACACCCCCCCCCCCTGTTTTTTAAGCGGACACAGTTGGCCTATGCCATAAATACACTGCCCAGTAGATATCAAAACGCATAGATTTGGGTGAAACCCGACTTTTATTTATTGCATTGTGTAATACACCTACATTGGATCGGAGCACGCAGGAGATCGGGGACCTGGTGCTATAAGGGAGCACAGCACAAAGACGCTCTCCATAGACTTTACTGTTAGGAAAGGCTTTCTTAAATGGCTCTAGTTTCTATATTAGTGCGTTTGGTTCAATGAAATTTTGATATGTTTTACTCACAAGGGTATTCTACAACATATCTGAATATGAAGGAGACATCACCGTGCACTTTTTTTTGATATAAGCCGCCGCATAACAACGTAGTGATATGCCTACCTAAATTCGGTCTCCGGTCTGGATATTACCGCATGTGTAAATCGGTCCGTGAAATTGAAATTGACCTCAAATCACCTAGTTGAAATGTCAGAACATCAACTACACATTTCAAACACAACATATTAGTGAAAAATTATATCATAAACCGTCAAAAAATAACTCTCTTTCCCGCCAAATAGGAACTATTGTCGTGATAAACTTTGAGTGATCGCGACGATAGCGTGTCGCGAAACCTATTTAGGTATGTGCTCCCTTATAGAGCACAAATTTGCTCAAAATCATTCAAAATTGATATCAACTTTTTCAGCGTGAAATTTTGAACAAACTAGCCAAATAAAATGACATTTGAACAATCCGTTTTTGAAATATGATCTGATCACGGAGGCCGCATCTTCCGTAAAATCACTATTATTTTCCGTTTTTTGACTCTAGACGCGGCACGCGTTGACTTGTTAGGCCTACACTCACGAAATTCAAACTTTTTGACTTAAATCCAACTGATTTTGATTTTGATCAGTCTCTGATTTTGTCGACCTAACCCACCTATAACACATCAACTGAAATAACGCCGTGTTTTTGTTTAAAAAAGAGCAACCACACACCCCCCCCCCCCCTGTTTTTTAAGCGGACACAGTTGGCCTATGCCATAAATACACTGCCCAGTAGATATCAAAACGCATAGATTTGGGTGAAACCCGACTTTTATTTATTGCATTGTGTAATACACCTACATTGGATCGGAGCACGCAGGAGATCGGGGACCTGGTGCTATAAGGGAGCACAGCACAAAGACGCTCTCCATAGACTTTACTGTTAGGAAAGGCTTTCTTAAATGGCTCTAGTTTCTATATTAGTGCGTTTGGTTCAATGAAATTTTGATATGTTTTACTCACAAGGGTATTCTACAACATATCTGAATATGAAGGAGACATCACCGTGCACTTTTTTTTGATATAAGCCGCCGCATAACAACGTAGTGATATGCCTACCTAAATTCGGTCTCCGGTCTGGATATTACCGCATGTGTAAATCGGTCCGTGAAATTGAAATTGACCTCAAATCACCTAGTTGAAATGTCAGAACATCAACTACACATTTCAAACACAACATATTAGTGAAAAATTATATCATAAACCGTCAAAAAATAACTCTCTTTCCCGCCAAATAGGAACTATTGTCGTGATAAACTTTGAGTGATCGCGACGATAGCGTGTCGCGAAACCTATTTAGGTATGTGCTCCCTTATAGAGCACAAATTTGCTCAAAATCATTCAAAATTGATATCAACTTTTTCAGCGTGAAATTTTGAACAAACTAGCCAAATAAAATGACATTTGAACAATCCGTTTTTGAAATATGATCTGATCACGGAGGCCGCATCTTCCGTAAAATCACTATTATTTTCCGTTTTTTGACTCTAGACGCGGCACGCGTTGACTTGTTAGGCCTACACTCACGAAATTCAAACTTTTTGACTTAAATCCAACTGATTTTGATTTTGATCAGTCTCTGATTTTGTCGACCTAACCCACCTATAACACATCAACTGAAATAACGCCGTGTTTTTGTTTAAAAAAGAGCAACCACACACCCCCCCCCCCTGTTTTTTAAGCGGACACAGTTGGCCTATGCCATAAATACACTGCCCAGTAGATATCAAAACGCATAGATTTGGGTGAAACCCGACTTTTATTTATTGCATTGTGTAATACACCTACATTGGATCGGAGCACGCAGGAGATCGGGGACCTGGTGCTATAAGGGAGCACAGCACAAAGACGCTCTCCATAGACTTTACTGTTAGGAAAGGCTTTCTTAAATGGCTCTAGTTTCTATATTAGTGCGTTTGGTTCTATGAAATTTTGATATGTTTTACTCACAAGGGTATTCTACAACATATCTGAATATGAAGGAGACATCACCGTGCACTTTTTTTTTGATATAAGCCGCCGCATAACAACGTAGTGATATGCCTACCTAAATTCGGTCTCCGGTCTGGATATTACCGCATGTGTAAATCGGTCCGTGAAATTGAAATTGACCTCAAATCACCTAGTTGAAATGTCAGAACATCAACTACACATTTCAAACACAACATATTAGTGAAAAATTATATCATAAACCGTCAAAAAATAACTCTCTTTCCCGCCAAATAGGAACTATTGTCGTGATAAACTTTGAGTGATCGCGACGATAGCGTGTCGCGAAACCTATTTAGGTATGTGCTCCCTTATAGAGCACAAATTTGCTCAAAATCATTCAAAATTGATATCAACTTTTTCAGCGTGAAATTTTGAACAAACTAGCCAAATAAAATGACATTTGAACAATCCGTTTTTGAAATATGATCTGATCACGGAGGCCGCATCTTCCGTAAAATCACTATTATTTTCCGTTTTTTGACTCTAGACGCGGCACGCGTTGACTTGTTAGGCCTACACTCACGAAATTCAAACTTTTTGACTTAAATCCAACTGATTTTGATTTTGATCAGTCTCTGATTTTGTCGACCTAACCCACCTATAACACATCAACTGAAATAACGCCGTGTTTTTGTTTAAAAAAGAGCAACCACACACCCCCCCCCCCTGTTTTTTAAGCGGACACAGTTGGCCTATGCCATAAATACACTGCCCAGTAGATATCAAAACGCATAGATTTGGGTGAAACCCGACTTTTATTTATTGCATTGTGTAATACACCTACATTGGATCGGAGCACGCAGGAGATCGGGGACCTGGTGCTATAAGGGAGCACAGCACAAAGACGCTCTCCATAGACTTTACTGTTAGGAAAGGCTTTCTTAAATGGCTCTAGTTTCTATATTAGTGCGTTTGGTTCAATGAAATTTTGATATGTTTTACTCACAAGGGTATTCTACAACATATCTGAATATGAAGGAGACATCACCGTGCACTTTTTTTTGATATAAGCCGCCGCATAACAACGTAGTGATATGCCTACCTAAATTCGGTCTCCGGTCTGGATATTACCGCATGTGTAAATCGGTCCGTGAAATTGAAATTGACCTCAAATCACCTAGTTGAAATGTCAGAACATCAACTACACATTTCAAACACAACATATTAGTGAAAAATTATATCATAAACCGTCAAAAAATAACTCTCTTTCCCGCCAAATAGGAACTATTGTCGTGATAAACTTTGAGTGATCGCGACGATAGCGTGTCGCGAAACCTATTTAGGTATGTGCTCCCTTATAGAGCACAAATTTGCTCAAAATCATTCAAAATTGATATCAACTTTTTCAGCGTGAAATTTTGAACAAACTAGCCAAATAAAATGACATTTGAACAATCCGTTTTTGAAATATGATCTGATCACGGAGGCCGCATCTTCCGTAAAATCACTATTATTTTCCGTTTTTTGACTCTAGACGCGGCACGCGTTGACTTGTTAGGCCTACACTCACGAAATTCAAACTTTTTGACTTAAATCCAACTGATTTTGATTTTGATCAGTCTCTGATTTTGTCGACCTAACCCACCTATAACACATCAACTGAAATAACGCCGTGTTTTTGTTTAAAAAAGAGCAACCACACACCCCCCCCCCCCTGTTTTTTAAGCGGACACAGTTGGCCTATGCCATAAATACACTGCCCAGTAGATATCAAAACGCATAGATTTGGGTGAAACCCGACTTTTATTTATTGCATTGTGTAATACACCTACATTGGATCGGAGCACGCAGGAGATCGGGGACCTGGTGCTATAAGGGAGCACAGCACAAAGACGCTCTCCATAGACTTTACGGTTAGGAAAGGCTTTCTTAAATGGCTCTAGTTTCTATATTAGTGCGTTTGGTTCAATGAAATTTTGATATGTTTTACTCACAAGGGTATTCTACAACATATCTGAATATGAAGGAGACATCACCGTGCACTTTTTTTTGATATAAGCCGCCGCATAACAACGTAGTGATATGCCTACCTAAATTCGGTCTCCGGTCTGGATATTACCGCATGTGTAAATCGGTCCGTGAAATTGAAATTGACCTCAAATCACCTAGTTGAAATGTCAGAACATCAACTACACATTTCAAACACAACATATTAGTGAAAAATTATATCATAAACCGTCAAAAAATAACTCTCTTTCCCGCCAAATAGGAACTATTGTCGTGATAAACTTTGAGTGATCGCGACGATAGCGTGTCGCGAAACCTATTTAGGTATGTGCTCCCTGGACAGGGTGGAAAGCCTGGCAGGGGATGCCCCGGCTCTCTCAGCTGGGCCTGGCCTCGAATGTATTTTAAATACATTCGAGGCCAGGTGTTAAGGGTTGTTAATAACAACCCTTAACACCATTTGGCCTTATTTCCGGGCGGCTGGGCTCTATAAAAAATAGTGTTTTGTTTTGTTCAAATCAAATATCTCCCAGTTTTTTTTCTCTCTTTTAATACCCGACTTTTTATTGTTTGATGTCTGTGTCCGTGAGCTTGATTGACAAATTATGTGTGACCTTTCTTCGGGGGGGGGGTGGGGGGGGGGGGGGGGGGTGGGAGGGTACTCGCCTAAGCGGTGGCGCTACATAATTGGGTGTGATTTTGTGATGGAAAATCTCTAAAAATAAAAAAAAATGCCCCACTTGCTACAGATGGTTCTATTTTAAAATCCTTACAAATGGGTATATTTTCACGAATTGCGAAGAGTGGGTCTAGTTTTCCACAAAAAAAATCATATAAATGGGTGTATTTTCGCGAATGCGAAATTTTGGTCTATTTTCCAGATAATTTGCGAACGGGGTCTATAAATGTAGCAAAATCCTTAGAAATGGGTACCGTTTTTTCAAAAAATCACCTTTTAGAAATGGGTAGGCCTATGTTTTTTTATTTGAATCTCCTGCCGCACATCCCCGACCAAATTCAATTCCGGGGGCCTGTCCTACTACCTCTGTGTTCTTAGATTGTTCTGCGCTTGTGCGGAAGAGCGCAATGCTGATCCCCTATCTTATACCATGAAGATGCTTGTATACGTGACACTTCTCTTAAAATGAAAGGTTCTCGGTCTACTGCGGTTCCTTGTTTTTTTCGTTTGCCAAACTCTTGTATTGATGATCGAGTGATTTCAGGCATTTTAGAACATGCGGTATAAAATATCGGAGTGATGTTTGCGGTATTAAAGTGGAGCCTGGTTGGCGGTATTAAGGAGTTATGTGGTATAGTAGCCCTATAGCATATTTAAAGGTCGTATTTTGTTGTTCGTAAACAGATGTACACTGTGACGCACCCATGTAAAGTGACGGACCTTGACGCACCCTCCGTCATTTTTTTGACGGACCAAAGGCTGCCACTGACGTACCCTCCGTCAAATTTTTTTGGTAAACGACGCACCCACGACGCACCTCTCCCGGGGGTCATAGGGTGCGTCTTACAACTGATAGGTGTATAACGTAACACTAACAATAAATCTAATACTGTTTTTCAGTTATTTTAACCTTTTGCAGCCATCTTGGATATTTCAAAATACTCAAACTAGATCTACAGCCCCTAGGCTTTATCATAGACATATATTGAATGCTGTCTTATTATATTTGGGGGTATTGGTATTACATAATATGGTCATTTACAATACAAAACAATTGTTTTAGGTCATTTAACATCAACTTAACCACTCTGGAAGCCATTTTGGAAAGTGATACAGAGTCAAAATTGTCACAGAGGTGGGCCTTATATCTAAAAGCAATAGCTTAGCAGTTTCGAACATACTACTATTTGGTGAATGTGATGTAATATACACTCTTACAATATCTATTGTGGATTATCATACACTCATGTAGACTATTTGTATATTTACAGCGGCCATTTTGGTGGCCATCTTGGATTTAAAGTATGTTATTACAATGCAAATATACTGGATATGAGTTATTAGTGGTCTTATACATACATCCTAATGTTAAAACTATACTTTCATCATACATTTTGGTTGATATGATACCATTTTATGGAATTTCGACAAATTGTTCAGTCATTTCAGGACCCATTTTGGGGGCCATTTTGGATTTCTAAGTATTTTATTTTTATTTAAGCCATTCATTTCGTTTCGTTTCGTTTCATTTCGTTTCATTTCGTTTCGTTTCGTTCGTTTTGTTTTGTTTTGTTTCGTTTCGTTTCGTTTCGTTTCGTTTCGTTTCATGTCATGTTATTATGTAATTTATTATTTGATTGATTGATTGATTGATTGATTGATTGATTGATTGATTGATTGATTGATTGATTGATTGATTGATTGATTGATTGATTGATTGATTGATTGATTGATTGATTGATTGATTGATTGATTGATATATAACTAATACCGAAGCGTATTGTAAAACACTGACAATGTTTCCTTTTTTTCCACGTGGTATTTGTAAAAAACTGTAGAATACGTAATAGTAGAAAGGAATTTATAATTACAAGTACCGTTTAGAACAGTTTCGATGTGATGAATGATTTTATTATTTTGGTTACTTCCATTTTCATTACCAATTAACTTTCAAAACTGACATTAAATGCTGCATATTTACAGCGTTTGTGAAGAAAAATTCAACTGTGCAACATTAACATGTGTCTTATCCGGGGTTGTATGAGAACAATAGGTACTAGATCTAGTTCTGGTCTGAGACCAGGGCACCTTGATTTTTATGAGAAAATGATCCCTAGTGACCTCTTCTTGACCTTTGACCTGGTTATGATGATTGACTTTTATTCTTGCCTGATCGAACCAAACAAGATAAAACAGGTCCGATCCAATTCGGAGCATGTCTTGCAAATCGGAACATGTTTTAACTTTTACCCCTGTATAGGTCAATGACCCTTAGTGACCCCATACGACATGTCAATTTTAATCGCTGAAATACTGGTATGGGCATGGACCTAAGGAATATGTTGACCAATTCTAATGCACATCAGTCATTTCCTCTGAGACAAGAAGCATTTTAGGTGAACGGATTGAAAATCGACGTTTTGACTCCTAGTGACTCCTTCTTGACCTTTGACCTGGTCAATATCATTAACTTATTTTCTTGGCTCATCAAACCAAACAAGATGCAACAAACCCGGTCCAAATCGGATCATGTCTTAACTTTTACCCCTGTAAAGTTCAATGACCCCTATTGACCCCTTCTTGACCTTCGACCTGGTCAATATTGTTGACTTATTTTCTTGGCTCATCAATCTAAACAAGATGCAACAAACCCGGTCCAAATCGGATCATGTCTTAACTTTTACCTCTGTAAAGTTCAATGACCCGTATTGCCCCTTCTGACCTTTGACCTGGTCAATATGATTGACTTATTTTCTTGGCTCATCAATCCAAACAAGATGCAACAAACCCGGTCCTAATCGGAGCATATCTCACGTTTTACCACTGTATAGGTCAATGACCTCTAGTGATTGTAGCATGTAAACTGTAGGTGAAGAAGCATTTTGTAGATATTGCCAGAAGAAGATGATGATGATGATGATGATGATGATGATGATGATGATGATGATGATGATGATGATGATGATGATGATGATGATGATGATGATGATGATGATGATGATGATGATGATGATGATGATGATGATGATGATGATGATGATGAAGAAAGAAACGGCAGAGATAGAGTACCTCGATTTTTGAAAAAATCAAGGTAATAATATTAATCTTTATATTTTTCAATATGTTGTGTTTACATCTGGTGTTAAACACACAGAGAGTACTAATTCACATCACATACTTACGCTTACGGTCACGTATTTTTACCACCCATAAAGGTGGTTTTGTTACATTCTAGTCATTTATTTGTACTTAGGGTATTGTATCTGTGTAACCCTCCATGCGATTGACTTGTGTTTGGACTTATTTTAACGGCAATTTTATCCCCTTTAATAATCTGAAGAGAGAAAAAATCCATCACCTATGATTAAATTAATACAGTTCGTTAAAGCATTATTAGTTATGGGGTTGAGGAAGTGGAGGAGGAGGAGGAGGAGGAGGAGGAGGAGGAGATAATTGTCTAATAATGGGTGAAATGGACCGTTTTCCTGTAATAGAGCATTCTAATTCTTAGTATTATGTCAGTTTAGTTCTAAATGATGCAACAATGCTTTACATCATTTTCTTAAAGTATCAATTAAGCTAATTAACTAATTTTCAAATCTGATTAACGAAGTAGGATGAACCATGTGAGAATAGTCACAAATCCGTTTTTGTCAAGGTTTCAAAATTTTCCTGAAAAGAGATATCAAGGCTCTGATTTTAATGTAAAAGCAATGAGTTCTAATTTGTATTTGTATAATTTAGTTATCTTTTCCATTATCTAAAATTTCGTATTTTGTCCACCCTGTATATATATTTCCTAATAAGCTGAACAATTAATTTTGTATATGGCTGGATGGGTTATTTACTCAATTACAGCAAAAACATCTCTAGCCTTTGAATAGGTCCTGCATTTTTATACAATGGAGGGGAAAAAAAGAAAATTATCATTTTGTATACAATTTTAATTGTTGCACCCTGTATAACGTTTAGGTCACCCTGTATATTGATTTTGAGTTACCATATTTTCAATCCTTAGATTATAAGCTTTCCAAATATATATGGTTTCATACACTTTAGATGTAAACATAGACTCATAGGGTAACACAAATGTAGCCCAGGTTAAAAAACATGACCTTACTGTATTGTGTCCATTGACGTGATTGTGTTTGAGGCAAACCCAGTATACGTGGCACTCGGCAATACGAGCTGCGTACGTCTGTTGTCATCCAGAAATACTCACAAATTCTAAAAACAGAATCATCAGCCGCGCACCTCGGCGCTCAGAGTTGATAACTGCAGAAAAAAATAAAAGATATTACTGGTGAACCGTTATAATAGAAAACAGAAAAGTCTATTTTAAAGGGTTTCGTCTCTCACCAGTCAAATAAATCACATAAAGATGTATATATATAGTAAATAGTGGTGTGGTAGCACTGCTGAATACATTGTTTAGCAGGAGTCGTTTTATATCTGAAATTATCATCATTTTTTAAGTCACTTCCTGTGGCGATTATAGTTTTTGAAATCTAGTCGATAGATATAAAGACTATTTTTAATGTGTATGATGTCATCCAAAGAAAATGAATCCAATATGATTCACAAATGGATTAGGAGTCGTACCCGGAGGTTATGTGGCTGTGGCTTTTGCAGCTTATTTGCGGTGAAAAAACTTATATTTGGGATTGTCGCGCTCGCCCTATTGATCGTGATGACTTTTTCATATTTTGATATGCATAATACATATAGGTAAGTTGACTGTGCATTGATTTTCGTGTTGTATTTGTAATATAATTGATTTGTGTGTATTACTTAATATGTTAATTTGTTGTAACTACATAGAAAAAACATACCGGAAAACCAAACATCTAAGATTTATCAACTCGATAATCAACACTTTCCCTACGGCCCCATCACCACTCGATAATATTCTCATTCCTTACGACCCTATCCATGCCATCCCCAACACTCGATAATATTCTCTTTCCCTATGGCCCCATCCCAGCCCTCGATAATCATCACTTCCCTATGGCCCTATCTCCCCACCACTCGATAATTATCACTTTCTATACGGCCCCATCCCCACCACTCGATAATCATCACTTTCCCTACCACCCCATCCTCATTACTCGATAATCACTTTCCCTACGGCCCCATTCCCACCACTCGATAATCATCTCTTTCCCTACGGCCCCATTCCACCCACTCGATAATCATCTCTTTCCCTACGGCCCTATTCCCACCACAAGATAATCATCTCTTTCCCATGTTCCCTACGGTCCATTCCCACCACTCGATGCCGCATATACCACATGTTCCATCCATATTACAGCTCTGTGCCAAAGGCATCACACCAAGACTTCAATAGCATATTGTATTTTGAATCAGAGGTTTCATTTGTACATGAAATCCAATGAAGGTCAACGAAATACAAAAAAATAGAAAATAAGAAAGAGATTAATATCGAAATTAAAGGTACACGTACAGCAGGATTGATTACGAGTACAAAACCATAACAAAGATAAATCGCGTTTGGTTTTTCCAGGTTTAACGCAATGAAAACAATCCTTAAAGGCGCTGTCTCATCTGGCCGATTTGGCTCGCCGGAGCTATACCGGGGCACACATTTGGAGATTTTATGGGATCGGTACTAGACTGCTCACACAAAGTATCGAAACACTTAGAAATGATCCAATATATAACGGCTCGAATGGGTATGCATTAATCAAAGCAAATAACCGAGTGCATAATTTTGTTCTGCGTATTTTGACACCTCGATCGATCAGATACGATGTATCGGAGCGGAGTATTGTCATTTCAATGGTCGTGGGTCCAGTTTCAAAAAGAGAAAAAGAGGTTTGCATTACTGTTTAGAATGATCAGATTCGTGCTTTTCAATAGGGTTTTCTTTTTAAACATGGATACCTAACCAAGTGTTAGCCATAATTTCAATTTGTGTTAGAATCCGCATCCTCAAATCCTTATTATTTACATGTAATTTACTGCTTTGGTTATTAAACATTATTAGCGATGCATTGCCCAATATTAATCAGCAAGGCATTAACCTTTATTATTGATAACCTTAAAGGAAGTGTCCCGCAAGCATAAAAGTGTGCATTATATGTTAGAAATATAACTATCGAGCCCAACTTTTGTAATGATATAGAAGAAAACACCACACTTATGACAAAAACAAATAAAAACCGCAATCTCTCAACATGCCCTTTTTAAAATTCGCGGCGATCAAAAGTCCCAGTGTCGATGATGTCATAGTTGTACAATACACATGCGCAAATTTGAGCACCGATACCCATGACATCATCGACACCGGGATTTTCAATCGCCGCGAATTTTAAAAAGTGCATGTTGAGTGATGGCAGATTTTATTCATTTTTGTGACTAGTACGGTGTTTTGTTCTATATAATTACGTAACGTCGGCTCGATAATTATGTTTCTAACAAATAATGCTCAATGTTGTGCTTGCGAGACCATTCCTTTAACCACCTCATAGCCATTTCGAATATTTCTTAATGCTTTTAATACAATATCACTCTCAATTCAAATCATATTGTTCAATCGCACTATTCATATCAATAGCAGCTGGTTGTATTTTTCTCCGATAGCTGTTTTAACAATTTTGTTTGTATATTTAGTGGTGTTCTTTGCATTGTATATATTTATAATCTTTTTAATCATGTGTTTTAATGCATGTGTAGTTTTTAAGATCTTTATCATTTGTTTGTGAAGCGCCGCTGCTTATGGTGCTGCTGCTTTATTTGCTATATAAGTGTGTGGTATTATTACTATTATTATTATTATTATTGTGCAAAATGACATATTTAGCTTTCCAATTGTGATTTAAGCTAACGGTAATTAATATTGATGGTCATTCGCAATGCAGAAATGTTAATTGTTTCGTGGTCTTGTATACCACTTGGCGGCCATTTTGATTAATACTCAATACTTTTAATTTAATTTATTTTAATTTATTTTTGTTTTGTCTTTTGTTACTCATGTTACTGTGTGTTTTGTTTTTTGTTTGTGATAGCGCATAGGGACTTAATTGTGTTATGCGCTCAATAAGTATGGTGTTATTATTATTATTATTATTATTATTTAGTCCTTATATATGTGGTTAAAATATCCAATCAGAATATATCCAATAGCTCCTGATTATAAAACAACAATACGGATGATACTGTCCCTTGTGTTTTCAACAAAATCTATTTTTAGAAATAGAGACATAATTAATAAACACTAGTTGTTTTGTCTATTTAATGTGTACAATTTAACAACGGCCATTTTTGAAACTGAATGATCCTCAAGAATAAATAAATAAACAAATAAATAAATCACACTCCTTGTTCTATGTAACATAAACCTGATCATCCGTTCTCACTATGTAGCATATCCTTATCAATTAGGGCTATCATAGCAATTTTTACCGTCAATCAAAGCTCAATTTGTTCCATGCATTTAATTAGTTCCATGCATTTTATTAGCTAAGTATATTATAAAGGTGATGGCTTTTGTTTTAATCAAAATGAGAGGTCAGACACATACAAAAAACAACACTGAAAATATATCCCGAATAATTAACATTTACGATTAAACATTTATTTACGAAAATGTCATGAAAGGTTGTTATGATCAGATTCGAACAGGCAGTCTTGTGTGCTAAAAGCTTTTCCTCAATCGATCGAGCTGAAACCCGGAGATGTAAGATTTTCGTCAAAATACATGCAGTATTATTGATCACAGCACGAATGTAAAGGGATGCGCAGTAGTGTTGAAGATTTTTTTGAATAGAATTTACTTTAGAATTAAAGATGACCATTAAAAATGGAAATTATTGTTGTTCCTTCTCACAAGGAACAACAGTTGGCTAGGATAGGTGAGCCAAGTTAACTGGCTAGTTAGTTCGCCTTTCTGGTTTGTCTAGGATAGAGGTTCTATTCCTATGTGTAGGTTATAGGCGCCTAATCCCTGGAAAGATCGAGACTTAACTGATATCTTTCTGAGGTACAGGATACAGATCCTCAGTTTGATGGTGACGGCGCAACACCACACGGTGTTAGTGTGGGTGCCAACTGGTGATGTTACTATCCCTCTCTCTTTTCTTCTTCCTCTCCCAATCATAGAGTAAGAATAGGTGTTGCATTTAAGGTGTGGGTACCCTTCACGAGGAAGGATCTGGGCGCCCACCTCGTTGTATGTATTTCCATCAGTACACGCCCATGGAAACCTTATAGATAACCTATGATGATGAAACTTAGTAATGGGGCAGCCACCAGCCTAGCATACCAAGGTGGTACCTCCGGACCCAGAGGGGAAAGTAATGGGCAACAAAACCAATCCCGACCCTTGTCCTGTGATGACGCACCGAATGGAGCCGAAGGAAGGACTATGGGAAAGGATCTTAAATTAAGAAAAGTCATACGATTTGGTACATGGAATGTGAGAACGCTATCACAGCCTGGCACTCTGGAGCTTCTGACCAGACAGATGGACAGATGCAAAGTGAACATCCTAAGTATTGCTGAAGTACGCTGGTCAGGAAAAGGCCACTTCTCCACAGATGACCACACCATATACTACTCAGGAAATGAGAAAGGAGGGAGCAAAGGTGTAGCTTTCATCACCAGTAAAATCATCTCAAAGTATGTCTTGGGCTACAACCCAGTCAGTGACAGGATCATCTCCATCAGATTCCAAGCTCGGCCTATTAACCTCTCAGTCATTCAAATATATGCACCAACCTCCGCAGCCTCTGATGAAGATCTGGAATGTTTTTACAGCCAACTGCAGGAAACCCTTGATGGCATTCCGAAGAGAGATATCATCATGATAACAGGTGATTTCAACGCAAAAGTTGGAGAAGGCATTCAAAGCGAAGACGAAACCATGGCCTTGGGCCCGCATGGCTTGGGAAGCAGAAACGAAAGAGGTAGTACACTCGTGGATTTCTGTGTAGCAAACAGACTTACTATCACAAACACAATCTTCCAACAACACCCGAGGCGGAAGTACACTTGGATATCACCAAACGGCATCACAAGAAACCAGATTGACTACATCCTCATTAGCAGTAGGTGGAAGTCTTCTATCAAAATAGCAAAAACCCTGCCAGGGGCAGATATAGGTAGTGACCATCAACTTCTGATTGCTGATTTTCGAATCAAGTTGAAGATGACCAAAGGTGCTCCCAAATCCTGCAGATTTGATTTGCAGCATCTTGATGACAAACAGAGTGGAGACCAGAAATCTGTTTCAAGAACTGATGGTTAGAGATGAGGAAACAACTCCTGATGAACTCTGGCTGGACATCAAAAACTCTATTCTCAGCGCAGCCAAAAAACATGTTCCTAAGAAACATAAGAGAAAGACCACATCATGGCTGTCACATGAAACCATCAACTTAGCAGATGAAAGACGCCAATTGAAGGAAGCTGGTCTGCAAGGCAGTAACCTATACAGAAGACTTTCAAGTGAGGTTCAATTGAATTCTAGGAGAGATAAAAATAAGCATATCCGACAGCAATGCCAAGAACTTGAGGATCACAGTTTTCACAAAAACAGCAGAGAGCTCTTCAGATGTATAAAAAACATCACCTCAAAAACGACAACTAGATTGGCTATCATCAAGGATGAGCAAGGAAAGGTTTTGACTGAGAGTGACGAAATCAAGGATCGTTGGAAAAACTACTGTGAAAATCTGTATGCGTCCCAAGAAGATACAAATGGCTCACAGGAGTCTCCCCCGCCTCCACTAGGTGAAGATGAGCCTGATATTCTTCTGTCTGAGGTCCAGGAAGCCATCAAGAAGTTAAAAAGTCAAAAGGCACCTGGTCTAGATGATATTCCAAGTGAGCTCCTGAAGCAAGCTGATGATTCTGTAGCAGTTATTATGCAAAAGCTGTACAATACTGTGTGGAAGTCAAGAGTATGGCCAGAGGATTGGAAGAGATCAGTTTTCCTTACACTTCCAAAGAAAGGGGATGCTAGCGAGTGTAAAAACCATCGTACTATCGCTCTGATACCACATGCAAGCAAAATCCTGCTGCACATCATCAACGAACGTCTCAGACCTCATCTTGAACGTGAACTTCCTGCTGAGCAAGCCGGTTTCCGGAAAGGCCGCGGCACAAGAGATCAGATAGCCAATGTACGTCACATAATGGAAAAATGTTTTGAATTCCAGAGGGAGCTCTTCATGTGCTTCATAGACTACGCTAAGGCCTTTGATTGTGTGAGATATTCCGCATTGTGGACAGCACTGCAAGAAATGGGAATCCCTTACCACCTCGTCCACCTAATTCGCAATCTGTATGATGGTCAATCTGCCTGTGTGCGCACTGAGAAAGGAAATAGTGATTGGTTTGCTCTAGGTCAGAGAGTCCGTCAAGGGTGCATACTTTCACCAGCACTCTTTAACCTTTATGCAGAGTCTATAATGAGACGCGCATTGGATGATTGGCCAGGGGGCTGTCAGTAGGTGGATACCAAATACACAATCTACGTTATGCCGATGACACCACCCTGTTTGCAACAAATATGGAAGAGATGGCGGAACTCCTGAAGAAAGTCAAGGTGGAGAGTGAGCAGCTTGGCCTACGTCTAAATGTCAGCAAGACCAAGATCATGTCCATAGGCACAGATGGTGTTGGAGAGCCTCTCATAATTGATGGTAATGAGGTGGAATCGGTCTCGAAATTCAACTTCCTTGGATCCCTGATCACCAAAGAGGGTGGTTGCAGCCAAGAGATTAGACACCGTTTAGCAATGGCCAGATCAGCAATGATCAACCTAAGCAAGATCTGGGCTGACAGAGGAATAACCAGAGCAACAAAAACCAGGCTAGTCCAAGCCCTTGTATTTCCAATTGCCATGTATGCATGTGAGACGTGGACCCTAACCAAAGCTGACAAAAACAGAATAGCTGCTTTCGAGATGTGGTGTTGGAGGCGTATGCTTCGTATCGTATGGACAATGCCAGTATTATTGAAGAAATAGGGGTGTCTAAACGACTTCTTCATGCTATCAACACCCAAATGCTGAGCTACTTCGGCCATATCTCACGTCGCAAGGGTAACAACCTAGAGAAGATGATCATGCAAGGCATGATTGAAGGGAAGCGCAAGAGAGGCAGACCTCGTTCCCGGTGGATTGACCAAATAAAATTGATTACTGGACACCCTCTCCGTGATTGTTACTCCTTTGCTGAAAATCGTTATTTGTGGCGTAGTATCTATAAGGTCACGAGCTGTCAGTCATGACAGGACCGAACCAACCAACCAACTCACAAAAACACAGCATACTTGATTAAAACAATGTTTAAATATGTTGGAATATCATCGCTATCTACTCAAAATCATCATTTTAACGCCCTCTGTGTAATATCGTTCGCTTTATTTTTCATGCATGATGCAGTTTAAAACGGCTTTTGACGTTTTAAAAAGAAAAAAAGTATATGTCCCAAAAACTACAACTTATAAGGAATAAATTCCTTAAATAGTTTATTTTTTTCTTCAAATTAAAGCATTATTAAATTTTGTAGCGTAACTCATCAATAATTTCTGATTTTTAAAAAAAAAATAATCTAACAAGAAGTGTCTTTAAAAATCATCGATTAGATAGTTGTAGTGGAAAAAAGCAACGCACTATTATAAGATAAGTATTATATTATGTGACTCGATATCAGTAAATTAAAGACAATGTGGCAGTAATCAATTAGAGAATAATGACAACGTAACAACTGTTTCGTGAATTTGTTTTGAAATCAGAGGTTTTGTTCTGGTATGAGGTTCCGAATGACCGGAACAACAACCGAGGATTTCAAAACTAACTCACAAAAACAGTTGTTACGCAGTCATTATTCTCATTCATTACTGAACAAGATTCATATTTATATACAAATCGTTGATTTGTACCGATATAATTGCGCTAATAATTAATTGATTTTCTGTTTATTTTTTCCACCCTTCTTAGTTATTGAAACAATCCAAGTTGGGCCATGCCCTCGTTAACATTTTTATCATTCAACCAATCAGAAATAAGCTTTAATCATGTTTTCTCATGACTTATTGAATATTCAGTTTAGGGGCGTGAGGCTTTAATTTGATTGGTCGGTCAATGAGCAAAACAATCGAACGCTTTGGTGAGGTACTTTCGGGCAATTATTAGTAACCTGCGCTCTGCGTGCGCGTTATCATCTAACGATTAATTTGATTGGAACGCACTTGGTACGCAGCTATCGCGATTATTCATGAAGTAATGAATTATATTTAAAAGCACAAAATGTGAAACAATTTAAACAGTTAAACTCATAAAAAGGATTATATCTGATATATTACTTGCCAATTGAATCATATCGTTGAAAATAAACAATTGAACTGAGATTCAATGCAGTTTATTGACATTTATTGACTTATGTTAAAAATGTGATTTAACTTTTGCATTGGTGAAATTGCTTCTCATTTATAATTTAATAAATTAGTCATTGTTCATGCTCATTGTATTTAGGGGGCTGGGGTACCGCGCCATTTTGTCCCGAAGCAATGGTCATGACGTCATATTTTGGTCGATTTTCTGAACTTTTGTATTGGATTTACGTGCAAAATATATGCCCTTGGCAGCATACTTTCCCGGGTGTGTGGGTGCACTTTAAATTTCAGATGTTCTAAAATGGACGGATAGCTAACCAATTTGATAAAAAAACACGATCCACACACCCCAGAATTGCAAGAAATGCATAAAATAAGTCCACTTTTTTATGCCTTTGAACAGAGTGGCGGCCGGGATTGTAGAATTTAACACAGTGCATTAACCCATGACCCATGATATAAATAAATTATTTGCGTTGAAGTTTTCCAATTAGCACGGTTAGTGTAGTGGATAGAAAGTCGACATGAGGAGCGAAAGGTTGTGGGTTCGAGCCCCATTAGGAGCACTTTTTGTTTTATATGCTGGATTTGCTTAGCATCATCTGTATGCTTGCCCACGCGGACACCACACTGCTGGCGTTTACCGTATCAGTTACGCCATTTTTTTTCTCGAAAATGTCAAAACAAATTACCGTTCTTTTAAAAATAAGAATTATAATCAAATTACAAACACATTTTGTGCGAGAGCAACACACACATTTGGCAAAAATGGCACAATAAAAATCCGTTCGTTATAAATAAATGGACATGGTTAAATAATAAAACTATCACAATTACAGTCGTGAATCTCTGTGGCGTGCGTAGGTTGGCCATGTCGTTGGCAATCGGAAATCACGGGTTCGAATATTCCTTTTATTTTTCTATTTTTTAAACTTGATGGTAGATTAATGTAACATCATTGTTATGTCAATTTGTTATCAATTATAAATGCCGCCCATGCGTTTATAGTTTTCTTTTTATTTATTTATCTATCATAAATGTATCCTTGATTTATTTAACTTTGTATCTAAACAATTAAAATGCGTAAACAATTATATTATTGCTCGATAAATAGAGTGATTTAACTTGAGTTCAGTTTGATAATATGATAGCAAAACTTGTTGTAAAACCATTTTACCAGTGTGTCCAACAATTTCTCCTTTGCACACTTTGGTAATACATTCAGAGATGTCACTTTTAGCTTGTTATAGCTAGGCTCAATTATAAGCAAGTTTGCGACCGGGTTTGCGACCTCTCTGATTTTAGGCTGGTAACACAATCCCACAGTGCATTTCGTTAAAACAGTGTACATTATTTTTCTACGATACGTATCACGTGATAACCACGATCGATTTCGCAAAATATTGTAAAATGGCGCGGTACCCCAGCCCCCCTAGGCTTGTGTGCATATATACGTAATTTATTTATTTATTTAATCTTTCTTTATTGAGGGTAAACAGCTTCAGTGTCAAGCACTGCTTTCCAAGCAGGCCCTCATTTCACAGAGAAAAATACATAATTATTTACAATATATATACATGGAATATAACAACTATTTACATAAATATATATATACAGAACCATCAGATAAATTCAGCAAGGAAATGCAGAATTGTAATATACTTTAGAACACAAAATTTAAATTCCATGGATCTTTGTTTTAAATTGTTGCACTGACATATTCTCAAGCTCGGTTCTGATTGTTGATGGCAAGTTGTTCCAGGCATATGCTGCCCTAACATGAAACATTCGCATACCTGAGTTCGACTTAAATTTCGGTACAACCAAAGTATTACTTTTGTGATTTCTTGTTACATGACAATGGTTATTATGAACAAATTCAAACTGCATCGATAAGTATGATGGACTTACATTTCTTAAACATTTATACACAATTAGTAAAAGGTGATTATGCCATCTTTTATCAAGTTTAACCCATTGAAGTGCATCCATCAAATCATTTGTTGGTGTTCTTATATCAGCTGAAAGTATTATCCTGGCTAAATTATTATGAAGAACCTGTAATTTTCTATGACATTCGGCAGAAAAGTTTGACCAAACTGTGCTTCCATAATCAAAGTGAGGAATAACAAGAGCATTTGATAACATTACAATAGTTTGATTTGGAAGAAAATGTTTCATACGTCTTTTAGAGACATTCTTACACATATAATCAACATGAGCTGACCAAGACAAATTGCTATCTAATTTTACGCCCAAGTATTTAAATTCATCTACCTTTTCAATGATGTTATTATTGTAGGTTAATTGTACATCTTGAAACCTCTCACGCATCTTATTACTACCAAATATCATGAATTTAGTCTTATCAACATTCAGGGTAAGCTTGTTTGCTTTGAACCAATTAGCTACTGTGCTTAAACATGATTCTAATTGATTTTGGAGATCAACAATATTTTTAGCTTTACACATTAATGAAGTATCATCAGCATACATTACTGTCTTACATTTATCTACAGCATTTGGTAAACAATTTACAAACATGATGAAAAGTAAAGGTCCTAATATAGAACCTTGAGGAATTCCTATGTTGATAGGTTGAAAATCAGACAAGGTTGAATTTACATTGACAGTCTGGAACCTGTTGCTTAGATATGACTTAACTTAAACCATAAAAGTTCGCTACTATCAATACCATAATTTTTAAGTTTCCTAAGAAGAATGTCATGGTTTACAGTGTCAAAGGCTTTTTTTAAGTCAATAAATATAACACCAGTAACATACCCATTATCCATATTTTTCAAAATATAATCTTGAACATCAAGTAAAGTTGTTGAAGTGGAATGGTTGGGTCGAAAACCAGATTGAGCATTAGATAATAAGCCTGCGTTAGTTAAATAAACATATAGTTGATCATGAACAGCCCTTTCAATAATTTTAGAGATAATTGGCAACACTGAGATGGGTCTATAGTTACCTACATCTGTTTTATCACCAGATTTAAATATTGGTGTTACCTTAGCTTTCTTCCATTCATCAGGGAAAGTAGATTCATTCAGGGACAGGTTGCAGATATGAGAAAGGCAATTTGAAATGATGGGTCCAGCCAATTTCAACAACCTGACATTGAATTGATCTAATCCTGGTGATTTACTATTATTCATGTTACATATTTGTTTTAAAACAAACTCAGCTGATATTGTACTAAAATTAAACTTATTTTCCATAATACAGTTGTGACTAGAGCATACACTATTACAAGGACATACAACATGATTATGTTCATTAAATTTACTACCAAGTTTATTACCAATAGATGTAAAGTACTTATTAAATTCATCTGCCATAACTTTACTATTTTCTGAACATTTGCCATCTTTGTTGGAAATTGATGTTGGTACACTTACAGTTTTGCTAGGTACAATTTTCTTAATTGTTTTCCAAAGATTTTTACTATCATGCATATTATTAACTACAGCTTCATTACAATAGTTCTTTTTCAGGTAAAACCTCATATTGTTTACTTTATTTCTGAGTGATTTAGCTTTATTCCAATCTTCTTGATTATTTGTCTTATGTGCCTTAGCAAAATAATAGTCCCTATCTTTACTTAGTCTTATGAAGTCCCCATTCATCCATTCAGGTAG
Source organism: Ophiura sarsii (assembly GCA_035610835.1). Lineage (NCBI taxonomy): Eukaryota > Metazoa > Echinodermata > Ophiuroidea > Amphilepidida > Ophiuridae > Ophiura > Ophiura sarsii. The sequence continues at coordinate 74,727,795 of CM069449.1, read as the reverse complement.
ACAACCTTTAATTTGTTTCTCTTTAAAAGGTGCATGCTTATCACATGCTTCAGTGAATAGAATTTGCCATTGATGAAGTGCGTCATTAACATTATCAATAGAGCAAATTTTATCCCAATCAATATTATTTATAGTATCAATAAAGTCAAGCTCATTGAAGTTTTTAAAACATCTAGATTTTACAATCTTTGGAGGAAGTTTAAGTTGATTACATTTTCTTACAACATATGTTTAATGAGTGGTCACTGAGTCCCAAACTGTGTACACCACTCGATATTACAAGTTCAGGCTTAGATACAAAGATTAAATCTATTTTAGTTTTACTAGTTTCTGCTATCCTTGTATAGTCTTTAATGATTTGTTTCATGTGCGAATTATTAGCCAAATGTGTTACTTTCCTTAAATTACATGTTTTTGCTTGATCTAAGTTGAAATCTCCTAAAATATACACATCTTCATACAAGTTATTACACTTTTGGAACATATCATCAAGTTTATCTAAGAAGTCTACAGTACAGTCTGGTGGACGATAAATACTACTAATAAGAATAGGCTTAGTTTTTGGCAAGTTAACTTCAATAAAAATAGCTTCCATGTCAGTTTCATATAAATCAACATTCTGCTTTGAAGGAATATTATCTTTAACGTAACATAAAACACCACCACGAATTTTGCCATTTTGTCTATCAAGTCTGTAAACACTATAGCCATCAATATTCAATTCTGAGTCACCAACATCACTTTTTAACCAGGTTTCATTAATACACAATACATCAATACAATTGTCATTCAAAAGAAGATTAACTTGATCAATTTTGTAAATTAGGCCCTGGATATTTAAATGAGCTATTTTTAATCCCTTTTGAATCTTACATTGGAAGTCAATAAAGTCCTCACTAAAAGGAAGTTCAAAATTAGCAACCTTATGGAAACAACTATTGCAATACCAAATGTTACATTTTTCTACATCTGAAATATCAATACATTTTATATGATATACAAGAGTACAATGATTACAAGTTGCATACAAATCTTTTTTTACTATTTTTCTTACACATTTAGCACAAAAGTTGCTGCAAGTTAACTTGCTACATGTTTTTACATTTTTTATATTCGGTGAATTTAGAGTTCTTTTATGAGTTCTATTTGAACATTCACCACCATATACCTTCTTTATCTCTTCCTCCATTGAGGTGTTATCACATGAAAATCCTGTTTAAAGACATACTGAATACAAGTTAAAAAGTTCTGAGCAAGAAGTGATGTCCCTGTCTTAAACAAATGAAGACCATCCTGTGCAAGATGAGATTTCTCAATATTGTCATTATTCACATAAAACAAGTCTTTTGCGATGCATAAGTCACGGAGTCGCGTATTAAATTCCTTAATCCAATGACAGTGTCCTTTGTGCCTTTGCGTGGTAAGTGCAGATGCAGCTATCTTTATAGATGGATCCTTTTCTGAGATGACAGACACTAAGTAGTTATATAAATAAAGAGTTTCATTAACAAAGCACTTTGGTACATCATTTGTGGCACAGTGAATGATGACCATACTGGGCTGTTCTTCATCAATCATAATTGGAGCAAGTTTTGTCCATAAACTGAGTCTAGATCCAGGGATGCAGCGATTTAAAATAATACAGCGAGATGTCATCTTGCGACCAACAAGAAATTTTGGAATAGAGTCCCCGATTATTATTGTATGAGAATATACTGTTAAAATGAGATATATCTGTGATGTATAAAACCCGACATTATTTTTTTATTGATGTAACAAAGATATGAATAGAATAGACTTCAGAAACTGTTTCCAGCATGTAATGAGGTAAGCTATTGTTAGGATTATAATCATTACTAATGAATGAACGGTTTGTTATCTATTACAGCTCCCTGTCACCACCGGTGATTGAATATGGAGAACCGAAAAGCACTATGGGAAGTTTATCTGATGACACTGCCGTGTGGCAAAACCACTGTGATGCTAACACAAATCCCACCAACAAAGTGATATTTATAAAGACGCACAAAACAGCTAGTACATCCCTAGCCACTACATTTATACGCTATGCAGACGAAAAACAGCTACAACTCGCTATGCCCATATTCTCGGCAATATTCGACGAAAAGGCCATATTTGATCATAGTATGGTTTTGTCTATAGGAGATATGGGTCAATTTGATATCATGGCTGGTCATGCTCGATTTAATAAACCCGAGATGGACATAGTCGTACCTGAAGCAAAGTATATCACCATTCTCCGTGATCCTATAGCTCAATTTGAATCGGCATTTACTTATTTTAGAATGGCGAAAAATATTGGAATCAAGGGAGCCGATCCGTTGGATTCTTTTCTTCAACGACCTGATTTCTTCTTTTATAACTACGACTTCGATCGCAAGGAACAGAGTTGGAATGGTCAGATGCATGACCTTGGTTTAAATCACCGATATCATCTAAATGATAGCGCTATCAACGACAAGATTAAGCAACTTGATGCGGAGTTAGATCTTGTCATGCTGACTGAATACTTTGACGAGTCAATGGTCTTGCTCCGTCGTCTTCTATGCTGGGACTGGATGGACGTAATATACCTATCGAAAGCAGTACGTAAGAGAAATCTACGTCGGGAGATATCCCACGAGTTAGCCGCTAAAATCCAGAAATGGAACTCGGCGGATGTTCACCTTTACAATCATTTCAACAAAACGTTTTGGCAACGGATATCAATGTATGGTGCAGAATTTGACAATGATTTGAATCACTATCAACACCTTAGGCGTAATGTATCATCAGCTTGTCTGGATCTAAACAAACGTAGTGATTACGACAACAGAATAGAGGCAAATCAGTTAGCTCCAGATGCTTCGGCTCTCTGCAGCAGACTTATACGCCAGACAATTCCATATGTTAGAAAGTTGAAATTCCGCTATGTGTGCTTCCGGATAATGACACCAGTGATGATAATTATCAGTGTTATAATTTTAGTTATGTCATTGTCTCTTCTATGGATAAGGTACTATCGTGTCCGGGCTGCCACGTAATGACCAATCAACAAAAAGGTTATTTACCAATAGAGTAAATATACGTTTAATGTGAACATTTTAATTGAAACTATTAGTAGTCAAGAATTGCTAACTAATGCTCGAATCACTAGCCGGTCGCAACAGGTTGCTGCACCTGTTTTTCGGTGCGACCTTTAGTCGCCATAGGTCGCATCGAGCTACTTAATCGCCGGATAATGGCTGCTGATTGGTTATGCTAATTTCGAATAACCTCGCTATTGGTTGAAAAAGTACGTGTTCATTACGTCACGAGCGACCGATCGTTCGAGTTGAAATGAAGTCAATTGGCCACGACAGGTCGGGTCCAGTCAAGCGACCTCTTGATCGATGTATCGGGAAGTCGCAGCAGGTCGCTGTACGTTTCAGAGGAAGGTTTTGAATATGACGTTAAACTCGTCATAAGAGCGATCCGAATCGCGAAGCGACCTTAGTATGTTTTCAGCATAAGGGAGCCGTCCATGTGTATTCACGAAGGCATTGGGCAAACCTGAATTGTTAAATCATAAAATATGCTGCTGCAAAACTAATACGCATGGCTCATACATATTGAACTTCAACGTAATTTGAATTAAGATCAATAACAATATTTGTATATTATTATGGGAAAATTGCATTATTGGTATCAATTCAATTTTAAATGGTGCTTGTATGTATGGTGATGCAAAATATTACTTTGACGACTATACTCCCTGTCATAATGCCTTGGACATAATTCCATCAAATCATGCGTACGTTCGAGTTGCATACGTATGTGCGTAGGTGCGCATTGCAATATGTAGGTGCGAGTGTGCGTAAATACGGAAGTGCGTACCGGTTCCTTTAAACAAATAATCACGCATCCTAATTGGTCAATCGTGAAATCGTCACACGCATTGATTGACGGCGCGTGACATTGTTCGCGCCTGTCAAACATTTTGACGCCGCGCCCGCAAACAACAACAGAATAAGCTCGCGTAAAATAACGCGAATTATGCCCAAGGAACTATGACAGGGAGTATAAGTACAAGTCACTTTACCGTACAAGTTTTGCAATGTGGCCTTATAGCATTTAGCTTGACGACTGCAATACTCGCGCAAATACTGTCCACGTTTACCAAAACACACTTCTTCTCCACTCTCTGTTGAAGCCATTATTTGTAGGCAATGCAACCGAAACGTTTTTCCTCTATTTATCTTTATACATACACCGTTTCAACGTGAATCGAATGTATTCATGCTTGCTGCGTTCTGTGCACTTACGACGTGTGCTGTATTTTGCTAAATTTCTCTACAAAAAAAGTCATACACTTTGTTTATGCCATATCGAGTGACTTCCAATTACGGTTTTGACCACACAAGTTAAATAGACATTTGGATGAATCTTTTAGGCACACTTTGGTACCACACTTGCCAGTAAACAACAATGATAAGCCATGATTAGCCCCCATTAAAGAAAATCCGTGACGTTTATAAATTCGCATTTTCAACACACTTATGCAGAGAGGAAATGCTGTGTATGCATTGTCTGGATGATCGCTGAGGACAAGTGTGAGTGTGGGGTGTCAACCCCCCCCCCCCCCCCCCCCCCCATTCCTTAAATTTGTCGGCAAAATCATGGTACACACGGGCTTCCGTCGGTACATTTGCGATTTTGTCATCAAATCTGTCGGCAAAATTATGGTACACACGAGCTTCCGTCGGTACATTTGCGATTTTGTCATAAAATCTGTCTGCAAAATCATGGTACACACGAGCTTCCGTCGGTTCATTTGCGATTTTGACCATGCAATTTTTTCGGCCGGTTTTGAGGAAAACTTCATAACTACCCCCCCCCCCCTCCCCCATCCCTCCCCTCCCCTCCCCCCCCCCCCCACCCCCTACACCCCACCCCACCCCAAGTTTTACGATTTTTGTTTGGTCGGTACGTCATGCCTTTTGTCGGTACAACTATGTTGTGCCCCCCCCCCCCCCTCCCCATATTCAAAAAGCTGGGGACGCCCCTGGCTAGGGATATCGATCACACATGCTTCACACATGCTACACTACCCATGCATTATAGCTTGAATTTGAATTAGCCCGCACAGGGAAAATGTGCCGTGATCAATACGGGACACATACGGGATCATGTGCTTGGAAACCTTCGATCTTTTCTCCTTCGTGTATTGAATTTGTGAATTTGGAAACGTCACGGATTTTCATTAGCTGGTGCTTGTCATGGCTAATCTTTGTTGTTTTGTGGTAAATTTGGTACCACAAATTGTGCCAACAAGATTCATCCTAAAGTCTATCTAGCCTGTTTGTTACAAACAAAATTGGGAGACATAAACAGAAGTGTATGACTTTCTTTTGTTGAGCACTTTATATATATAGTTTCTATGATTGCAGATTAATTGTACATAATATACACTATACCATATTCGTGCAACAGACAAACACTTTTGCCGCTCGCTTAACAGTCCCTCGGGTGTTTCAAAAGTGTCGAAGCATTTTTAAAAGCTTTATATCCCGGGTAAAATAAGTCGATGTATAAAACTGAAAACATATTGGGATAAAGAAATCTTTGACATTTGCATTTGTCAAGGATACGTCTATGCTATGATAAATATTAACAGATATCAGCCGAGTGCACCAAACTGGCGTAACTTAATAGGGAGGTAAGCTGCTTAGTAGTTATGCCGTAACTGAAGCGTAACGATGTAATTCTGAGAGCATAACTGGCGTGTAATACCAGATTAAACTAGCGAGGTAAATATCCACATTAATCAGCATCTTCCCTTACAAAATTAATTGTCGCATATGCCAAGTGTTCACCTATACTTTACTGTAAAATTCTGACGTAAATGGTTCTTCGTAATATTAAAAATGTGTCGTCACTCGCTAGGTCATAGGTGAGTGTAAATAAAGAATCACGTTGAATCGGCTATCGGTCCGGACAAAATGAAGCCATTTTTGTGGCCAAATATTTCGAAGTTGTTTACCGCTTTTTCAAAAATAAGGACTTGTAATTGAAAAGTATGGTGGGTTAATAACACGATGCCACTTCTAGCGTCCAATCTCTGTGGCGTGCTACTATGATCCTGTCTTTTTTAAACGAAATACGTTAAAAGTAAATCAAAAAGATAAATACAAAACAGTAATACATTAAATCAATTGATTAATAATAAATAAATACTAAAAGTATGTCAATACCTGGGCCATTATATTGAATTATTTCATTAAGGGGCCATATCCAAACTCTCAAGTGATTTTATAGCGTTTTTATACCGATTTTACCCCGGTATTAAAACGGTATTTTTTTCTATTGTTAAAAGCATCGGAAAAAGATCGGTGATTAACTAGAGCACTGGTCAGCTTAATAACACAACCTTCCTCGCGCTTTCATCTGTCTGCTTCACTAATTGAGCCATCGAGAGTACTACAATAGTTCAATTGTTAACGCCAGATAAGTAGAGAGGGGAGAGAGGCGGCTCTAGTTAATCACCGATCTTTTTCCGATGCTTTTAACAATAGAAAAAAATACCGTTTTAATACCGGGGTAAAATCGCTATAAAAACGCTATAAAATCACTTGAGAGTTTAGATAGTTAAGTCATCATGTTTTTAAAAAAACAGGAATCGAACCCGTGCTTTTCGTTTATAAAAGACCGGATCACACTAGCACGCCACGGCATCATGTTATTAATAAACCATTGAACTATTCAATTACACAAAACAGATTTTTATCATGAAAATTGTACCCCTTAGTGCAACATTTGTATGTGACACTCGCCCAATATGCTTGTAATGTTATGATTGTCCTTTGTGAAAAAGCGGTAACCAAATTCGAAATTTTCGGCTACATAAATAGCGTCATTTTGTCCAGACCGCAGGCCGATTCAACGTGATTCTGTATTTGCACTCACCTATGACCTAGCGAATGACGACACATTTTTAATATTACGAAGGACCATTCACGTCAGAATTTTACCGTAAAGTATAGGTGAACACTTGGCATATGCGACAATTAATTTTGTAAGGGGACGATGCTTATTAATAGGGATATTTACTTGCTAGTTACTATGCTGGTGTTACTCGCCAGTTTTGCTCTCAGAATTACATCGTTAGGAATTTATGCTACAGTTAGGGCATAACTACTAGGGTGGTAGCTCACCTCCCTATTAAGTTACGCCAGTTTGGTGCACTCGGCCGATTATCATTTAGTTACAGCATTAACTGTTATGCTTCGAACTTACTCTTGGGTCCGGTCAGGTATAATATTTAGAGTAAATTACTCGCAAGTAACTATAGCCTGTAGCTTACCCCGGTTTGGTGCTCACAAAATGTTGGGTTACGCCTCAGTTACTAGCGAAGTAGCGCTATTCTTCAGCTACCCGCCATGGTCCACTCGGCCGATTATTGTGCCATAATTGCAGTGATGGCGAGAAATATTTTTTGTCTCTCCGCGAGCAGAAGTAATCAAAACGTACGCCCGCGATTATGGCCCAACGCCCACGATATTGGTCAGACGCACGCGTCACGTATGGTGCACAGTACGCTAGTCGCCTTCATGCACGCCCGCGTCCTTCTGTATTCAATCGCTGCTGTAATGCGGCTTCACCAATTTGGAACTGATCAACTGTAGTAGCGATAATCATCTCTTTCAAGCGAAATCATGGCCATCACAGCTGAAGTACTACAAAGGATCGTAAACCACTGCAATCAACTACAATCACAAAGGCCTTATAAATTAAGAGTTTACTATACATCTTTTATAATAAGCCGTAACATAAATTATACTTTTCATCTAAACATTGTTTTATTACTTCTCATTATTAAGTATAATGTTAATGTAGCCTACCTGGCGTGAATATTGTAATGCATAACAAAGTTTGTTTGTGTTCTTGAGTTTGTTATTTCTTACTTGAATGTAACAACTTCGTATATCTGCCATGTTACATATCAGTGCCGGGTTGAAAGAAGCCATGCCCCCCCCCCCCCCACACACACACCCCCCCCCCCCCCCCCCCTGGAGCCATATACATACTCTCTAAATGTAAAACGAGTGGTAAGAGTGGAAATTCACTCAAAAAGGAGTGAAACGCAAGACAACCCATTTTAGAGTGGAACATTTTCACTCTAAAATGAGTGTGACAGTTAATTTTTCACATTGTCATATACAATCCCCTTTCACTTCTTTTAGAGTGTTTTTTACTCAAAAACGTGTTGTCCTGCGTTTAACTCCTTGAAAGAGTGGAAAACCACTCTTTTACATTTAGAGAGTACACGGAATAAAGCGTGACACTAGTGTTGCATGTAGAGATGCGTGCCCTATAGTAACCTGTACTTTACTGTACAGGGCGGACTATGGCTCCAGGGGACTATGTCTCCTACTACACATGTTAGTATTAAACCTATATCATTATATTTGAGAGTTTTAGGCCTGTTTTGTGCAACACGCATCAGTTTTTCTTAACTTCATACAGGGTTGCGGCTCGTTCCTTGTGAGTGAGTCTATATGAGCTAGGACTCCCAGTCATGCATGGGACCGAGAGGCTTCTCACGTAGGCTATATAGCCTATATACCAATCAATCAGAAAATCTTTCTTTTTTAAACGGGGCAAAATTATCATCAGTACTTCCCGAGCTCTGCTCTGATTTGGTCAACCTACCATAGTATATTAATTGTATTGTCATTGTATGTATCTCATTTGAGGAAAATAAACTGAACTGAACTGATCACACAATTCAATTTATTTCACTATGCAAATAAGTTCCAAGGCTCAAGATAAGCGGGCGCTGGGCGATTTTTACCCCTCGGTCCTCCTGCTATAGCGCCCGGTAATGCTAAAAAATAAACAACCGGGCGCTGATATTTTGTCCAAACCAGCGCCCGTTGACAATCGGGAAGCTTGCCCAAGACATCGAATTTCGATTTGACAATGCTGCCACGCTGGATTTAATAAATAGTTAGCTCCCGGTAGACTGAAAGTAGCTCCCGGTTCTCAATAAATCCCATGATCCGGGCGCTACTTTAAAAAAAAAAGTAGCTCCCGGTAAAAAACCTGTTATCTTGAGCCTTGCAAATAACCAAATTAAAGCAATGATATGCGACATAGATGGTGTACCATACAGAGCATAGCTCAACAAAAAACACGAAAAATAGTCACCTTAAAATATGTCGGTAAAATAATTTAAGTTTAATGATTTTAACAGTGCAAAGACAACGGAAACTAACAAAGAACAGCAAAAGTACTAGACCATGTACATGTACACTGAGGGCATTAGAAGGCAATACGAGAAACCCGTAACTACCTGTAAAAAACAAACAAACCTATTTTGGAAAATTAAACGTTTATCGTTTCCAAGTTAGTTGGTATGTTGCGATTAATGTGGACATTAGATTATGTTTGAAAGAATGTATTAAAATCGAACCACGGCTACTCGTGGGAATCGGTGTTATCATTACACTTTTACTTTGAAGTTTGTTGCTGCTTTTGAAATAGAAGATCAGGTAAAATGTCCAACTTTATGATAACAGTTTATCATTTAAGTGGAAATAATGTACACTTCCCCTATCCCGGGAGTGCACGTAATACAAATATTTATATTTGCGTTAAAAACATGAACATCAAAAAATGCAGATAAAGATATATATAAATTCTATATTTGCGTTAAAAACATGAACATCGAAAAATGCAGATAAAGATATATATAAATTCTATACTTTTAAACAAATTGTTTAACCATAATATCTAGTAATATAGGATACAACATGATTGCTACATGTATCATTTTTAAATGAAACACCGACAGTTTTGAATCAATACATTTCTGTTTAACTCTTCAGGCTTTAAGATACGATTTAGAGTCTATTAATTTATTTATTATGGGAAAGAGGTTAACAAAAGCAATTTCTAGTATTAATTATTCGGTCAATGGCATGTCAAACTTCGAAAGCAGAACTTTCTTTTGTAAGAATTTACAAAATTTAAGTATTGTAAAATATGTTATCATGTATTATCGATTAAAACAGTCTGGTTTAATATTGTTTTATTTGAATTAATCAATATTTTAAAGATAATTTTGAGGGGGAAAACCGACCAACCCTCCTATCTGAGAGGTCCTCAAGATCATTAACATGTTGGTTTTTTTAGTCGGCACCTAAGTGTCACCTCCGAGAATTTCAATGTCATTCTTGCCTGACGTTATTAAGTATCATAAACACATATTATATAACATAATATGCAAATTTCGTCGATGTTCCAAGTTAGCCTTACTTCCATGTACACTTACACATAACTTACACATTCGTGCCTGCATTATTCACCCAGCTATCTAACGGGGCTACGCAGCAGCGGAGGGCTTGGTGGTAAGCATTATACACCTATCAGTTGTAAGACGCACTATACGACTCCCGGGAGTGGTGCGTCACTTTACCTAGGTGCGTCAACTTCTCATGTACCATGACGCACCCTGTGTCAAAAAAACGACGGACCATTGCCATCCAAATACGCACCCTCAGTCAATTTTTGGACGCACCATTGGTGGATTCTGACGGACCATGACGACGCACCCCGTCGTCAGATATCAATGACTAAACTGGATAAAACACGATGACTACTGAAAATTAAACTACTTTGGATCTGCCCTTATTCGATGTTGTCAACCCTGGCCCTTGAATATAGACCCCGGACCAGGACCGGGATGGACGGAACCAAGAGGAGAACTTGATATGCGCAATAATGTCTGACTGGTCTAAAATTCATAACATATTTAACTGATCCATAAACGTCAGGATGAGGATGAAACAATTTCGAGAACATTCTGCTTCGACTCGTTCAGTGGCGTAACCAGGAGGTGGGGTGGGGTGGGGTTGGAGTGGAGAGGGGGGAAGGGGCTTCCTTCATCCCTAGTGTTATACATGTGGGCTTGCGCTTATTTACAATAAACGGGAGGTAAGTAGAAAATCGGGTTCTCGAAAGTGTATTTTAACCAAAATTGGGTTCTCGAAAGTGTATTTAAACATTTGAACTTCGGATTGGAAAGTGCACCTTCTATAAACCATCAAAGAATTTAAGGGGCATTTAAAAATACCAAAACTAATTCTGATTTAATCAATACCACCCATATACTTCGAGAAAATGCACCCCAAAAAGGCGGCACATACACGTATACCGCTATTGTGATAAGTCCCCCGGGGCTCCTACCACCCTAATGCCCCCCAAATGAAATTACAAACTCGATGTAAACCTTTGTATACTAAAACAAAAAGGCAGATATGCTCCCCCCCCCCCCCCCCCCCCCCCCCCCCCCCCCCCCCCCTGGTGAACCCCACATGCGCGGAGTCAAATCACCCTTAGAAATGGGTATGTTTTTTATTTGAATCTCCTGCCGCACACCCCCGACCAAATCTAATTCCGGGGGCCCGTGTCCTCCTACCTGTGTTGCTAGATTGTTCTGCGCTTGTGCGGAAGAGCGCAATGCTGATCCCCTATCTTATACGTGACACTACTCTAAAAATGAAAGGTTCTCGGTCTACTGTCGGTTCCTTGTTTGTTTGTTTTTGCAATTGGCGATGATCGAGTGATTTCAGGAATTTTAGAACATGCGGTATAAAATATCGGAGTGATGTTTGGGGTATTAAATTAGAGCCTGGTTGGCGGTATCAAGGAGTTGTGTGGTATAGTAGGCCTATAGCGTATATTTAAAGATCGTATTGTTGTTCGTAAACAGATATACACTGTGACGCACCCATGTAAAGTGACGGACCTTGACGCACCCTCCGTCATTTTTTTGACGGACCAAAGGCTGCCACTGACGTACCCTCCGTCAAGAATTTTTGGTAAACGACGCACCCACGACGCACCTCTCCCGAGGGTCGTATAGTGCGTCTTACAACTGATAGGTGTATTATGCATTAAGCTTATTACATCCTGTTCAAAACGGTTCTCCTTAGACATAGGCTTTATGTTATAGTGGTCTCCACAATGGTGCTCTGTGGAGACATGTTACACTCCTTGGAAAATGTGTTTCTAGTAAATAATGACTGCCACTTAAGTAAGGTTTTCATAAGGTCTCCTTAGTGGAGACATGAACTATTTGTTGTGTGTCTTTAAAGTGTGTAGGGGGTGAGGAATGGCATTTTTTCATCATTTTACCTTGTGGAGCAACTTTTCATGTCTCCATAAGGAAACATGTCTCCATAAGGTAAGATCTAGCCAGGTCTAGGTCTCCACAAGGAAGTGACCACAAGAACTGACTTGTGTGACAGGAGTGTGAAAAAACTAAAAAAAATCTGCCTGGTGAGGGCGACAAATTGGAGATCAATTGAAGACCAATTATGCAAATGGTATCATACACTTTCAACCAATGAAATTGCTGGACACTTGGCTTGTGTGTACTGATGGTCTGCCTACTGCTAGCCTACTGCCTCACAAGGACACCCCATGCATTTACAGCTGCAGCAGCCATGTTTTTGGATTGAGTGTAAGTAATCCTTCTGAATCCTTTTTGTAAAAATTATGTGTAGGCTTATTATACAAAATGTCTGGATATAGCATTTGTTATTTTGTAACTAAGGAATTATTTGCCATTGATAAAGTTATTCAGTTGTGCATTGAGTTTAACATCCCAATACAATCTGGCTTCTAATTATTATTCTGATTTAGCATAACTTTCTCGTCCGTAGTATTGAGAACTTTTTTGTCTCGGAAAGCTTACGGATTGACCAGATAATTGGACTGATCTCATACGTTGAAATAAATTATAATTCACCCATTTAAAAAATATGGCCAAAAGTCCCAAAATAAAAATGTTTATGTAAAATTGAAAAAATTAACATTTTTGACTGCCTCTTTTGGTACATTGTAAGCAATATTTTTGATAGCATCAACAAAATGGTCTCTTGCCGCAAGACTTTGACCGATAGAATACAATGTTTTACCATTAAATGAATACTACTACATGTATATATATTGCATTATAAATCAGACAATTTACATCTGTTCAAAGAGCTGTTAAATATGATATCAACAAGTTTTTCAATTCAGATTGCCTTGTGGAATAAGTTGTGTGGACATTTGTGTTTAATCTGTCTGTATAGAAATTATATGGACAAGTTTTGATTAGTAAAGATTGCCTTGTGGAACAAGTTGTGTGGACATTTAAGCCTACATTCAATTTGTATTTGTAGATTTATAGACAAGTTTTGATTCGTAGAGATTGCCTTGTGGAACAAGTTGTGTGGACATTTAAGCCTGCATTCAATTTGTATGTGTAGATTTATGGACTAGTTTTGATTTGTAAAGGTTGCCTTGTGGAACAAGTTGTGTGGACATTTAAGCCTACATTCAATTTGTATGTGTAGATTTATGGACTAGTTTTGATTTGTAAACATTGCCTTGTGGAACAAGTTATGTGGACATTTAAGCCTACATTCAATTTGTATGTGTAGATTTATGGACTAGTTTTGATTTACATTTAAGCCTAAATTCAATTTGTATATGTGTGGATTTATGGACTAGTTTGGATTTGTAGAGATTGCCTTGTGGAACAAGTTTGCCTAAAGGTTGCCTTGTGGAACAAGTTGTGTGGACATTTAAGCCTACATTCAATTTGTATGTGTAGATTTATAGACTTGTTCTGATATGTAAAGATTGCCTTGTGGAACAAGTTGTGTGGACATTTAAGCCTACATTCAATTTGTATATGTAGATTTATAGACAAGTTTTGATTCGTAGAGATTGCCTTGTGGAACAAGTTGTGTGGACATTTAAGCCTGCATTCAATTTGTATGGGTAGATTTAGGGACTAGTTTTTGTTTTGTTTTGGCTAACCAGTTGCCACCTTTATTATTTTCAATTTTTGTTTTTTGTTTTGACATAACATGTTCATCATATATAATAGTATAATAACAACAGGTCATTTTTTTATTTATTTTTTTAAATTATAATAAATATACGAGTAACAAAATAAGACAAGACAAAACAAAAACAAAGAAAATGTAATAGACAGAGAGAGAATAACACCTACATAATTCATGTTATTTTATACCAGACACAATACAATCATGTATAAATACCAGCTTTATCCCATTTCATATAATGAACACCTAAATTTCCTCTTTGTCTCGCAAGGGTCTCCTCTAGTCGAGCAGTGTCTCTCATCAAAATATCAAAGACCCTAACTGATAAAGGAGACCCCCTATATTTGCAAATACAAATATATCGCCGAGCCATCAAAAGAATCTGATTCTTCAGTAACCAATCGTCCTTATCATTTATAATACCAAACAACTTATCTATACTGCTGAGATCCCTACCAATTAACTTAATCCACTTATGATGTAACTTATTCCAAAATTCAATAACATCAGGACAATTAATAAAATTGTGATCAAGTGTCTCAATCTCGGAATTACATCTCAGACAGTTTGGGCTTGCGATAATACCAATTTTATGTAACCACTTATTTGTAGGTAAAATAAAGTGATTTATACAAAACTGTAACCAACGTAATCTGCTATCAATTGTAACTCTCCATGGCATCAAAAACAATTTTTTACCAATTGACATATCTAGCCCATACTCATTTTTCAACCTTTCCATACATTTTGGAATAACAGTATCATTCTTAATAAGTTGCTGATAGATTTTTCTCGATTTGGTAGTTTCAAGTGCATGAAATTTCCCGTCAAAGAAATAACCATTATCATCTTGGTTGGCGTTATCAGTTTGGCCATTATTACCATCAACAATTTTCTTACGCCAGCTGCCTGGAATGGCTTGAATAATTCCATACCACCGGAGATAATTTAAATTGACACAGTCCTTAAATCCCAAGTCATGAAACGAGTGGAACAAGTTTGCCTAAAGGTTGCCTTGTGGAACAAGTTGTGTGGACATTTAAGCCTACATTCAATTTGTATGTGTAGATTTATAGACTAGTTTTGATTTGTAAAGGTTGCCTTGTGGAACAAGTTGTGTGGACATTTAAGCCTACATTCCATTTGTATGTGTAGATTTATGGACTTGTTTTGATTTGTAAAGATTGCCTTGTGGAACAAGTTGTGTGGACATTTAAGCCTACATTAAATTTGTATGTGTAGATTTATGGACAAGTTTTGATTTGTAAAGATTGCCTTGTGGAACAAGTTGTGTGGACATTTAAGCCTACATTCAATTGGTATGTGTAGATTTATGGACCAGTTTTGATTTGTAAAGGTTGCCTTGTGGAACAAGTTGTGTGGACATTTAAGCCTACATTCAATTTGTATGTGTAGATTTATGGACAAGTTTTGATTTGTAGAGATTGCCTTGTGGAACAAGTTGTGTGGACATTTAAGCCTAAATTCAATTTGTATGTGTAGATTTATGGACTAGTTTTGATTTGTAAAGATTGCCTTGTGGAACAAGTTGTGTGGATATTTAAGCCTACATTCAATTTGTATGTGTAGATTTATGGACTAGTTTTGATTTGTAAACATTGCCTTGTGAAACAAGTTGTGTGGACATTTAAGCCTACATTCAATTTGTATGTGTAGATTTATGGACTAGTTTTGATTTGTAAAGGTTGACTTGTGGAACAAGTTGTGTGGACATTTAAGCCTAAATTCAATTTGTATGTGTAGATTTATTTATGGACTAGTTTTGATTTGTAGAGATTGCCTTGTGGAACAAGTTGTGTGGACATTTAAGCCTACATTCAATTTGTATGTGTAGATTTATGGACTAGTTTTGATTTGTAAAGATTGCCTTGTGGAACAAGTTGTGTGGACATTTAAGCCTACATTCAATTTGTATGTGTAGATTTATGGACAAGTTTTGATTTGTAGAGATTGCCTTGTGGAACAAGTTGTGTGGACATTTAAGCCTGCATTCAATTTGTATGTGTAGATTTATGGACTAGTTTTGATTTGTAGAGATTGCCTTGTGGAACAAGTTGTGTGGACATTTAAGCCTAAATTCAATTTGTATGTGTAGATTTATGGACTAGTTTTGATTTGTAAAGATTGCCTTGTGAAACAAGTTGTGTGGACATTTAAGCCTACATTCAATTTGTATGTGTAGATTTATGGACTAGTTCTGATTTGTAAAGACTGCCTTGAGGAACAAGTTGTGTGGACATTTAAGCCTAAATTCAATTTGTATGTGTAGATTTATGGACTAGTTTTGATTTGTAAAGATTGCCTTGTGACACAAGTTGTGTGGACATTTAAGCCTACATTCAATTTGTATGTGTAGATTTATGGACTAGTTTTGATTTGTAAAGATTGCCTTGTGGAACAAGTTGTGTGGACATTTAAGCCTACATTCAATTTGTATGTGTAGATTTATGGACTAGTTTTGATTGGTAAAGATTGCCTTGTGGAACAAGTTGTGTGGACATTTAAGCCTACATTCAATTTGTATGTGTAGATTTATGGACTAGTTTTGATTTGTAAAGATTGCCTTGTGGAACAAGTTGTGTGGACATTTAAGCCTACATTCAATTTGTATGTGTAGATTGATGGACTAGTTTTGATTTGTAAACATTGCCTTGTGGAACAAGTTGTGTGGACATTTAAGCCTACATTCAATTTGTATGTGTAGATTTATGGACTAGTTTTGATTTACATTTAAGCCTAAATTCAATTTGTATATGTGTGGATTTATGGACTAGTTTTGATTTGTAGAGATTGCCTTGTGGAACAAGTTGTGTGGACATTTAAGCCTCAATTCAATTTGTATGTGTAGATTTATGGACTAGTTTTGATTTGTAAAGATTGCCTTGTGGAACAAGTTGTGTGGACATTTAAGCCTACATTCAATTTGTATGTGTAGATTTATGGACTAGTTTTGATTTGTAAAGATTGCCTTGTGGAACAAGTTGTGTGGACATTTAAGCCTAAATTCAATTTGTATGTGTAGATTTATGGACAAGTTTTGATTTGTAAAGATTGCCTTGTGGAACAAGTTGTGTGGACATTTAAGCCTACATTCAATTTGTATGTGTAGATTTATGGACTAGTTTTGATTTGTAAAGATTGCCTTGTGGAACAAGTTGTGTGGACATTTAAGCCGACATTCAATTTGTATGTGTAGATTTATTTATGGACAAGTTTTGATTTGTAGAGATTGCCCTGTGGAACAAGTTGTGTGGACATTTAAGCCTACATTCAATTTGTATGTGTAGATTTATGGACTAGTTTTGATTTGTAAAGATTGCCTTGTGGAACAAGTTGTGTGGACATTTAAGCCCACATTCAATTTGTATGTGTAGATTTGTGGACTAGTTTTGATTTGTAAAGATTGCCTTGTGGAACAAGTTGTGTGGACATTTAAGCCTACATTCAATTTGTATGTGTAGATTTATGGACAAGTTTTGATTTGTAGAGATTGCCTTGTGGAACAAGTTGTGTGGACATTTAAGCCTACATTCAATTTGTATGTGTAGATTAATGGACTAGTTTTGATTGGTAAAGATTGCCTTGTGGAACAAGTTGTGTGGACATTTAAGCCTACATTCAATATGTATGTGTAGATTTATGGACTAGTTTTGATTTGTAAAGATTGCCTTGTGGAACAAGTTGTGTGGACATTTAAGCCTACATTCAATTTGTATGTGTAGATTTATGGACTAGTTTTGATTTGTAAACATTGCCTTGTGGAACAAGTTGTGTGGACATTTAAGCCTAAATTCAATTTGTATGTGTAGATTTATGGACTAGTTTTGATTTGTAAAGATTGCCTTGTGGAACAAGTTGTGTGGACATTTAAGCCTACATTCAATTTGTATGTGTAGATTTATGGACTAGTTTTGATTTGTAAAGATTGCCTTGTGGAATAAGTTGTGTGGACATTTAAGCCTACATTCAATTTGTATGTGTAGATTTATGGACTAGTTTTGATTTGTAAAGATTGCCTTGTGGAACAAGTTGTGTGGACATTTAAGCCTACATTCAATTTGTATGTGTAGATTTATGGACTAGTTTTGATTTGTAAACATTGCCTTGTGGAACAAGTTGTGTGGACATTTAAGCCTACATTCAATTTGTATGTGTAGATTTATGGACTAGTTTTGATTTACATTTAAGCCTAAATTCAATTTGTATATGTGTGGATTTATGGACTAGTTTTGATTTGTAGAGATTGCCTTGTGGAACAAGTTGTGTGGACATTTAAGCCTCAATTCAATTTGTATGTGTAGATTTATGGACTAGTTTTGATTTGTAAAGATTGCCTTGTGAAACAAGTTGTGTGGACATTTAAGCCTAAATTCAATTTGTATATGTGTGGATTTATGGACTAGTTTTGATTTGTAAAGATTGCCTTGTGGAACAAGTTGTGTGGACATTTAAGCCTACATTCAATTTGTATGTGTAGATTTATGGACTAGTTTTGATTTGTAAAGATTGCCTTGTGGAACAAGTTGTGTGGACATTTAAGCCTAAATTCAATTTGTATGTGTAGATTTATGGACTAGTTTTGATTTGTAAAGATTGCCTTGTGAAACAAGTTGTGTGGACATTTAAGCCTAAATTCAATTTGTATGTGTAGATTTATGGACAAGTTTTGATTTGTAAAGATTGCCTTGTGGAACAAGTTGTGTGGACATTTAAGCCTACATTCAATTTGTATGTGTAGATTTATGGACTAGTTTTGATTTGTAAAGATTGCCTTGTGGAACAAGTTGTGTGGACATTTAAGCCGACATTCAATTTGTATGTGTAGATTTATTTATGGACAAGTTTTGATTTGTAGAGATTGCCCTGTGGAACAAGTTGTGTGGACATTTAAGCCTACATTCAATTTGTATGTGTAGATTGATGGACTAGTTTTGATTTGTAAAGATTGCCTTGTGGAACAAGTTGTGTGGACATTTAAGCCCACATTCAATTTGTATGTGTAGATTTGTGGACTAGTTTTGATTTGTAAAGATTGCCTTGTGGAACAAGTTGTGTGGACATTTAAGCCTACATTCAATTTGTATGTGTAGATTTATGGACAAGTTTTGATTTGTAGAGATTGCCTTGTGGAACAAGTTGTGTGGACATTTAATCCTAAATTCAATTTGTATGTGTAGATTTATGGACCAGTTTTGATTTGTAAAGGTTGCCTTGTGGAACAAGTTGTGTGGACATTTAAGCCTACATTCAATTTGTATGTGTAGATTTATGGACAAGTTTTGATTTGTAGAGATTGCCTTGTGGAACAAGTTGTGTGGACATTTAAGCCTAAATTCAATTTGTATGTGTAGATTTATGGACTAGTTTTGATTTGTAAAGATTGCCTTGTGGAACAAGTTGTGTGGATATTTAAGCCTACATTCAATTTGTATGTGTAGATTTATGGACTAGTTTTGATTTGCAAAGATTGCCTTGTGAAACAAGTTGTGTGGACATTTAAGCCTAAATTCAATTTGTATGTGTAGATTTATGGACTAGTTTTGATTGGCAAATATTGCCTTGTGGAACAAGTTGTGTGGACATTTAAGCCTACATTCAATTTGTATGTGTAGATTTATGGACTAGTTTTGATTTGTAAAGATTGCCTTGTGGAACAAGTTGTGTGGACATTTAAGCCTACATTCAATTTGTATGTGTAGATTTATGGACTAGTTTTGATTTGCAAAGATTGCCTTGTGAAACAAGTTGTGTGGACATTTAAGCCTAAATTCAATTTGTATGTGTAGATTTATGGACTAGTTTTGATTTGTAAAGATTGCCTTGTGGAACAAGTTGTGTGGACATTTAAGCCTAAATTCAATTTGTATGTGTAGATTTATGGACTAGTTTTGATTTGTAAAGATTGCCTTGTGAAACAAGTTGTGCGGACATTTAAGCCTACATTCAATTTGTATGTGTAGATTTATGGACAAGTTTTGATTCGTAGAGATTGCCTTGTGGAACAAGTTGTGTGGACATTTAAGCCTACATTCAATTTGTATGTGTAGATTTATGGACTAGTTTTGATTTGTAAAGATTGCCTTGTGAAACAAGTTGTGTGGACATTTAAGCCTAAATTCAATTTGTATGTGTAGATTTATGGACAAGTTTTGATTTGTAAAGATTGCCTTGTGGAACAAGTTGTGTGGACATTTAAGCCTGCATTCAATTTGTATGTGTAGATTTATGGACTAGTTTTGATTTGTAAAGATTGCCTTGTGGAACAAGTTGTGTGGACATTTAAGCCGACATTCAATTTGTATGTGTAGATTTATTTATGGACAAGTTTTGATTTGTAGAGATTGCCCTGTGGAACAAGTTGTGTGGACATTTAAGCCTACATTCAATTTGTATGTGTAGATTTATGGACTAGTTTTGATTTGTAAAGATTGCCTTGTGGAACAAGTTGTGTGGACATTTAAGCCCACATTCAATTTGTATGTGTAGATTTGTGGACTAGTTTTGATTTGTAAAGATTGCCTTGTGGAACAAGTTGTGTGGACATTTAAGCCTACATTCAATTTGTATGTGTAGATTTATGGACAAGTTTTGATTTGTAGAGATTGCCTTGTGGAACAAGTTGTGTGGACATTTAATCCTAAATTCAATTTGTATGTGTAGATTTATGGACCAGTTTTGATTTGTAAAGGTTGCCTTGTGGAACAAGTTGTGTGGACATTTAAGCCTACATTCAATTTGTATGTGTAGATTTATGGACAAGTTTTGATTTGTAGAGATTGCCTTGTGGAACAAGTTGTGTGGACATTTAAGCCTAAATTCAATTTGTATGTGTAGATTTATGGACTAGTTTTGATTTGTAAAGATTGCCTTGTGGAACAAGTTGTGTGGATATTTAAGCCTACATTCAATTTGTATGTGTAGATTGATGGACTAGTTTTGATTTGCAAAGATTGCCTTGTGAAACAAGTTGTGTGGACATTTATAAGCCTAAATTCAATTTGTATGTGTAGATTTATGGACTAGTTTTGATTTGCAAAGATTGCCTTGTGGAACAAGTTGTGTGGACATTTAAGCCTACATTCAATTTGTATGTGTAGATTTATGGACTAGTTTTGATTTGTAAAGATTGCCTTGTGGAACAAGTTGTGTGGACATTTAAGCCTACATTCAATTTGTATGTGTAGATTTATGGACTAGTTTTGATTTGCAAAGATTGCCTTGTGAAACAAGTTGTGTGGACATTTAAGCCTAAATTCAATTTGTATGTGTAGATTTATGGACTAGTTTTGATTTGTAAAGATTGCCTTGTGGAACAAGTTGTGTGGACATTTAAGCCTAAATTCAATTTGTATGTGTAGATTTATGGACTAGTTTTGATTTGTAAAGATTGCCTTGTGAAACAAGTTGTGCGGACATTTAAGCCTACATTCAATTTGTATGTGTAGATTTATGGACAAGTTTTGATTCGTAGAGATTGCCTTGTGGAACAAGTTGTGTGGACATTTAAGCCTACATTCAATTTGTATGTGTAGATTTATGGACTAGTTTTGATTTGTAAAGATTGCCTTGTGAAACAAGTTGTGTGGACATTTAAGCCTACATTCAATTTGTATATGTGTGGATTTATGGACAAGTTTTGATTTGTAAAGATTGCCCTGTGAAACAAGTTGTGTGGACATTTAAGCCTATATTCAATTTGTATGTTTTAGGGGTGCGCTTTTTACGCTATGACGTCATCGAAGGTTCTGGAAGGGCCCTTACCGCTATGCGTGGGATCATGATCCCCCGCATAGCGGTAAGGGCCCTTCCAGAACCTTCGATGACGTCATAGCGTAAAAAGCGCACCCCTAAAACGCTCGCTTACGCTCGCGTTTTAGGGAGGGGTTTAGGAAGCGCGGATAGTAGAACAAGTAGTGCGTAAAACAATAACAAATTATCTTAGCAACAGCCCATAAAGCTGTAAAAGTGTCATTCGACATGCAGAAGTCAAAGAAGCCACTTGAGTTTCACACAGTAGCGGGAAAGAGAAGCCTAGTTGTGCCTAACAGTCAACGGAAGATTACCGATTATATCGCTAACTACAAACCACTCGAAGGTGAGTGGGATTACTACCTAGATGATAGTCACTGTATGGATGCTATACAACTCCGTATTCGGCAAAAGTCAATGCCAATTAATCGCATTAGAACTAATCCGTTGTATCGATTTATATGTTGCAGAATCTGCAAAGAAAGAGCTGGTAGTCCACTTCAAGAAGCCGAGAGCTCCGAGGAAGAAGAAATTTACACCAAGACAACTAAGAGAAGCGAAAGAAGTAAAGGAGAAAGCAAAACTAGAAAGAAATAGGTGCTTCATATACACAGCAGTAGACGCCTTACACGATGCCGAAAGAGCGCGCTACGAGGAGCAGAGGGTGGATGATTACGATTGCCCTCAATGGATGCGAGACAACTTCGCTAGAGACCGTATGGTTAAAAAAGCTAGAGACGGCGCAGATAGAGATCCAAACAGAAACAAGAGATAGAATCAAAAGAGAAAGCGATAACATAGAATACTGGCCATGGCAAGAACAGATAGTAGAATATCTAAACAACACCAAGAAAGATGACAGACACATCACAGTGCTGGTATCCAATGGATACGAAAACGTGGGAAAAACCATTCTAGCGAATACAGACGCAGGAAGACATCCAATCAGAGTATTATCACTATCCAATGGAAAGACGCCAGATCTAGCATTCATCCTAAAGAAGAATCTACAAGCAGAAAGAGCATACTTCGACATGGCGAAATCAGAACAAGAAAGAATCAACTGGGGGATCATATAACACTTCATGAATGGAGTATGGACATCCATGAAATATGAGTCAGAAATAATCAGAAGAAATCCAATTCAGATAGTGATCAACATGAATGCATTTCCAGACATCAAAGAACTAAGCTCAGACAGATGGAGAGTCTTCGCAATAGGACCAGAAGGAGCACCAATGGATAAGCTACGCTTAGTATATCACACGATAGTGTCAGAAGTAGAGAATGATCCACATACAGGAAAGAAAATTGAAGTGAAAAAGTTCAAACCAGTTAAGTTTTCAGGAATTTTTCACAAATTCCAGGATTTTTTTACTACACTGACCGGCATCTCTGGAAATACATGCACCACAGGACTAGCACAGGATAAGGTTTTGGAAGTCAGACTTTAATCTGTTGATTTGTATAGTTAATATGTAATGTTTGCCCTTTGGAAGCTTCACTGTATTTTAAATATTGCTGGTACTTAAGACATGAATCAGACCTGATTAAAAAGAAAATATCACTGTGCTAGTTTCAATCCCTTATACAGAAATCAATACGAACTTGAGATCACTTAATTTCCCTATCATTTCTCCATAAATTTGACAAACGAATACGCTCTTGTAAACAAGGTAGTTTTCTCAAGATTCTTAATGATCTCTGTATGAATTGTTATGAGACCATTTGTATCCGGGACCTTCTGTGGCATTCCACCACAGAAAAGCTATTGCTTTCATCAGCTGCGAGATACAAATCTCTTGTCTCAACAAGAACAAGAATTATGATTAATTATAACAAAAGTAATAAGTCTCTTTGATAATAAAAACTCTAGTCTCAACAGAACAAGAATTATGATAAATTATAACAAATGAATAAATCTCATGTTTAAGAATGGTTTAACACTTCTTTAATTAATGATAGGGGTAACACTTAACAAAACAATAAAATGTAGAATTGCATGTTGGATAGTATGTTAAAATAAATGAACAATGATAAAACTGCATTATGTGAGTCTACATTATTTATATGATGAAAAGGTAACTGCATTGATGTGCTGGCTAAAAGTTAAATCGGAGCAAGTTCATACAAAGTTCATAATACCATATAGTTGACGTAAAATGTAAATTCAATGACTGAACCTCTCAAGTTACAGGTAATGATGATACTTTTGAAAATGATTGTATTAAAGGAACTAATGTATGACAAAGAACACTAAATATATGAAATATATGAAATATAAGTGAAATGGGTGAAATGAAATTAATTCCAAGAGAATGTGATGTGATCATTGTGGCTATTGCATTAGCAAATGAAAGTGGAATTAGGAGGAAGCTGTAGCATAAATTGTAGCCACAAATGCTAATCAACACTACACAATTGGTTACTTCACACATGTCACAGACCAAACCTAATGAGCTTCAGAATATTATTACTTCAGTTCTTCTCTATTGAGGACACAAATTTAATTCAAACCACTGGACTACTAAGATTTGCTAGTTGGACAAGTTCTTGGACACAAAACTTTATGTTTTTGTTTTTTGGTGTCCCCTTTAAACGCGAAACAATCCCTTGAGCTTTTAAGTAAAAAGGTGATTTATGCCAAATATTTATTTCATAAACAGATGCTTGGAATTGAAATCAATAACATAATTGAGGTTAGTGTCATACAAAGATGCACATGGATGTAAAATGATGTTTGAAGATGTTGTTTCATATGTAAATGTCTCAAATGTGAAGTTGATTTTTGTTTTATGGAATAAGTACTTGGAAGTGAAGTATAAAAATAGTGGAGATACTTCCTGACACAAATAACAAGTACCTGTAAGGGGAGAAGATATATAATTTTGGTGTCCCCATTTACACGCGAAATTGCATAAAAGTGGGGGATTTACGGGTAGCACAAATGAAACTGGGATTGTTACCTTAACTTAAAATAGCATGTTTCATGAGATTTGAACATTTTGAAAATTAAGGTCAAATGTCACATATTGGCCCCCTCATAAATGGAAATACCCATTAGACATTTGGACAAGTTTTGATTCGTAGAGATTGCCTTGTGGAACAAGATGTGTGGACATTTCCATTCAACCTGTCTGTATAGAATGGTCAAGTTTTGATTCGTAGAGATTGCCTTGTGAAACAAGTTGTGAGGACATTTGGCTTACATTCAATCTGTATGTGTAGATGAAATTTGGACAAGTTTTGATCCATAGAGATTGCCTTGTGGAACAAGATGTGTCGACATTTCCATTCAACCTGTCTGTATAGAATGGTCAAGTTTTGATTCGTAGAGATTGCCTTGTGAAACAAGTTGTGAGGACATTTGGCTTACATTCAATCTGTATGTGTAGATGAAATTTGGACAAGTTTTGATCCATAGAGATTGCCTTGTGGAACAAGATGTGTCGACATATCCATTCAACCTGTCTGTATAGAATGGTCAAGTTTTGATTCGTAGAGATTGCCTTGTGAAACAAGTTGTGAGGACATTTGGCTTACATTCAATCTGTATGTGTAGATGAAATTTGGACAAGTTTTGATCCATAGAGATTGCCTTGTGGAACAAGATGTGTCGACATTTCCATTCAACCTGTCTGTATAGAATGGTCAAGTTTTGATTTGTAGAGATTGCCTTGTGAAACAAGTTGTGTGGACATTTGGCTTACATTCAATCTGTATATGTAGAAATTTGGACAAATTTTGATTCATAGAGATTGCCTTGTGGAACAAGATGTGTGGACATTTCCATTCAACATCTCTGTGTAGAAATATGGTCAAGTTTTGATTTGTAAAGATCGCCTTGTGAAACAAGTTGTGTGGACATTTACATTCAGTTTATCTGTATAGAGATAAGTTTAAGTTGGTCAAGAATGGCTTGTGAATGTTTCCTCTACATTCACTGAATTTACTTGTGGGCCCTGGTTAATTTTTGATGGATAAGTTTTCATTTGTAGAGATTGCCTTTTGGACAAATTGTAGAAATTTGGACAAGTTTTGATTCATAGAGATTGCCTTGTTGAACAAGTTGTGTGGACTGTGGACATTTCCATTCAACATCTCTGTGTAGAAATATGGTCAAGTTTTGATTTGTAGAGATTGCCTTGTGAAACAAGTTGTGTGGACATTTGGCTTACATTCAATCTGTATTATGTAGAAATTTGGACAAGTTTTGATTCATAGAGATTGCCTTGTGGAACAAGATGTGTGGACATATCCATTCAACATCTCTGTGTAGAAATATGGTCAAGTTTTGATTTGTAGAGATTGCCTTGTGAAACAAGTTGTGTGGACATTTACATTCATTTTATCTATATAAGTTTAAGTTGGTCAAGAATTGGCTTGTGAATGTTTCCTCTACATTCACTGAATTTACTTGTGGGCTATGGTTAATTTTTGAGAGAAATCATTTTCAATTAAAAACTATTTAACATGCATTTGGAAAGGCCCTGAGGTAGATATTTTAATAAAATTATCTCAATAAAATTATTTTAATAAAAATGGTTTTAAATAGAAAACATACCATATAACCTTTAACTATATTACAATTGTGAACATTTAGGGTACCAAATATAACTTGTACAATGCAACTACCTTCCCCTAAAAAAACAATAATGCTGATACTATACTACCACTACCCTTTTGTTGTTGTTGTTGTTCTTGTTCTTGTTCTTGTTGTATCTATTATATAATGTAATTATATAATTTACTCATATAAGTCTCCACAAGGTGCACATAATACTGATACAAAGCTACCTTGGCATTTTCTAAAATCACTTGTGATTGGTTGCCCACTTCAATATGCTAATTAGGCACACACTTTTTGTCTCCATAAGGATGATTATGCTAATTAGCCACACAATTATATGGTTCCATAAGGATGATTGATAAGGCAGTATTAAACTCACGAAATGTCTCCACAGAGATAATCTCCACAAGGTATTGAATTCAGGTATGGGTGTACTTCATTCGTTTTCATTATAACAATGATTATTGAAATGTTGTCAAGTTACGATAAAGAGTTCATTTTTTTTCGTAATCCCTTACAACTTTTGTATAATAAACCTTTTGAAACTAAAGACAATGGGGGACCTATTTTACGAATATGAATACATATATAATTATGTCTAAATCGTCCAATCATGCGGAAAATTGTTGTGGACTTTGTGGAAAATGTTCCATTTTGTACATCAATTCATTTAACACCGTATGTGTGTCCTACAAACCCTGCATATGACCTTCACTACAACAAGAGGTGTGATATATTCCGCCACTTATATAAAATACATACTTCCCCATAGTAATCCCATGTGTACTTTTAAGGATATAAATGTTTGAAGCAACCGCCTTTGATTTTTTCCTTTGACTTTATATCGTGTAACAGAATTAAATGCATGTCTAAAGGCCCTGTCACACCATAACGTATCGCCTCAACGTATACCAACGTATGCGAAATATCGAAAAATACGTTGGTGTACGTTGGTGTACGTTGGTGTACGCTGATATAAGTTAGGGGTACGTTGGGGATACGTCGTTTACGTTAAGAGCACGCTGTGATACGCTGTGACAATTTGGACCACGACAAAATATTGAGCATGCTCAAAATTTCTCGACGTACTCAACGTGTGCTTAATACGTTCTGCATAAGTTCCCGGTAAGTTTGTGGTACGTTAAATATACGTTGACATACGCTGATATACGTTAGTGGTACGTTACTCGTACGTTACTCGTAAGTTGGTATACGTTGATGAACGTAGGCTGGGGGAAACGTACAGCCAACGTAGTGATAACGAGTTGATAACGTATATGTGCCGTATGTCTAACGTATGCCTGACGTATTTCTAGCGAGTTTCGACGTATTCTCACGTATTCACATTATGCCGGGCGATCGTGTAAGGCCCTGTCACGTATCCATAGCGTATCCATAGCGTATTGAACATATACATAGCGTATGACTAACGTATTGATAGCGTATCACTAACTTATTACATACTTATGACAGCGTATCACAGCGTATGCGAGCGTATGACTAACGTATGCTTAACGTATACTTAACGTAGCGTAGCGTATTCGTAGCATATGATAATGGGTTGATGTGTTCCGCACGACAGACCATGAAGAAGTGAGGATGAGATACTCAAGGGACCCATTTATATACTCAAACCCTCCATAAGTTCCCAAAACGCTGAATGCGCGCTAGCTGTACGGTAGCCCTGTCACACCATGGCGTATCGCTTGAACGTATAACAACGTATGCGAAATATCGAAAAATACTTTGGCGTACGTTGGCGTACGTTGGTGTACGCTGATACAAGTTAAGGGTAAGTTTGGGATACGTCGTATACGTTAAGAGCACGCTGTGATACGTTGTGAAAATTTGGAACACGTCGAGCCCGCGAAAAATTATTGAGCATGTTCAAAATTTCTCGACGTACTCAACGTGTGCTTAACTTACGTTCTGCATAAGTTCCCGATAGGTTCGTGGTACGTTAGACATACGTTTACAAACGCTGACATACGTTAGACATACGCTGACATACGTTAGAGGTACGTTAATCGTCTTACGTTATAGGTTGGACATATAGATTTACCCTTCTAGATATTTTAATAGTTATCATCTAGGCTGCGTTTACTTGAACTGGCAACACTTGTCCCGCCGTGTACGAAACTCAATTTCTGCAACGGCATAAGTCACGTGTTCGTTGTACGCCGAGGATACGCTGAGGATACGTCGAGCACGGCAGACATACGCTACGAATACGTTGGTCATACGTTCGCCGATCGCATACGCTGTGATACGTTGTCATAAGTTTGTTATAAGTTAGTGATACGCTATCAATACGTTAGTCATACGCTATGTATGCGTTTAATACGCTATGGATACGTCCATTCCATCACCGATGTTGACGCAATTCGTTGGGAAGTTGGACGTTCTTGGACGTTCTCGGACTCTGACAATTTTCGAGCTATTTTTTGAATACGTCGGCATACGTTCAGGCCACGTTCAGGCCATACGCTATGGTGTGACAGGGCCTTAAAGGTCTCATAATCATAAGGTCGTGAGTTCTAGCCCCGCTGGTGCCAATGTGTTTGTGTCCTTGGGCAAGGCACTTAGTCTACATTGCCTATGGGGTTACTATATAGGGGTTATGTATGTTTGTTCATGTTGGTTTATGTCGCAACTTGGCGCTGATTTAGCTGCTGCCTGGACGTTGCATTGTTTATTAATGTATTTGATTTGTAATGTTGTTACAATTCAGCCAGTTGGCTGCGATGACAATAAAATTTAGACCTTTATTATTATTATTTTATGACCAACGTATGCTTAACGTATTCGAAGCGTATGTCTGCCGTGTTCGACGTATCCCCAGCGTATCCTCGGCGTACAACGAACACATGACTAATGCCGCTGCAGAAATTGAGTTCCGTACACGGCGGGACAAGTGTTCAAGTAAACGCGCAGCCTAGATGATAACTATTAAAATATCTAGAAGGGTAAATCTATAGGTCCAACCTATAACTTACAACGAGTAACGTACCTCTAACGTATGTCAGCGTATGTCAACGTATGTCAAACGTATGTCAGTGTTTGTAAACGTATGTCTAACGTACCACGAACCTATCGGGAACTTATGCAGAACGTAAGTTAAGCACACGTTGAGTACGTCGAGAAATTTTGAACATGCTCAATAATTTTTCGCGGGCTCGACGTGCTCCAAATTTTCACAACGTGTTCCAAATTTTCACCACGTATCACAGCGTGCTCTTAACGTAAACGACGTATCCCCAACTTACCCCTAACTTGTATCAGCGTACACCAACGTGCGCCAACGTATTTTTCGATATTTCGCATACGTTGTCATACGTTCAGGCGATACGCCATGGTGTGACAGGGCTACCGTACAGCTAGCGTATGTACCGTACAGCTAGCAAGCATTCGGCGTTTTGGGAACTTATGGAGGGTTTGAGTATATAAATGGGTCCCTTGAGTATCTCATCCTCACTTCTACATGGTCTGTCGTGCTGAACACATCAACCCATCATCATACGCTACGAATACGCTACGCTACGTTAAGTAAACGTTAAGCATACGATAGTCATACGCTCGCGCATACACACCCCGATACGCTGTCATAATTATGTTATAAGTTAGTGATACGTTATCAATACGTTAGTCATACGCTATGTATACGTTCAATACGCTATGGATACGTGACAGGGCCTTACACGATCGCCCGGCATAAGGTGAATACGTAAGAATACGTCGAAACTCGTTGGAAATACGTCAGGCATACGTTAGCCATACGGCACATATACGTTATCAACTCGTTATCAATACGTTGGCTGTACGTTTCCCCGTCAGCCTACGTTCATCATCGTATACCAACTTACGAGTAACGTACGAGTAACGTACCACTAACGTATGTCAACGTATATTTAACGTACCACAAACTTACCGGGAACTTATGCAGAACGTATTAATCACACGTTGAGTACGTCGAGAAATGTTGAGCATGCTCAATATTTTTTTCGCGGGCTCGACGTGTTCCAAATTGTCACAGCGTATCACAGCGTGCTCTTAACGTAAACGACGTATCCCCAACGTACCCCTAACTTATATCAGCGTACACCAACGTACACCAACGTATTTTTCGATATTTCGCATACGTTGGCATACGTTGAGGCGATACGTTATGGTGTGACAGGGCCTTAATATATGTTACTCTTAATTGACGTATTTACGGCGGAGAGGAATGGCATCCAACAGCGCATGCTCAGAGCAAACAGATTAATCTCCTCTGACGGCAATGTGAAGGATCTGTGAAACTTCTACTTTTTCGTCGATAGTGTTTGTTACCAGCAAGCGATTTTTTTTTTCGTACATGATCCTTCTGAAATATTTGTTCAAAAAATCATTTTATTTAGAGAATTAGGTATTTGATAGCCAGACATAACAGACATGGTCTGATCTTGCTCCAACAAATCCACCCAAAATACCTGCTTAACGTCATCTTTTCGATCCAGTAGCACTTCTTGTCTCTAAACAATACTACAAAGAGTCTCCAGATCATGTCAGGGAACAGGAGAAATAAACTCAGCCGCCGAGGAAAGAGTAATTCTCCCGATGAATCCATCACTACAGAACAAGAAAACCCAGTAACGCCACAAACACCCAAAACACCATGGAGCTTCTCACCGACGAGCACCGCCGACATCACTTCTAAACTTCAAGATGCACTACTGACAGATGACACTCTGATGAAAACTATCAGCGATGCCATATCAGAATCAATCCTGTCATCGCCTGATCTGATCAGTGGAGTCGTGACTGCCATATGCAGGAATAAATCCTTCATCGACGCCATAAGTGAGAAGCTGGTTGACAAGGTGGCCCAAGAACTGGACAAAACTACAGCACATGACACTGCACTGGTATCAGCGAAACAAACTGAACTGACCTCAGCACAAGCCAAGCTAGACAGAGATCTTCTGACCCTTGTTGATAAACAAGACGAGCTTGAACAGTATTCAAGACGGAACTGCCTATTGATACATGGCGTCAGCGAGTCTGAAGATGAGAACACAACAAATAGAGCCATCAGCATCTTCAACGAGACAATGCATCTTGGTCTGCCAATCAACGCCAAGGATATTGATCGTTCGCATCGGCTCGGCAAGCACAAAATCTCAGGATCCTCACAGTCTCGTCCAAGACCAATAATCGTCAAGTTTGTCTCATACACTGACCGCAGTGTAGTCTTCCGGTCCAAAAAATCTCTGAAAGGCACCGGGATATTGATCACCGAGAACCTGACCGTTACACGCCAACAGCTACTCCGGAAAGCGTCTGAAATGGACTCAGTGGAAGCGACTTGGACAATCGACGGTCGGATCTACTGTCTACTCAAGAATAACTCAAGAGTTGTTGTAACAACTTCACTTGATCTCAAGAAGATTAAGTAACTGGTATGATCGATGTTGCTGACTTTCATCTAACTCATTATTTTCACTGCTCCAATTCTTCACTGACTCGTGTTTACTATATCTGTCGGCGCCGTAAATGTATTATATATATATATTATTCTGACATTTTATCATCTCGGCAACAAGCTGTGATTGACTGTATATCTACATGTACTGTTATTCTCCACTGTCATTTGCTTCACTGATCTGGATTCATGCTGTGCCCATTGTATTTTATTATGTTTGGATTCATCTGAAGACCGTAATATGATTCTTCACCTGTGTATTTATAAATTTGATTATTCATGCATATCATAACAAACATACATGTACTGAGACCAGTCATTTCGCTCGCGTTTCTGGTGACCCTTTTCATTGCCTGCTCTTTTCCTCCTCCGTGCCCACAATGGTATGCTCATGACATGGTCACCGTACATTCATGTTTGTTGTGTAGCTGTTTCACACCTCATCCGTAAGGGAAGGCCGATATCACATCTCCATCTTATTTTCTGCGTGCCTGCTTTCTCTCAACGATGTGATCCTGCCTGGATGGGGTATGTTTCAGTTCGTCGTTCGTAGTCTTTAATTTTATCTGTATCATTTTCTCATTTCTATTATGTTCATTATAGTCAATGTACCATGACCTGCACAGTACTTGCGCTTCAGGCGCCCATATGCTCGATTTCCCATCTTGTGTGGTGCCTTTTGGTGCCCTTTTTTTGTTGCTCCTTTTTCGCCACCCACTGTTTCTTTCGCTTGTTCCTGATTAAGCAGGTCATTATACATTGGCATTTATATATATATATTTGTTGCTAAATTGTTCTTGATATTGTTCTGATATGCGTTTCGTTATGCTCATGACATGGTCACCGCACATTATATCATGACTGTTGTGTAGCTGTTTCACACCTTATCCGCTAGGGAAGGCCGATATCGCATCTCCAGCTTCTTTTCTGCGCACGTGCCTGCTTTCTCTCTACGATGTGATCCTGCCCGTGTCTGGATAGGGTATGTTTCAGTTCGCCGTTCGTAGTCTTTAAGTTTGTCTGTATCTTTTTATTATGTTCATTAATCAATGTACCATGACCTGCGCTTCCGACGCCCATATGCTCGATATCCATTATTGTGTGGTGCCTTTAGGCTCCTTTCTCTACGCCCATGTTTCTATCGCCTGTTCCTGATCAAGCAGGTCATTACACATTGGTATATGTATATATTTATAATTTATTGCTAAATTGTTCTTGTTACTCCGACCTACCTACACGAACATTGTCATATCTGATATATGCGTCTCTCGTGCTGTCTCGAGACGTACATCACATCGCTGCTCTTCATCATAGTGACGTTTTTCGTGTTCTGGTTGGGTTATATGTTGTCATTCCAGGGTTGTTGTTTTTTGCTTGCCACTTTATTTACCTTTTTCACGTCCTGGTCAACCTTTATTCCTTTGTTTCTGATCCATGCAAATTAACATGTACACTGACCTCTCTGGGACATTGTTTGCTTTTCAGGCGCTCGCTTAACTCCTCCTTCTGTCATCTTGTTTTTTTTGCTCAACCGCGCATCCACGTTGCTCATTCTCCAGCTCCACCTGTCCTCTCAGGTCACTGTGCATGTTGATTACAACCCAATCCTCTCCCAAAGACCACCGCTGAAAAACATCAGATCCTATACCACGGTGCTAAGCTTTGGAACGATCTTCCCAACACACTCACAAATATCACAAATAAACAATCATTCAAAAGACAGCTCAAGCATCATTATATTTCCACTTATGTTACACCTTCAACACACACACTTTCTCATGACAACACATAATTTTGTTCTCTAGCCTCCCTTTCTTTCTTTCTTTCTTTCTTTCTTTCTTTCTTTCTTTCTTTCTTTCTTTCTTTCTTTCTTTCTTTCTCCATCCTTCATTTTCATTCTCTCTTCTTTCCCGCTTTAGTCTCTTCTACCTCTTGAAGTTCGCATAGTCAATGACCTGCTTTTTTTTGGCAACCATTTGTATTTTGACTCGTTCAATGTTCCTGTCTCTTTACCTGTTATGTATTGGTTTAGTTCTGTTTTGTTATGTTTTTTGTTATTTTCTGTGTAGTCTCTGTTTTTGTCTTGTCCTGTTTTGCTCGTATGTTGTTGTTTTGTTTTTGTTTTCATGTGGTCTACATTCATTTCTTGTTTTAAGGGTCCCCATATTATAAGCCCGCTATCAGGGTTTCTTTTGGGGCTCCTAGCCTCTTTATCACATTGTGTTATTATTATATCTTCTGTATTCATATTGCTGAATAAATTGAATTGAATTGAATTGAATTATGTTTTATTCCGTATTAAAACGGAATAAAGTGAATTTCACTAGGATCATGTAAAATACAAATAATTGCTACCAGCAAACATTTAATTAAAAACTAGTGAAATGAATAGTGTATGACTAACGTATCTTTAGTCCAGCTCAAATTGTTCACGTTGCGTAGCAGTACTTGGTTTCGCCACGGGTGATTACTCTGCTGTCTGTTCAATAGCTCTTGTATTGACCAGTGTTGTTGGCGGAGCTGCTGGCTACAGTGTTAGCTGTTGGACTGTTCAGCCGGCCCATGGCTGACCCGTTAGCATTCGAGATGTCCGCGCTACCGTCGTTCTTTACAGTTCGTTTTTTCCTACTCCGAGTCGTCATTCCCAACAAAATGTAACGTAAAATAGTCTATAGATGTTGGCAAACACTATGATGTATACAATATGGCCACACAATGAATTAACTACGGCAAATTACGTCTGGATTGGCTAGCAAAACCGGACCGGCGATGAAGTACGTCTTATCTGCATGCCGCCATTGATATTTTATCTCAGTGCCTTGAGTTGAAAAACCTAAAGCTAGTCCAGCCAGCTTGACTAACATAAAGCTAGTCAAGTCAGCTTGTCTAATAAGCTAGTTCAGCTACAGACTAGTGCAGCAGAACAAATCAAGATAGTCAGGTTGAGCCGGACTAATCTTAAGCTAGTCAAGTCGGTCATAACCTATCCAGCAGGCTTGACTAACCTAATTGACTAGTTAAGCTAGTCCGGCAGGCTTGACTAACCTGCTTGACTAGTTTAAAGTTAGTCCTGCCTGTGTGTGACTAGTTTAAGTTTTCAGTGTACGGACCTTTGAGTTTCTGTTGATGAATTTCCTCTAATATAGTGCCTCATCCTCGCGGATCAGCATCTCAGACTCCTTTAACGGCAAAACAAATTACGCTATTCTGTTAGACTCTTTATTTTTGTACGTGCTTTATTTTGACGTAGATATATTCTTAATCATATATAAATACTCAAATTTGGTTAAGAACAGGGCTGTTATGGATCATTGAATTTTTTATAAAAGATACATAGGCATTGCAATGTATATTGTTGCTGGTGCGTGCAATAACCTGACTTTGAAAAGTATGGTGACTGCGGTTAGTGAATTTGACCTTGTCGTCCATAAATCATACATGCCGCTTTGGTTTGCGAAACTATTATGCCTCTAATTGTCATGATTCAACTGACGATTGGGTTTACTATATCATGAATCAACACTGGAATCGACACACGAGTATGGCTGCAATTATGCCGAAAAAAACATCTAATAACCGATGTGTTTATATCAACAAATATAAATATAAACATGAACATTTGTTTGGAATGTGTATGATCTCATTGGTGATAGTGAATTTTATGATCTGCATGACGAATGAATTGGAGAGTATAATACCCATATGGCGTCCTGTAGTCGAAATGAGAGATGTATCTGATGTAGGCCAGTTCTCAACGCCGAAAAAGGAAGAGAAAGCAGCGACAAATTCATCTAAAATGGAGCAGATGAAACATCCATGTCTAGTTATAGCGCAGAATGCAGAATTTGTGGAAGGACAAAGATATAATACAACTGAACATCTCTCAAAGGTTGAAGTCAAATCAACTTATCGTCCGACAACAACAAATCATACACGTCTTATTTATTTGCTTCACCTTCATAAAAGCGGAGGAACTCTTATGTGCAAACTCGCTCGAAATAACAGTTTATCGACCCACAAGAATAATTGCAACGCACAGAAAGACCAGCGTTGCTGCGGTAATGGTGATGATCATGCGTCTCAAGCAAAATTTGCACGAAATACAACTTTTAAATTTGTAGCCAACGAGAACTACATGTACACTGCGATGGACACGGAGCGTTATCACTACGTGGTTGTCCTTAAAAAATCCATCGACCGTTACGTGTCTCACTATAGGCATGCATATGCTGGAAAATCTAAATCCAGAAAAAGTTCTTTCTTGAAATGGAGTGAACACCAACCTGATAACTGGAACCTACGTCATATTTGTGGAACACGATGCATGAAGATTGCAAAATATAATTTGACATTCGACGATTTTGAGTACACACTGGCACGGCTACGACGATTTCATAGTATCATCTTCGTCGAAGATTTTCAACGCACGTTCAATCGTTTTGCACTTAAAGTAGACTGGAAACCTTACTATCCTGCAAATTACAAACAGAATCAAGGTGTGCCTGATAAGGATGAAGTGGATCCTCGCATGACACTCTTAGATGAAGTACTGTACGAGAATGCTCGGAATATTTACGATCATGGTGATGTGGATTCGAAAACTAAATACCAGTATGCGTTCGACAGGTATTCAAATAGTACAACGAATTCCTGCATAAACCCGTGTTGTGGGACTTGTTCGAAATATTAAACACTCATCAAAACGATTATAATCATTTGATAATGGGGATTCCAAATCTACTAGAGCTAATAATTGTTCAAGAAGCACGGACATTGGCCGCCTTTCAGTTGATACGTAGTTGACCCAATTGATCCCGTGTTTTGCTTATGATAGACGATGGGTCATTGGTTCTGGTGACCAAGTATGATCAAGATCAACCATTTGGTTGGATGAGATATGGCAGTTTAAGATTTTGACACCTAGTTGACCCCATTTAGTTTTTGACCCCATCCTGTACATCTGATCGATAGAGATTGGGCCACACTGGTTCATGTGAACGATGTGATCGATAACACTGGTTCATGTGAACGATGTGATCGATAACACTGGTTCATGTATTAAAACGATGTGATCGAAATCAACCATCTGGTTGATGTGAGACACCATCTGTAGCTGTTTTGCACTTAAATATGCTGGAAACCTTACAATCCTGCAAATTACCATGAAAATAAAGGTGTCTGATAAGGATAAAGTGAATCCTCGTATGACCCTCTTATGATGTATATGAGAATGATCGGTACATTTACAATCATGGTGGTGATGTGGATTCCAAAATCTACACTCTTATTGTTTTAAACGCCTCAAAATGTGTTCTGGTTATTATTAACACCAAAAGGTGTTCTATGATTTAAAACTTATATGTTGGAAATATTTACACTGTGGTTTTCTGTAGTCATATATATCTATCTTATACCGTGTTTAAAGTTAAATGATAAGTTCGAATTAGTTGGTCATTTTATGCCGTATTGATAATGTCTAAACCTTGTTTATGACATCCGGGTCTGAAAAATGTTGTGCAGAAAGTTACCTAAAAGTAAATCGTCATTCGATTAAGCTAATTTGAAATGATATGTATTGTTATAAAGGGGGGGGGGGGGGGGGGGGCCTATGGATTATAACCTATTGTAATGTCAAAGTTCACTATGTGGTGATTTTAGTCAATTCAGTAGTTTCGTTTCATTACCACTTTATTTTGTTTGCTTTAAAAAATAAAAAATAAAAAATAAGAATATTACTCAGAATATATATTTCATACTTTCATTGATACAAATAAGAATGTTTGCAAGTTTATTATCGTCATTTTGGTTTGTACTATTTTATTACCTGTGTTTTTTATGTTGTGTTTATTAATTAGGGGAATATGGGGTAACTGGTCCGTGGGGCAAGTGGTCCGAAATGAAGGATCTTGTAATTGTATGGGCATACTGCTTTCTTTTGAACAGTACGACTTTTGTTGAAACTTGATATATATCCTTACCTTCTACAATCCAAAACATTTGGAACTTTTATGGTATTTACACATGTGATATTTTCCAGATCTTTGAAGCCACCTCCTTGAGTGACTGATTGAAAATTCACAGATAGTATGGGCGATATATGAAGATGGTTTAGATCATGTTTAATGTACTTTATATGATTGACAGATATGCAACAGTAAATAGGGGAATATGGGGCAACTGGACCGTGGGGCAAGTGGTCCGAAATGAAGGATTTTGTAATTGTATGGGCATACTGCTTTCTTTTGAACAATACGACTTTTGTTGATACTTGACATATATCTTTACCTTCTACAATCCAAAACATTTGGAACTTTAGGGTATTTACACATGTGATTTTTCTCCATATCTTTGAAGCTAACTCCTTGAGTGACTGATTGAAAATTCACAGATAGTATGGGCGATATATGAAGATGGGTTAAGATCATGTTTAATGTACTTGATATGATTGACAGATATGCAACAGTAAATATATACATGCAGTACAGTCGTCTTAAGATACTAGGTGCATATTGCATTTGATGGGTGCTATATTGTAATGTGCTTAGGGACTTTCCGAAATATGATTAAAACCATAGGTTGTGGTTGAAATGACCGTAAAATGGCGCATATTGCTAATATGGGACATTGGTGGTTTGGATTTCCGATCAATATTATCATTTAAAGAATGCTTCAACTTAAATCATCACAGGTATTCATTTGGTAGAGTTATTAGTTCATGAATTTGCAAATAACAAAGTACACCATATCTTACTTATCTAAAGACACTCGTCTACTTGTAGGACCCGAACGCCGTAATATTTGCGAATTCAAAGATACTCACTGGCTACAGAAATCTGTGTAATGGCTAAAAACAAAAATGCAGTTTTGCCTTTTTTTCTGAAATGTATTGGAGTTATTGATTATTATGACAAATAGTGGTATGTTTTAAAACATTTTGGCGTAAAATGTATTACGTCACAGGCGTGTTTTAATAACGTTTCATCTCGACAAAGTGCTACGTCATTTGTTATGGTAAGTGGTCCGAAGGGGTGTGGGGCAACTGGACCGCCTGCAAAAACTTAATCAAAATTGTAAAATTCATTTTGAAAATGAGTTAATAGTGTCAATAAAACATGACTCGGTATTGAAATGTGAATAGGATATGAAATAATTCACATTCTTTCTAGTTCTTAAACATTTTGGGTCTAATACCACTATTTCTGCTATTGAAGGATTCCAATATGACATGAAATTGCTTTAGAATGGTTTAAAACCTCGGTATCATGAATTACATCTTTATCATATTTTGAATGGTGTCTGTAAAGGTATTTGCAATGACAAAATATCATGATTTATGTATTTTATCCACTGCTTTTTGTTTATATTAATCGTTGGGTCATCATTGTCATATTAACTAACTTACCCTGTAACATGAAAAGCTGGCTAAATATCAAGATGGTTTATTATAAGTACTAAATGATGATTATATGAAGTAAATAAAATCATTAAAGAAAGGGGTATATCTAGACAAATGTATGGGGCATCTAAATATCACAACCATGTAACCATTTAACTAGGTTCACACCGTTTTATCTAATAAATGTGCAGTCGAAAATGTCGCTTGCTTTGTACACCATTAGTATATACTGCTATTAACACGTTAACCACGAAAACTGTATACAACATGGGTTTCATGAGACATGCATCCTTTTTACATGTTAAATAATATTGAAATGTGTTTGTAAAGAAAATACTGCCTAGTTTCCGTGTTGTCATTCACTAATTTCTGTGTATTCTAACCGTTGGAACATATTGGACCAGTTGCCCCATTGAAAGGGTAACTGGTCCGTGCCAAGTAAAGTTTTCAGTTAGTAGTAATTGGCCTTTTCTTTAGATATTTTTGAACATTGATTATATGTTATATGTAAACAGTTACATGGGTGATATCTTAAAAGCAATTCCATAAATATTTACACGAGCTTTAATCTTTTATATCATGTAATATGCTTAACCGGACCAGTTGCCCCATCCTCCCCTAAAGGTCAATAAGAACGTTATAAGAATACCTTATTTGTTACTAAATTTGTGATAAAAAATGAAGTCAATATCATTTACCGTTTGTCTTTGGTGAACCTTTTTACCTGTGCACCCATTTCACCCGTTTGTCCACGAGATACCTAAAATATTGCATCTGTTCGCAAAATGTGTCTCTCATTCAAACTTGGAAACTTAAGTACATTTTGTGATGTTATTAGAATTTGATGCATCCTTTCTTGTTTACATGTGAGTTAACATAATCAATTTACCCTACCTATGCTATGAAATGCTTATAATGTTCTAAATTTTAATAAAAAACTGATATTTTCCCATTTTTTGTTGGCGGGATATTCAAATATGAAAATGCAATGTGTGCAATTTCAATTGAAAATCACTGTGCTCGGGGACAAACATGTAAATTATGGTTGTGCAGCAAGGAGGGTCACCAAAGCCAAACGGAAAATGAAATCGACTTCATTTTTTCACACAAAGTTAGGATTAAATATGTCATTCTTGCAACGTTTAAAAAGTTTTAAAATTCATTTTGGTTTTGAAAACAAAATGGTTTCTTTCCACTATTGCAGTTTTATTTACTCACCCTGTACATGTAGAGTGAGGACCGTTTTC
The DNA here is from genome assembly GCA_035610835.1 of Ophiura sarsii. Classification (NCBI taxonomy): domain Eukaryota; kingdom Metazoa; phylum Echinodermata; class Ophiuroidea; order Amphilepidida; family Ophiuridae; genus Ophiura; species Ophiura sarsii. Next base: position 74,687,465 of record CM069449.1, on the reverse strand, counting down.
AATAGTGGAATTCAATAGATCTTATTAGAGAAAATATCGCAAATCTTGTTCGGTTTATAACTTGTTCACTTTTACGCAAAAGAGCATAAAACAAATTTCGTCCAACTATAACATTCTTTAGAAAGCTAATGAGATAACCCGTGTGTGAAATTTTATCACAGATTTTAAGATATAAAATCACAAAGTTGAGTACACTTTTTTGACTCACCCTGTATGTTAGAAGATACAGTCAGCTTATAGACCCAAGAACAGCACGGAGGCAGCATTGTTAAAAGTCAAAAGTGATATTGTGCGCGAAATTGACAATCGTCGAGCTATTTTTCTGGTATTGTTAGACCAATCAGCGGCTTTTGACACGATTGATCATGATATACAGGGATACGAAACGCGGGAACGGCGTTCCCAGAAAGGAAACATAGGTCACAGAAAAACACATTGCAAGACACAAAACAACTGTATCTTAAAATGTGTAGCTTCGCTGTATTATAAATGTCATATTAGACATAATCACTATTTATGCAAATTTGTGAATAAAGCGTCTTAGATTGACGATCTTAACTCTCAAAAAGGCTGTAACCCATCAACTACACCGGGCTTCTCCCCTTGACCTGTGTCAAGACCTGTCAAGGGGATTTTCTCTTGGTGTCACCATCATGCAGTCTATAGTAAGCTGGAAGTGGATTACAAGATGGGTCAATCCATTCTTGCGAGAAATTCTCAATTCTTAAATGCCACAACTCCTAAAACGACGTTGTCATACTATAAAAAACATCGTTTTAAGAGTGTGGGGCTATGCGTTTCCATATATACTAAACTATGAAATTCCTTTGGTCGATGGGGAAAATACAAGGGCATGTTGTTAGTTTAAAACGTCAAGCCGGGGCAACTGGTCCTATTGGGCAACTGGTCCGAAATGAAGGATTTTGTAATTGTATGGGCATACTGCTTTCTTTTGAACAGTACGACTTATGTTGAAAATTGACATAATTATATCCTTACCTTCTACATTCCAAAATATTTGCAACTTTAGGGTATTTACATACACCTAGCACATAAAGTCCCTGACCAGGTGCTTTGAGGTTGACTAATTCAAAATATATAATCGGTACCAAAAATCTGAGATAGATATTATATGAGCAAATTTCTTCTCCGCAATTTGATACCTCATTCAACAAAATCGAATGGATACTTTTAAAGTTATGGCGATTTCAATGACCGCGCATGCAACAGAAAAGTTGCACTAGGTATAGGAATCATTGATTTGTGTGTGATTACTGTCATAACTGTGTGCTATCTGAACGAGACAGATGAATGGGTCTGTAGTGATAACCGCAATGTGCGGGACAAAGGGTGTATCTGGCTGTGAAGAATACAAGTCTTAGCTGATAAGCTGTGAGTTTTTCAGTGTGTAAATCCCTTTTCACCGTCTATGGTAAATCACACACAAATCAATGATTTCCTATACCTAGTGCAACTTTTCTGTTGCACGCGCGGTCATTGAAATCGACATAACTTTAAAAGTATCCATTCGATTTTGTTGAATGAGGTATCAAACTGCGGAGAAGAAATTTGCTCATTTAATGTATATCTCAGATTTTTGGTACCGATCATATATTTTGAATTAGCCAACCTCAAAGCACCTGGTCAGGGACTTTATGTGCTAGGTGTATGTGATATTCTCCAGATCTTTGAAGCCACCTCCTTCAGTGACTGATTAAAAAATTCACAGATAGTATGGGTGATATATGAAGATGGGTTTAGATCATGTTTTAATATACTTTATATGATTGATAGATATGCAACAGTAAATATATACATGCAGTACAGTCATCTTAAAAGATGCTAAGTGCATACGGATTGCATTTGATGGGTGCTATTATTGAAGTGTGCTCAGGGACTTTCAGAAATATAGAAATATGATTAAAACCATAGGTTGTGGTTGTAATGACCGTAAAATGGCGCGTGTTGCTAACTTGGAACATTGATGGTTAGGATTTGCGATCAATATTATCATTTAAAGAATGCTTCAACTTAAATCATTATCACGGGTATTCATTTGGTAGAGTTCTTAGTTTATGAATTTGCAAATAACAAAGTACACCATTTCTTATTTTATCTGAAAACACTCGTCTACTTGTAGAACCCGAACGCCGCAATAATTGCGAAGGCCAAATAAAAATTATAACTAGTTTCTCGTTTCTCTTACTTTTGGAGGTTGAGGGCACTTTTTCCCTTTAGTAATTTTGGGGGGAATTAAAGGATGATATCTCAGTTTGGAGTTTTCATAAAGACTAACTTGAAAATGATATAACTCCGCTTTGGGAAGTCCGATTAAAAACAGAGTACCATTGTTAAGCGGAAGATCTCTACTACAATAATCTATTACAAACTCAATTTTGATATCTTGTCGAATTGTGTCTGGTTTCGGTAAACCTCGTCACATACGGACAACTATATACTGCAAATTTGTCTTCATATTCATTACTTGATATCATGCCCAGATTTGCCAATACGTTCACTGCCTGCTCTTGTACCAATCACTTATTACCCAATTACATGTCATTATTCTACCAACTGCTTTCCTAAAAAATATTAAAGTCTTTCATTTGTACTAGTACTTCCCTTAGGGTTTTTTATTAGGACAAAGTTGGTTTTCACAGACTTAAGGTAAAATACCTATGTGAAATCAACCTTACCCTGTAATTCGTGTTATGCTTTAAGCGAATTGCAATCAGTCACGGTAGAGAGAGACACATTTGTAGTTATCCATTGACCCGAGTTATCATATCCATTAAACAGAATGGCAAACAAATTCCATTTGCAAACTGATAGTAAACAGTCGTTTTATTGAAAATGGTACACTCTTATTCTTGATTAGTCAAATTTTCCGTGTCATTTCTTTTTGACACATGTTTGTGTTACACTGATCAATTTATTGGTCGTTATGCGTCTGAAATGAGTTGGAAAATGTGTCACCTTTTTTTGACACTGAAGTGTGTCAAATGGAACAAATATCCTGGTCAAAATGATCATTTGAATAGTATTCCGATTCCGATTTAACAACTAGAATTATCATTTTGACTAAGGGACCGTTCATTATTTATGGTGGTGGGGGGGGGGGGGGGGGGGGACAAATTCGAGACTCGTATGTCAAAATTACCTAACCCCCCTACAGCTGAAATTGAAAATTACATGACCCCCCCCCCCCTGCTAACCAGTAGCTTTTTACACCCCCCCCCCCCCCCCCCCCTCCCACGAAAAAATCAACTTGTCACATACTTAAGGGGACTGTCTTTACCTTTGGAATTTTGATCATGGATACGTTGGCAAATTTTGTTTGTTCCCTATTTAAACGGCCAATCCTTTTATGATGGCCCTTCTTTTTATTGTGTAAAGTTAGTAATGGCGAGCGCAGCGAGCCGGAAAATTTGTCATTAATTAATACATTTTGGGTGGTTTTGTGAGTCTTTATAACCCGAACAAGTTAGAACATTCCGGGCAGAAACGTATAATCCAGTGAGCATTGGTGCAAAGCTGAGACAAGGTGAAAAGCATGCAATAAATTTTTTTAAATCATAAAATTGGATTTTGTAACATACGGTAATTATGTGATATTTCCAGGGGGCGCCCTCTATTCATGATTTTGCTTAGAAAGTAGATTTTCTTGTAGATTAAAATTTCTGACCATAAATATATTCTGAGTTACAGAGCGATACGATTCCTAATTACTTCAAAATTATGGTTTAAAGAGTCGATAGGTTTAAGAAAATATGCGCGAAGCGCAGAAAAAAAGGCATTTACACTCCAAAATAGCCTCTAAAATCACCCCAATCACCACCATCTTTATAGTTTAAAAAAAGTTACACAACCCCCCTGTTTAAGAATGAAAAGTTACATACCCCCCCCCCCCCTATTTCAACATATGAAAGTTACATACCCCCCTATAGTTTACCCAACCCCCCTCCAGCATAAATAATGAACGGTCCCTAATAAGTTGTAGTAATGACTGCGTAACAACTGTTTCGTGAATTTGTTTTGAAATCAGAGGTTTTGTTCTGGTCTGAGGTTCCGAATGACCGGAACAACAACCGAGGATTTCAAAACAAATTCACAAAAACAGTTGTTACGCAGTCATTATTCTCATTCATTACTGAACAAGATTCATATTTATATACAAATCGTTGATTTGTACCGATATAATTGCGCTAATAATTAATTGGTTTTCTGTTTATTTTTTCCAACCCTTCTTAGTTATTTAAACAATCCAAGTTGGGCCATCCCCTCATTAACATTTTTATCATTCAACCAATCAGAAATAAGCTTTAATCTTATTTTCTCATGACTCATTGAATATTCAGTTTAGGGGCGTGAGGCTTTAATTTGATTGGTCGGTCAATGAACAAAACAATCGAACACTTTGGCGAGGTAAATTCGGGCAATCATTAGTAACCTGCGCTCTGCGTGTGCGCGTTATCATCTAACGATTAATTTGATTGGAACGGACTTGGTACGCAGCTATCGCGATTATTCATGAAGCAATGAATTATATTTAAAAGCACAAAATGTGAAACAATTTAAACAGTTAAAATCATAAAAAGGATTATATCTGATATACTACTTGCCAATTGAATCAAATCGTTGAAAATAAAGAATTTAATTATTGACATATATTGACTGATTTGTTAAAGGTAGATTACAGATTTTGCATTTGATGTTTTACAATAAAATCATTGTAAACAATCGGTAACTTATGTAAAAATTGAGATTTAAATTTTGCATTGGTGATGTTCTTTTATGTAGCCCACGTCTCTTTTTCTATCTGCGATCCTGGTCTTGACGTGTAGACATCTCTTTTCTGTCTGCATCTCTTGAATCATTGATTTGCAAGTATACAAGGAGAGACGTGGTGCACCAATTGTTGTGTTTGCCTGCTTGTATAATGTGCAATTATTTATAATATGTTATGGTTTTTAGGTTGATTATATTATTTTCTTTTGTAAAATAGTTGTGTGAAGCGCCCAGAGGCTCCTTGCATTGGGCGCTATAGTAAATCACTTTATTATTATTATTATTATTATTATTATTATTATTATTATTATTATTATTATTATTATTATTATTATTGCTTCTCATTTATACATGTCATTATTAAATAAATAAGTCATTGTTCATGCTCATTGTGGCTAATTGACTCATGTTGAGTACATACGTTATGTATGAGAATATACTGTTAAATTTAGATATATCTGTGAATGTATATATAAAACCCGGCATTATTTTGTTATTGATGTAAATGAAGCTATAATGAGATAACAAAGATATGAATAGAATAAACTTCAGAAACTGTTTCCAGCATGTACTGAGGTAAGCTATTGTTAGGATTATAATCATAACTAATGAATGCACGGCTTTTTATCTATTACAGCTCCCTGTCACCACCGGTGATTGAATATGGAGAACCGAAAAGCACTATGGGAAGTTTATCTGATGACACTGCCGTGTGGCAAAACCACCGTGATGCTAACAAAAATCCCTACAACAAAGTGATATTTATAAAGACGCACAAAACAGCTAGTACATCCCTAGCCACTACATTTATACGCTATGCAGACGAAAAACAGCTACAACTCGCTATGCCCATATTCTCGGCAATATTCGACGAAAAGGCCATATTTGATCATAGTATGGTTTTGTCTATAGGAGATATGGGTCAATTTGATATCATGGCTGGTCATGCTCGATTCAATAAACCCGAGATGGACATAGTCGTACCTGAGGCCAAGTATATCACCATTCTCCGTGATCCTATAGCTCAATTTGAATCGGCATTTACTTATTTTAGAATGGCGAAAAATATTGGAATCAAGGGAGCCGATCCGTTGGATTCTTTTCTTCAACGACCTGATTTCTTCTTTTATAACTACGACTTCGATCGCAAGGAACAGAGTTGGAATGGTCAGATCCATGATCTTGGTTTAAATCATCAATATCATCTAAATGATAGTGCTATCAACGACAAGATTAAGCAACTTGATGCGGAGTTAGAGATCTTGTCATGCTGACTGAATACTTTGACGAGTCAATGGTCTTGCTCCGTCGACTTCTATGCTGGGACTGGATGGACGTAATTTACCTATCGAAAGCAGTACGTAAGAGAAATCTACGTCGGGAGATATCCAACGAGTTAGCCGCTAAAATCAAGAAATGGAACTCGGCGGATGTTCACCTTTACAATCATTTCAACAAAACGTTTTGGCAACGGATATCAATGTATGGTGCAGAATTTGACAATGATTTGAATCACTATCAACACCTTAGGCGTAATGTATCATCAGCTTGTCTGGATCTAAACAAACGTAGTGATTACGACAACAGAATAGAGGCAAATCAGTTAGCTCCAGATGCTTCGGCTCTCTGTAGCAGACTTATACGCCAGACAATTCCATATGTTAGAAAGTTTAAATTCCGCTATGTGTGCTTCCGGATAATGACACCAGTGATGATAATTATCAGTGTTATAATTTTAGTTATGTCATTGTCTCTTCTATGGATAAGGTACTGTCATGTCCGGGCTGCCACGTAATTACCAATCAACAAAAAGGTTATTTACCAATAGAGTAAATATACGTTTAATGTGAACATTTTAATTGAAACTATTAGTAGTCAAGAATTGCTAACTAATGCTCGAATCATACTAGCTGGTCGCTGGTCGCTGGTCGCTGGTCGCTGGTCGCTGGTCGCAACAGGTTGCTGCACCTGTATTTCGGTGCGACCTTTAGTCGCCATAGGTCGCATCGAGCTACTAAATCGCCGGTAGTCGCACGTATTTTTGACCCATTTTAGGTTCTGCAAAGATATCTCAAAATATATTTTGTCAAATTTTGTCATACTAGTTTTATGATAATCCTGATAACATTCCCCAGGGTGCTTTTTTAATATCTTATTTATTTGTTGGCACTTTTTGGTCTATAACTCAAAAAATAAATAAGATATTCAAAAAAAGAAAAAAGCACCCTGGGGAATGTGATTATCACAGGACTAGTATGACAAAATTGGACAAAATATATTTTGAGTTATCTTTACAGAACCTAAATTGGGTCAAAAAACGGTTTTTTTATCATTTTCTCCCAAATGGTCAATTTCATTATCATGGTTGGATTCATTGAACCCTTTTCTGCAAAAAACTGAATACTTATATAAAGGTTAAATGAATATTGAAGAAGTTACGGCAGTTCTACGGAGGCTGTACCTGAGAGTCCACACCCCTTAAGGGGTTAATGAGAGCAGCATAAATCAAATAAAATATGAACAAAATTGTACATTTTAAAAACCCATGGCACAAATCTTGCACCGAAAGTCAGGTCATCGATTCTCACATCCAATTTTGTGACATTCGTCCAAAAACCTACTCCTCCCACTTCCATTGTAAATTGATAATTATAAGGATTTATGTCAATAAAAACCAACGACGAGTTTGTTTATTTTATTTAGAAAATCAATACACAAATGCTTAGCTTATCGTTGGACGGTTCTGGCATGCTGGGGTCAAATACCGATTTAAAGAAAAGTTTTTCTAACGAAAAAACGTCAACGTTAATTCTTGCAGCTGCCCTCCGCTTTCCCGAACATACTTTAGTGTTATGCTAAATAATGTACACTTCCCCTATCCCGGGAGTGCACGTTATACAAATATTTATAATATAAGTTAAAAGTTTAACGGGTTCGCCGTCGGACGAGTTTTAATCTGTCAAGCTTTCGTCAGGATTAGCTCTGACTTCTTCAGGACCAAATTATTATAATATTGAACAAAACATATAGATTGCCACTTCTCTTGTTATCATCATTTGGGCTGCCCCTTGCCCGATGATTTGAGAGTAGGTGCCCTTTCCTACTTGTGAAAGAATTGGTGGCTCTGAAAAGAGCCGTTCAGATGGATTGCCGCTTCCACTGAACACGTAGGTTGCCACTGGCCGACTATATATAAATTTGGTTCTAATATTGGGTTCTAAATTTGGTTCTAATTTGGTTCTAAAAGCCTATCTCACAATTTAACAAATATTTATATTTGCGTTAAAAACATGAACATCAAAAATGCAGATAAAGATATATGTATATAAATTCTATACTTTTAAACAAATTGTTTAACCATAATATCTAGTAATATAGGATACAACATGATTGCTACATGTGTCATTTTTAAATGAAACACCGACAGTTTTGAATCAATCAACATTTCTGTTTAACTCTTCAGGCTTTAAGATACGATTTAGAGTCTATCAATTAATTTATTATGGGAAAGAGGTTAACAAAAGCAATTTCTAGTATTAATTATTCGGCCAATGGCATGTCAAACTTCGAAAGCAGAACTTTCTTTTGTAAGTATTTACAAAATTTAAGTATTGTAAAATATGTTATCATGTATTATCGATTAAAACAGTCTGGTTTAATATTGTTTTATTTGAATTAATCAATAATTTAAAGATAATTTTGACCAACCCTCCTATCTGAGAGGTCCTCAAGATCATTAACATGTTGGGTTTTGTAGTCGAGAATTTCAATGTCATTCTTGCCTGGCGTCAATAAGTATCATAAACACATTATATAACATAATATGCAAATTTCGTCGATGTTCCAAGTTAGCCTTACTTCAATGTACAGTTACACATAACTTACACATAACATTCGTGCCTGAACGGGGCTACCCAGCAGCGGAGGGCTTGGTGGTAAGCATTATGCATTAAGCTTATTACATCCTGTCCAAAATGGTTCTCCTTAGACATAGGCTATATGTTATAGTGTACTTCATTCGTTTTCATTAACAATGCTAATTGAAATGTTGTCAAGTTACGATAAAGAGTTCAATTTTTTCGTAATCCCTTACAACTTTTGTTCACCATGTATGATAAACCTTAGTGAAACTAAAGACAAAGGGGAACCTATTTTTCTTTTGAATACATATATAATTATGTCTAAAACGTCCAATCATGCAGAAAATTGTTGTGGACTTTGTGGAAAATGTTCCATTTTGTACATCAATTCATTTAACACCGTATGTGTTTCCTAAAAACCCTGCATAATGACCTTCACTACAACAAGAGGTGTGATATATTCCGCCACTTAAATAAAATGCATACTTCCCCATAGTTATCCCATGCGTACTTTTAAGGATATAAATGTTTGAAGCAGCCGCCTTTGATTTTTCCTTTGACTTTATAACGTGTCACAGAATGAAATGCATGTCTAATATACGTTATTCTTAATTGACGTATTTACGGCGGAGAGGAATGGCATCCAACTGAGCATGCTCAGAGCAAACAGATTAATCTCCTCTGACGGCAATGTGAAGGATCTGTGAACTTCTACTTTTTCCTCGATAGTGTTTGTTACCAGCAAGCCATTTTTTTCTTCGTACATGATCCTAGTGAAATCAGTTGATTTGTTCAAAAAAAAATTATTTAGAGAATTATGTTTTATTCCGTATTAAAACGGAATAAAGTGAATTTCACTATGATCATGTAAAATAAAAATAAAATTGCTACCAGCAAACATTTAATTAAAACTAGTGAAATGAATAGTGTATGACTAACGTAACTTTAGTCCAGCTCAAATTGTTCACGTTGCGTACACTGCAAAAGAGGTTGCTTAAAATACGTTGCTAAAAGTACTTTTATCATCCGTTGGTTGACGTGTTGATTAAAATTCATTCAATATGTAGAAAGTTAGGCGTTGTATAAAAGTAAAAAATCCCCAGCGTTGAGCAATTCGTCGAAAACAATGTCCTTAAAATGTTGGTGGAAACTGTTTCTGTTGCTAAAATATGTTGCGTAAAGATTTTCCACTTTGGCAACTGTTGCATGAGCATTGAGGACAATCACGCAACAGTTGATGCAAGTTATACGCACATGTGAATTTTAGGCAACTGTTGTCCAAAAAAGCCAATTTCGTGAGCTGTTGCATACTTGAACAACTGTTGAGTGAATATAATTGCCTAACTTTTGAGTAACTAGAATTGTTCAACTGTTGGTGAAAACATGTTGGGCAAATGTTACTTAACAGTTGAGCGGTTGCATACTTGAACAACGTTGTGTAAAATGTTGAGTAAATATTTAAGCAACCTTTTTGCAGCGCAGGACCACAATTCGATTTATTCTGTCTTGGCATCCAAAACGGAATACACTGACAAATAGTTTAAAATTGCCATCCTTGTTTGACATATATTATCATTGATGAATATCATTTCAACGGTGTTATAGCGACGTCACTAGCGGTGAATATTGAATAGTCGATTAGTATAGCCAAAAAAAACACGACATGGACATAATATACTGAATAGTTCATGTCATGTGATCTATTTTGCACCAAAAGAATCACATAAATATGTTTATGTATAATTATATAATATGGACTATTTATACCTTCATACCCAGATAGCAAGACTACGTTTGGCAAACGTTCACAGTAATAACACCATTGATAAGAGATGTCAGATATAATGTATAAGCCTATAATAGTTTAATAACATGTTAAAATAAATTACAGATTCACTACCGAACGGGAATAGTGTATGTAGCTCTGCTGCATCGCCTAGAATTCCCATTACAAGTTACCGGTTCACTACCGAGAGGAAGTGATGTATCTACAATCAAGGAAAATAATAGTTGGCACACTTGACGCAACTCATTACAACTATCCCTGTGCTCGCAATTGAGATCACACTTGGGACATAGCACTGTTTAATAGAAAGCAAAAGTCTCCCCCTTTCTTATATCCTTCCCCATCCCCCATCAATCAATGTTGGGGGAACTGCCAAGGCTTCTGATAATATGACTCGGATCAACATTGCCTCCGGGGAGAGGGGCGGGTTTTTCCCGTAATTAGGACAAAGTGTGCCAACCTTATTTTCCTTGATTGTAGCTCTGCTGCATCGCCCAGAATTCACATTATTTTGCCTACCGCGTGTTGCTATACAAAAATGCTCAATATATAATAAAAACTTGACACAAATTAAATACCCAACATATGGCTATATTTGATAAATTAAGCAACAGTTGCTATACAAAAATGCTCAATATATAATGAAAACAATTCACAAATTAAGCAATTAAGCAACAGTCACAAAATGGTTAATTAATAATACCCAACTGTTGTGTAATTAAATTTGTGCAACTGTTGAGTAACTGGAATTGTTCAACTGTTGGTGAAAACATGTGTTGGGTAAATTGTACGCAACTGTTAAGCGGTTGCATACTTCAACAACGTTGTGTAAAATGTTGAGTAAATATTTAAGCAACCTTTTTGCAGTGTAGCAGTACTTGGTTTCGCCACGGATGATTACTCTGCTGTCTGTTCAATAGCTCTTGTATTGACCAGTGTTGTTGGCGGAGCTGCTGGCTACAGTGTTAGCTGTAGTGGACTGTTCAGCCGACCCATTGCTGACCCGTTAGCTTTCGAGATGTCCGCGCTACCGTCGTTCTTTAGCTTTAGAGTTAGTTTTTTCCTACTCCGAGTCGTCATTCCCAACAAAATGTAACGTAAAATAGTCTATAGATGTTGACAAACCGTGTATACAATATGGCCACACAATGAAATAACTACGGCAAATTACGTCTGGATTGGCTAGCAAAACCGGACCGGCGATGAAGTACGTCTTATCTGCATGCCGCCATTGATATTTTATCTCAGTGCCTTGAGTTGAAACACCTAAAGCTAGTCCAGCCAGCTTGACTAACATAAAGCTAGTCAAGTCAGCTTGTCTAATAAGCTAGTTCAGCCACAGACTAGTCCAGCAGAACAAATCAAGATAGTCAGGTTGAGCCGGACTAACCTTTCGATTTTCAACTTGAAGTTTTCTATTCTACATGAAAGGTCATCCTTAAAAAAGTCGTGTTCCAAAGTTTGAGTTGCATAGCTCTAATGGTTCTTATTTTAGATGCACAAGATGATGTGAACTGTACCCATTGAGTAGTACACAAACTATATCGGTGGTTACCACCATTCGTGGTAATTCGACGTAATTTCATCGATTTCTCCGTAATTATACCGATTTAGGCCAAATTTCAGTATGATGATGAGAAAAATACGAGCTTTCATATGATATGAAAATCTCCGTATGTTTGAAATAATTCTGTGTTACGATAATGTGATCGGGTCATCTACCTTTAAGCTAGTCAAGTCGGTCATAACCTATCCAGCAGGCTTGACTAACCTAATTGACTAGTTTAAAGTTAGTCCAGCCTGTGTCTGACTAGTTTAAGTTTTCAGTGTACGGACCTTTGAGTTTCTGTTGATGACTTTCCTCTAATACAGGATCAGCATCTCAGACTCCTTTAACGGCAAAACAAATGACGCTATTCTGTTAGACTCTTTATTCAGCGCCTTTGGGCGCTGTACTGTAATCATTTCTGAAGCCTGTACTGGTATATGTCCATTACGCTCAGTGCAGAGATCAACTTAATTTCTAGCAAGGTCACTGTATCCCTGATATGAACTGCGCTATCCAAGTACAGTGTGAGATTAAGCCAGCCAAACGTCCATATAAACTTGGTTTCGGTTGGTTCACCTTTTGTCAATGAACTCTTATAACACAACCCTGTCACCCAATCACATCAGTAGACATGGCTGATTTTGGTATATAATATATATATGCACAGCTGGGACTTTTTACAGGCATCCCTAGACTGCACTAGGCCAAAGTACTCACTATGTATTAGTACCTTTATATCATCAAGTCCATCATCAATCATCAACTTTTAATTTTGGGATTGTATATCCGTGTATCGGGTTAAAACTAAGTTAATAAGTTAATAAGTTAATAAGTTAATAAGTTAATAAGTTAATAAGTGTATAAGTTAATAAATTAATATATTAATATATTAATAAATTATTACATTAATAATACATTAATACATTAATACATTAATACATTAATACATTAATACATTAATACATTAATACATTAATACATTAATACATTAATACATTAATACATTAATACATTAATACATTAATACATTAATACATTAATACATTAATACATTAATACATTAATACATTAATACATTAATACAGTAATACATTAATACATTAATACAGTAATACATTAATACATTAATACATTAATACATTAATACATTAATACATTAATACATTAATACATTAATACATTAATACATTAATACATTAATTAATTTGAATTATTCCAATCAACTTCAGCTATATTTATCAGCAAGTTCATTAAACTCATCAATTTAAGTAATTACTTTATTTAAAAGTAAACCCCCCAAACAAACATAAAAATAATAATTAATAATAATAACAATAAAAATCAACAACTACAATAGCATGAAAATGTTGAACATGTTGAAGAAGATTCGTGGACCTCTAATTTGGTCACCCGAGCATCTCATGGCAAAACAAATGAACTTACACCTATAAGGATTAAGAAAAATCAGCCCTCTTTGTACAAGAAAACGTTGATTCAAAAATGCTCGTAGAGGCGCAACGAGCATTTTACGTCCGACAGTATCCCCCTGCAGTACGCGTGATACATAACGCGAACCATATTTACATAGAGGGCGTTTTTCAATAAATAGCGATGATATTGTTTTTAATCAAGTTTTGCTGTGTTTTTGTTAGTAGAAACAACAATAATGGCAATTTTTAATGTTCATCTTGAATTCTGAAGTAAATTTTTAAACATTTCAAATTTTCTTCATCCTTAAATGTACACCCCTTCTGAGCGCTGTTTGTCTTTTTTAAGACTCTTCTTGTTTTTGTACGTGCTTTATTTTGACCGTACCAGGCGCCTGACACTGTATTGTCAACCCCTGGACACTCATTGTCTATAACAATAGAAGGCAGTGACAGTCATGAATATACAATGAATAATCATATCAATGAATATTAAAAAGTACACGTCATTTGTAGAGTCGAAAATTGAAAATACCAGACGATGGTGGACACGAACGGCCGTAATTTTTAAATCTCCGTTGGTTTCAATGTTATATTGGATGTATTTTGATTATGACCACAGAAAATTCATCCCATGTTGTAACTAAATTATTATCATCCTAAAACCGCTGGAGCTGGATAACAAATTCAAGTGTCAGTATCGTCAATAATTTTGAAGTTATTATGACATTGAAACTTGCAACATAAAAGGAGCCTGGTCACTTTGCGCTAATCATGCTAATATAATCTTTAACTTTACTGGAAACTATAAGATGGACAATACCAGTTTTTATGTTTTGTTGCATGTTGTTACAATCTATTTTTAAAGACCTCGACCAATAGCTTTTGGACCCAGGGTTCTCACTATATAGTGGTACTAGTGGTGCCTACCTTTTGGAGTGCCTTTTCGCGAAATTTGGTATATCGATGGGTGTCAATCAAAAAGGTTTTCATTATGCCCCTTCTTTGATGGTATAGAATGGCCCGTACTTTGTTAGATAGGTTTATTGATTAAAATACACTTAGAACCCAATTTTGGTTAATTATTACACTTTTGAGAACCCAATTTTCTACTTACCTTCTGTTTATTGTTTGTATATACAAGGGTAGGCCTATACTGATCGGTAGACATTTCACTTTGGTATACCGATCGGGTGTTAATTTTGCATAACCATTATAGGCATCGGTTATTTGAACCGTGGATTAAACATGAAGCCAAAATGTTGACTAATTAGTATTATCGGCACGGAAAAGTTGAAAATCTTGATACAAATAGTGACGCGGACCTCTTGCATTTACCGTGTAGTTAGTGCTCAACAAGTCAATGATGAATCTCTTCTGACCGGTGTCACATGTATAGAATCATTGTACGCACAAGATTCAAGAGTATAAAATAATCGCTGTTATACCTGACATGATGTTTTTCAACATTTTAAACTGGGAGTGAAATGTGTTCGTATAAACATTGACGAAACCGTACGGTATTCAGTGGCGGACGGATCCTAACGTCCCCCCACCGAATGTAACCTATCAAATATTCGTACGTCCGGCATCGTCTGAAAATCGAAAAGGCTCTCTACTGCCCTCTAACCTAGAAGGGGAATTCGTTTTTTTTTCTACGCATGCGTGCGATTTCTTTGGTTTGTCCACCAAAATCGTTGACAAGTTCCTATTGAGTATGTACTGCAATGCAAGTGACAGAACTTCTTGTGATGCGCTAGTCAACAGTATATCTGTCCCCCGGGCTCCATAAAAGCCTTAGGAAAAGTTCCCGATGTTCTAGCCGGCCGCGGAGTCATTCTTTGGTATCCCATGGTAAGATCAAGCAGACAATATTGATATTGACGATACACTATCCAAAAAAGTTTGATGTGATTTGATTTTAATGTTCCCGGACTGGATGATAATAATAAAAAAAAAACACAATAATACCGCTTTATGAGACACCTCACCTGATTGTGACCGCGCGGGAGCACTTCTCTGGCCGGCCCGGCCGCGAATTTTTTTTTACTAGTAAACATTTGTAAAATTTATTTATTTCGTTTTAATACGGAATAAAGCAGAACTCACTGAATAAAAATGTGTTGTAATGTAAGGTACATCTATATACCAACATTATAACATGGTTTATCAATTCATAATGAGTCAAAATATTTTTTTAATGATGATATCATGTCATTTTTGTGCCAATTTTGCGAAAATATGACCAAAATGGTCTATTTTGGCCAACTTGTAATTTTCAAAAGGTCACAGTTCAAAAACTATTGATCTACGATCAAAGTTGTGATTGACTTTTTTGTTTAAAACACTTATCCCAACAATATAATATACTTTTTATAGTCAATAGCTCATTTTTTAGTTTTTTTACCATGTTAAATTTAGTTTTTGACTTCCCATTGAAACACATGTGACCTTTGACCCTAAATCGAGGTCTAGGGTCATAACGTGCAACCTACGAACCTATAAGGTAAAATATTGATCAGGCATTTATTAGCTTCATTTTAAGCCACATTTCATCTGTGCCCTACATGGAGAGTGCTAGATTGATTGATACAGACCTACGTCCCAGTGTCTAATAGTAATGGCACACGTAAAGTGCGCTATTACTTAGCACTGCCACCACGGTTATACATGCGCTTATCTACTGAAGTAGTGCCACATGTGATAAATGCGCTATCTACTGAATGAGACAATGTGTACATCTTCAAACAAAATCAAGTGTTTCTGATGGTGTTCCAAGTGCTGGCTATGGCGCCTCTGATACCATCGGACCAGGCTTTCAGTTGACGTACGCATAGGAGCATCGTTGAAGCGAATGTCCCCTGGTAACCTTTATTCCAGATCTTAAATAAGAAATCTTGTTTTATTATACAGAGAATCCACTTTACTCATGCGTGCCCATAACAAAAGGTTTTAGCTCCCATATTATTCGTTGTTCAGATCAAGTCAATGCACGACCTTCAAGCAACCCTTTGAATACAAGCGTTAAAAGAATGATCTATACACTGGCGGGTTATTTTCAAACGAGTATCCATCAACATGTGTGTTGTACAGAGTAAGATATATTCTGGTGGTGTTGCTCTTTTTATATTCTGAAACAAACTTTAGCTCCCCATCGCCGAAACGTGTATTACCTCTAATCACCCTTCAGTGGACTTGATCGAGTCTATCAATAGTTATCTGATTCCCTTTTCCACATAGATTTCGACATCATTGCGTCTCCCAATTCGTTTATTAAAAAGCTGGCTTATTGTTTTGCTACAAGATCTGACTTTCCTGAGTGAAGTTGTATCAACGATTTTCTAGAAATTCATCAATTGTACAGATTTCCAAAAGAGCCTTAAATTGGTAATCATGGCAATGGTATTAAATTTAACGTTAGTAACGGTCCCGTTTCTTATGTTTCTCTGTTTTGGAAATGTGTTTGCTTCTTGTATACAAATAGCTACAAATAGTATATTAGCCTAGCTATAACAAACTAAACGTGATGTACACAAACTTGCGCTGATAAATGGTTTTACAACAAGTTTTGCTATCATTATCAAACCGAACTCAAATTAAATCAAATTAAATCACTTATTTATCGCGCTAATATACAAGTTTACGCATACAATTGTTTAAAAGTTAAATAAATCAAAGAGATAAATGATAGAAAAAACAACAACTATAAACGCATGGGCCTTTATAATTTACAAAAATTGACATAAAAATGATGCTACATTAATCCACCGTCAAGTTTTAAAAATATATATAAAAAAGCATGGCATTCACGGATACACCGGGGATCGAACCCGTGTTGCCGTTTGCAAACAACATGGCCTACGATACACGCCACACAGATCGACGAGTGTAATTGGTGATAGTTTAATTATTAACCATTTATCAATTTATTTATAACGAACGGATTTTTATCGTGCCATTTTTGCCATTTTATACCATATTTGTATGTTACTCTCGCACAAAATGTGTTTATAATGTGATTATACTCCTAATTTTTGAAAGAACGGTACAAAATGATGACATTTTCGAACACAAAAAATGGCATCATTTATACTATACGGTCCAGACTGGACGTTGTGTGACGTGTTGCATAATTCATGTATTCAAATTACTGCTTCGAATCGATCTGTTTTATGTACGCTTTTGTTATACTTCTCGGTCGCTCATCGCCAACGCTGTGCATGAGAACAATAGAAAAGTCCCCTCTCAGGTTAGAGGGCGGTATCTGTGACCTCTCACAGCAGGGCATAGGGTCAAGGCAGGGTTAATCATATTAATGACAAATATGCAACTGAGCTAAGTGTCCCCTCCTATTATATATACTCCTTGGTATTGTTCGAATCGCTGAAAGCATAGACGGTCATGACTCATGAATATACAATGAATAATCATATCAATGAATATACGTCATTTGTGAAGTCGAAAATTAAAAGTACCAGACCATAGTGGACACGAACGGCCGTAATCGTTGAATCTCCGTTGATTTCAATGTTATGTCGGAGTGTTTTAACTAATTTCATACTGACTCGACCTGAGTGATAATCAAACGGTCCCCGAACGATGCCCTGGCGCTGTTGAAGTCAGAAATATCATCGTTCCCTACAGTCCGAGCGTTCCCACATCGAATTTCACCTAGAATATTCGTCACACGAACCTATGTCCGCCATCGTCTGAATATCGAAAAGGCCCTCTGGAGAGTCAAGGGGACAACATTTTTTTCTACTCATGCGTCCGATCGCTTTGGATTTGTCCACTAACATTTTGGACAAATGCCTAATGAGTATGTGCTGCATGGCAAGTGACACAACTTCTTGCAATGCGCTAATCAACCGTAGATCTAACCCCCGGGCTCAGGCCAGTTCGGGGTGGAAAAGCCCAATCACTGGCAGGAAAAGTTCACGGAAAAGATTCAGGCGTTGACGGTTCAATGGTATATCACAGATCAGTGGCGGATACAGGGGGGGGGGGGCCTTTGGGGGCGGGCGCCCCCCGTAATTTTACAATATACCTTTTTTGTGCACGCGCCCCCCGTAAAATTTTACAATTTTACAATATATACCTTTTTTGTGTACCACTTTACCTTTTTCAGAGACATAGGTAGGTTCCGTCTGTACATTTGCCACTTGCACTCTGCGATTTTTTGTTTGTTAGGACAACCACATCACTACCCCCCCCCCCCCCCCCCCCCCCCCCCCCCCCCCCCCCCCCCCCCCCCCCCCCCCCCCCCCCCCCACTTAGCAGAATTTCGTCTTTTAATTATATTTATTTATTAGATCTTGTAATTTTGTTATAGGTGCAATTAATTTTGGATTACAAATTTCAATTTCATATGTATATTGCTTGATCTTTGTATCCGGATTTTGTTGTTGTTGTACTTTTTTATATTTGTATAATAACTATTGCGTTTTATCATATCTTAATTGATTTTAATTAGTTTGTATGCATTGTAATTTAAGTTTTATATATCACATTTTTGTAAGGCGCCTTGAGGTTGTTTACAACATAAGGCGCTTGATAAATTGTATTTATTATTATTTCACGAGCTGACGGGGAAAATAATTGGGGCCCTTTTACGATTTTTTTTGGAGTCAGCCCCCCGTAAATTTTAATCCTGGATCCGCCACTGCAGATAGGCAAAGTGGGTATATCCAGTGACAGTTGTATATCCCTTGGTACGGTATATAATATTTAATTTTGACTAAAGCAGCCGACAATGCATTGATTGATGATAACATCCAGAAGTGGTTTGATGTGATAATAATGCCGCCATGAGAATCGAGCCGTGTAGCGAGGGCCACGCCGAACTATGATCGAGGGTGACCAATAACGCGCCGCAATGCGGACCACTGGCGCGCGGCGGGCCGGCACATCCAACATGCGCGAATCAGTGGCGTAGCCAGCTTTAAACAGGGCCATAGGGAGGGGGGGGGGGAGGGGGTGGACTTATCAGACATTAAAAAGTCCGAGTTGTATAATACCGAAGGGCAAAGGCATGATGTACAGTCAATAAAACTATCCGGTAGTGCCCACATGTTGTGGCGAATATAGGGCCTACACTTACTTGCAACAGAGTGACGGTGGAATCCGGGGGCCGACTATACGACCGTAACAGAGCGACAGTAGAATCCGGTGTTTAATTTTTTTTTAATTGAGTGTATTGTTAATAGTCCCGGTTCTGAGCACTTCTCTAGCCCGCCCGGCCTGTGGGCCTAAATGAGACACCTTGCACTTTGCGCCGTGCATATGCTATAACCATCTAATGGTTGGAAGCGTAGCAGCATAAAGTATTATGAGAAAATGTGTACATATCTCCTAAGATTCTGGAGATTCGGAGTCTACCATCGGACCGGGCTTTCAGTTGACCTACGCATAGGAGCATCGTCGAAGCGAGAATGTCCCCTGTAACCTTTTTCAAGATCTTTGGCACTGAAATTAAAATGTTGGTTCATTATAGAGGGAATCCACTTTACTCATAGGCCTACGTGCCCGTAATCACCCTTCAAAGGTACAAGGCTTGATCGCGTCTATCAATAGTTGTCTGCCTTTCCACATATACAGTCAGTACGCAGGTATCGTTTTTAATGAGTGACCTCGCCGATTTCTAACCCACGCAAAGATCGATTTCAGGATGTCAACCTTGCGCTAAAACATTAAGGGAAGTTTGTTTTCCCTGAATTAATTGAGGTAGGGTTAGCTGGCAGCCATGATGGCGAAGTAGGTGGATTGTTCGTAATTTTCTCTATAATATGATGCCAAATCTGACACAATTGGTCCACAAACAGTGATTTTATCGCTAATTTTAGAATTTAACAACTTTCGTGACTTTGCTTCTTGTATCTATTCACTTGACCGGACTAAAATGCGTACGATATTTTAAGAGCAATTTCCGTACTAACGGAATCTTAAGCTTTAATTTCATATCAAAAACATTGATGCCCGACTTCTTTTTTGATAAGAAAAACCGAGTTTGATTTTCACCGATTTTCGGTCAGAAAACGAAACTTTACGATCCCCCGTTAGGCCTCGCCAACTTGATTTTTAGCCTCCCGTAACACGCCCGCGTTTCATTTTCATGCCCGCGTTTGAATTCATTATTGACATTTTGGAAAAAACATACCGTTTTTCCAATGAAAACGTCCGAATTCATGCATTTTGTGGGATGAAATTGTGAAATGTTTATTCATTTTGACCAGAATAGCCTTTCTGTAAAATAAGAATATGACATTGTATAGCGCAGAAGGATCGATTTCGAATCCCGGACCTCTCGCTCCCAGAGCGAGCTCTCTACCATCTGAGCTATCTAGCAAATCTGAATATAATCGTGAGATTTAAACACTTGTTCAACAACCCGTCGACGCTACAAAATGAATTTAGATCGAGACAAGATTCGAGGAGCTATTTTATAAGCATTCACTTGACCGGACTAAATAATTTTATAAAATTGTAAGCATGTTTCTAGTTACAAAAGACTATGAATATTATGATACGATGGATAAAATTGATGCCTAATTCTTCAGAAGCGACTTTTTTCTTGAATTCGGGTTTGTCGGATTGCAATAATTTGCACCGAAAATACAACATGTCATGAAGTTCACAGAAAATATTAGATAATATTATTTGCATAATATGCCTTTTTACTATACAATTTTATGGCCAATGTGTTTGAAACGTGTGATTATAATCATGAAAAGAGCTCATTTACATCTTGCTATTACGAGGTCAACTATGACTGCGAAGCGGTTTCGCTACGGGTGAGTAGGCCTACTTCCGGGTCGCTTTGCTGGGTTAGAAAAGGAACGACTTTTCGCGTGCTTGCGAATTGACTGTATATTTCGACATGAATATTGCGTCTCCCAACAGTCAGTAGGGAGGTCACGCTGCATGTCATATTTTGTTATACGGCCATGTGTTTTGAACTCACCACCCAAAAAGGGTGGTGGCGTTGCATTTTTGGTGACAAATCATCCATCTCTCTCTATTAACTCAAAAACTAAATTTGGTAGAGCTATGGTTGAGGTGTCATGTGAAAGCCTATTTATCTAGCTACATTGTGTTAATAAATCAGGTATTTCTATAAATGTTTAGCTGAGATATGATTGATTATGTTGTGAAAGTCAGGGGTGGTGGCGGTGGCGGCGGCGGCGGTGGCGGCGGCGCTGTGTGCAATCTCTATGGGGAATATAGAAAATGTTTCCAATTCTACGTTCAATTTACTATAACTCCTCATCCCTGTATGGTACAAACATGATTTTGCTCTCATTTTATAGATTATTTTATATTCTATAAGATTCTGTTTCAACAAATGTGACAACTATTGTGCAACAATTGTAATCATGAATCGATTGCGTTGTCCTTGGCTTTTTCCCTATTCGCTACACAGTGAACTTGCCCTAATTCATCGGTTTTACATACATGACTATAACAAAAGAAATATTTAACCGATGAAAGCAAAATTATACATTTTTGGAAAGCTCTCAAATAGGGGAATCCAAAAATGCCGTTTAAATCAGGATAGGGTGCATTTAAAAAAAAATATACTTGTAAACTCTAATAAATATGAAATTTAAACGTTTGTGCTCATTTACTTCTCGATATAGTATATTTCAACATGTTTACCATTAACAACTATTATGTTCTGGTGGGTAATTGCATGAGGAACTTAAATATGCACAGTAAAATTATGATTGGGATAGGTATAAAATTATTATTGAGCTTAAATCAAAATATGAAAAAAATCGATATTTTTTGAACATTCTTAATCACAACATGTTACCATTAGGTCTTATTTAAATTCTAATAGCATATTTGGATTCCTTGTGAGATTACCGTTCAGAAAATATGTACTTTTTATGGGGTAGAACAAATAGTTATTGCGATATGCTAATTCGAATCTCAGATGTTGTAAAATGTAAAAATCTGGACATGCAACGGTAAGGGTGGCGAGTTCAAGACACACGGCCATACGCAAGAAAACAATTGAGTATCAGTGACTGCAATATTTGCTAGATATAGCTTCGGAAAATGGTCTATTTGGGCATCTCGAAAACTGAGAAACGTGCTAAAAATCAGGTAGAATTTTAGAGGAGGGTCAATAACATCTGCAGATCGGTAAAATGTATTGTATTAAACACGTTTTGTGACCAAATTTATGTCGTAAAATGTTGGAAAATTCACGTTTTGAAAATCTGTGGTCTTCGAAATTACAGGAATCCTAACTCATTCTAAACCTCACCAAATCATGAAATGAACCCTCGTCTACAAAAAATTCTGTGTACGTATTGCTCTATCTGCTTGGAGATAGCGAAGACCACGGAAACTTCATAGCTTCATACCACGGAATGAAATCCGCCATTAGGCGCCATAGACATTACATGGCGGACATCGTACAGATTTGCACTGCAGTCCTCTGTGTAGGGAGTTTTGACAATAGCAAGGTCGTTCTACTATTGTGTTTGTGCATGTTTGTGACTACTGACCCCGTTTAACAATCTTCATAGCTTTTATATAGGGCTTGGGTGACCTAACTATTGACTGCCAATTCGTTTATTAAAGCTAGCTAAATTTGGTACAAGAACTAACTTTCTTGAAATGAAGTTGTACCAAAGATTTTCTAGAAATTCATCGGTTGTACAGATTTAAAAAAAATGGTAATCATGGTAGATTTAACATTGGTATAAACGGTCTCCTTTCTCATGTTGTACGATTGGCTATGGCCTGTTTTGGAAATGTGTTTGCTTTGTGTATCCAAATAGCTTACAGTTGTAGCCTAGCTATAACAAGCTATACAAAATGACATCTCTGAATGTATTTTAAACAAAGTGTGCAAATGAGAAATGGTTGGGCACACTGGTAAAATGGTTTTACAACAAGTGTTGCTATCATTATCAAAGTGAACTCAACTTCAATCACTTATTTATCGAGCAATAATATATTGTTTTACGCATTTTAATTTGTTTAGATTATAAAGTTAAATAAATCCAGAGATAAATGATAGATAGAAAAATAGATTAAAAAAAGAATAGATAAAAACTATAAAAGCATTGGCGGCCTTTATAAATTATAAAAATTGACATAAAAATGATGTTACATACATCCACAATCAAGTTTAATTTTTCTTTTTTAAAAACAACAAAATAGAAAACAACAACGAATACAACGAGATTCGAACCCGTGATTGCCGATTGCAAACATTATATGGCCAACGTATGCACGCCACAGAGATCGACGAGTGTAATTGTGTCAGTTTTATTATTTAACCATTGATTCTTTTATTTATAACGAACGGATTTTTATCGTGCCATTTTGGACATTTTAAACCATATTTATATGTTACTCTCGCACAAAATGTGTTTGTAATGTGATTATACTCCTTATTTTGGAAAGAATGGTAAAAACGTTGACATTTCGAACACAATAAATGGCATCTTGTATACTGTTTATACGGTCGCTCGACTGAACGTTGTGTGACCTGTTGCATTGCATTATTCATGTTACGATCTGTTTATGTATGCTTTTGTTATACTTCTCAATCGCTCATCGCCAACTCTGTACAAGAAACTTCATGCGCTGTCCCAACGCTGTCGTTAGAGAACAATAGAAAAGTCCCCTCGACTCTTCGAGGCGACCTTTGACTGGGTTCACGGGGTTAATCATATTAATGAGCAAATATGCAAATGAGCTAAGTGTCCCCTCCTATTTAGGTCAAAAAAAATCGCACAGTCCAAAAAAAATCGCTCAGTCACAAAAAATCGCATAGTAAATGTACTTCATGTACAATGTTGCCTTCTATTTGGCTAATAACCTCGGTCTTTTTTCTCAATTTTTTCCTATTTCCTTTTTTTCTCACCCCTTTTTTTTTTAGGGTGGTGGGGGGCGGGGGCACAAATCGGTTTTTTTCGTCAGGGGGGCATTTCCCCCCCCCCCTGCCCCCCACCCCCCCCCCCCCCCCCCCCCCTGAGCTACGCCACTGACGTCACATTCAACCTGAACGATGGCTCGTATCGCCCATACACAAATCCCAACAACCACACCCATTATGTCAACAAGAAATCTAATCATCCTATGAATGTTATCAATACCATACCTACATCTGTCAACCAAAGACTTTCGAACATATCAAGTGATGAAAACCAATTCAACGCCACCAAATCCCCCTACCAAGAAGCCCTTAATGCCGCTGGACACGACCATGCACTCAAATTTGATGCCACTCTTAACAGCTCTTCTAACACACGCAAACGCAGTCGCAACATCATATATGGTTCAATCCTCCGTTCAGTAAACATGTGTCTACTAACGTTGGCAGAAAGTTCCTGCACCTCATAGACAAACATTTTCCAAAGGGGAATCCTCTGAACAAGATCTTTAACCGGAACAATGTTAAAGTTAGTTATAGCTGCATGGACAACATGAGCAAAATCATCAACTCCCACAATAAATCTGTCCTCCGTGAACCAACCCCAACCCCAAACAAAACTTGCAACTGCAGGCAACCCCAAGACTGCCCCCTTGCTGGTAATTGTCAGACTAAATCCGTGATTTACCAGGCAACAGTCACCACTACTACAGACCAAGACTCCAAATTGGATTATGTGGACACTACATTCAAAAAAAGGTGGAGCAACCACAAATCATCATTCAAACTGGAACACAAAAGGAAGCAAACTGCACTCAGCAAACATGTTTGGAAACTGAAGGACAATAACATGGATTTCAACATTACATGGTCCTCAAACATTCAAATTCATATTCTAATGTCTCCAAACGCTGCCAACTATGCCTGTGGGAAAAGTATTTCATCATCACCGCGGACAAATTGATAACTAAACACTAAATCTGAATTAATCAGTAATGTCGCCATGCCAACAAGTACCTACTAAAGAACATTGATGCCTCATAATACCCAATATACCTGTCTTCCACCCCCATTGATTATGTAGTTAATTGTATGTATTATGCTTTGTCATGACTTCCCTCTTGAGTGCTTTAATCCATGCACTTATCTATTACACTCGGTTGACTCACAATTGATCTTATTTTGTAACCCTTTGCTTTGAGTGCATCCATCCATGTCTCTTGATACACCTAATGTTTTTCTATGGTAAGTCTTATTCACCTGATGAGCCTTTGGGCGAAACAGACTGTTGTGAAATAAATATGGAGTAAATTTCTTTGTATTCTTCTTCCCCGTATAGGCACTGCAATGTATATTGTTGCTGGTGCGTGTAATAACCTGACTTGAAAAGTATGGAGGATGTTGTCTACGGTTAGTGAATTTGTCCTTGTCGGCTTGTCGCCCATAAATCATACATGCAGTTTTTGGTTTATAGTCCTTGCGAATCTATTATGCCTCTAATTGTCATGATTCAACTGATGATTGGGTTTACTTAAGACTATATCATGGATCAACACTGGAATCAACACACGAGTATGGCTGCAATTATGCCGAAAAAAACATCTAATAACCGATGTGTTTATATCCCCAAATATAAACATTTGTTTGGAATGTGTATAATCTCATTGGTGATAGTGAATATTATTATGATCTGCATGACGAATGAATTGGAGAGTATAATACCCATATGGCGTCGTGAAATGAGAGATGTATCTGATGTAGGCCAGTTCTCAACGCCGAAAAAGGAAGAGAAAGCAGCGACAAATTCATCGAAAATGGAGCAGATTAAACATCCATGTCTAGTTGTAGCGCAGAATGCAGAATTTGTGGAAAGACAAAGTTATAATACAACTCAACATCTCTCAAAGGTCGAAGTCAAATCAACTTATCGTCCGACAACAACAAATCATACACGTCTTATTTATTTGCTTCACCTCCATAAAAGCGCAGGAACTCTGATGTGCAAACTCGCTCGAAATAACAGTTTATCGACCCACAAGTATAATTGCAACGCACAGAAAGACCAACGTTGCTGCGGTAATGGTGATGATTATGCGTCTCAAGCGAAATTTGCACGAAATACAACTTTTAAATTTGTAGCCAACGAGAACTACATGTACACTGCGATGGACACGAAGCATTATTACTACGTGGTTGTCCTTAAAAAATCCATCGACCGTTACGTGTCTCACTATAGGCATGCATATGCTGGAAAATCTAAATCCAGAAAAAGTTCTTTCTTGAAGTGGAGTGAACACCAACCTGATAACTGGAACCTACGTCATATTTGTGGAACACGGTGCATGAAGATTGCAAAATATAACTTGACATTTGACGATTTTGAGTACACACTTGCACGGCTACGACGATTCCATAGTATCATCTTCGTCGAAGATTTTCAACGCACCTTCAATCGTTTTGCACTTAAAGTAGGCTGGAAACCTTACAATCCTGTAAATTACAAACAGAATCAAGGTGTGCCTGATAAGGATAAAGTGGATCCTCGCATGACTCTCTTAGATGAAGTACTGTACGAGAATGCTCGGAATATTTACGATCATGGTGATGTGGATTCGAAAACTAAATACCAGTATGCGTTCGACAGGTATTCAAATAGTACAACGAATTCCTGCATAAACCCGTGTTGTGGGACTTGTTCGAAATATTAAACACTCATCAAAACAATTATAATGGGGGAGCTAATAATTGTTCAAGAAGCACGGACATTGGCCGCGTTTTCAGTTGATACGTAGTTGACCCAATTGATCCTGTGTTTTGCTCATGATAGGCGATGGGTCATTGGTTCTGGTGACCAAGTATAATCAAGATCAACCATTTGGTTGATGAGATATGGCAGTTTAAGATTTGACACCTAGTTGACCCCATTTAGTTTTTGACCCTATCCTGTACATCTGATCGATAGAGCTTGGGCCACACTGGTTCATGTGAACGATGTGATCGATTACACTTGTTCATGTGAACGATGTGATCGATAACACTGGTTCATGTGAACGATGTGATCGATAACACTGGTTCGTGTGAACGATGTGATCGATAACACTGGTTCATGTGAACGATGTGATCGATAACACTGGTTCATGTGAACGATGTGATCGATAACACTGGTTTATGTGAACGATGTGATCGATAACACTGGTTCATGTGAACGATGTGATCGATAACACTGGTTCATGTGAACGATGTGATCGACCCCAGTATAAGGACCCCAATGGAAATAAGCCATTTTTAGAGCTTTCTTGGGCTATCCTTGGCATTATATGTTTTCTTGTATTAATATGTTGTGTTAATTTTGTAAGTTTTTAAAATTTGTATATTTGATCTGATGTATTGTATCTCTGTGTCTTGATATGCCAAATAAAACTAAACTAAACTAAACTATAACACTGGTTCATGTGAACGATGTGATCGATAACACTGGTTCATGTGAGACACCATCTGTAGCTGTTTTGCACTTAAATATGCTGGAAACCTTACAATCCTGCAAATTACCATGAAAATAAAGGTGTCTGATATAAGGACAAAGTGAATCCTCGTTTGACTCTCTTATGATGTATACGAGAATGATCGGTACATTTATACAATCATGGTGGTGATGTGGATTCCAAAATCTACACTCTTATTGTTTTGAACGCCTCAAAAGGTGCTCTGGCTATTATTAACAAAAGGTGTTCTATGATTTTAAACTTTTATATTGGAAATATTTACACTGTGGTTTTCTGTAGTCATCATACTATCTATCTTACCGTGTTTAAAGTTAAATGATAAGTTCGAATTAGTTGGTCATTTTATGCCGTATTGATAATGTCTAAACCTTGTTTATGACATCCGGGTCTGATAAATGTTGTGCAGAAGGTTACCTAAAAGTAAATCGTCATTCGATTAAGCTAATTTGAAATGATATGTATTTTTATAAAGGGGAGCTAGGGATTATAACCTATTGTAATGTCAAAGTTCACTATGTGGTGATTTTAGTCAATTCAGTAGTTTCGTTTCATTACCACTTTTGTTTGTTTGCTTTAAAAAGAAATTTAAAAAAAATAAGAATATTACTCAGAATAGTTCATACTTTCATTGATACAAATAAGAATGTTTGCAAGTTTATTATCATCATTTTGGTTTGTACTGTTTTATTACCTGTGTTTTTCATGTTGTGTTTATTAATTATAGGTCAATAAGTTGAAGTTTGAATTTTTTTAAACGTTATAAGAATACCTTATTTGTTACTAAATTTGTGTTAAAAAATGAAGTCAATATCATTTACCGTTTGTCTTTGGTGAACCTTTTTACCCGTGCACCCATTTCACCCTGTTTGTCCACGAGATACCTAAAATATGCATCAGATCGCAAAATGTGTCTCTCATTCAAACTTGGAAACTTACGTACATTTTGTGATGTTATTGGAATTTGATGCATCCTTTCTTGTTTACACGTGAGTTAACACTGTGGTTTTCTGTAGTCATCATATTATCTATCTTACCGTGTTTAAAGTTAAATGATAAGTTCGAATTAGTTGGTCATTTTATGCCGTATTGATAATGTCTAAACCTTGTTTATGACATCCGGGTCTGATAAATGTTGTGCAGAAAGTTACCTAAAAGTAAATCGTCATTCGATTAAGCTAATTTGAAATGATATGTATTTTAATAACATAATCAATTTACCCTACCCATGCTATGAAATGCTTATAATGTTCTAAATTTTAATAAAAAACTGATATTTTCCAATTTTTTGTTGGCGGGATATTCAAATATGAAAATGCAATGTGTGCAATTTCAATTGAAAATCACTGTGCTCGTGGACAAACATGTAAATATGGTTGTGCAGCAAAGAGGGTCACCAAAGCCAAACGGAAAATGCAATCGACTTCATTTTTTCACACAAAGTTAGGATTAATAATATGTCATATTATAAATATTTTAAACAGGTTCGCCGTCGGGGTAGAAAAGAGACAATAATGGGAAAACGATCTCGCAATCGAACCCAGGATCTGTTGATTGCTTGTCAACTGCCTTGTCCATTGGGCCACAAGACCTCGCATGGTAAAGCATCTGAAATTCAAACCTAAGCGATCTCGTTTCCCAGTCTCCTGCCACAAGTATTCGTTTTCCCATTATTGTCTCTTTTCTACCCCGACGGCGAACCTGTTGTTAAACTGCAAAAATGGGCAATTAGAACCATCTCCAATAGTCACTATAGGAGTCACACAGCACCTTTATTTGCTAAGTATAATTTTCTTACAATAACCGATATGTACACAATGGAACTTGGTGTATTCATGTTTAACTATTCCATAAATGATCTACTCGTAGCTTTTAAAACCTTCTTTTCAAAACGTTCAGATGTTCACAACTACCCAACAAGACATGGCAATGATTTTAACGTGACAAATAACAAAAAGACTTTCCCCGACCGTGCTATTCGAACCAATGGTCCAATTCTCTGGAATTCACTTCCCAAAAACATGAAACAATCCAAATCTTTAAAGCATTTCCGAACGCAGTTAAAGCAAAACCTTATCCAAAATTACGAGTAATCTATTGTTTTTTGAGCCCGTCCTTGTTCTGTCTTGTTTATGATGTTGTGGAATTCTTATTGTTTATTTTAGTATAATATGTTTGTTTATGTATTGCTTGTATTAAGGGGTGGACCATAAACGGGCCTCATTGGCTTTCCAGTCTACTCCTCCATATTGTGTTTTTTTATATGTGATTTGATGTATTTTTTATATGGAAATAAAGATTGATACTTGATACTTACTTGATACTTGATACTTGATACTGTTTAAAAATATTGATAATTTGTTTAATACCCGTGGTATGCCTATTATTTCTATGTATTTTCCCTCTACAGGGAGGACGGCACTTGATTTACACTTGTATAGGCCCGAGCTACTCCGGGTAATACTTGTGGCAGAATTTGACAATCGTCGAGCTATTTTTCTAGTATTATTAGACCAATCAGCGGCTTTTGACACGATTGATCATGATATACAGGAATACGAAATCAACGGGAACGCGGGAACGGCGTTCCCAGATAGGAATCATAGGACACAGAAAAAACACATTGCAAGACACAAAACAACTTTATCTTAAAATGTGTAGCTTCGTTGTATTATAAATGTCATATTAGGCATAATCGCTATTTATGAAAATTTGTGAACAAAGCGTCTTAGATTGACGATCTTAACTCTCAAAAAGGCTGTAACCCATCAACTACACCGGGATTCTCCCCCTTGACCTGTGTCAAGACCTGTCGAGGGGATTTCCTCTTGGTGTCACCATCATGCAGTCTATAGTAAGCTGGAAGTGGATTACAAGATGGGTCAATCCATTCTTGCGAGAAATTCTCAATTCTTACTAATGCCACAACTCCTAAAACGACGTTGTCATACTATAATAAAAAACCCTTTAAAAGGGAAATGCTTGTAAACGAGTGCGAAACATTTGGAATTTTATGTGAGCAATTCCAATATCACGCATCCCGAAACTCTTTGGTAAATATGCATAGGCCTATGCAGTAGCGTAGCGAGTGGGGGGAGGGGGGGGGGGGGGGGGGGCAGGGGCAATATGATTGGCAAAATGGGGACGAAAAAGGCGGAAAATCATGTTAAATCAGTCGTTTTTTGACCTGGTTTCTTTGAAATAGGGACCGTTATGGGGATCTATGGGGATCTTGCCCCCTCGGGGTGGCTGGGCTGGCTACGCGGCTGGGCCGCCTATGAAACCGCTTTAACCTTTAACCAGGCCATACCACAGCTTAGAACATCCCGATCAAAATATACACATATCTTTGTTTACACACAGCCTCAGCCCCGGCCTCAGCACGTCTTAGCTTTCATGTGTTTATGGATTCCATAAAGCATGTCATCCAACGCTAAAGTTGTTCTATCTAACTCCTGCAGTCAATCTATGATTTGGTGGTGGCTCCCGCTTCCCCAATCGTATGTGTCATATGAATGGTAATGTGGCGATGGAAACCAATCCGCAACCAATTTGAGGACATAAATGACGTCAGCATTGAAATCGCAAAGAAAAACACTTTTTCTTACCAATTGCGGACAAAATAGGCAAAATATCATATAATGTGCCCTGATTTGCTTTTTAGGATACGATATCACATGATATCTGTGTCACTGATCAGTCAATCCGCAACCAATTTGGCGACGTAAATTACGTCAGCGTTGAAATCACAAGGAAAAACACTTTTTTCCCCTATCAATTGCGGACAAAAAAATAGGCAAAATATCATGTGCCCTGATTTGCTTTATAGGATACGATATCACATTTTGAGAAACGTATAATATCTGTGTCACTGATCGGTCAATCCGCAACCAATTTGATGACATAAATTACGTTCGCATTGACATCGCAAGGATGGGGGGGAATCAAACAATTCCGGACAAAATAGGCTAAATATCATATACCGTAAATTCCGTAATGTGCCCTGATTTTCTTTTTCGGATACGATATCACATTTTGAGGTACGTATGATATCTGTGTCACTGATCAGTCAATTCGCAAGCAATTTGACAACATAAATAATGTTCGCGTTGAAATCACAAAGAAAACACCTTTATTCCTGCCAATTGCGGACGAAATGGGCAAAATATCATATAATGTGCCCTGATTTGCTTTTTAGGATACAATATCACATGTTTAGCTACATATGATATCGGTGTCACTAATCGGTCAATCCGCAACCAATTTGAGAACATAAATGAGATGTTCGCGTTGAAATCGCAAGGATTTTTTTTTCCGGACAAAATAGGCTAAATATTATTATTAAATATCATGTGCCCTGATTTGCTTTTCAGGATACGATATCACATTTTGAGCTACGTATGATATCTGTGTCGCTAATCGGGTAATCTGTGACCAATTTGACAACATAAATGACGTTCGCGTTGAAATCGCAGGGTAAAACAGGTTTTTTTCCTAGCAATTGCGGACAAAATATCATATAATGTGCCTGATTTGCTTTTTAGGATACGATATCACATTTGTAGCTACATATGATAGGCCTATCGGTGTCACTAATCGGTCAATCCGCAACCAAGTTGACAACATAAATGATGTTCGCATTGAAATCGCAAGGATTTTTTTCTTCAACCAATTCCGGACAAAATAGGCTAAATATCATATGTGCCCTGATTTGCTTTTTTTGATACGATATCACATTTTTAGCTACATATGATATCGGTGTCGCTAATCGGTCAATCTGCAACCAATTTGACGACATAAATGACGTTCACATCGAAATCGCAATTCAACCAATTCCGGACAAAATAGATGGATACTTGTTTTATAAGTTGCCATTATTATTATTAAATATCATATACCGTGCCCTGATTTGCTTTAGGATACAAAATCATAATTTAAGCTATGTGTGATATCGGTGTTACTGATCGGTCAATCCGCAACCAACTTGACAATATAAATGATGTTCGCGTTGAAATCGCAAGGATTTATTTTTTTCAACCAATTCCAGACAAAATAGGCTAAATATCATAATAATGTGCCCTGATTTGCTTTTCAGAATACGATATCACATTTTGAGCTACGTATGATATCGGTATCACTGACAAATAACGTTCGCGTTGCCTTTGACATCACAAGGAAACCTTTTTTTGTCTACCAATTGCGGACAAAAGAGGCAAACTATCATATAATGTGACCTGATTTAAAACATCGTTTTAAGAGTGTGGGGCTATGCGTTTCCATATATACTAAACTATGAAATTCCTTTGGTCGATGGGGAAATACAAGGGCATGTTGTTAGTTTAACTTCGTCAAGCCGGGGCAACTGGTCCTATTGGGCAACTGGTCCGAAATTAAGGATTTTGTAATTGTATGGGCATACTGCTTTCTTTTGAACAGTACGACTTATGTTGAAAATTGACATAATTATATCCTTACCTTCTACATTCCAAAATATTTGCAACTTTAGGGTATTTACATATGTGATATTCTCCAGATCTTTGAAGCCACCTCCTTCAGTGACTGATTAAAAAATTCACAGATAGTATGGGTGATATATGAAGATCATGTTTAATAGTACTTTATATGATTGATAGATATGCAACAGTAAATATATACATGCAGTACAGTCATCTTAAAAGATGCTAAGTGCATACGGATTGCATTTGATGGGTGCTATTATTGAAGTGTGCACAGGGACTTTCAGAAAGATAGAAATATGATTAAAACCATAGGTTGTGGTTGTAATGACCGTAAAATGGCGCGTGTTGCTAACTTGGAACATTGATGGTTTGGATTTGCGATCAATATTATCATTTAAAGAATGCTTCAACTTAAATCATGGTCGTGTAGGACAGCGTTGTTAAGTAACAATAATAATAATAATAATAATAATATTAACTAATTAACATACACACTCCACGTAAGGTTTCATATGACTTTATGAGCCCATTCCCGTGTATGATTTTATATTGATGATTGTATGTTTATTTTGTAATTACTTCTCTCTCTTGTCTATATCTATATACTAATTTTCGGAACATGGCTTTATTAGATAGTTCAATATAATTTTACACTCGCGTCCCTCTTCAACTGAAAAAGCGTGGTAATTGCGCCTCTAATACACGAGCTAATTAGATAGTTCAATGCCCGTTTTTTACCGTTTTCAGACATGCGCAGAAAGGATCACATGTGAAAATCCGAAATGTTGAATTTCTTTTACTCGGGTAGCTACTTTCGGACACAAATTGTGGTTTTCGGAATGAGTGATGACATATGGTCTTCACCCAAAATATTTTCTTCAGGGATATAGCTACATTTCTGTATATGCGGCTGTTTGTTATTCTTAAAGATCGCATAGTAACAAGCATTTATACGTCCGACAAATAAAAATATTTCACGACATTTTCTAAATGTAAACAAAAACTCTTACACAGATCATAAAGTGACACTTTCACATTAGTAACATAGATGAATGCGACGTTTGCTAACGTTAAAGAAACTGGCAGTACCATGTCAACCGTTTCTATGTTGTGCTGCGCGACCGCGTTTAACATGGCGCACGCGGTTCGGCGCACACGTAATGACGCATACAAAAAGTGTACGCGTTTGTGGCGCGGTTTGTAACGGAGCAGAGTGAAAGCAGGCAGTCCGTACACTCTTAGAAAAAGGATGCTTCAGGCTTCAGGGGTTCTTGGCTGTCCCGTATGGAACCCTTTATATCACCTTAAAAGGTTCAAAAAAGAACCATTTTAAGGTTCAAAATAGGCAAAATATGGGCAAACATTGGTCTTTCGAACCTCTAAAGGTTCTCTACAGAACCTTTTGGGGCCTTTAAAATCAAAGAACTTTTAAACCATTATACGGTACAGCCAAGAACCCCTCTGAAGCACCCTTTTTCTAATAGTGTACCCTAAAGCCACCTCCTCCTCTCCACACTTCCCTTACTTGATAATCTGGATATAAGGGCACATGGGGCATCTGGATAAACGGAACGTGTGGTACATTATCATGATTATTATAGAGTGTCTGGATTATTCAGGGCATCCGTAGTATCTGGATTACGGGGTTCACTATAAAACGAGTCTCAAATTACCTGGATATACTATGCGCAGGTGGGCCACCTGTGATAACTGGATTTCAAGGGTGTACACTCAGGTAGTATCTCGGGAGGCTTTATAGAACACAGCAAACATGATAAAGGGACTACATATACTATACGTTAAGACCCCACATGCCTATTGGAGGAATAATGTATTTAATGTAAATAGGCCAAACAAAACCCGGATGGCACACATTGTGCTCATGGGCAGAGGTCAGTAATATCAAAGCGTTATAAATGTTTATATAAATATCAATCAAGAGTATGTCCTTAAATAATTCAGGTACTAAGGTGCCCTTGATATAATGTAAGTGACATGGTGCCCTTAATACACCATGAGCCTAGGCCCAATGTGCTCTTAAATAATACAGATACCCAAGATCTTAATCCGAGTAGGCCTACTCCATCAACGTGTTCTTAATATCCCCAGTTATACTCCTGTCAGCGCATGTCTCTACCTATTTTGTACCCCAAATAATAAAAAGTTGAATTTTAATGTCAAAATTGAAAGTTACATAAAATTAGCTTTTAAATGTCTCCCCCGATTCTTTTATTGCCCTGCCACCCCGTTTTACTGGTGCTGGTGCAAGTGTCGCCACTGCCCATATGCACATACTGTATCCAGGTAATTCAGTAGGCCTACGTTCTGAGCGTTATAGTTTTATAGTCGGTCGTTTAGTTTTATGGTCGGCGGAGTCTATCATCAAGATCACTTGTACCATTCCACGCTTGTACTTATTGTGACTTTTACTGTCCGCTATCTTCGGCACCCACGTTTAATTTACTTGACTATGATAAAGTAAGGGCACCTGGGTATCTCGAAATAACGGCACACGGCACACTGCAGTGGGCCTACCTTGATTATGTGGTATCCAGTGCATTATTAAGGACACCTGGGGTAACTGGATTAGGGGTAGGGCTTATGCCTATGGGGTCCCTGGATATAATGGGACAACGGGTACCTGCATTTCAGGTCTCATGGGAGGCCTACATAGGTATCTGGAAACACAAACGTAGGCCTACCTAGCTTAAGGCAATGTATAACATGGATTATCAAAAGCACCTGCGATATTCGGATTATTTAGGGCCCCGTCTGGATTATGTATAGGACATGTTCTTGATATTATTGTATCAAATTTTCTTACGCTTTGTTTACTTATTCCCCGTGAAATTTTCTAGCTGGTCCAGCGCGAAGCGCTGGTGCCCGCTAGTCATATTTAATATTGTACCTTGTATTTTTGTGTATTTTACTCTTATTCTTTTGGATGCACCACCTTCGGGTGGGTGCCGCTGTTTTGAAAGTGTTTTCCGAATAAATAAATAAATAAAAATAAATAAATCATTATCACGGGTATTCATTTGGTAGAGTTATTAGTTTATGAATTTGCAAATAATAAAGTACACCATTTCTTATTTTATCTGAAAACACTCGTCTACTTGTAGAACCCGAACGCCGCAATAATTGCGAAGGCCAAATAATCGTTTCTCTCTCTTAGTCCGATTAAAAACAGAGTACCATTGTTAAGCGGAAGATCTCTACTACAATAAGGGACGCACCATTTGATTTTCAGGGGGGAGGGGTAGGAAGTTGGGTTCGGGGGAGAATTTTTTTTTTTTTGGCCGCCGCAAGGGGTGAATTTTTGTTTTTGCGCCGCCGGAGTCGGCGATTTTTTTTTTTAATGTATCCATTCATATTGAGTTGGGTGGGGGTAGAATTTTTTATTTTATTTTTTTTTACTCATCAGGGGGTGACTTTTTTTTTGTTGGCCTGCATAGAGGGGGAATTTTTTTTCTTCCGAAAACTTCCTACCCCCCCCCCCCCCCTGAAAATCTAATGGTGCGTCCCTAATCTATTACAAACTCAATTTTGATATCTTGTCGAATTGTGTCTGGTTTCGGTAAACCTCGTCACATATAGGCCTACGGACAACTATATACTGCAAATTTGTCTTCATATTCATTACTATATCATGCCCAGATTTGCCAATACGTTCACTGCCTGCTCTTGTACCAATCACTTATTACCCAATTACATGTCATTATTCTACCAACTGCTTTCCTAAAAAATATTAAAGTCTTTCATTTGTACTAGTACTTCCCTTAGGGTTTTTTATTAGGCAAAGTTGGTTTTCACAGACTAAGGTAAAATACCTACCGTATGTGAAATCAACCTCACCCTGTAATTCATGTTATGCTTTAAGCGAATTTCAATCAGTCCCGGTAGAGAGAGAGACACAATTGTAGTTATCCATTGACCAGAGTTATCATATCCATTAAACAAAAT
This sequence comes from Ophiura sarsii, assembly GCA_035610835.1. Classification (NCBI taxonomy): domain Eukaryota; kingdom Metazoa; phylum Echinodermata; class Ophiuroidea; order Amphilepidida; family Ophiuridae; genus Ophiura; species Ophiura sarsii. The sequence goes on along the minus strand of CM069449.1, from coordinate 74,650,239 downwards.
ACATGGCAAACAAATTCCATTGGCAAACTGATAGTAAACAGTCATTTTATTGAAAATGGTATGTCTACTCATCCCATTTCATAATATGAACAAATATGAAATTCCAATAGATAGAAGACACGATACTGAAAATTCATAGAATACCCATTCCTGGTCCCAATCATCCTGTATTATCGCACACAATTTATCTATCAATAGATAGTTCCAAGAAAGGTTTTTTTCTTCTCTGCCCTGATGATATACTTATTAAAAAATTATTGTCCAATGATTTTGAATTTAGAGTAAATGTTGTGAGCTGCTTTCTGATTGGTTCGACACTACTATAAGAGATAAGAGTATACATAAGTACATTTGTATATGAATATTGCTAAATAATATATAAATTGTGTGCGATAATACAGGATGATTGGGACCAGGAATGGGTATTCTATGAATGTTCAGTATCGTGTCTTCTATCTATTGGAATTTCATATTTGTTCATATTATGAAATGGGATGAGTAGACATACCATTTTCAATAAAATGACTGTTTACTATCAGTTTGCCAATGGAATTTGTTTGCCATTCTGTACATTTGTATATGAATATTGCTTCAGGTAGCACACCACTAAATACGCTTCACCAAGCCCGGGAAACCCGTTCCCAACTTTTACTATGATACGATATTTTGCCCCTACTATATCTCTGGTAATCTTTCGAATTTCGGCCTTTAAATGGTATCAAATTAAAGAGGACGGCGTCTTTGTGTATAATATTTACACAAGATTTTATGAAAATTAATTTGCAAATGATTGTACAGGCGGATGACTACAGGGACGAGCGGCTCCAGTGAACAGTGTTTTAGGGCGGTTTTCTGTTCATTTTATAGCATAAATGCGTGCAATGTAATGTAAAACTACGCGGTCAAATTTTCTGTAATTTCATTTATTTTTAGGTATTCATGTATTCTTTTAATAGGCTGAAAATCAGACAATTATGCTGGTTCAAATAAAAAATACCGCCCTCGACTGGTTAAAATGCTTTAATCGCGTATATGAAAACATGATCTGGCCACTGTGACGGTCATGTAGTACCATGTTCGGCTTTTATTCCACACAATTACAAGTTGACATCATATTTTATCCACATTTGGTAACAGACAAAATTCCCAGCTTTAATTTGGTGCCATTTTCAAGTCTCAACTCGGACTATTAGCCCCCCGGGGGGGGGGGTACTCGAATTTGGTTTGGTCGGGGGTGTGCCGCTGGAGATTCAAAACCCATACCCATTTTTAGGGGTGATTTTGGAAAAATTGGTACCCATTTTTAGGGGTTTTGCTCCATTTTAGACCAAATTTTCGGGAAAATATACCTAATTTTTGCAAATTTTTGCGAAAATAGACCTAATTTTGGCACATTTTCGCGAAAATAGACCTAATTTTGGCAAATTTTCGCGAAAATAGACACAAATTTCGCGAAAATAGACCCATTTGTAAAAAGTGACCCCATTATTAGGGATTTCCAGCACAAAATCATACCCCATGTTTAGGGATTTTGTGCCCAAAAAGCTGCCCATTAGAGCGGCACATCCCCGTATACCGTCTTAGGCGAGTACCCCCCCCCCCCCCCCCCCCCCCCCCAGCCGAGATATGGTTCAAAGAAACATGCGCATTTATCCATATACAGTTGTGAAAGGTATCCCGGGGGCGGTTTTTTTTTTACTAGTAAACATTTGTATGGGCTCACAGGTAAAATCAGTTGACTTTTTAAAAAATAAAAAATAAATCATATTTTATTCAGTGAGTTTTGCTTTATTCCGTATTAAAACGAAATAAATAAATTTTACAAATGTTTACTAGTAAAAAAAAAATCGCATCCCGGGGCCGGGTTTTCTCCGGAACTATTTAGTGACGTGCTACCTTCATATTAGCCCGCAAACCTTTGGTAAAATGCACCTCTTCCGATAAAATACAAAATAACTGTGAGTGTCCATTTTTATTTTGTACAATTATATAGGTGTGACCCATGATACACCGTGCTAATGTTTTGCAAAAATTCATCTCTTCATTATCTCCCAGCGACTGGTATAAAAGACATATTTTTCATAACCCTGAAGGTCATAGGTCAGAATAATCATCGGGAGCTGAGATCGTGATTTTTGTTGTAAAACGAAGATGGCTCTACTTGCTAGGTTTGTATTCAATGTAAATTTATCTTATTATGGCAGGTTTGCTTTGTAATAGTAATCATATCGAATGCGTAGTTAAATAAGGCACTATTACATTATATTTGGCGTTTCAAATTGACTTTTGTACGCAAACCGGATAGTTTTGAAAATAATAAGCTTTTCATTCACTTCATGACTTATAATATTAGCCTAGTCTTACTCTTAGTCTTAGGCTTTTAGCCTAGTACTAGTACTAGTAGTCTAGCCTAGTACAGCCTACAGGAAACCCATACGTTGTTGTTTTTTCGTTTTTTTCCCCCCCTACCAACGTATGGGGAAATTGTATTGCGAGAAACTGTCAATTTCATTTGCTGTATGAAGTGAATGGAGTGCATCTCAAAATGAGTTGCGCGGTGAATTTAGTCTCATTCCCATCGCCAACATCTTAGTTATACCAGGGAGGTGTCATTGACACCTCCCTGGTTATACGCACATCACTTTTTTACGAACTTACGAATGTATTGAAACGAGTCTATTATAATAAAACATGGCGCCGATTTCGATAAACATCGCGAGTGCCGTTAAAGTGAATTGGCTTAGAATTTCACCTCAAATTTCTAGGGAATATTGCATTTGTACAAAATATTAAACGAATGGCAAGATAGATGAGAAAGAGTAGATAAGAACAAGCACAAAGAAGTGTGTTTTTGAGCTCTGGTAAGCGATACAGAAATTAACACGAAAATCATATTTAGAAGGAGTCATACTTAGGATGGGGACAGATAGTGAAACATGCAAAATACCCTATGATGAATAATACCAACTGATGACAAATATCACTAAGTATGATTAGGATGGGGACAGATAGTGAAACATGCAAAATACCCTATGATGAATAATACCAACTGATGACAAATATCACTAAGTATGATTTGTTGTACTAGTCTTAGCCCATGGACAAACAAAGGCCATGCTTAGCCTATCTCATGATCTGTAGCTCTGTTTCATAGCTCTCATACGTCGTGATACGACTCAGTATGAGAGCTATGAAATGAAAGCATATGTTCGGACGTCGGCGATTATCGTTTCTAGTTTGCCTATTTCTAGAACATTTGAATACACTTAGGCTACCTGGGTTATACATGTGCTATGTGCTGTTATTGCATCCTAGATACATTTTCAGCTCCATAATTTTGCTACTCAAAATGAAATATTAATGATATAAAATCGGCCCTAATCACAGCGAAATGAAGAACTCGTCAGCAGCAAGATGAAGTCAATTCGCGGTAATTTACGATTGATTCCGAATAGTTTGAATAGTCTCGTTCCACGTTTTACTCCTCATGGGTGTACGCGTGTGTGTAAACATAGTAAATCACTAGGCGGACAACCAATATTATGAATGCGATCAACATTCAACTGTTAATTAATAACAGCCTGGTTCCAAATTGTTGGCACCAGGCTGCTGTTAGTGAGATTCCGAAGAACGCACGTGACCTGTTTTCCCGAAGATTTCTGATCTCAATTTTAAATGGTCTATTACCAAACTATACAATGTTCTAATATATTTGACATTTAAAATCATCCAATACGACAAATTATGTACAATTAGGGTCCTGGGTATGCAGTTTTCATTTACGTAAATACTAGACAGGGAATTAATGCGCTATGCAAACGGAAGAACTCTATTTGATATGAACTCTCCGCATCCCTAGACTACATCCCCAAGTCTTCAATATAATACCGTACGGCAGCTAAAGCTGTACAAATTATAGCCTGCAAGATAGCGACGCAAGAGGGCGACTGAGAGTTAGTCTAATCGACCCTGAATTGAGCTCTATTTCTTTGGCTGATTCCCGGTACCCAGGATCCCTTTTGGATGAGTTGTGTGGAGCCCATTGATGCAGGGACCAAGCAAACTCGACTGCATTGAAGAAAGGTAATCATTTAATCGTTAAAAAACCTCTAAAATCTCCAGAATTCGTGAGCGTAGAATAACATCGATGGTATCAAAATAATCCGTAAGTATAGTTCTATAAGTAAGGATAACTTAAATTTAACTACCAGTAAATTTATTTTTTGTTTTGAAACAAATACGACGTAGGAAGTCAATGCTTGTTTTTGTAGCTAACTTATCTGTAAGTTATCATGCTTATTAAAATATTATTTTAATCTGGAACCGCTGCCCCAAGCCGTATTATACTGTACAGCCAGGGTTGTAGCTAGCCACATTTGAGTGCCGGCTTAAATCTCACACATTTATCGCCACGCTCTGGCATTCCAAGCCATTTTGGGTATTTGATGTACATTTACTCAATTTTTGAGTCTTAGAGCTGGTTAATTTGCCTGAAAATTGCTGTGAGTGCCGGTTGTTTAGCCTTAGTGCCGGTCGCTACCGACCGGCACCGACCAGTGTAGCTACATCCATGTGTACAGCATCAACCGTTGCCAGCTTCCAGACTGCAACTCTACATGTACCAGCAGTGAGAGTTATACCAGGGAGGTGTTAAATAGAAAGGAGTGTGCACAACATTTTAAATCCAATTCGAGCACCCTCTCAAGTACCACTTATCCGATTACGCCTTTGTACCAGTCAGTTACCATGAAAGGCCCTACCATTCCAAGCATCCTATTCATTAGAAGCCTGCGTTACGAGTTTCTGTCACAGTCGACCGCGCATCACTCTACTTGATCGTACTAGGGACCTGTTTTGAAAACGACCGGTTGTGACCTTTAGTGGAGAAACATTTTCGAGAACATTTCTTCGTGTCGTAATTCCGGCCAGTAAATAAATGTCGCCAGTATCTAATTCCTTGCGAAGTCACGAGTTATGACAGCAAAAACGCGATCAAAATTGGACGATTATAGCGAAAGTTACGACATTTTCGGCAATTCCCCACAATTTATAAGTATAAAACACTTATTTTTCATACTGGTATCATATTTTTACGCGGATAAGTGCGGACATTATAACATAAAGCAAATTAAAGTAGACTATTTTCCGCATCTATTGCATATAATTTTGTTAAGGCCCAATACAAGTTGGCCCAAATGTAAAAAATGTGTGACAATTTCGGAAAAAAGTACCGGAAGTACTTCTGTCTGTGGATAACATTAATGTGTGCAGCACTAGGTCTTGATGTAGGTGTCGCTGAAGCAATGTCTTGTGGGTCAGTAAAATTTAGCGCGGTCACAACATTTAGCAGTCCAAAAAGCACAACAGTCAACAAATAATGCCCAATCATCAGTGTTTTAGGCCATTTTTTTTTTCCATATGCAAATTTAGCGTCCCGGTATTGGGATTTAGCGTCCCGGTATTTGGAGTCAGTGGGGGCAAGTTGCCCCCTCTGCCCCCCCGGTCGGTACGCCACTGCTGCACGTCATCGGCATGCATGAATGATGTTTACAACTATCCTTGGACAAGCAGTGCTTAATTACTTGGATTCCAACATTCAAGATTCAAGATATTAAATAATATTAATTATATCATAATCATTTATTATTATCAATATCATAAATCATGAATCACCATAATCATCATAATCATGACATTTAAGACATAGGCTAGCCTTAGTCTCGATATAGATAGGCCTACCATTACCAAATCTATGATTTTGGGTATCGGCTGAACGCTCACGCATCAGATAACCACCTGAGATCGAACCGTTTCTGAACCCCGTGTTGCATGGTGGTGTCATTGACGTAAGACCTTAGAAAATGTCCATACAAAATAGTACATGGAGTAAACGGTTTATTACTATTAGACTGTGCGTCCGACTGCTTTGAGTTGACTATCTGTGGTCCGACAAAATCAACGCATGGAATTCGGGAACTTTGACAGTTGTTTAAGAGACACAGGTGGTAGGGGTAAACGTAAAGAAGTACACGCAAAGGATGCCGCTGTCTTAATCCGTTTAAATGACATGGATATAGGGCCTTATACCTAACTTCCACGTACCAATTGGTACGTGACATAGCCCCTGGTTTTCAAGCCGATACAACTGTGTCACAGCAGCGAGTAGTTCACATAGAAATATTTCTTGAACACCGCAAAGGTTTACGTTTGCAAATAAGATTGTCAGTAATACGTTTTCCTACAGAGCATTCCTACCTACCTTATTTTTAAAACCGAACAACGGAAGCAGAAAAACAGCGCATTATCTGAGGTGTGAAAATGAAAATTTGTGAAAACGTGTCGTCTAAACGGATTAAGATAGTGGCCTCCTTTGTGTGTACTTCTTCGCGTTTACCGCTACCACCTGTGTGTCTTTAACAGTCAAAGTTCTAGAATTCCACGACGTGTGATTAATATAGAGTACGTCCTCGGAATCCTAAAATAACCGCTATCGTGTGTAGTAAAAATACTGACCACGCGACGTAGCGATGCATGTTTGAGGGCAGCGTAAAGTCAGTCTCTTTTTTTCCCACGTGACAATGGCTGTTTCATTGCGTCATTTTAGTCTCTTTGACTGTGGTTTCAGACGAACGCTGCACATATGTACAAAGTGAATTGGAAACAGCAGCGTTGTAGCATTTTACGTAACAAATCTGCAGAGACTGATCAACGCACGTGATATTTTGTTGTTTTCTATTTTCTTGAGTGGCGCTTCTCTTATAAATTTCAATATTTTTAACAGAAAAAAACCCCGATCATGTCTGTGCATTAATCACGAAAGAGTACATAGGATATACACCAAGCCCACAGTTGCAAAATAATTAAAAATCTATGTAATCTACAAAGGTAGGAATCATCTATAAAATCATGTTAATATGTACACGTGTTATCTGAACTAATGATGTATGTGATTGTGACAAGTGGGTCTATGTATCGGCTGTAATAGGGCCTATTCACAAATTTTCATTTCACACCTCACATGTGGTGTTTTTCTGCTTCCGTTTTTCAGTTTTTAAAATAAAGTATGTAGGCTTATTGTAGGTAATTGCGCTGTTGGAGAACGTATTACTGTTAAAGCTTATTTTCAAATGTCTAACCTTTTGCGGTGTTCCAGAAATATTTCCACTAAAAGTACTCGCTGCCATGACACAGTTGTACGGCTAGACCCAATGGTGGCTATACTATTGTTTATGCTTCACTATAGGCCTTCTGAACCTTCTGAAATTGCAGTCAGCAGGGCGAAATTCATCGCATGTCGCTAACTTGTTTGTGTCGTCGTGCATGTTAGTGTGTTTTACTGAGCCGGTGTTTGAATCCTAATAATGTTGATGAAACAGCTTGTTGGTCTAGATCGTTCCACGCCCTGCTTGTCCTTGGGAAAAAAGAATTTTTGTAGACATCTTTGCCAGCATATGGGATTTCAAGGTGTTTAGTGTGGTTTCTCCTACTCCCTGCCGTAGGTGATATTTTTGTATACTGGTCCTTTTGAATTCCTCCCACCAAGTCATTTTGAATTTTGAACATCATAGCTAGTCTGTTTTTCTCCCTTCTGCATTTTAACGGTTCCCATTTGAGCTCAAGTAGCATCTGTGAAACACTGCTCTCTCTTGTGTAGTCCCCCGTACAGAAGCGTGCTGCTCTTCGCTGTACTCTTTCGAGTTTGTTTACCATCGTCTTCCTGTATGGATCCCATGCGCAGCCGGCATACTCTAAGATTGGTCGGACGAGAGTTGTATATGCAGTTGTCTTCACTTCCTTAGGGCAGAACCACAGGTTTCTACGTAGTAAACCGAGGACGCGGTTTGCTTTTGAGATGTTGTTTGAGATATGCTCCCCCCAGTTAAGTTTGTTGTCCAGTTGAACTCCCAAGTATGGTTGTGAGGTTGGTTGACTCAGGACTTCGCCGCAAAAGGTGTAGTCTCTGTGGGGTGGGTCTCTTTTGTGGGAGATCTCCATGATGAAGCATTTGGATGGGTTGAAACTCATTTTCCACTTATTTTGCCAGCTTTCAAGTGTATTTAGGTCTTCTTGTAATGAGTCCATGTCTTGATCAGATTCTACTGACTTGTAAACTAGGCAGTCGTCAGCAAAAAGGCGTGCTTGGTTTTTTAAGAGGTCTGGGAGATCGTTTATATATATCAAAAACAGCAATGGTCCCAGTACGGTGCCTTGTGGTACCCCCGACAAAACGTCTTTTGATGACGAGATGTTTCCTTCACATGCAACTCTTTGGATTCGGTCGGTAAGGAAGTGCCTTAACCATTTGAGGATATTTCCTCTGATACCATAGTGTTGAAGCTTCCCTAGCAGACGCTCATGTGGCACCTTATCAAAGGCTTTGGAGAAGTCTAGTATCGCCATATGGATTGATTTCCCTGCTTCCAAGGTCTTGGCTATGTCGTCTACCGTGACAATCAGCTGCGTTTCAGTGGATCTTTTTGCTCGAAAACCATGCTGTGAGTCGACAAGTATGTTGAACTTTTCTAGGTGGTCCATTACATGAGAGTGAATTATGTGCTCTAATATTTTGCAGGTCACGCTTGTAAGTGAGACAGGTCTGTAATTCTCTGGTGAAGCTTTGTCTCCTTTCTTGAAAATACTACAAATATTGGCTTCTCTCCACTGCCGAGGAAGGGTTCCTTGTTCTATTGAAGCTTGAAAAAGATCGGTGAGTATTGGAGCAAGTTTATCAGCAAATGTTTTCAGGAACCATGGTGGAATTTCGTCCGGTCCTGCAGCTTTATTTGGCTTAAGTTGTTGAAGTTGCTTCAGCACCCCCCCCTTCATGGATAATCAAAACTGGGATGTCATCAATGGTGCTTCTACCGAGAGTTGGAATTTCGTCTATGTTTTCAGCAGTAAATACACTGGCAAACTGGGTGTTAAGAGCTTCAGCTTTCTTACTCCCTTCACTGATGATCTGGTTGTTCACTTTTAAGTCAGCCACTCCTTGTTCACCTTGACCAAGTCTTTTCATGTAAGACCAAAACTGTTTGACATTTTCTTTCATCGCTGTGGTAAGTCTGTCTGTTACAAACTCTCGCTCAGCCTTGTTTAAGGATTTCTTGAGATCTTTTTGGCAAGACAAAAATTTGTTCCAGTCATCTGCGGTCTGAGATTTCTTTGCCTTGTTAAATGCCCTTTGTTTTCTGCGACGAAGTTTGTGGTGCTTTCTATTGAACCATGGTAAACTATTTTGTTTTGCAGCAGTCTTTTTTGGAATATGTTTTTTCATAACAGTCTTGATTTCACGTTCCAGATTGTCCCACTTTTCTTGTACCGAGGCATTTACCATACCGAAATATTTGTTTTTGAAGGCACTCAATTCTTCGTTTATCAATTCTGCGTTGGCCTTTCTACGAACATAATACTGCCGTCTTGGTTGCCTTTTCCATTTTGCACGTAGGTCAATGGTAGCGAAAACTATGTCGTGGTCACTAATACCGGCTTCTGTTCTGACGTCTTTAACCAAACTTTGATTGTTTGTGAATAGTAGATCCAATGTATTGTTTTTTCTGGTAGTTTCTTTAACACATTGTTCTAAACCAAATCCTGATGTAGTTTCCAACAACAACTCTGCGGTTTCCTTGGATGCCCAGTGATTTGATTTAACACTAGCGTCTTCCCACTCAATATTTGGTTGATTGAAGTCTCCAGACAGAATAATATTATACGCTTTATTCTTGCTGCCTATTTTGCCGAGCGACTCTTCAATTCCTGTCACAGTATTGATATCATCATGTCTAGGTTTGTAACAAGTCCCCAATAGTAGTGAGTGACGCCCTTTGAGCTCAAGTTGATTCCACATGATTTCATGAGTGTCTTGGTCGGTTTCAAATTCCTTCTTCCTTGTGACTATAAGGTCTTTTTTGCACGCAAACAATATTCCACCCCTAGCCTTTCCTTTTCTGTCTTTCCTAAAAACGTCATAACAATCCGGTAGGACCTCTGTGGTATTGATGTCTGATGTTAACCAAGTTTCGCTACCTTGGATAATGTCTGGCTTGTGTTGCTCAATAATAAATTTTAAGTCTGCTGACTTTGATTGAATGCCCTGGAAGTTGATTATCATTATGCTTAACGAGTCATAGTTCCACTTCTTCCACTTTTTCGTTTTACCACGCCTTTTTTTGGCGGGATTTGTTGTTGAAGTTGCTCGAGGTGTAGACCTGAATGTACTCGCAGTTTTGTGCAATAACTCCCCTTCCTGGTCTTCAAGTGGGGAAAATTTATTACTTGTAGATGTGTTTAATGATGTGTTGAATAAAGTGTCTGAAAAGTTCGGAATATCACAAATCGGACAGATCCAGAGACAGGATTTCCCAGCAAACTCAGTGTAAGTCTCATCATCAATTGCACCGCATGAAGCATGGACCCACTTGTTACAATTGTCACACTCTATGCCTTTGTGGTTTTTGGTAACAAGTGTATCGCAAATACCGCATGGTTCTGGTTTGCAGACTTGACATAACCAGTTGAGATTTTTCTTGATTATGTTATTATAGTCTTTTGAGTTGATATTAGCGCAAGTAGCATGGTAGAGTGCTTCGCAGTCTTCACACTGCACTTTGCGCCGGTTTTTGTGAATCGGTATGCTGCAACAATTACATTTCGTCGCTGGACCTGGATTTAGGCTGACATCTCCTGACATAAGAAGGAGAATACATAGACCGATGTGTCTATTTGGCCGAAGTTTGATATTTGTACCCCTTGGTCTAGTCAAAATATTATACATGATGGCGTAGTTTGATTTCCCTGAAATACAGTCATGTCTGGCAATGGTGTTACAGAATCCTCGCTCCCAAGAGTTTACATGTCCATTATCGTGGCTCAAAACAACATTAGTTTTTGGTAAATTTTGTTTCAACAGTACGTATACAAAAATGGCTTTAATCACAAAATTCACGATATCCATGATGATGATGAATGATATAATGATGATGACAGTACAAAAATGTGGTAGAAATGATTAACGAACTGCTCTCCTCTCCTCTTCCTTTAGTCTGGTCATGCACAGCAAGTTAACAATGTCATAGATAAATGGTGAAAGATGATAAACAATGAAAAAGGTTACTTCCCTTTAAATGTAGTTGTCCTCCGGTTGTACTCGGTTCCAAATTCTGCAGTTGCCCCGACAAAATCCAAGATGGCCGCTTCTTTCCCGCCACTCCGAATGTGATGAAAAACACTGAACAGGCACAAAATACGATGACAAAACTGCTCCAAATAGTCTTACTTCCCTTTAAATGTAGTTGTCCTCCGGTTGTACTCGGTTCCAAATTCTGCAGTTGCCCCGACAAAATCCAAGATGGCCGCTTCTTTCCCGCCACTCCGAATGTGATGAAAAACACTGAACAGGCACAAAATACGATGACAGAACTGCTCCAAATAGTCTTACTTTAGCACAATAGATATAGATGGTACACGATTGAGGTAAATTATGAAGATTGCACGGAGATACACTGGTGATATTGCACTGCTCTGTAACGTTGCTCTGCTGGCTGGTAGGCTCGGTGATCCAATTTTCCCGTTTCAAATTTGCTAAAAATACTACAGCGACAGCGTCGTAATTTTTTTTTAAAAACATCTAGAAGATTCCACAGAAATGACGAATTCACATATACACAGTTGTCACGAGATAAAATAACATAAACTTGTAGAGAAGACTTGTTGAATTGTAATTGTATTGCACGTAGATTTCCGTCCTTCGTTAACTCCGCCGAATTCCTCTGGTTTCCGTAAAATGGCCACTCCTTGTCTTTCCACTGTTGTCTTAAAAACATCAAAGTTTGAACAAAATTTACTACAGTACTACACAAACTCCACAAATATCACTAGTTCACACGATGAGTTGAGTTGGATGATAAAAAACACCGATAATGTTAAATGAAAGTCAAAAATTTTGATTAAAAGACGGAGCTCAAGTAAAACACGTCCGACACGTACGAAGAACACAAACAACTACTAATACTATAGCCACAACACCCTCTATAGACACACGACGTCGCGAAAATCACATTTTGAAATCAAGTTTTCACATCAAATATAATTGAAATCAATCAAAATGCACTCACATGTTGTTCCTAGAACTCTGAGTAATACATTGAGTTCATTAATTTTGATCAAGCATCCTCATTTTGGGGGAAATATTGAGGTGAAAAAACGGCAGTGCTGACACTCAATGTGAATTTCGTGACGTCGTGAGTCTATAGAGGATAGTGGTACCGTGTATCAAAGATACACTTGCACTACCGTAACGGTACCGATGGGGACTATAATTGTACGGCTATGAAATTGAGGGCTCTTTCCGGTCTCAATTGCACGCAAAATTGAGACCTGAAGTTAGGTCTGCCGTCCAGGCTATATTTCGTCAGTCTGCTTCGATAATTGCCTAACTCACTTTTCAGCGAAATTGAGTTTTTACATAAAGTTGACTTCATTACATTATGCACATGCTGTTATAATACCTAAGTCATTGACCAATCAAAAGTGTTGATAAATGCACAATAGCAATTCTGCCTAAGTCAGCAATGTGAGTTAGGCAGATTGTGCTAAAGATGAAAATTGTATTAGGCATATTAAAAAGCCACATTTCACTTAAAGGACCCCAACCTAATTCTATCCAACAGTTACTGCTCCTGTTGGAATTCACCTGCACTATTCATGTTGAGCTCTATTCAACATATATAAATCGTCAGCCCGCTTCGATAATTGCCTAACTCACTTTTCATACTTTTGTTGTTTTCTAAAAACTAGAAAAAATGAGTTAGGCAATTATCGAAGCGGGTTGACGATTTGACGTCTTAGAAAATGTCACTTGGGCTTAGCAAATACTTCAGAGTTACAGATATAATTCAAACATGAAAATCGATGGATTACATTGTGGCGCACATACGCTAAATTGTAAAATAGTTTGTAACACGTCAGTGTGAATACACTAATATTAAAGCAATTTAGTTGAAAGAATTTGACATGTTGAAACATGTTAACACCCCAATTAGTTGATCATTTGGTTGCTGCTTTCATCTTTGGCGGGCTCTCTCCAACAAATCCATCTAGACTCGCTAGCAACATCGGTAACTAATCTTGATCATGGGGTGAAATTACTCGATTCCGTTCTGAATATGTGTATTAGTTTGCAAAATTCAATTGCTTTCTTGATTTTTTTGTTTTACTGCATTATGTTTTATTATCTTAAATCTGGAAACGGTGTGTGTTTGTTATCCTTACTACTCCATTAGTTTTTATGAAATTGTCGTCTACTTTGCATGAAATTCAGGAAATAACAGGTGTGATAAAGTATTTTCCAATGAATAATCGAATTGATTAACAACTGGCTCCAAAAACAGCAAAAAATTGCTCAAATTTGGCTCAAAATTACATGTGGTCAGTGGCGTAGCCAGCAGGTTATCCATATTGGGGGGGGGGGCGAGAACTGAATATGAACCGACAAGATTGTTTTGAGTAAAGCCACGCGCACATAGCGTGCAAATTGTTTTGACTTTACACCTATTTTTGGCACGATTGAGGTACATTTTGGCTCTAAACAAGCTTGTACCAACGAATATTACATTTAGATGACTGTCATGTGCGCGTAGCGTGCGAACTTTTTTCATATGTGTACTTTTGACCATCATAATTCCATGATTCCTCTGGTCAAATGAACCGACAGTGCCAATCTCAACCGACACAACGTCAATATTGGGGGGGGGGGGGGCGATCGCCCCCCTCTGGCTACGCCACTGCATGTGGTAACGCGTCGCGTGCATGTTTTCGGGGCACTATACGTACTCCTAGTCCTACACATGGTGCATAACATAAGCCACACAGGAAACGGTTATATATATGCGGCAAATGACCTGATCAACTTCATAAAATGCAATTTGGAAACAGGAATTTGTCAAGATAGCAGAATTTGGAAACTGTTGCATGCATTTGTCAACCAAGTTGGTGATTTCTTTTAAAAGTAGCTACAGTAGATTCTCAATATATATTACTCTAAATGTTGTTTTAACCATCATGAATTTAATATGGATGTCAACAAAAATGTGTTGAAACATTGGCTAGGCATCCATTTTTCCATAAATGTATGCTTGAATTGTGTTTTATTACAGTTCTCACTTCTCATTCCTAATTTTATGAGGTCTTGATTTTTTGGTAAAATAAAAGTTCATCATGCAATTATTATATATACTTTAAATCTGAAATTTCAAATTTGTGTATGCGAAAATGCGAACAAATGCACTTAAATTATAAAGTGCATTTGTTAAATTTTTGTTAAAACAGCCTGTGTTAACCCTAACAGCCCTGTATGCTTCAAAATACTACATGTACTTCCAAGCCTATCTCAAGCGCATGTGAGGTTTTCGATGACGTAATCAACTGATGAGCCTATAGATGAGGTGACCGTTGTTTACATTTAGGACGCCCTCTGTTGATTTGAGACAAAACACACCGGGCATGAGTTCCTATAGTTTACATAGGCCAGATCAGGTTTTCTAACTAGATTGTGGTGTCACAGCAAATTGTTATCAAAACTGTCTTTACACTTGCTTAGGAATGCTATAAGCTATCGCATTTCACAAAAAAACAAAAAACAAAAATGAGTTTTACAATTCATTAGAAAGAAATCATTAACTTTACTGTATATTCTGCCTGGAGGGAATCAACAGAGGGTGTCCCATTTGTAAATACATGACGTCACTGGTCACACCATCTATATTGTCAGCAGTATACTGCGGGAACGAGTAGAGAGCCGTGGCTTGTCTATGGAGGGCCAGGGTTTTTGGTCAGGAGGGTCCCCGGTTCAATTCCCGGTCGGGAAGTGGGTGATTTATTTGTTTGTTTTTCTCTTCCTTAATTGTGAAGCCGGTTAAAAACCCACTGGGGTTAGGGTTATAATTAACATATTGATGCTTAAAATTTCGTTAGGAATAAATGACTTCCATTTGGTTGAAAGTATGTATCTGACTTTGTATCATTGTTTTCTATAATTTTTTCTATTTCTATAATTGAAATAGGAACTTACACTGGTAGCTTCAGACTGTGTTTGATGAGCACTATAGACTTAGTGTCTCTTGAAATTATGTCAAAAGTGCTATTGTGATAAAAAGTCATGCTAATTTTAAATTTCATCTATAACTTTTTTTCTTCTATTTTAGGAGTGTGTGTCGGAATCAAAGTCTACTGCTTAGACAACTAAGACCTTGTATGAAAGGAAGGTACGTACATGTATGTTATATAATATGGGGTGAACAATTGTGAGGTCCGGTCGTTTTTTGTTTTTCTGAAAAAATATTACTGATAGACCGTGGCTGTCGTGGTTCATGTCAAATCAAAATTGGTAAATGTAAATTGTACTAATGTTTCTAGTGTGTTAATAGTTTAAAACTATTTATTCAAGCAAACCTATTCATTTTAAGCAGACAATATTAACATTTTGGCCATGTGGGGAAAATTTAAATCTTAAAGGAAGGGTCCCGCAAGCACAACATTGAGCATCACATCACTCAACATGCAACTTTTAAACATCACGATGAGTGAATTCCTGCTATTCTTTTCACCGTTCTGTTGCCAAGCAGAAACATAGAATCGGCCCAAAATATCATTGATTTCCGAATTTAGAATGGTTGTCTGTATAACATCTTATCACAAACTGGCACTTTATATTTAGGCTGTTGCCTCTGAATCAATGATAACTGTAATGTTTTCTTCGTCAATATGGGCAAACCGAGGTCCCGGAGGCACTGACATTTGAAAAGGGTATAGGTATGTGCCGCGCTGAAGATTGCTGCTAGCTCTATTGACCCCCATTTTGAGCCTGCATCAGTTCTTAAGACCCCCCCATTTTATTGAAAATTCAAAAATCGCGCAATTTTTGCGCTCCAAAGCCCCAATTCTTCAAAAAATGTGCATTCTAAAATAACAACAAAATCGAAATTTGTGTTCTTGCTCATCAAAATTGAACTATAGGCCAGTTCTCAAGACTTACTTTTTTGAACAAATCAGTTCCTAAGACCCTATTTTTCGTCATAAAATCCACTCAGTTCAGTTCTCTAGCCCCCCTATTTGAGACCCTGTGCGGCACACCCCTACCCAAAAAAAAGTTGAGTGCCCCCCCCCCCCCCCCCCCCCCCCGGGCCGAGGTCTGTTGTCAGCCATTTATTCAATTTCTTAGGCCTACACACACATCCGGCAACAAAAAAATGATATAACAACGCAGATATAGGAATCAATAGGTTATTCTTTAAACAGCTAAGAGAGTTTAGGCAATTCCATTGGTTCTCAAAGAAATCGGCGACATTAAGATGACACAATTGAACAAGGGAAGGTGTAGCCTTGACCAGGCTTTTAAAATAACGCATTGTCCGTAACCATACGGCGTTGCTAACACCGTAACACGGAAATCCCGCCCTTCTCCTTTAAGCTGAATATAGCGTGATATAGGATTTACGAACTGAGAGCTGTGCTAACACGAAGCCTTGCACATTCTGCATTTCCAATCTAATGTTTCACTTATAAAACCGATGGAAATCCAATGGTTTTTCGTGGGGGGTAATATTCCCAAATATGGCGAATATGTATTATTCATTAAGGTAATATCCAATCAGAAGAGACAAGCAGCCTTTGACCGGTAAACATCGTAAATATTCATTAAATTGCAATATTACGACACTAGTGGAGGCGGGTCAACATTATTATGTAATTAGCATAAATTACTTCACCAGTCAAAACAGATTGTACAAGGCTTTGGTGCGCAAACGCCCTTAGTCGAACTTCGTTCTCCCGCAATGGTATCTCAATGGCAATCACTACTGTAACAGTTTAGTTCAGTGAGTAATTGGTGGCGGCTGATGAATTTTCACTTCAGTTTGGATGCTTTTATCCCACTATAAATAAGCTTATAGGACTTGTTATTTTTTTATTAATATCAGTATACAATAGCCCGGACTACTACTACATTATACTACTACCCGATACACATTTTAGAAAGCCTGATCAAGGCTAGGGAAGGTGGGGCTTTCCTTTTAACAGTGCGTCCGACATTCACAAATTACAATGCGTGGTTTGCTCCATAACGCACACTTCTGTAGTGCGTCTTTGGCGCCTTTCCTGCGCGACACTTGTGCATAGTGTACTCATAACATGGGATTGGATGGAATGTTTGTGGGTTATTCGATCCTAGCAGGGGTAAAAGTTGTCAAATATGGACAATAAAATGTACATATTTCTTTGATAAATGTCTAAAGTATGATTGTTTAAGAATGAGAATAAAGGTAATTGTTTTTAGACGTACCCGTGTCATATTGTCTGACATAAATGTGTTCGGTAGTAGTATTTTTTCGTTGTTCTACTTAAATAATACTATCGTCCGCATTTATGTCAGACAATATAACACGGGTACGGTCTAAAAACAATACCTTTATTCTGTAAGTAGTTAACACCTTCTGTAAGTAGTTAACACCACTTACAGATACAATAATGAAATTGAGTGAAATAAATAATGAATAATGATATAGTCTATTTATTACTACCCACTCTTTTAAAAATATGTAACGGAAAACTAGACTTTCATTAACCTAAAATTAAAAATTAAATAAAACGTACTTACAATGTAGCACATGTAATTTAACAATAATCTTCAACCCATTTTTCTCATCAGTGTCAGCACAGCAGGAACATGGCAAGACGAACAGCAGACATACTGGAAGAAAAATAATCAGTTGAACCGTCCAACATCTCCACATCTTACAATATACAGGTAAATTGAGGCAATGTTTCCCTCCTGCATTGCTGGGTCCAGAAAACTCAAGTACTGCCGGGGTGGGGGGGGGGGGGGGGGGGGGGTCCTGTCCTGTCAGTTTCTATGGGATGGGTCGTAAATATAATGCTGTAAGCATTCATGACCGAAGATTTTTCCAGGCGTCCTCTAAACGCAGATTTCCTCTGAAGCCAAAATGCACCATAAAATGAGAATTTTTTCTCCCCAATTTGACCCCAAGCGACCCATTGGCGATAGCTTCAACCTCCCAATGACCAGTCTACCAACTGCTATAGAACTTGCAGGGTGTCCCAAAAGTGTCGATGCCTTCTAAATAGCTTTAATATCTCCGGTAAAATATCTCCCAGATAACATTGAATACATATTAGGATAGAGAAAATTTGAAGAATTATTTTGATTCCCAACTTGCAATAACAGCTATCTTTGTTGTCAAAGCACTCACTGTAAATTAAATTCTGGATTGCACAATTCAACATAGCGTCTCACCAAATAGATGATCGTAAACAATTCAGATAGTGTCATCTTTATAGTCGTTTGGAAAGTTATTGATTTTACATAGATTGATGCAATATTAAAATTATCTATACCAAATATCGGTAAGCTTACCAATCGGATAAGCATGAACAAATTTCTACTAATTCCAATATATTACCGCCAATATCTGCCCGATACGATAATCGAGGCGATGGCCGGTATAGACCTTAAAATTATTCGACAAGTTTTCTGTATCCAAATATGTTTTCAATTTTATTCTGCCAATCCAATTATTTTAAGAGAGATACAAAGCTTTGAAAAGGAATCGAAACTTTTAGGACACCCTGTTAAAAGGTCGTGTTGGATCAATCTTTTGAAGCTTATATACCTCACATCACCTTATTTCTTCGAATTTAAACATTTCATTCAAATTTAATGTTGATAACCTTTTATTTGGGATGCATAGGTCCACCATTGTAAATAATAAGTGCATCAATTATGTTTGTGTTATTGCTAAACTTTGTATTAGTAAATTTAGTTACGGTAACCACACAAATTTGCTTTTGCTTTATGAAGCTGAATTGAAAATGCATAAGGTAATTTGACTTTAGTCATTGGCAATATGAAATGTAAGTTTGTTTCCATAAAGAGTGTAAGTACATTTTTCTACTATTTTGTTCATACAATATTGTTGTATCATAATTTAGATATGAAAGCAAGTAATAATATATGCATGAGTGTTTTCAAACACCGTGGATTTTTTTCTTCTAAACCAAAAGTATGTAGTGTGAGATGTAGTTTGCAGTTGTGTCAGTAACAGGGCTCAAATTACATCGCGGCCATTGCCGCGATGCCCTCGGATCAGTAAAAAATTCACGGCCATAATGGCCGTGCCCTATTTTTAACAGAGGCCGTGTGTGCCCTTGGTGCCCCAGAACATGGCCTCGGTGCCCTTCGAAATGGTATATTCTTAAGGCCAAAGTGGCCGTGCCCCTAAAATGATGAAATTTGAGGCCTGGTCAGTAACTATTTTCTTTGTCATTGTTTTATCTTATTTAGATTACCTCTTCCAGCATGGATGTCAGTCACACACAGGGCAACAGGATGTGCAATGGTTGCAGGTCAGTGCATGCTCAAATATTAGCCCAAATGCTCTTTGAAATCATGCCCAAAATTAGCCCAATTTACAAAAAAAAACCATTTATTTACTGTAAAAGGTTAATTTTTTTCGTGGTGGTTTATTTTAGCGCAAAATATTTTTACGCGAAAGTATTGCTTTCAATATTCATGCAGTGCATCCAGAAGGTCGCCCGCGAAAAAAACGATTCGCGAAATGTTTATAATTTCAAAATGCGAGTATCATTGCATACTGTGTATCACATTTGGGCAATCTGCTCTAAACATGTTCAAGGGCCAAATAACTTGACAAATCTCCATTTGGCCCTCCAGCATGTATAAAGTAATACCTCCTATGTATAACCTTTGGGCAATCTGCTCTAAACATGTTCAAGGGCCAAATAACTTGACAAATCTCCATTTGGCCCTCCAGCATGTATAAAGTAATACCTCCTATGTATAACCTTTGGGCAATCTGCTCTAAACATGTTCAAGGGCCAAATAACTTGACAAATCTCCATTTGGCCCTCCAGCATGTATAAAGTAATACCTCCTATGTATAACCTTTGGGCAGTCTGCTTTAAACATGTTCAAGGGACAAAATACATCTACTTTAACCTTTGTTCGTGCTCTAGCCCCTGAACCTGTATAAAACAACACTTCTTATGCACAACTGATGGGTAGTTTTACTTTAGACATGCTGATAGGGTCTGAAAAACATACAAAGGTTTGACAGAACAGCGGTGATAATGTCTTTACGCGAAAATATTTGCTTTTACAGTATACATTGTACTGAATTGAACCCGATGGACAAAACAGTTTCAGGGTCAGAAATTTGTCAAAGGATGCGAGAATTCAGTGGCGTACCCAGCTTTTGGAAACTGGGGGGGGGGGGGGGGGGGGGGGGGCCCGACCATAGTTGTACCGACGAAAGGCATGATGTACCGACAATTTTTTTAAGGCTCCCCAAAAAATCTTAAAACTTGCTCAATTTTTTTCCCGTGACCAGCTGTAATCTTGATAAGTGGGTGGGGGGGGGGGGGGGGGGGTAGGGATGAAGTTGTCAGGATAACCGGCCGAAAAAATTGCATGGTCAAAATCGCAAATCTTTCGACGGAGGGTTGTTTTTACCGACTGGGTTATCTCGGGGGGGGGGGGGGGGGGCAGGGCCCCTGGACCCCCCTGGGTACGCCACTGTGCGAGATTCCATTTAGATTCTTGCAAAGGATTTTGAGAGAATCGGTGGATTCTCCTCCATTAAAATACTGTAAAACAACTTAATTTCAAGGCAACTTAATTTAGCGAATTAGCATTTAGTCAACTTTTTGCAGCAATTTAATTTCACTAATCTGTATCATCTTCCTATATATACAGGGTGAGTAAAAAAAACCTGCAATAGTGGAAAGAAGCCACCTTGTTTTCAAAACCAAGTTGAAGTTTGAAACATGAAACTAAAATGTTTGATAAGTTACAGAGCAATACATCTCCTTACCTCAAAGCCACATTTTTTTGAAAATAAGTTGTCGCATTAACTAGCAATTTGTTTGCTGAATGGATTCCAAGTGAATACAATTTAGTAGAGAATGCTTTATAAAGAAATTAAAACAAAGGTTGACAAATTTCCAAAGTCGGAAGCAGATTTCCTTTATAATTAATACAGTAGCGTGATGGTCTTTACGGAAAATATGGTAAAGATAGATTTAAGAGTCCTTGTGAAAAGTCAAACCTCATTACAAGAAAGAAAAAAATAAGGGCATCAATTTGAAAAATAATCATAGATTGCTTTAAATGCATTGTTTTGATTCGTTGTTCAGGCAGCCCTGGTTAGCTGATTTTTACTGCGGGTATTAGCAAACTTGTTAACATGTTTTATTCGTTATTTAAGAGATTTATGCACAAAATTGTGAATATTGATTTGTATAGTGTCGTATGTGAATTAGGCCAATACATGCATGTTTTGTTTCTCGAAAAATGTAGACAAACCACCAATGCGATTCCGCAAATGTTGATGCTCATAATAGCTGCTCACAACCTCGTGCCACTATTCACACATCAACATCAGCGCACGTGTATTGATTTGTGTAATTTCTCTCGAAACATAACATGTCTAATTGACCTACAGTCATCACAATAGGTAACTGACCAGGTAATAAATGTGCTGATAACTCTAAAAACAAAGGTTGACAAATTTCCAAAGTCGGAAGCAGATTTCCTTTATAATTAATACAGTAGCGTGATGGTCTTTACGGAAAATATGGTCAAGATAGATTTAAGAGTCCTTGTGAAAAGTCAAACCTCGTTACAAGAAAGAAAAAAATAAGGGCATCAATTTGAAAAATAATCATAGATTGCTTTAAATGCATTGTTTTGATTCATTGTTCAGGCAGCCCTGGTTAGCTGATTTTTACTGCGGGTATTAGCAAACTTGTTAACATGTTTTATTCGTTATTTAAGAGATTTATGCACAAAATTGTGAATATTGATTTGTATAGTGTCGTATGTGAATTAGGCCAATACATGCATGTTTTGTTTCTCGAAAAATGTAGACAAACCACCAATGCGATTCCGCAAATGTTGATGCTCATAATAGCTGCTCACAACCTCGTGCCACTATTCACACATCAACATCAGCGCACGTGTATTGATTTGTGTAATTTCTCTCGAAACATAACATGTCTAATTGACCTACAGTCATCACAATAGGTAACTGACCAGGTAATAAATGTGCTGATAACTCTAAAAGTATAACTCCTACATAAACATATTAAATTATAAACATGTTGAGAAATTTTTCTTCTTGAATTTGAGATATTACACGCTAAGAATGGCTGATTATTAAGGAAGTTACCATCCTAAATGTACTGTAAAATCTGATTTTCATTTTCACATTTTCATTTTCAACACGGGGACTCAGACCGGCAAATTATTGATTACTGGTAGTGGTAGTGCCAATTCACCCGTCGATGACCTGGTTGTTGGATAGTCGGCCGGTGGCATTGTTACGGTTAATCAATACGGCACACACGCTTAACCTGTCGTACTCTCCCCGTGTTAAAAAGAAAATGTTAAAATGAAAATCGGACTTGCCCTAACGTTTGGGATCATAACTTCCTCATTAATCAACCATTCTTAGCGTGTAATATCTCAAATTCAAGAAGAGAAATTTCTCAACAACTTTATAATTAAATATGTTTATGTAGGAGTTATACTTTTAGAGTTATCAGCATGTTTATTACCTGGTCAGTTACTTAATGTGATGACTGTACAGGGTGAGTCAAAAAGACTGCAATAGTGGAAAGAAGCCATTTTGTTTTCAAAACCAAAATGAATTTTTATTTTTTTTAAACGTTGCAAGAATGATGTATTTAATCCTAACTTTGTTTAAAAAAATGAAGTCGATCGCATTTTTCGTTTGTCTTTGGTGACCCTCTTTGCTGCACAACGAAATTTACCTGTTTGTCCACGAGCACAGTGATTTTCATTTGAAATGGCACACATTGCATTTTCATATTTGAATATCCCGCCAACAAAAATATGGAAAATGTCAGTTTTTTATTAAAATTTAGAACATTATACGCTTTCACAGCATGGGTATGATTATAATTGATTATGTAAACAAGAAAGGATGCATCAAATTCCAATAACATCACAAATGAACTCAAGTTTCCAAATTTGAATGGGAGACACGTTTTGCGATCTGATGCATATTTTGGGTATCTTGTGGACAAACGTGTGAAATGGGTGCACTGGTCAAAAGGTTCACCAAAGGCAAACGGAAAATGATATTGACTTCATTTTTTCACACAAAGTTAGGATTAAATACATCATTCTTGCAACGTTTAAAAAGTTTTAAAATTCATTTTGGTTTTGAAAACAAAATTGCTTCCTTCCACTATTGCAGTCTTTTTGACTCACCCTGAATACTTATCATTGCCTATTTTGTTTGGCCTTACAGGTGTAGTTGGATTCAGTGTCGGAATGAGTCTGTTACCGGGAGATTTTGCAACGTATCTAGCCCTTGTAAAATCATGGCAATACGGCCCTGCCCTTCTCTTCCTAACAAAGTTGTATATTACTTGGCCAGTAGTTTATCATGCTATGAATGGTTGCAGGCATCTGGTAAGTAGCTGGGTAGTCTTTTAACATATAAATGTTGCGATACCCACCAAAACTATTTTCAGACCATAATACCAGATTTGTTCTTTTACTGAATGCATGGTGGCACAACAATTTGCTTGTGAATTTGGCCCAAAGTCACAATGAAAAAAACCGGAATTTTCTCAGCTTCCATTGGCACAAAGGCTGTGTGATATTTGTTATTTTTCACTCCAAATTAATTATTTCATCAGGGGAGGCAGAGGAATCTTTTCTCCTGTCATTTATCCATATGGCGGCAAAAACCCACCTGTTCTACAAGCAAAGGAACCTCTCAGGTAGGGTTGGTCTGTGGGGCACTTATCAAACTGCTTTATACATTTCACGGACATAAATTATGCTAATGAGCTAATACGTGAAGGGCGCCACTCATTAAATGACGTCACTCACATCATCGATATTTTCGTAACGCCAAAATTGTAGGGTTGAAATTCTAGGTCGATTAAAATGATGTGCTTATTTGTTGTCTGTGAGCTTTTGTGATTTTTTTCCCGTATTGGAGTATTTTTTTATTGAAAATAGACAGTTCAAATTAAACGTTGGTTCCAAGTTCAACAGACAGCACATGTATTTAAGGTGACAGCAACTACAATATGCAGGCAACATTTGAGAAAAAACGATGTCCGGCTTTGCAAGGGAGTGTACGGGGAAGTGTACGGGTGACCATGACAAACCAAAACAGCCTAGTAAATAACCGCCTCCGTGGCGCAATTGGTTAGCGCGTTCGGCTGTTAACCGAAAGGTTGGTGGTTCGAGGCCAGCCGGGGGCATTGTTTCTTTTGCATTTAATGCAGATCGACAAATCACAGTAAAAATATAATATTGACAAAATCACAGACCACTTACACAAAAATCGCATCTGCGCATGCTCCTGTCGTGATCGAAATCCAACACACAAGCAATGGGCGAGTTTTATAAGTGTGGGGGCAGTTCAACATTTTTGTGAAAAGTTTCCTAAATTGCAACAAAACAAAAAAATTCAAAATAAACACATCAACAAAAGTAAGTCCCCCTCTCAACAGTTCGTCATAATATCGTAAGGTAAAACTTTTTTCCAATAAAACTTAGTTAGAAATAATCCTATGACTGTTTCCTACGTATTGTTTGAAAATGAAAGATGTCCATGACTTCATGGCTGAAAGGAAACAGTCTGGGAGGAAACAGTCATAGGATTATGTCTAACTAAGTTTTATTGGTAAAATGTTTTACCTTACGATGTTATGACGAACTGTTGAGAGGGGGACTTACTTTTGTTGATGCTTTGGGGAAGAATGATGGGATCTCGATAAAGAAAATGAGATAAGATTAACAAATCTGCAACATATCCAGTGTAAATTTCGCCATTTTTCAAAATGGAAATTTTGATTAAGTTAAAATCTACTTTAAATAAGCTTGAAAATAATATATGACATATAGTTATTATTTTGTAAATAAACACTTAAATAATCAAAAATCCTCTTGAAAATCCTTTTTCTTTTATTGAATTTTCTTGAGTTTATTAAGCCATATCTCTGAAAAGGCCCTGGCAACTTTACACTGGGTTTGTGGTGGATGGTCACATGTGTGTGGCCAGCCATATGATATGTCAGTTTGAGTTGTCAGTTTCAACCTTAAAATGTACTTTCCATTTTATATAGAATGTACGATTGTTTAATTAAGTGAAGGGAGATTTGAGACAATTTGGTCATAGTGTAATAAGGCCAAACATAAGGTCTGTCTGGCAAACCTGCACGCATAAGTATAAGTTTGTAGAGCATGTGTGGTCCAGTGGAGTAGTCGCCGGTCTCCTAATCATAAGGTTGTGAGTTCTAGCCCCGCTGGTGCCAAAGTGTTTGTGTCCTTGAGCAAGGCACTTAGTCTACATTGGGGGCTAAGGTATCAGGATGGTAAGATACCTTTTTATTTTGCCAAAACACAATTAATTATTATAGCGTCTATTAAATGTATGTATTTTCTCTTCTCTTTTTCAACAGTTTTGGGATACTGGTCGTGGACTATACATGAAAGCCCTCTACTCATCTAGCTATGCTGTGATTGGTTTATCGGTTGGCATAGCTGCAGCAGTCTCTGCTGTATAAATGATGTTGTATATAGCATGTTATATTTAAGATAAAGTGGCCATTTGAAGGCCACTTGTGTTTATTTTGATCAGAAACATAAAAACAGGTGTTTTAAAGGTAGATGACCCAATCACATTTTCGTAACATAGAATTATTTCAAACATACGGAGATTTTCATATCATATGAAAGCTAGTATTTTTCTCATCATACTGAAATTTGACAGCCTAAATCGGTATAATTACGGAGAAATCGATGAAATAACGTCAAATTACCGCGAATGGTGGTAACCACCGATATAGTTTGTGTACTACTCAATGGGTACAGTTCACAGCATCTTGTGCGTCTAAAATAAGAACCATTAGAGCTATGCAACTCAAATTTTGGAACACAACTTTTTTAAGGATGACCTTTCATGTAGAATAGAAAACTTCAAGTTGAAAATCGGGTCATCTACCTTTAAAATTGCTCAAATCTAGACTAGGATTCCCACCCATATAGTGTATTGTAAAAGTGTGGTAATTATCGCACTATTAAATTGTCGGGCTTTGCTGATTTTCAGCCATTCGCTTGTTTTTAAATTTGCGATTTGAAATCTTATTACATAGACTATACACAAAATAGATATATTTGCATGTTTTTATTTTCGAGGTAGCTGCTTGGAGCGCGAACATTTATGTAGCGTGAAACTAACCACATTTACAGTATCCCTGTGAGTGTTAGGTCTACTTCTGGCAAGGGTGAATAAGTCAATTTTTGAAACTGCTGTTTTTATGGTACTGATCATTTAATATGTTGCTCAAAAAAATCAACCTAGACTATTATAGTCCCGTTTATCTGTCCTTTAATTTCCACTATGATTATCCTCCTGGATGTTCTAATCCATTTGAAATATTGATCTGATTGGCGTACATTTGTGTGTAAGCCAAACACCCAGTAGATTTTCAATAAACCAAAAGTGGTTGTTATTACACCACAGATAACCATGGTTATTGTTGTGCTTTTCAAGTGGTCAAGACATTTGCTTACAGTGTATAATATTAAGCTTACCTACGGACTTATATTGATGGTAAAATGTCTTACAAAGAAAACCAATATTTTATCATTTGATAGCAACATCATATTGAAGTGCTAATTGTTTCAACAGTGTTTATGTTTCTGAATGCACCATGTGTGTTTGCTATAGTTCAATCAGTTCGAAATTGGCGAGGAATTAGTGTTTTTATCTCTCTGCGCACAAAGGTTGCTAGCGTGTTCGCATTATATTGGTATCATCAATCGCATAACTCGTAACTACGTATAGGCTACTGGAAACTTGTTCTTTCAATAATTAATCAGACTATATATGGCAATTAGTAAACATTTGTTGTGGTGGACATAATACTACTCTCCAATCCACCAGAAGAATGACTGATAAATTAGAGCATATTCCGGTGACTAATGTGCTGGCGTATGCAATTGCGCTATCAAAGACCAATCCCGGCATTGTTGCATATCAAAGTGCGACATCTATGATAAGTATATTCATCAACATTACTGTCAATTCGCGGCGATTGAAAGTCCCGGTGTCGATGACGTCATGGGTATCGGTGCTCAAATTTGCGCATGTGTATTGTACAACTATGACATCATCGACACTGGGACTTTTGATCGCCGCGAATTTTAAAAAGGGCATGTTGAGAGATTGCGGTTTTTATTTGTTTTTGTCATAAGTGTGGTGTTTTCTTCTATATCATTACAAAAGTTGGGCTCGATAGTTATATTTCTAACATATAATGCACACTTTTATGCTTGCGGGACACCTCCTTTAAGATATAAAGTGAAAATGATATTTTGTTGAACAAATCCAAGATGTTTACTCACATTAACACTTTCCACGCGGCTATTATTTTACCATACACAAAACATATTTTTTAGAAACCTTTCACAATTTTCAAAGTGTATCTCAAGGATTACTGACCCGATACTAGGCATGTTTGTACTTATGCCAATGCATTTCTTAAGATGATTCCAAATATGGTAATGACATTCCATAATTTTGATATTTTTTAAACATTTTGTGACATTTTGGAATGTCGTCTGCAGCCGCCTGCCGCGTGGAAAGTGTTAAGACGGTTTCGTCAAACAGGTAGGTTGACTTCCTCACAACTCTCTGCATCCTGACAAAAACAACGCTTGCCGGGAAAAAAAGTGGATCAAACCATTTCTGAGGAAGTCAACCGACCTGGTTGACGAAACCGTCTAAATGTGAGTAAACATCTTGGATTTGTTCAACAAAATATCATTTTCACTTTGACCTTTTTGATTGTTATCATAAATAATGGAGAACAAACTCCCTCATGCATGTATGCAAACTTTGAACATTTTCAATCCTTACGATTTTGAAGCTAATTATAATTCTTTTTCAACAAGAACCAAAAGCGGTGAATTTAAGAGGTAACATTTTTCTCAAGTTATGTACATTAATGGAAATCTTCACACTGCTGTATCATTGTAAATAAAATGTATTGAATTACACATTGAATGGAATGTTACATGTGTGTGTATTGTCTGATCATTTGAGATGAGGTTGGTGTACATTGTATCTTCAATATGTATGATTGCTTCAGTGGTGGCATATAATAATAATAAAGGTCTAAATATTATTGTCATCGCAGCCAACCGGCTGAATTGTACCAACATTGCAAATTAAATACATTATTAAACAATGCAACGTCCAGGCAGCAGCTAAATCAGCGCCAAGTTGCGACATAAACCAACATGAACAAACATACTTAAAGTCAGCTCAAGCCCCACCCAATTTTGTCCCCCAAACAATCGAAAATGTTGAGTTTTAATGTCAAGATTGCATAAAATTGGTAAATTTCATACAATTTTTGCATTAAAAGTCAAAATGTTTGTGTCCCCCTCCCCAATTTTTTCTTTCTCCCCAAAAAAATTGATGCTAGTGCCGCCACTAGATGGGTTTAGTTTCAATTCTTAATTCATGATAGGAGCTAGCAATATTCTCAATATTATGGCATTAGAAATTATCTTCAGCATGAATAACATTTGAAACTGAACCGAAACTCGACTTCTTAGTAATGTGCTCATGTTAAGCGAAATTAAACAGAAATCTGGAGTAATGATTTAGAGATTTTTTGCTGAACAAAGGAAATAGTGATTCTCTGATTGTTTTTAATGCTTCTTACAAAATGTAGGATTGTAATACTACGAGGGTCATTCAATAAGTTCTACCTCCTCACTCATAACATCGCTATTATGAATGTCAGCCTCATGACATTTGTCAGGTTTATAGCTCTTAATCATTGCTACACATGTATAGTAAATTAAATATGATTTCTGTTTCACTTTTGATATGATGCGATCAAAGCCAGAGAGAAATTTTGGACAACAGACTCAGAAAATTAGCCTAAAGATAAATACATGTTTTTTCGTTTTCTTTCAATATTGTATGACTAGATATAACAGCCTCATTTAAATACTGAAAATAGAAAACGATGGATGATTTCTGAATATAATACTGTATTTTCATGTATAAATTGTAGGCAATATCAACCTTTGTAGTCTTGCAAATAGTATAATATCAACTCGAATGTATTGCTACGTGTTTAGCACACCAGAATACTACTTTTCAGTCAAATTTTCGTTGTAACAAGCCAAGCCACAGTGATGCCTCGATCGAGTGTTAGATCTTAATATCATAGTCACTTAATGAGTTTTCCTTATGCAACCTTTAGAATAGTTAATCAGTAGGTAGTCAATGGTAGACAATTATTTCTTCGAGAGACTTGAAATATATCCATTTAGTCCTGTGTATTGAAGATTTCTTATGAAAAGCAAATATGACTTTTTGCAGCGGTTCTCTAGGGTAGGGTTACAATTAATTGCTGTCCTGGTCTGATTCTGGCTTTAGGGAATGGTTCAATTGACCGATAGCTACGTTTTGTCTCTTAGAATTAGCCAAATAAATAGCACGTAGGGGATATTATGCTGTTTTTTATCCGTTTCCGTCACACTAAATGGATGTTTGGTTTTTAATGCTTCTTCAGAAAAGTAGAACCAGTACTCGGACCAATTTACTACTGAAGATAGCTCATATCAGATTACAATTATATTGCTATCTACTGAAGATAGCTCATATCAGATTACACTAATATTACTATCTACTGAAGATAGCTCATATCAGATTACAATAAAAATATTGCTATCTACTGAAGATAGCTCATCAGATTACACTAATATTGCTATCTACTGAAGATAGCTCATATCAGATTACACTAATATTGCTATCTACTGAAGATAGCTCATATCAGATTACAATAAAAATGTTGCTATCTGATGAAGATAGCTCATATCAGATTACAATAATATTGCTATCTACTGAAGATAGCTCATATCAGATTACAATAATATTGCTATCTACTGAAGATAGCTCATATCAGATTACAATAATACAGATTACACTAATATTGCTATCTACTGAAGATAGCTCATATCAGATTACAATAAAAATATTGCTATCTGATGAAGATAGCTCATATCAGATTACAATAATATTGCTATCTACTGAAGATAGCTCATATCAGATTACAATTATATTGCTATCTACTGAAGATAGCTCATATCAGATTGCAATAATATTGTTATCTACTGAAGATAGCTCATATCAGATTACAATAATATTGCTATCAACTGAAGATAGCTCATATCAGATTACAATAATATTGCTATCTACTGAAGATAGCTCATATCAGATTACACTAATATTGCTATCTACTGAAGATAGCTCATATCAGATTACAATAAAAATATTGCTATCTGATGAAGATAGCTCATATCAGATTACAATAATATTGCTATCTACTGAAGATAGCTCATATCAGATTACAATAATATTGCTATCTACTGAAGATAGCTCATATCAGATTACACTAATATTGCTATCTACTGAAGATAGCTCATATCAGATTACAATAAAAATATTGCTATCTGCTGAAGATAGCTCATATCAGATTACAATAATATTGCTATCTACTGAAGATAGCTCATCAGATTACAATAATATTGCTATCAACTGAAGATAGCTCATATCAGATTACAATAATATTGCTATCTACTGAAGATAGCTCATATCAGATTACAATAATATTGCTATCTGCTGAAGATAGCTCATATCAGATTACAATAATATTGCTATCTACTGAAGATAGCTCATATCAGATTACAATAATATTGCTATCTGCTGAAGATAGCTCATATCAGATAACAATAATATTGCTATCTACTGAAGATAGCTCATATCATATTACACTAATATTGCTATCTACTGAAGATAGCTCATATCAGATTACAATAAAAATATTGCTATCTGATGAAGATAGCTCATATCAGATTACAATAATATTGCTATCTACTGAAGATAGCTCATATCAGATTACAATTATATTGCTATCTACTGAAGATAGCTCATATCAGATTGCAATAATATTGCTATCTACTGAAGATAGCTCATATCAGATTACAATAATATTGCTATCTGCTGAAGATAGCTCATATCAGATTACAATAATATTGCTATCTACTGAAGATAGCTCATATCAGATTACAATAATATTGCTATCTGCTGAAGATAGCTCATATCAGATAACAATAATATTGCTATCTACTGAAGATAGCTCATATCAGATTGCAATACTATTGCTATCTACTGAAGATAGCTCATATCAGATTGCAATAATATTGCTATCTACTGAAGATAGCTCATATCAGATTACAATAATATTGCTATCTACTGAAGATAGCTCATATCAGATTGCAATACTATTGCTATCTACTGAAGATAGCTCATATCAGATTGTGATAATACTGCTATCTGCTGAAGATAGCTCATATCAGATTACGATAGTATTGCTATCTACTGAAGATAGCTCATATCAGATTACAATAATATTGCTATCTACTGAAGATAGCTCATATCAGATTGCAATAACTATCTATACTGAAGATTAGATTGCAATAATATTTTATCTACTGAAGATAGCTCCTATCAGACTGATATCAGATTGCAATAATAATTACTATCTATACTGAAGATTAGATTGCAATAATATTGTATCTACTGAAGATAGCTCATATCAGACTGCACTAGTAATATTGCTATTTACTGAAGATACCTCGCATCAGATTGTAATAATAAGATTGCTCATATCAGATAGCAATAATATTTGTATTGGCTGAAGATAGCTCAGATTGCATTAGGCTATCTCTTATCTTCTGAAGGTAGCTCATATCAGATAGCAATAATATATGTACTGTATAGATTGCATTACTATCTCTATCTACTGAAGATAGCTCATATCAGATTGCAATACTACTATCGCTATCTGCTGAATAGATGATATCATATTGCAATACTATCAATGTCTATTAGTTGGGGGGCTAAGGGATCTTTTGGTTCAGTTTCTTCTAAAAGCACCAAATTGGGCTCATACGTTGCTCATACCATACTCTTTTGATTTATCATGGATGCCCAACTTTGAGCCTTCTGGGACATCCATATTGGCCAATTCCAATATGGCCGCCATATTGGGGGATCAAAAATTCAAATTGCTTCAATTAAGCTGACAAGCAAACCAAATTGTTTATCTCAAAAGGCCCACATTTTGGCATCAATCATAAATCAGAAGAGAATGATATGAGCAACATATGAGCCCAATTTGGTGCTTTTGGAAGAAACTGAACCAAATCTCCCCTACGATGCCCTTAGCCCCGCAACTATATGACGCATGGCTCATTTCAGATTGCTACGCTATGTGCTGAAGAAGGTATAGCTCTTATCAGATTGCAATGCTATCGCTATCTACTGCATAGATGATATCATTATTGTAACTGTCTATGCTGACGCATGCTAACAATGGGCACTTCGAACGCATCTTACGCCCTCCCCCCACCTAGTATGGTGCTAGTAGTAGCAATGCAGCCAAAGACGTATCGCAATTAAAGGTTGCCTCGGTCACTAGACGCTCTGACGTCACTGCACAGAGATGAATCAAGTATAATCGTCAGTATATCATTACAAAATACTAACACTGTTATCTTCAGTAAGGTGGATAGCATGCACAACATAGCTATCTGGACGACATTATTGCTATCTTCAGTATATTGTTTTCTTTTTTCAGTATTTAAATCGGGCGGTTCTACCTAATCATATATACAATACGGAGAGAACACGAGAAAAAAGACATGTATTTATCTTTGGGGTAATTTTCCGTTTCCGATGTCCAAAATCTCTCTCTGGCTTTGATTGCATCATGACAAAAGTGAAATAGGTATCAATTACCATTTACTATAAATGTGTAGCTATGATTCAGAGCTATAGGCCTACTCATGACAAATGTCGAAGCTGACATTTATATTAGCGTTTAAGTATGATGAGTGAGGAGGTAGAACTTATCGTATATATGGGTGTCCCAGAAATAATTTATACCGGAACGAAAAAAGGCCCACTTATTCAGCACTGGCATATTAATCATGTTAATTGGTCAAAGAGTGCTTATGATTCGTTTTCTAAGGAATTTTGCACCTAAAAATCGGACGTTTCTCACTCTTTGTAATAATGGTATGAGTTTGATCAAACTTTACCTATTTTGAAACTCATAATCATTGACACCATATTCAGCAAAAGCTCAATTTGAATGATATGCACAGTAATTCCGCGTAATTGCTGTGTCATCTTTTGATCACAACAATATTTAAATAGAAATCACCATAGGCCTACTCATTAGTAGGCTTAAATCCTAAATAGAAAGCATGTTTCCCATTAATTGCAGCCTCATTAGATTTCCGCTTAGACTGCAATGCTGCTTTTTTATATTTTTTTAATTATTTTCTTCAAACACAGTATAAATCACTTCTGCACTGGAGTGGGACCAGGCCGCGCCACTGCACTTCAGTAAAAACCGTATAATTGCTTATCTCAAATAGAAAGGCTATATAGGCCTAATCATGAGCCACATTGGAACTGATCTTGCACTAATGATGAACACTTCATCAGTTGAAAAAGATCCCTTTTTTGTTTGGAAGAAGCTACAAATCCATTGGAACTGATCAACAATCATCATCATTAAATTATCGCAGTTTGGTTCCGATACTAGTTCTCCGGGGGATTAATTATCTTTTATTTTGTTTAGACTTGCAAGTTTACCACACCGGCCTGTGTAACTGTAAGATGGCCAGTCAATTTGGCAATATCCTTCTCCTATATGTGATAGCAGCAGGCGTTGCTGCCCGCGTTGCTGACCGTTAGTGACTTAGAGGTAGATGCGGCCGTACATAAATGAGAGCCCTGGACATCATCGCTAGAGAACTTGTCTAAACCTGTTTCTGAAATGTGACTGCAGCTGAGATCGTAGTGTCCGCGCAGGTCTGCAAATACAATAATTATTCATGTCCAGCGCCCTCTGAAAACATAATTAATTGATCGATTTATAACGAGCGCTTGGTGCCTGTCATTTCCTTTATAAATTTAGTATTGAAAGTTGAACAAAAAATATAATTTTAATATAATGTGATAGTATTTATCTACAAGAATATGAAACATTATTTACATGTATAAATTATGAATGTTTCTCTTGGCTATAGATGCAAATATAGCTGCATTCAATTTAATATTTGTTTCTTTCAAGTGACCTTACAGCAACGATGCGGTACTTATAATAGATTGGTAAATAAAATAAAAAAATCTAGGAAAAAATCTCGCTTCCGGACGTAAACCTACTGTAAACAACATGGGTTATTTGATGAAATGCGGTCAGTTTCCGGGTACAAATTATTCCCTTTTCCGCATAAGATAGTCACGATAGTGTAGAGATAACATATCTCTAGAGTTTGACAACAATGATGTGAGCGATGGGGATTTTTACTAGGCTTTACGGCTCGGCCGTTTTTACTGCGACATGTTTGCTTGTCAAATCACCCCCGATTTTGGGCTCTGGCTCTTCTCGGGGTAAGTATTTTACTTTTAATATTGTCATACAATCATGTAAGCTTAAAGGTAGATGACCCGATCACATTTCCAATTTTCAACTTGAAGTTTTCTATTCTACATGAAAGGTCATCCTTAAAAATGTCGTGTTCCAAAGTTTGAGTTGCATAGCTCTAATGGTTCTTATTTTAGACGCACAAGATGCTGTGAACTGTACCCATTGAGTTGTACACAAACTATATCGGTGGTATACCACCATTCGCGGTAATTCGACGTTATTTCATCGATTTCTCCGTAATTATACCGATTTAGGCCGTCAAATTTCAGTATGATGATGAGAAAAATACGAGCTTTCATATGATATGAAAATCTCCGTATGTTTGAAATAATTCTGTGTTACGAAAATGTGATCGGGTCATCTACCTTTAAATAGTATTTGATTTTTTGATTTGACTCTAAAATCATGAAATATGTCTAAGACATCAATTGATATGGCGATGATGTGATGCTGTCTCACTCACTCTCACTCATGTCTATTTTTTACAACCATTTATTTTCCACTCTCCAAAATTTAAATTATCATCCGAAATAGTCTCAAGTCAATATTATAGAATAGGTACAGTTACAGTAATAGTAATGATTGCTATTTTGAAAAAGGAAACAAATGACTGTTACCTGTTAGCCTAATACCATCTCTTGGACTACACGCAAATTTTCCCCCCGGATCGAACGTTACGGAACCCCCGTGTCCGTGTTGCGTGGTGGCATATAAACCCAATTTTCAGTGGTATGCACTTACCGTCCAGGCTTCATTTGACGTCTTAGAAAATGTCACTTGGGCTTAGCAAATACTACAGAGTTACAGATATAATTCAAACATGAACATCGGTGGATTACATCGTCGTCAAATTGTATTTGAAGAAAATGGTGTGGTTGGAAAAAAACATGATTCTGCGACATTGTATTGATAACGTCACGAGGTCTCGCGATATTTTGCGAGAATTCACGTTGTCTCGCGATATTTTGCGAGAATTCACGTCGCAAAATATCGCGCACATGTGCGCGATATTTTGACAGTACTTTGACTGCTTTGACAGTTGTTGAAGAGACACAGGTGGTACACACAAAGGAAGTCGCTATCTTAATCCGTTTAGACGACATGTTTTCACGAATTTTCATTTTCGCACCTCAGATAATGCGCTGTTTTTCTGCTTCCGTTTTTCGGTTTTAAAAATAAGGTAGGTAGGAATGCTCTGTAGGAAAACGTATTACTGATAATCTTATTTGTAAACGTCTAACCTAAAAGTTGCGGTGTTCAAGAAATATTTTTATGTAAACTACTCGCTGCTGTGACACAGTTGTATCGGCTTTAAAACCAGGGGCTATGTCAGGTAGCTAGTTTTCACCCATTTGCTTTTTTTAAAGTTTACCGCTTCAAAGATGATCATAATTTTGACCTACTCAAGAAATCTGAGCGTTCTATCACAATTAGTTTGCCTATATTTAACCACTCGCGGAAAACAAAACTTCAATTTCAAACAAGGCGCTGAATTCTCTTCCCTTCCTACCTCCGTTAAATTCCTCGAACCCTTTGACAGGCTCTGCGCCGTCACCTCTGTCCATAAAAATCATCGCAAAAAACATGTCTGCTTATAAATGTTATAATTATGCAGATCATTTATTTTTCAAAGTGGTTTATACCTTTTTGCAGTCTATTTCAGCCTCGGAATGTAATAGAAATCAACTCAGTTGCGTTTAAATCACCCGCCATTTTATCTTTTTTCAATTGTTGACAATTATTTACGTGTCGTATTTTAGGCAACTCTTCCACAATTGCTTTACACGTCATATCTTACCGATCATACCGCATAAATGTGGTATCGTATACAGTAGGGTTAATCGAAGATATGGAATATATCGTGTGGTTTGACTTTCTTGTTTACACGATATGGATCAGATTTCATACGTGTTAACCAATGAAATTGCAGTATTTACACTACTAAACGATAAAGGTGAATGAAAGGTGAAGCAATGTTATGGTTTTTGTAAAAATAGTAAAACAAAAATGGAAAACTTTTATAAAGCTATCAAATTTGAATTTTTGCCAATGCTACCATATAAAATATAACCTCAAATCAGCCAAACCTAGAATGTTAGGTCAAATTACAAATTGTATCATGAAACTACACACTACTTGTATATAACCTTTGATGATACATAAATTGGGTTATTTCAACGAATTTGGGTTACCTATTGACAATTTGGGTTACCTAGTTCGAACTGTCCAGAAGGGAGATTACTTTAAAGCATAAATGTTCGTGTGCATCAACATTTCGCGAATTTCAAGAGTGCAGCTGACTAGCGAAATTTTCATTCACACAAATGTAGGGGAGAGTGGGGTATGTTGGAACATTTTTCAGAAAAATGACTCTATAACGCAATTAAAATTGATTCAGGATTTAATAACTATATCAGTTCAAGCATACATCTGTGTGTTACAAATACAGCATAATAAAATTTTAAGACTTGTTTATGTTTATTAAAATAATCCACTTTGAAAAAGTTATCTCAGCTGTTTCAACTAACCCCATGCATGGGGTTAGTTGGAACATGGCATGGGGTTAGTTGGAACATGGTGTGTGGTTACTTAAAAACTACACTGTAACTACTTACAACTGTTGTTAAATGATTTTAAAAATCAATTTAAAAATCAATATGGCATGCCCTAATGATCAACAACAACAATCAACAACACTCAATTAAGGATACACAGTCTTTTAGTTAGTCTTCTTCGGAGTCTGCTTGAGACCTTTTGCAGTCACTGAAGTCTGTAGGTGTCTCAAGGGGGCTACGGTGAGATTAGCTGAAAAGACGATGTAGACTTCAAGTTCAATGGTTATAAAGTTGTTTACTATTGTTACAAATTGTACGCCTAACTATTTGTTTCCAAAACAATATTTCAGGTTCAGAACCTTAAGGATGTACCACATTTAAGTGTTCCAATAAACCCCATGCCCAATGTTTCAACTAACCCCGAGAGCACATGGCAGATGTTTAAGCTTATTGTGCAAAACATGGCATACAACTGCACACCTATTTAGCCTTATTTTGTAGCTTAGTATAAGAGCCTAACATACCAAAAATATAGCCACATGAATCTACAAACATCATAGAGATAATACAAAATGTCTTAATGTCAAAAAATTTAGTCAAAAGTTGAAAAATCAAACTTACCTTTCTAACTCTAAGAAGACTGAGACCCATGTGCTGTAGGCAATGTGGTATGTGGGGGTTGCTTTTGCACACCACCTGATGGCAGTGTTTCTAGAAATTAATTGTTGGTTTTTAGGAAAATCTCAATGTTTCAACTAACCCCGCGTTCCAACATACCCCACTCTCCCCTATTGCTTTTTAAAGGCCTATAAATAATTACTCAACATATTCGCAACATTTTCATGCCCTGAAAAAGGCAATTTTTTAATGTTTGATGCAAACAAAATGTATAATTTTGTGCAGTATACATTTTGTGCTGCAAAAATTTTAAAAAAAAATGTCCTGAAGCAATTATTCATTTTCAGCAACCTAAAATGTAGGATACTTCAATTTGAACCGCATTTCATTTTTGACTAATTGTAATTATAACTATTAATCAACATAATCTTCATTTAATCCACACCCAATGTTCAAATTAAATGGTAATCCGGGCTTCCTGAAACCCCAAAATGCTAGCGGATAACCTAAATTTCATTGAAGGTTATCCATTGGATGACCATACTTTTTGAATGTTTGTACTGTCTGTTGTTACTTGGCGGACAACCAAAATCATTGGGGAGGGGGAATCCGCTGAAAAACCTGATATTTGTTCTTAATTTGAACACTGTCCACAGTAGTCCACACCTGTTACTGTTCTCCAGAGACAACTTTATTTTTCTTTGGCTTTCAATACAGTTTTATAAATACATCTTTTTTAATCGACGTTTTCATTATAATGTGATGTTAATTACAGATCACATCAACCATCTCTCCTACGGCCGTTCACTTTCTGCCGCCGTGGCTGTTGCTGCATCATCACCAGATAACACTGATGGTACCGTGGCAGATAGTCCATCCGTGATGTGGGGATCACTACTTCTTACTGCCATCATTACAACAGCCCTGGTACTTGTGTTAGCACTCTGTACCTGTGGCAAGAAATCCAAAAGGTAAGTTGTGTTGATGAACAATTTTGGCTCTTTTCAGAGCCACCAATTCTTTCACAAGTAGGAAAGGGCAACCTATGTGTTCAGTGGAAGCGGCAATCCATCTGAACGGCTCTTTTCAGAGCCACTAATTCTTTCACAAGTAGGAAAGGGCACCTACTCTCAAATCATCGGGCAAGGGGCAGCCCAAATGATGATAACAAGAGAAGTGGCAATCTCTATGTTTTGTTCAATATTATAATAATTTGGTCCTGAAGAAGTCAGAGCTAATCCTGACGAAAGCTTGACAGATTAAAACTCGTCCGACAGCGAACCCGTTAAACTTTTAACTTATATTATGAATACCCGTCGTAAAAGCCTATCTCACAATTTGACCAATTTTGACTTCTAGGCGACAAAAAGCCCAACCCTGTTCTAAGGGCAAACATACCGCTCATACAGGTAGGGGTTGGTCTGGTCAGGCGGTTTTTGTCTCCAAATGTTATTTACTTTATTTTCAACCGAGAGGAATGTACTTCACAACATAGATAAATAGATCATAGATAGCATTATAAAACTGCAATATACATGGCTTTCCAATTGTGGGGTAAGGGTGGGGGGGGGGGGGGGGGGGGGTATGACTGACTCACATTTTAAATTACAAGAATCGTGACTGAAGCTTGACCAAATTACATCAGTTTTTTCATACAAATTTCTTTATATTAACCCTACCCCCTGAGTGCTAAAAATGCTAATTAAATCCTAAGTCCCTCTCCAAATGCATGCGCCGTCGGTTTTAGATAACATAGTCAACCGAGCCTATATAGTGAGCGCAGTATACTGCGCGAATGTGTTGCTGAGGGCCGTGGCTTAGTGGTTGGGACGTGGGGCTTGAGAACGGAGGGTCCCCGGATCGAACCCTGAGTGCTAAAAAATGCTAATCCTAAGTCCCTCTCCAAACGCATGCGCCGTCGGTTTTTCGATGACATAGTCAACCGAGCCTATATAGTGAGCGCAGTATACTGCGCGAATGTGTAGCTGAGGGCTGTGGCTTAGAGCGTGTTTCTACAGAGAGTCATTAGCCGGTTGATCACGGGGGGTAGACGTCTAACAGCTCTGTAGAAACAGGTCCTGACGCCGTTAGCCGGCTAATCTACCACGGGCAAATTATCCTAGAAAATCAAGGATAGCGGTGGTAGGTTAGCCTGCTAATTGCCCGCCAGAGCTCTGTAGAAACAGACCGCCG
Organism: Ophiura sarsii; assembly: GCA_035610835.1. Taxonomy (NCBI): domain Eukaryota; kingdom Metazoa; phylum Echinodermata; class Ophiuroidea; order Amphilepidida; family Ophiuridae; genus Ophiura; species Ophiura sarsii. Next base: position 74,610,205 of record CM069449.1, on the reverse strand, counting down.
CCCGATTAGCCGTCTAACCGGAAATTGCTTTGTTTGTTTATTGCCAAGATGCTTGTTTGTTGTGTTGTTATATAATTAATCCGTGTCATTTCGAAATCAACCGTTCCTCTACGCACACACACCCACAATTATGTGATTAGTCGTCTTTTACGTCGTCTGTAGAAACAGCCCAGTACTTCTACCACCGCCTTTTTAGCAGGCTAAGTTACCACCGGCAAAAGGCGGAGGCTCTGTAGAAACACACTCTTAGTGGTTGGGACGTTGGGCTTGAGAATGAAAGGTCCCCGGATCGAATCCCGACAGGTTCCTGGAGATTTAGTTGGCGTTTTTTCCTCGAAAATCGTGATCCCGGTCAAAAACCCTAAACCGGGGTTAGGGTTAAAATCATTTTGGCACTGCTGACCCACTATACTACAGGGTGAGTCAAAAAGACTGCAATAGTGGAAAGAAGCCATTTTGTTTTCAAAACCAAAATGAATTTTAAAACTTTTTAAACGTTGCAAGAATGCTGTATTTAATCCTAACTGTGTGTGAAAAAATGAAGTCAATCGCATTTTTCGTTTGTATTTGGTGACCCTCTTTACTGCACAACCAAATTTACCTGTTTGTCCACGAGCACAGTGATTTTCATTTGAAATGGCACACATTGCATTTTCATATTTGAATATCCCGCCAACAACAAAAATGGAAAATTTCAGTTTTTTATTAAAATTTAGAACATTATACGCTTTCATTGCATGGGTACGATTATAATTGATTATGCTAACTCATAGGATGCATCAAATTCCAATAACATCACAAATGAACTCAAGTTTCCAAATTTGAATGAGAGACACATTTTGCGATCTGATGCATATTTTGGGTATCTCGTGGACAAACGTGTAAAATGGGTGCACTGGTCAAAAGGTTCACCAAAGACAAACGGAAAATGCGATCGACTTCATTTTTCCACACAAAGTTAGGATTAAATACATCATTCTTGCAACGTTTAAAAAGTTTTAAAATTCATTTTGGTTTTGAAAACAAAATGGTTTCTTTCCACTATTGCAGTCTTTTTGACTCACCATGTATATTCAGGAAATGCAGTTAAAATATATGTTCATTCTGAGACTAATATACCTATTTAGTCTCAGGATCATTGAACTGTTGAATTGATACCCCATTTCAAGTGCAAGAATCAATAATGTCAATAATGCTATTACTTGGTTTAATTTTAACCTGGTTAGCCAAAGTAGAAATAGAGACATTGTCCTTTTCTGAAGATCAATAATCCACTTCATACATCTAGTGTTATATTGATATATTGATTGATTATATTTGATGAAGAATTAGCAGAATTTGACTTGATTGTCACCTATTTATCTTGTGGTACTCATCAATATGAGGTGTACTTGATTGAAGTTCACTAGAAACTTGCATTTGCCAACTAATTCAGTATCAGTGCACAGTGTATTCTACTACCATATTTGGTATGTCCCAAATGTTTCCATAACTGTTTAACCTGAAAATGATAGTAGTATTAAAGCTGAAAACATTTTTGGTTAGAGGATACTTGTCGAATTGTATGATACCAAACCTGTCCCGTTTTCTGAGGCCTCTTATTTACAAAACAAGCTAAACGGTTTGGTCAGATAACTCGCAATACCACAAATTGTTCAAATTGCAGGACATCTGCAGGTGTTTGTTCATATATGATGTGTAGGACGCCAGGAATGAGTAAGCACATGATTGATGTGTAGGCCTAAAGCAAAGACTTTGCTAAAAAATGACTTTCTTTGGGTATATTTCAATTGATGTAAATTGTTATATTATTGCTAAAACAGCAAGTACTGGTGGGTGGTCTAGTAGTTAAGGCACCCGTCTAGCGTTCACGAGGACCGGGGTTAGAGTCAGCTCTTTCCAATATTTGAGTCTCCCGGTTGAGATTGGTTCTGTTGGTTCATTTGACAAGGGGAATCATGGAATATGACGGTCAAATTAGTTGTCCGTTAAGTCTTGTTGTTCACTTTTATTTCTTGCCCCCCCCCCCCCACACATGAAAAACCTAGCTACGCCACTGGTTCGAGTCCCCGCCGGGCTATGTCATCGCTTTTATGTATGATATGGTAGTTGTTGCTGGAAGTTTGTAATCAAATAATTCTATAAGTTTCCTCTATCAAAATATGTTTTCAGTTTTATGCAAATTATTTTACCGGAGTGAAAACGCTATGCAAATGTATGGAAACATTTTTGCCCTTTTTTCCTTTTTCAGATCTAGTACTCCTGAGCCAGAAGTACAAGCAGAAGAGAACCCTGATGAACTCATGACACCTGTTGGAAATGGGGTAGGTACCTAATTGAGTATTGAACAGTCCATATATTAACCCTAACCCCACTAGACCATACAAAATCATCCAAAATCTCCACGCGCGTGCTGCTGCATTTGCTCGATTACGTCACCTACCGCAGGCATATGTGGCCGCATATGCGCTGGGGAGTTAGCTCAGTTGATAGGGGCACAGACTGGGGTGCGAATGGATCGAATCCCGGGGGGTGCTCGGTGATTTTTGGGTTAAAAAAATGGTGTTTTTCCCCCCTCCCCCCGATACAGGCAAAAACAAAGCCGTGGGAGTTAGGGTTAAGGTAAAAACATCTATCTGTACCAGGGGAAGGGCCAGGGGGAGAGGGGGTTGGGGATCATGACGGATATGGATCCACGTCTCATTTAAAATGTGTCAAAAAGGGTTATGATTCGCTTCAGATTTTTTTGAAAAAGGGTGCTTTGGAGATTGGAGAAAATAAAATGGATATTTTGTCTATTAATTTTATACGGCTACGCATCCACGTCTCATGTAAAATGAAAAAAGGTGCTTTGGAGAATGGAGAAACAATTTTGCAAATTTGCCATGTTTTGGCCTGCATAATTGTCATGATTGTTTTCCGATTTTTTGTTTTAAATTATTCCTTGTGATACTAATTAATTATGCCATTATTAAAGGGCATTACTTGTAAGTGACACCTTTCGGGGGGGGGGGGGGGGGGGGGGGGGGGGATGAAGTTGTCACAATACATATATCAAGTCCTTACTGTAAGACACTTAAAATTTGCATTTATTTCACGAATAACCGAAAGCCAACATTTTTGCGAGGATTCAATTTGCGATTTCAAAATTTGACTTTGATTTTAAGCATAAATTTACCATAGTTTATTTTGTGGGGATTTAATTTCGAGAATTAAAGGTCCTGGCAAAATTAGATACCTCGCAAAATTAAGTGGGTTTTTTTTGGCAAGTCTTTTTTGTAAGCCCTTGTCATAGGGACATTTAAAGTTGTTACCAGGTTTACAAAATCCAGTTTGTCAGTCAACCTCAATCAAAATCACATCAGGCCATACACTTAAATTACTATGTAAACAGCCCATCCCTGAATAATTCCACACCACATCAGTTAAAGGCATACTACGCAATTTTATTCATGGAATGCCCTCTATCCTTGATTTAGTCCTCCACATACCTTTTTGTGTGTGTTAAATTACATTTCTAAACATGAAACAAAAATATTGTACAAGTTAGAGATCAATGCGTTTCCTAATATAAACCAGATAACTTCAAAATAAAATGTGGAAAATAAGTTGTCGGATAACCCGATAGTTTAATTTCTGAGTGTTTTTCTCCTTTCCAAATATAATGCCATGGTTTGACACTGTGTTAACATCGTTAGCAGTGTTTCCGACTACGATCACAATATCTACAAGTGAATACACTATAGTAGTAGCCTAGGGAATGCTTTATGATGAAAATATTTTTAAAAATGTTGACTAATTCTCCCAAACTAGAACCAGATTTCTGTTATACAGGGTGAATAAAAAAACATTGTGCACGATTTTAAACAGCCATTTGACCTTGATGCGTGCATTGAACCATGGGATGTTTATTGTTTGTATTAAGCGTTGTTAATCTTGTTTATCCTCCCCAAAATGAAAGTAATCGACTGAAAAATAAGCAAACTGCTGCACATTTTGTAAACTGTCCACGTTTTTCGCCATTCCTATGGGATTTACACACAGTTAAAATTGGTTTTGCTAAAATGGTCATTTTAACCACATCAATTATCAAAATGTTCCTGAAATATTAATTCTTTAACTCTGGGATAAGCAGTTTATCTTCTGATACCAAAGTGTCAAATGAAAAGACAAATCTGAATACCTGCATCAGTGACTGGTGATGCTGCATCACCAGTCAACCTTCAAGAAGTGGAGGCATGGGATGTGTCAGAGCCAAAGTAATATCCTTTTACCTCAACGGTGCTCCATATCATCATGCTGCAGTATATAATATTCATATCATAACTGTGTAAATCCACGGACACTCAGTTTACAAAACGTACCGCAGTTTGCTTATTTTTCAGTCGATTACATTTTTTGGGTGGATAAACAAGATTAACAACGCTTTATACAAACAACAAACATTTCATGGTTCAATGCACGCATCAAGCTCAAATGGTCGTTTCAAATCGTGCACAATGTTTTTCGATTCACCCTGTAATTTAAGTTCGGGGATGCTTTTTTACGGAAAATATGATCAAGATAGATGTATGAGTCCAAGAAAGTCTTTCCTGATAAGTCAAACTTTATTATGAATAAGAGAAACAAAAATAAGTGTAAACATTTGAAGCAGATTGCATACTATTGCTTTAATAGTGAAGAAGGGTGCATTAGGGTTACTGAACTTTGTCATAGGCATGAGGCTGTATGTTAAGAGCTTTTAGCATTACTCATTATGTTAACAATGGAATATGATATTTTAAAAGCCTTGATTTGTAACAGACCAAAGAAACACAAAACCAGCTCTCTTCACAATTAGAGAACTTGAATTGTTTGTGAGTGTGACTTGATAATTGATGCAAACAAAATGTAGAGACTAAAGGCCTTTTCGCTTTCAGAATATGGTGGACATAGGAAGACTCTCTGTTTCATTATTTGCAATGTAAAGACTACAATGTATCAAAGCATAACATTTTAGAGAGAGGAACTTGTTAAAACAAGTTCAAGTTAGCCAGGCCAATGAGTAACTGTTATTTTTGTATATATGGCCACATTTCTGAACTTGATCTTTGTAATGTAGGAATGTGTCAGCTATACTTTTTAGGTCACTCGTATTTCAAGGGTAATGTATGAACAATGAATAAACCTAGTGTTATAGCCCACCAGAGTTGCCTACTCATAAATAAATTAATAAACAATTTAATGAATAAATAAAAAGAATAATTAATTAAGTATAAAGTAAGTAAATAAAAAAATAATAATAATAATAAAAAGAAAATAGCTCTATGGACCCATACATATTTATTTACTTCAAGTTTAACATTTCTTTTGTTTCAAAATAAATTCAAATTTAAACAAACTTTTTTTTTTTTTAATTTGAAGATTTTGACATTATTTGAAAATGTTCAATTTGAACATTATGAAACTTAACTTTATTTTTTCTCTCAAAAAAACGTTAACAACAATAACACAAATTAAACCAAAACGAAATGACATAAAACCACTGTCTATAAAACGTTTCTATGTCGCCTCACTTGTATTATTGTTCTCTTTGTGATTTCAATATGAAATATCCATGGCAACCGAGTCAATGTTTTACATGGTTCATTGTATAATGAATTAGTAAGTGGATTACATTTTTAAAACCTACCTAAATAAATGCTAGCATTATTTTTTTTGTATTTTTATGTTCTATTATTAGTCTTTACAGACATACACATTACAAGAAGTTACTAAATTAATGTTTTCTTCTTCTCGGGCCTAGTTATCAGATCCTACATACCTCTTAAATGGCAATGTTGACTGTAAATCAATGATTAGGCAAAAATCCATGTTTCTCCATTTTCGACCTACCCTGATTTTGAAAACTGACAAAATTGTTTTTTTTTCTTCAAGTATTTTTTTTCCTGGAAATACACTAAAATATTTGAAAAACTGTTTTAAATAAGAATGAAGTGATTTAATAGTAACATATTCCCATTCACATCTTTTATAGCAATTATTTTAAAGTTAATTATACATCTTTTGAATGAATACACAGTGATTTATCAATTTCTTTTTAAAAAAAATCAGATCAACCGACCCTTAGGAAGGGATCTATGGGCAAACCAACAAAAAAATGTTCCTTTAGTATACCCCATCCCTACCACTGCATGTCTTCAATGGGGGCTTTTAAAGAACGACCTATACACTTACACAGTGAGGTCTACAAATGGTAGGGTATTCTAAAGCTTACCCACAAACTTTGTTCATAATCTTAAATTTGATTTCATCAAATGTGTTGCCTAGTAAGTCACAATACATGAAATTTTAATGTGTAAGTTTATGTCTTCATAATTTCAGTATATGTACATGTATATGACACCATGGGGTCGTCAAAAAGTTTCTGTAGCAGTAAGTATATTGAGTAGCCCAAGTTTTATGACTCCCTATGAATGGTTGACAACATAGAGTGCAGTGTTTGCATGACATTAACCCATTAAAACAGGGTGTCTCTTTAAAAAATGTCTCAACAGACGAGATCAACTCAGAAAATAGGTCATAAGTTTGTAAAGCTATGAATGTTTTCATATCATGCAGTGGAATATGACATTTTTCATTCATTTTCGGACGTTGGGTGTACCACCAGCAAAAAGAAAATTGACCCAAACATTTACTAATTTTCAGGGGGAAATGGACCCATAAGTTTAAATTTTCCTATATATTTGACAGATCTTGCTAAAATTTCGGTGAAAAACAGCAATGTCTAGGATTTTAGACCCATAAATTTACCAAAAATGGCTATGAAGAGGGTCATTCGTTTACCAGACGGGTGAAAAATGGGACCCTATTTGGCGGCACATCCCGTAACCTCATATCCACTAAGTACCCCCTCCCTCTGGGTTTAATCTCTCACTTCATGACAATGCTCTTTTGATTGCATTAATGACAGTATTCATTATCATAAGTACACTGATACATTTTTGTGTGTGACACCCTGTAGTACAAAGCTCCCCCTCAACCATGCAATTTTACGAGATTGTTAAATTCCTTTGCAAACACCACAAGGTTCAGAGTGTCTCCTCTGCGTAACTTAGTAACCCAATGTCTCATAGCAAGAACTCCTAACTGGCTGTTTATGTTTTATTGCATACCCCTTCCAGTAGCTCTGGTAATGGTACATGGTACTGTTTATTACCTGTGATTGTGAAGTACTATCAAAGTACATTGTAGTTGCACATTATGAGTAAATCTGCTACTATGCCGTTTGGCATTTACTTAGGCTATATTAAAAAAAATCTCAAAGCTCCCGCGCGTGTTAGTTTATTGATGCGCTTTAGAAAAACAAAAATCTTTAAAAATCTTCTTTTTTTTTCCAAATTTTTTTCAATAAAAAAATTTAAAAATCCCAAAATTTCACCGATTTATCAGATTTTCATTGATCACATCATTTTAAATACAAAAGGTCACTTTTACAAGAATTTCAATATTTTATATTTAAAAAAAAAAACCAAAACCACTATAAGGGCTATTTTGAGCAAATTCTGGCAAAAATCGCCCCTTTAGTACAAACAAACCCTGTTTTACGGGCTGACGGACCTGTCAAGTAGGGTTAGTCGGTCTCTTTTTTTTCTTCTTTTTTTTTCTTTTTTTTTCTTTTTTTGAAACCTAAAATGGCACAAAAATTTGCAAAAATCGGGAAATTCGTTTAAAACAAATGTTGACAGATTTTTAGCCAATTTCTTTTTTAAAATTGGTGAACAACATTTGTTGACAGATTTTCGGCAAAAAAACAGCTGATTTTACATGATTTCAGAACGAAAATTCTAAAAAAGTTCTTAAAAGGGCTATTTTCTGAAAACTGGGGGCTGATCGCCCTTCGCCCCGGTGTATTTTGAGCCCTGGGCCCAGACCATTTGAAGTGGTACCCATGGAGATAGGTCTACAGAATGACCAAGAAAAAAGGTACCCATAAAATTACACCAATTGACTATGTATTGAAATGTGACAAAATTACTTGAGTTTTCATCACATTTCTAACACTGCAGTTTACAGATTGACGTCACCTTGGAACATGTATGTCAGATGAAATGGAGTATTTAGAGAATAAAATATAGTTGGTACCTGTTTTGCTATATAAAAGGGTTCAACAAAAGAAAGTATACCACTTTGTTTATGTCATTTTGAGTAATTTTCATATTTTTTTCTGGACCAAACAGGCTAGATCTAGGCATTTAGATGAATAATTTGATACCAAATTTGCCCCCTAACAACAAAGATAAACCATGATTAGCACCATTTAAAGGAAAATATCCCATTTTCAAAAGTCGCATTTCCAATACAGCACAAGAAGATTTGGTTAAACAGTCCATAACCCATCCATAACATTCCTTTACATTCAAATCCTTCACCCATGCATCAGTTTACATTTTAATTAGCCCGTGCATTGAGGGATATGCGCGGTGATCAGTACGGGATAAATACGGCATATTTGTGTGTTAACAATTGGCCCTTTCTTCTCGTGCTGTGTATTGGAAATGCGACTTTTGAAAATGGTTTGGTATCAAATTATGCCTAAAAGATTCATCTAAATGCCTATCTAGCCTGTTTGGACAAAAACAAATTAAAAGTTTACTCAAAATGACATAAACAAAGTGGTATACTTTCTTTTGTTGAACCCTTTATATGTACCTTGGTCTCATAGGCTCACCAACACAAAATGGCATTCAAAATGTTACATCCTAACCTACATGTAGCAGATAATATTATGTTCTATTTCATTGTAATCAAGACAGTTTCACAGCATGTATTTTAGGTGAAACTGAGTAATAACTCCTTATATTTAGAAAACCTAAATGAAGTAGTTAATGCTTTTAGTGTTTATGCATCTCTTTTAGGGTGTTGTTATTACATTAAGTACCCATTTGTAAATACCAATCAGGCTACTAACCTTTACATAGTGTTTAAAATAGATATGAGTGTGCGACAAGTCAGAAGTTTAGTATTAATACCTATAACCTTTTTCATAAATAACCTTAACCTACACGGTCATAAAGGGTATGTATTAAATGATGAACTGGGGAAAGGGGGAAGGGGGTAGAAGCTGGGACTAAAAATAGGGTAGCGCTGGCTCATAAATGTCAGGGTCCCCAGGTTGCTCAGTGGTCATTAGAAGGGGTATCAGGCACATCAATAAAATGGCGTAATTAGGGTTGTTTTCAAGCCGTTGCTCATTGGTCATTAGAAGGGGGTATCAGACTCATCAATAAAATTGCGTCATTAGGGTTGTTTTCAAGCCAGGGCATGTTACGTACGTAACGTAAATAGGGTATCAAAATAAGCCAAATTAAGAAATAGGGTATACTTTTCATACACTGTTCTTAGGGTCATTATTTGTTCCTTGAATATTATAAATTGCCTATTAGCCGCAATATACACTGCGCCAATAAAGTATCTAAACACTTAGAAATGGTCAGATTTATCGAAACCTAAAATAGTATGTAAAAACAAATTAATCAATTCGATTCACAGTTATCTTCTGCGCATTTTGACACCTTTTTTGTTGCTCTACGATGTTGTTTGGCAGATTTATGGGCACTTGAGTGGCTTAAGGTCAAATTCAAAAGTTGCAAAAGCTCCTATTCACCCCAATTCCAGAAGGGAACTTACACAAAAATGTACCTTGCAATTGATGGTCAACAGGCCTAGAAATTCGCGCTGCAGTGCGAGAGTCCATTTAGATTCTCGCGGAATAATTTCGCGAGAATCCTGGATTCTCGCCAATTTGAGAATCCATGGATTATTGCGAAATTAATGAAAATAATATCAAGAATAAGGCTATTGCACAACTTCCAAATTTTGCATGTTTGTTGACTAAGGGTCAAATACCAGTCATCTAAGGTCCTGTTTTGGACTTCTTTTTTTTGCGCGCGAATCCACCTGGATTCACGTGGTAGTGGTTTTACGTGAATCGATTCACGGATTCGCGCCGAAATTCTACCCCTGCTATGGCGCTGAGAATGCTACCCCTGTGCTTGGCTCAGTATTGTAACATTTTGGTTCCTGTATGAACAGTGTATAAAGCCAGGAGAGTGGTTTTGTGGCAACAATAGATCACAGGCATACTGCCTGTCATATGATTTTGTACGAGTGAGGGATGTCACTTAAATATTACAAACTATTTATTTTCCATTTGGTTTTGTGGCAGCTCGCTTATGGCTCAATTATCCAAATATAACACATTTTAGTTTGTTTTGTCAAATGCATGAAGTTGAGTTAAACCTTTCCCATTTTATATGTTACATCAGCAGTAAAACCTTATCTCTATAAAAAAATGCATGGCTTTCAGTACACGGAATCATTCCTTGTCTTTGTGTATGGTAAAGTTGAAAATCAGAAAGTTTTTGTATTGTAAATTTCATAGTCTACAAAAAATGTTTTAATTAAAGGTTTGATGGACCCTGGTCCAGATATTTATGTAATTCTTAAAACGACTTGGTATATATTGCATAAAACAATTCGACCATTATATGGGTCCGTCAAAGAAGAATAGGTCTATTCGCTCTTTGCACGAATCCGCCATTTGCGAGAAGGAGAGTCTCAAACTAGAATCAGATTGTATGAATATGAAAGTGTTGCATCCTTTATGACCAGTCATAGTGCGCAGAGAGAGTCGAACTGAGTCACACAATGTTATGAAATAGTCCCATTCAATGTGGTACCAGTTTGAGGCTCTCCTCGCAAATGGCAGAACCGTGCAAAATGCCAATACACTTATAAGTGACTTTATTGGTTGATTTTACAAAACCAGGACTGTAAAGAATGACTCAAAATGTATTTCTACAATAAGCTTGTAGTTCAAGGTTTGATATGACATTTTGATTTTCTTTGAAGTGGAAAAAGATTTGTCACCTCCCCATATGCAGGATATCAGCTGTCCCTTTAGGTACTACAATTTAAGTGAATTATTACATTTCAAACCATGTGGGAGTCATTCAGTAATTGACAGTTTAGGTGGGTGTAAGTCTACAGATTGTCCATATTCCTTGGCACGGTTGTGAATCGTGTCAATCATTCAGAGAGGATGGAGCCGGTGGGAGGGGGGGGGGGGGGGGGAGGCACTGACATTGGAAAGGGGTATAGGTATGTGCCGCCCTGAAGACCCCCTTATTCACCCTCGTCTGCTCAATCTTAAGACCCCCTTTTGAGCCTGCATCAGCTCTTAAAAGACCCCCATTTCATTGAAAATTCAAAATTGTCAACATGCCTACCAATCCAAAGCCCCAATATTTTAAAAAATGTGGGTTCTCCTAAACAAATTTCTTAAGACCCTCTTTTTCGTCAAAAATCCACTCCAAAGCCTCCATTTTTGAGACCCTGAATGGCACACCCTTACCCGAAAAATAAGGTAAGTGTCATAGTCCTTAGCACAGTCACTCAGCCAGATCTACAACAGTGCATTCCTATCTGGAAGAGGGCATATCTAGGCCCCGGAGGATCCCGCGATTTTTTTAGGCAAAAACCGCGAGGCGAGATTACTAAAACCGCGATTCACGAGATTTGCAACCAAAACCAAGAAATGCCGCGAAAATAAACCAAATGCGAGAAACCGCGACCAAAAATGTGACCCGAAAAATCACCCCCAAATATCACCTCTTTAAAAAGTAAATAAGCTTACTTTATAGTCCATTTTTCTTCTCTGCAAGAAAATATATTGATTTCCAAATTAATCCCTGGCAGAGGGGTTTCATAATTTGCGTAAAATTCCAATTAATGTCCTCCGTTTTGACATTTTTGATACGGAAGAAATATTTGTTTTGAACACGCGCCACCATCTGGATTGAGTACATCCCCCAGTGGCTTCCAGTCGATCCTAAAAATTACCGTGCGTTAAATTGATAGCAAAATGTAGAGGGGGGCAGAGTCTTAGTCAATTCTTTAAAACCCGTTTCCAGCAACCTAAGCGGCATGATCCCGCATCATTAATCATTATGGGATGCATTACGTCAGAACATGTGCGATCTCAATTTGATGATACAAATTTTATGGCGCGGCGTAACATGGGGAAAGTAACATACGGGAACCACTTTGAGACATTGTTTACATATATTTTCCGGGGGGATTTTCCTAACCAAGTTTGCATTGGTATGATTGGTACGATAGATCAAAATTTAACACGACATTTCAAGATTTTCTTGGACTAATTACGGTCGATTTTTGTGTAGAAATTTGACATTTTGTTTTGTTGAGGAAAAAACTAACAATTCCGCGAAATCTCGGCATACTTTTAGAAAACTGAGGCAAATGGTAAAACCCGAGATTCACGCAGAGAAAACCGTGATCGCAGGAACCTCCGGGGCTTAGGCATATCAGTTGGTGATCCATAGTTTGTGGTTCAGAACCACATTGACAGGTCACGTCTACAATTAGGAACTGATCATTAAACTATAGATGGAAGGTCCAATAATGTTCCTATATATTTGACACTGATTTGTGACCTGTGGCAGAGGTGTAATAACGTCAGAGGAAAGCAAAGGGGATGGTCTTAAAGCCAAGTCATAAGTACTGGATGCTATCTACATCCTGTGAAAGAAACCCTCAAAACAACAATTTGTACGCCATGACCTTTACACAACATACTAAAAGTACAACTTGTCTATCAAGATTCAATAACATCCAGGGATTGCTTTCCTGTGACATCACAACACACACCTGTATTGTGGGACACTAATTAGTGGGTTCACCTGATGATGTGTGTAGGATAAGGCCCATGACAGGCCATAATGTTCACTTCTTGAAGGTTGACTGCATCATCAGTCAACCTTCAAGAAGTGGAGGCACGTGTCAGAGCCGAATTGATATCCCTTCGCCGCAACGGTGCTCCATATCATCAGCTGCACTAATATTCATGTCTTAATAGGAATGGCGAAAAATGCGGACAGTTTACAAAACGTGCCGCAGTTTGCTTATTTTTCAGTCGATTACTTTCATTTTTTTGGAGGATAAACTAGATTAACAACGCTTTATACAAACAACACACATTTCATGGTTCAATGCATGCATCAAGGTCAAATGGTTGTTTCAGATCGTGCACAATGTTTTTGATTCACCCTGTATAGTTTAATCAGTTCCAGATTGTAGACGTCAAGATTCAATAACATCCAGAGATTGCTTTCCTGTGACATCACAACACACACCTGTATTGTGGGACACTAATCAGTGGGTTTACCATACCACCTGATTGTTTCCCCTGATGATGTGAGAAGGATAAGGCCCATGACAGGCCGTAATTTCCGCTATTTCGATTTACCCTTTAAATTTCTAGTAAGTCCCCCAGTCCCAGCACTTCCCTTTTAAAAACATACAAGTGCTCTAATTCTGAGGTATTCCCAGTAAAACACGGGATCCCATATTATTTGTGACAATTACAAAATTGGGCCAAGCTAAAAAAATGTATAATTTCGGTAATTCCAACATCGGATTCCGAGGTCGCAATTAATTCTGTGTCAGTGTCATAAGGCATGATCGAGCCATCGAAAATGAAAGTTCAGGAAAAAGTTAAAATCATAAATTTATGTTGATCTCTCAGGATGTTTAGGTTTTCAATTGATGAATATTTGTGAAAGAATGTAGAATTGAAAAGGCCTAAGGCCCAAAAAAAAAAGTTTGTCTCAGATGACCCGCGCGCATTCCTGAAACCGCCCGCGTAAGCATTTTTTTTTTCAATTTTTTTTTTTTTTTTTTCAATTTTTTTTTTTTTTTTTCAATTTTTTTCCAATTTTTTTTTCAATTTTTTTTTCTTTTTCAATTTTCTCAAAAAAATCTTGCAAAATCCAACTTTTTGACCAAACAAATGACGATCAGGTCTAAATTGAAAAAAAAATAAAAAAAATAAATCCGCAGACCGCATTAGATTTTCAGTCTCTCATGTCATCTGAGACAAACCTTCTTTTTTTTTTGGCCTAAAGAAAGCAATCATAATGTTACAGATATTCATAGTATGTTTTACGTAACTTCCAAGCTTACATTTTTTTCTTCTTTCCAAATCAAGAGTTTGGCTCTATCTAAACATAAACTGATAAAGCGTGTAAAAATACTTGGCAAGTTCACGTGTGTAAATATGATTTATTTCAATATATTTTTTTGCATGCATACATTATAATGTTTGTGTTGTTAAAATACCAAAATAAACAACATTTTTTGTGTGATTGTTAAATTTCCAGTTCTTGTTATTGTTTATGGCGCTATGAAAACAAAACAAAATAATGAGTATGGCAAAAAGTGCCAAAAATGATTAAAGGCATATTATGTGATCTTTTCCAGAGAGCGCCCTCTATTCATGATTTATTTTAGAAAGTAGATTTTCTTGCAGATTTACATTTCTGATCATAAATCGTACATACATTCCAAGTTACGGAGCGATACGATTCCTAATTACCTCAAAATCATGGTTTTAGAGTGAATTTAGAGTGAAAAAATAAACTGTCGTGTTATCCTGACAGTTTATTTTCACTCTAAAACTATGATTTTGAAGTAATTAAGATTCGTATCGCCTTGTAGCTTGGAATGTATGTACGATTTATGAACAGAAATGTAAATCTGCAAGAAAATCTGCTTTCAATTTTTTTTCGATGTTGAGGCACTTCCCTGGAAAGATCACCTAATATACCTTTAAGTTGCAAACATGGGCTCATCAGCCAATAAGTCACAATTGACTATCTAAATCATCCTATACCTAACACCTGTATGTAAACTCTCTGGATTAGACTTGACATGATGCCCTGACAGGAAATCCTTGGGAAATCCCCAAACCTCAAAGATTGGATCCCTTCAGAATTATTACAAAGAAGGATATGACCCTTGGTATTTATAAACAGGTACATGTAAGGATGATGACATACGATTCAATCATCACGCTTGTAAATTGGATCAAAGATATTTGATGGCATATAACATTGAAAATGATGATTTAATATTTAAAGGTACCGTATTATCCCTATTAAGCGCCCAGGACCTTATAAGCGCCCACCCCCTTTTTCTCAGGTGACTTTAAAAAAATATACCGATTAACCGCCCACCTAAAAAATAAGCTTACTTAAAAATTACTCACATCACACGAAATCTCGGACTACAAATTGCTTGAAAATAAAGGGAAATTATGGTTATTTTAACTTCAGACATACTTGACATATTGTTTTGTGTTCCAAAAGTGAACTTAAACCACGTGTTAAGCCTTTAAACAGCAACAGAAACCATCTGAAATACGCACGTTTCGTGTTTGTTGTCATCCGTGGAGGCCGCCATCTTGAATTGCAAAACATCGAATTTTGCAGTATTGGGACGTAAAGGTTGCTGAATTTTGCAACCTTGATGGTCAACAACTTTGTAAATCAGTATACAAATAAGCGCCCACCCAAAATGACTTGGTTAACCGCCCTGGGTGCTTAATAGGGATAATACGGTAGATGTTCTGATTGCTGGCCTGATTTTCAACTTGATTTATTTCTTCTATTTTACATGAAAGGTCATCCTTCAAATTGTTGCATTCCAAAGTTTGAGTTGCATAACTCCAGTGGTTCTTATTTTAGAAGCTGGCGGGTGGTTAATTCACCACATTTTAGCCTATAATTTCTATTTATATTTTACAGATATAATGAGAAAAATATGGGGATTCTTCTGATATCAAAATATCTTGATGTGAAAAAACAACAACCAAAAAATGTGTTTAGAAAATACACCTTTAAAGAGGGGCTTGAGAGATTGATGAGAAAATGAAATTTGTAAGAAAGGAATTGTTTCAATAGATAATTAGGTACGAAGGAACCCTGAAGTGTAATGATTTATGGGAAAAACAGATGAATAATGGCTCTGAATTGACATTTTGTTTGAAGCAAGTTATGTGGTGAGTGATGCTGATCATTTTGATGTAATCTACATCAAAATTACCAAATCGTGAAATTTTACATGATAGATATGGTGAATTATTGTAAACGGTTGCGGTTTCGTTGGTAGCTAGTATAAATGCCTTAGAAGTTTTATGTACAGGGTGAGTCAAAAAGACTGCAATAGTGGAAAGAAGCCATTTTGTTTTCAAAACCAAAATGAATTTTAAAACTTTTTAAACGTTGCAAGAATGCTGTATTTAATCCTAACTTTGTGTGAAAAAATGAAGTCGATCGCATTTTTCGTTTGTATTTGGTGACCCTCTTTGCTGCACAACTAAATTTACCTGTTTGTCCACGAGCACAGTGATTTTCATTTGAAATGGCACACATTGCATTTTCATATTTGAATATCCCGCCAACAAAAAAAATAGAAAATTGCATTTTTTTAATTAAAATTTAGAACATCATACGCTTTCATTGCATGGGTACGATTATAATTGATTATGCTAACTCACATGTAAACAAGAAAGGATGCATCAAATTCCAATAACATCACAAATAAACTTACGTTTCCAAATTTGAATGAGAGACACATTTTGCGATCTGATGCATAATGTGGGTATCTTGTGGACAAACGTGTAAAATGGGTGCACTGGTCAAAAGGTTCACCAAAGACAAACAGAAAATGCGATCGACTTCATTTTTTTCACACAAAGTTAGGATTAAATACATCATTCTTGCAACGTTTTAAAAAGTTTTAAAATTCATTTTGGTTTTGAAAACAAAATGGCTTCTTTCCACTATTGCAGTCTTTTTGACTCACCCTGTAGGTGCAACAAATTATTTCCAAAAAAATTGAGGGCGCACTCCCATAGGTATCTCTCAGTGTCCCTTTAAAGGGACATTAAGTGGTGTTGACATTTTTAAATTAAAAAAAAAAATTCTTCAGAATTCAAGATGAACATTAAAAATTGCCATTATTGTTGTTTCTACTAACAAAAAACACAGCGAAACTTGATTAAAACAATACCATCGCTATTTATTGAAAAACTCCCTCTATGCAAATATGGGTCGCATTATTTATCACACATACTACAGGGGGATACGGTCCGATCACATTATGATCTCATATCCAATGAATAAACATGAATCAATAAGATATTTGATAAGTGCACATTTTTTTGCAACAAGTAGTCTTCATCCACCCTGCAGTCTGAAACCAGCAGTTACCTACATGTAGGAACGACTTTGTGAATTACACCAAATGAGTGACCTCCCCAAACGAATGAAAAGCTTAATTTGATTGTCACTAATTGAATGTGTTGTCTTATTCATTTTCTTTAACAGCCTAGTACACAGGTAGTGATGACCGTTGATCAACAACCATCTCCCCATCAGTCACCTAGTCCAGAGTTACGCAGGGAACCTGTGAGCCCTAATGCAATAGGAAGTGTTATGAATAGTCCGCCTTCGCCTAACTTTGACATATCCGACATACCGTATGCTGATGCGCCCTCTATTAGTCCCAGCAACGGGCCAACGAGGGGGGCCACCATCAACAGGCGCCTGCCTCAGCTTCCTCAATCCCCGCCCCCGGCTGTTCCGGACGACGGAGAAGAAAAAGAACCGGATTATGATCAGACATATGATGTGATCCCAGATAAACGAAAAGAGAGAACCCCAGTGGAGGAATATGAACAAGGAGGTGGCTACGAGAGATTAAGAGACACAAACTCAAAAGGCCCTGTTATGCCGCCACCTAGTGGTGACCCCATGGAAAGACCTTACGCTACATGTAAAGTGAAAGATGGGCGGAGAAGTAAAAAGAAAGAGAGTGGAGCTCCGTTAGCAGAAGAGATTGTTGATCCTAATTATAATAGCATTGAAGAGACTAGAGGGGGTAGTGCATCAGCAGGGGGACTTTCTCCGCTAGCGGTAGCTGATGAATTGGACTCTGATGGACATTATGCTAGTGTGGGGGGTAAAGAAGGAGGAGGGGGCCAAAACAAAGATGATCCATATGCAAGGGTCAATGACAGTATGACGAGAGAGGTAAGCGAAGTAACACAAAAGTGTGGAGTGGGATAACTATATAATCTGATGGTACAGTGTAAAACCCGAGAAAAGTGCTTCCCGTAAGACATTCCGTTACCCCTATCGTGTTGGAGCATGCGATTGGTATAGACATGTGGGGTATTGTCTCCTCGATTAGAATATCGCTGTTGGTAAATTAAAATCGTGTGCTAATTAGCTTTAATTAACCAAAATAAAGAACCAATCCCTAAATTGAATGCAGTATATACTATTTTAGCAACACTACTCTATTGATTTACGGCGAACTCACTAATGTGTGTCTTTGTGCTGCTATTGAATGGAGTTGCCACCTCCAGTTCAAATCCCATTAATCATGAATATTTTTAAGGAAACAAACGCGAATTCCTTTTAGGAATATCTACTGGTATTGTTCTCAGGTATGCAGCTATCGCTCGTAAATCCGACGTCATTCGTCTTAGCATGCTTTATTCAGCTCTGTGTACTAAAGTGTGACACGGAGGGACTGGATTCTCTGAATCGTCAGATAGCTACGGACGAGTTCGGGACTGACAAGGTTATTTTATTGAATAATTTTAGAAGCATAATCAAAGCTAGCTACTTGGCAATAAGGTTGTCGATTTAAAATTATTATGAGTTAACAGTTTCATGTTTGGAAAAGGGACGAGATGTCTATCTTTTACTCCTTTATATTGAAACAAGTGATCGCAACCAATATCGAGGTCGTATTTAATTATGTTATAACTACATGATTAATTTCATAAAATCCTAAATAAAAATCAAATAATTAAATATTTGGCATTCTTATTTTTGGACGCGGGCGGGAAACAGTACGCCTAAACACAGAAGAGTCAATTTTAATTGGCCTAGAACTTACCTCGAGTCATTATATTGATCTTATCTTCGGGATTATTTAATTTGAAATAGGCTAATTTGTGCTTTTATTAAAGAGATACGACGTCGTTTTGGTATATAATTTGTTTCCCGTAAGCCACAGTTTTAGCAATCTCGTTAGCGGCATTTAATTTGTTTGTGGTTTCGTGTTGTTATCTCAGTTGAGGATCCTGAGGAAAACCCATGTTAAATGCTGTGAAATATATGCTAAGATCTAGATGGCCTTTTTTAAATGAGGTTAATTTGTCTTTAAGATACTTTTAAAAAAAAGGTGTTACAATTGATTCACCGTCAATACAATGACTCGTGGAGGCAGGTCCCTAGTGCTAGACTCATTGAACTGCATATAAATCTCATGGTAGTATTCAGGTCACTTATACGAGGAAAGATGCTTATACTTAACAACCAATGATCCGGGCAATGATCTCCCCTACAACAAGCCATAATAGGCCTATGCCTTAAATTTCCATTTCAATTGCCACTGCACCATGCACTTAAAACAATATTGGTCTAGGATCGATAAACTTTGTGTGTATAATTATCATCAATCGATCACTCTTCATTTGAAAAAAATAAACAAATAAAAACGTAAGAAAGCCCCTTCTTAGGATCAATTACACCAACTGAAAAGAGGATTAATTTTTTTAATTTTTTCTAGTAATTTGTTTACGTGTTTTGTGTCACTTTCGTGGTCATTTGATACAAAAATGGGTGACTAAAAACGAGAAATGTAACTTTATTTAAATTGTAGTTAGTGTATAGTTGGCTCTCATGGAAAGGGTTTTTACGAGTGCATAGGGCAGTTTTCCTACACATGGTGCACATGATAGACGAATTACTCTACTCCAGTTCGAGACCCGCCCATGCAAGGACGATAACTAGGGGTCGAACGGGTTGGTCCATATCTTTGAAAAGGCAAACATTAGGAATGTTTCTAAATAATCATTATTTATTTTTTATTTTTTGTAAATATGTCGTTTACTCTCCTATCCCGACTGGTCCTAATTAAGTTTAGAAACTGTTGCACACCAATGACACTAAAAATAGGTGTAAATTCACGCACGGTGCTGTTTATCTACTGAAGAAAGCAATAAAATTGGGTTATATCTAAGTGATGAATAATATAATAATATGGATGCTATCTACTGTAGATGGCAGACGTCCGAGTTGTAATGGTTTGTGTGTTTGTTGGTTTGTTTGTTTAATCCGAGGTTTATTCGCAAATTGCTCTACACCTTAACCAGCTTTAAACTAAGGCCTCCTATGCAACAACAAAACATTCAGAGATTTTTGTTATTCTTCAAAAGAACTATAATATATGGATTAAAACAGCAACACCCCTATTCAATTTCCTTTGGGTACCGATGATGTTGACAAATTAGGTGTCATTGTAATGATTGCAGGTATTAAATCGATTTCACTAAAAACGAGTTACGTTAATACCCGTGATTCCAAAGCTATAAAAGGGCAACCCATCCATCCATTTCAATAGCGTCTTTCCACTCAATAGACAAGAGATAAAGCAATCGATTCACAAATGACGGTCATTTGAATGGAAAGTGATGGCACATTGGCATACGCTATAACTTATTTTAGGGACTGCAGTTTTGTTTTGCTTAATTAGGGTACTTAGCACATTTTTTTAATTTACCAACAGCGGTATTCATATCGGGGAGAACAAATACTACACGACTACATGAATCGCATGCTCCAACACGATAGGGGTAGCGGAAATTATGTTAATGAGCTACCTTTTCCTCTACCATGATCAGTTCCAAACCTTTCAAGGTCTATCCAAAGGATTACTGAATCAATACTAGGCATGTTTGTACTTATTTCAATGCATTTCTCATGGTGATTCTAAATATGGTAATGAAATTCAACAATTTTGATATATAGAGAATAACATCAAAAGAAATAAGAAGAAAAATAATATCTGGAGGTCATTGATACATAGAGAGCTTAGCCAACATACTCTGAAGAGTTGGAGAGAAAGTGTCTGTTAACACGACATTTAAAAGATTGTAGTCCTTCCTCTTGGATGTTGCCAACAACATTGACTGGAAGACTGTTCCACAGCGGAACAGCTGTATGGATGAAACTTCTGTCTAAGCAGCAAGTTCTGGCAGGCGGCAGCGAAAGGGCATGATCTGGCATTGCAGCACTTGAACGCGTAGCATTACGATGAACATATGGTGTGGGGGGCAATGCTGCTAAATCTTGTGGGCAGTGGTTTATTTTGAGGATGAGTTGCTTAAAGCTTTTGAAATCCATCCTAGTGAAACCAATAACATCTATGGGCGATTCCATGAAAATGTGACGGAGCAAAAAAACTAAAAAATGCTCCAAAAGATTTAATTTTACATTCATGCTGTGCAAAGCCTATGCAAACGTTCAGGAAAAAAATATTGCAATCATTGACCGTTGTAAACTATGATTTTTTCAAACTTTTCTTACTTCTACCGAAGCAACACTTTTTTGAAAATATTTCCTAATTGATTTGATTTTAATTGATGCCACTTATAATTTTAATCCTACTAGTTAGGCCCTATTTAAAAATAGTAAACAATTTGATAAATTCATAACCACCACTCCACTATAAGCCATCAAAATGTCGTAACGCTTGTTACCGAACTCATATTCAGTAAAACGTGCTTAAACCTTAATTTTTTTAGAGTTAGTTATCACTATTTATGGTTTATATGTTAGTTCCATTGTCAAAGTCAAACTTAATTTTAATTTAGAAATTAAATAAATAATATAAAGCTAGTAAATTATGGATGGACAAAATGTAACGCGTGTTACCGTAACACGTGTTACCGTAACACGTGTTACCGACTATTTTGCAATTTACAAAAAAGTGAGAACTTAAATTCTTGTTATTATTCTAGTATTATAAACCTTGGGTAGGTACTTGCTCACAGTAGTGACCAATTGATTGCAGGTAGGTTAGTTTTTAAACTAAAAATACACAAGCAAAACAAAGTTAGGATTTTTTTTAGTGCGTCTTTTTTCGTAACGCGTGTTACCGATATTCAGAGCGGTCTTACATTAACATGAGCTGATATTTCATATTGGTGTTAGCATGAGGATTTAGCCTTAAGTCTTGGGTATTACAATACAAAAGATGAAAACTTCATTCAAATTACTTTTACAGTTATAGAGGGGAGAATAAAGAATGGCGCCCTAAAATGTAACGTGTGTTACCGTGGAATCGCCCATATATGGATGCTGCAATTGTCATGATAGGTCCTTCCGATTCAAATATGACTATGGCTACTCATCAATAATGTTAGTCGGACTGTCACCTTTTACATAACCCTAACCCTGGTTTAGGGTTTTTGACCGGGATCACAATTTTTGAGGAAAAAACACCAACTAATCCTCCGGGAACCTGCCGGGATTCGATCCGGGGACCCTCCGTTCTCAAGCCCCACGTCCCAACCACTAAGCCACGGCCCTCAGCTACACATTCGCGCAGTATACTGCGCTCACTATATAGGCTTGGTTGACTACGTCATCGAAAACTGACGGCGCATGCGTTTGGAGAGGGACTTTGGATTAGCATTGTTTAGCACTCAGGGGGGTTAGGGTTTAGAAACATATCACCCATTCGCAGATTTTATTAGCAATGACACCTGCCATTACGCTGTACGCTCTCTCATTCTCTCCCGTCTTGACTATTGTCAGTGGACTCTTATCTTGTCTACCAAAATCATACACTGGTCTAGAATAATCTACCTATATTAATTTGGTAGTCTGTTTCTGTTATTGCCTTCAAGAAGGTACTGAAGATAAATGTGTTCCCCATCTAATCTTGGTCTTTTAATTTTATGTTGATTTATGTTATTTTGAGCCTCCAGGGAATAGCGCATCACAAATACTTGTTGTATGTGTGAAACTGATTGGCCAATACTTATGAATATAAGCCCCAATAGGTTTTCACCCAAACAATGTTCCTCAAACTGCTCAATTCGTCCTCAAGTCCTGATAGGAGAGAAGAACATGAAAGGTAAAAATTTTGGGACACTTTGTACAATCATATCATGCATTCATTGTGCACAAACCAGAAGTTGTCCGTTTTGGAATTTCCCCCCAATATGTTTGACCCATCACATCGAAATAGACCAGCTGTCAACAAGGCTCGTCTGTAGATAATAACAAAAGAAAGTAAAAACAATGTTCAACCTTCCGAGTTGCATAAAACCTGTCTTCCATACTTCCATGTTCGTTTGACATATTAGGTGTCATTTTAAAGCTAACAAATAGTTCTTTAACATGAATTTCAAATCTGAATTTTCATATCTACAGACAACTGACAGTCTGTTTCGATGAGATGGGTCATCAGTCACATGTACAGTACAATGAAGATATTGTTGTAATAATAAATATTTTCATGAACTATCACAGGGAATTGATCGAAGCAACGGCTATGCTCGCGTTAGAGACATCCAGAACAGTGCTACAAGTCCCTCCACTGATGTCAACATAGGTAGCTCACCTCCACTCAACCGTGTATCCCCTACCATAGACCATAGGGGAATGGATGCATCAGGATTGGAAGGAGATGATGATGAAGTGCCGCCTGCTATACCAGAGAAGATGCCGGATCTAGAGACTGGGATGGAGTCACCGCTGTCTCCTGGCAATCAATCGCAGAGGTGAGTGTAGGGCAGGGTAATGAACCAACACATTTCAGTATTTATAATAAAGCTAAACATCTCCACGTAAGGCAAAAAAAAAATTTGACTTGCCCTTTCAGAGCCAGAGTCTGGGTCAGCCGGTCAGATTTTTAAAAACACATACAAAAACACATTTTAAAGATTTTTTTATTTTTTATTTTTTTGTTTTTATTTATTTAATTTATTTATTCATTTATTTTTAAACAAGCAGATACTACTTAAAAAACACGTTTTCATCTATCTTTATTGTAATGTGCTTCTTTCATTTTTTTTTTTTTACTTTGGGAAAGAAAAAAAAAGCGACCCTAAATTTAGGTCGGTCGAAAAGGGCAGGCAAGTCAACTTTTTGTTGTTGGCCTAAGTGTAATCCTGGCGCTGTGCGGCAGGCATATTAGTGCACGGCGCATTAGATAAACTATATTCCAGAACAGATTTATAACAAGAGGCTCAATTTTAGATGCAATAGGAAACCGGAGAACCCAGAGAAAAAACCTTTTAGGATTGTCTATCAGCGCAATAAGACAGAGGTTCGCTTAACCCCTACTTCGCCTAACTTCAACAATGCAAAGTCAGGAATGTAAATATTTCACTCTTTATTATTTCATAGTTAGATTACCCAGTGTGGGCAGCCAATCAGGTCTCTCAACTTACCTAGACTGAGCATCACACATACCGCCAGCCTCGCCTCAAATGAACCACACTCCCAGGCGGGGTTGGACCTTAAAATAAATGTTAACACTTTTTATTATTTCATCGTTAGATTACCCAGTGTGGGCAGCCAATCAGGTCTCTCAACTCACCTAGACCGAACGTCACCCATACCTCCTGCATCACCTCAAATGAACCACTCCCAGGCAGGGTTGGCCGCCAGTATGGCTGCGGCTTCGGCAGCAGTAGCCAGTGAGGGCGCTCAGGGTACAACGCAACAACCCACCAATCTACTGGTGAAGGAGAAGCCTTATACCCAGGTAAATTAGGAAAAGAAGTGAAAGGCGATTCAATTATTGTAGATGCATTAACATTTAAAAAACCAAAAACAACTTGGTTCACAGCATGATCTATCACTGAAATGGTTATACCTCTAAAGTTTGATCAGTTCTAAATTGGCAAGCCTCCTCACAGCAGTGAATTAATACAGAAGGTTGTAGGGGCACATAAACGCAACAAGGGCACTTTGGACCGAATGCTTGAAATGTGCGTTTGACCAAAATCAAACACGTATGGCCAAATTCACGCCCGGTTGCTTGGATAACTTTTGCTTGCGGAGAAATAAAAAACACTTATTTCTCGCCAATTTGGAACTGATTGAACTTCTTTAAAACCAGAAATGTTTGTGAGTTTAAAAGTTCACGAATCAGCAACTGGCCTAATTCACGGCATGAACATTTCAAAAATGTAAACTTTGGAGTTACATTGTGTAACTGTGCAATGCACTCTGCTACACCATGTACAAGGTAGATTGGAAATATTTGCGACATGGCATTTTAGCGAGTAAGTGCTCTTCGCTAAATTTAAATGCACACAAACATTTCTGGTTTTACAGTATAGTTTTGTGTCTCTTTCTTATTATATGCAACATGATACAGGGTGTATCATAATGATTTATACAGTGTTTCAAAAATATATAAAAAATATAAAACAAATAGGGTTTCAAATTTAAACACTTACGATATATGATGGTGAAAATGTTTCCTACTTATTCTGTTAATTTCATTGAGATATCTCTTTTTGTTCCGCTGTGGCAAGACATAATTGAAAATCGATGAAAAATATATTTTCATATTTTGGCTCACATAATTTTATCTTACAGCTATTCTCCCTATCACTACCAGCATTTCAAACAATGAACACCACACCTCATAAGTTATATGTGACACGATCAAGAGGAACGAGTCGGATGTCGACCCTGGTCGAAAATGAGTTTTTTTTATCCCGTCTTAAAGAGGACACTCAGAGCTTTCAGAAACTGAAAACCCCATGTCTATACGACTTTTTGTCATACAGTTATGTCAAATGAAGTTCACAAATTTCCATCAAAACCTATGGATTCTCCTCACACTAAATTGGTCATATCTCAATTTGGGATTCCCCGACATCCGACTCATTCCTCTTGATCGCGTCACATATTCAAAACTCCTGTCCTGCCAAAGGAAGGTTAAAACCACTCAAGCTAAACAAATCCTGCCCTATTCCATCAAAGCTTTGTTTTCTATGCACACAACAACAATTAGAGAATAAAGGTATTGTTTTTAGACCGTACCTGTGTTATTGTCTGACATAAATGCGGACGATAGTATTATTTTAAGTAGAACAACGTCGCCGCAGGCGGAGTTTTTCTACGCAAAAAATAATACTATCGAACGCATTTATGTCAGACAATATAACACGTTACGGTCTAAAAACAATACTTTTATTCTCATTCTTAAACAATCATACTTTAGACATTTATCAAAGAAATAAGTACATTTTATTGTCCACATTTGACAACTTTTACCCCTGCTAGGATCGAATAACCCACAAACATTCCATCCAATCACATGCGATGAGTAAACCATGCGTAAGCGTCGCGGCGCTGGCATAAACGCAGGAAAAGCGCTAAAGACGTACTGCAGAAGTGCGCATTATGGAGCAAACCACGCATTGTGAAGGTCGGACGCACTGTTAAAACGTAGGCCCCACCTCCCCGTGTTATGTTGTCTCATAGAGATGTCACCGATTTCTCTGAGAACCAATGAGATTGCTTAAACTTTCTTAGCTGTTTAAGAATTGATTGTTATCAAAAAGCTAATTAAAATAAGAAGAGGGTGCAATAATAATGCGAAAAACATTTTAGAAATATTTTAATGTTTCAAAGGGTTAGTGACTTTATAATTTTTTTATAAAGGATCATTTCGACAACAAATTTAAATCTACTATCATTACAAAAAAGTCTGTATTTCCATCAAAAATGTCAGATTTTCAAAATCTAAAATTCCTTAGAAAGCTGGGCGTTTGCGCAAGATATTATATGAAAACGGTTTGGACAATACCAATAAAGTTTATACTGAAAAAAATTGTATTACCTCGGTATAGATTATTTTGATACACCCTGTATACTCTTGCATTCTTCTGACAAATTGAATTGAGCAAATTCATACAAAATCGTAGTAAAAGTACCTATTCTGAATACAAATCCAGTTCATGTCATTCATGGATGAAGTGGATTTCCTGGATTTGATAATCCATCCATAAATCAACACACGTTTCACAAAATTAGGTCATATGCTTAGAGGGGCTACTGTAGTGTCTGTCAAAATATTATCTACAACTTAAAAGTAGATGACCCGATCACATTTTCGTAACACAGAATTATTTCAAACATACGGAGATTTTCATATCATATGAAAGCTCATATTTTTCTCATCATCATACTGAAATTTGACGGCCTAAATCGGCATAATTACGGAGAAATTGATGAAATAACGTCGAATTACCGCGAATGGTGGTAACCACCGATATAGTTTGTGTACTACTCAATGGGTACAGTTCACAGCATCTTGTGCGTCTAAAATAAGAACCATTAGAGCTATGCAACTCAAACTTTGGAACACGACTTTTTTAAGGATGACCTTCCATGTAGAATAGAAAACTTCAAGTTGAAAATCGGAATGTGATCGGGTCATCTACCTTTAAAGGTAGATGTTCTGATTGCTGGCTAGATTTTCAACTTGATGTTTTCTATTTTCCATGTAAGGTCATCCTTAAAATTGTTGCATTCCAAAGTTTGAGTTGCATACCTCCAATGGTTCTTAGTTTAGAAGCACATGGTCACAAGAAGTTTGCCCATTGAGTAGTACACAAATTGACGGGTGGTTAACCACCTTTGGCAGTAATTCACCACATTTTAGCCTATAATTTCTAAATGTAACATTTCTGGCCCCAAAGATTGTACAGACATAATTAGAAAAATATGGGGATTCTTCTGATATCAAAATATCTTGATGTGAAGAAAAAAAGTTGAAGCCAAAAAAAAGGTGATCAGAACATACACCTTTAATGCTATGTGTAAAGCCAAGCACAGACTTTCCAATTTTAGACAACATTTTGGATTTATCATTCTTTTTAGCCACAAATTTGCCAATATTTGTGTACAAATCTGCATTGTCTTTTGTTGTCGTGATAACTGTTATTTTTGCTGGAATTGCTCAATATACTGTAAAAGTGGTAATTTTCGTGCAGTTACATTTTCGCGCTTTGCTGACTTTCAGCCATTTGGCTTCTTTTTAAATTCACGATTTGAAGGTTAATTACATAGCCTTATACACAAAATAAATATGTTCGCCTGTTTTTATTTTTGGGGTAGCTGCTTGGAGCGCCAAAAGCGCGAAAATTAATGTAGCGCGAAAATTTCCACATTTACAGTAGTTCATTTTTCAATTAGATTTTGACCTTTTGACAAGATGACAAATTGAAAAGCATATGCTGAGGGTTGAGGGCCAGAAGGCCGTAACTCAACTTTTGGGCAAAATGAGATTCATAACCTAGATTTTCAGAACCATAAAGAGATATATCATAAACACTCTTAATTTGACTAAAACTAGAGTTATAAGTTGGGTGCTACAGTGTATTGTGATGAGTCCCAAATATTTGAGAGTTGTTTATCTCAGAATAGCATTTTTTGAGTTACGGCCTTTTGGCGCTCAACCCTTGATGATGTATACAAATTCTCAGAAGACATGTATTCTGAATTCAAATTCAGTTTGTCATTGTGTATCAAGTGGATTTCCTCGCTTAATAACCCGTCCATAAAACAACTCACAAAACACAAAGTTAGGTCATACTTTACATGCTAAGGCAGGTGCTATACTATCTGTCAAATTAATATCCGCAGCCACAGGTATTGTTTGCGCATTTTGACATCAAAGAAATGTTGCATGTTTTTGTTTCAAGCATGACAGTGTCTCTCATCTTACTCTGTACACGGACAATATTAAAAGCAATATTTTTGCATGCCATAACTTTTACGATGCATCTTTAGTGCGTGAAAAGTGCAGAAATAAAACCTCTGCGAAAATGTTAGCTTTTACAATTTTAGCTAATTAATAAGCTCATCATATAGGCAATCTGGATAACTACACTCGTCCAAAGAAGTTCCTTATTGCCACTTAGTAAAGTCCAAATATTTCAAATTAATATTTAATAGAATATATATAATTGTATATTAAAATAAGCAGAAAGTAATCCTCTAACAGCTTAACATGGAATTTAGACATGATCACTCATGCATGACATGATCACTCATGCATGGCAGATCCCATTCACTTGAAAATGGCAAGGTCTGTGGAAGAAGATTGCAAAAAAATTGGATAATCCCTCCATTCAAATGTTAATGTGAATGATTGAACACAATATGAACCTTACCATTGCTTAATGAATGTGCTCAGCCATGCATGAATGCGTACATCTTAATTTCATACAGACATGATAGAGAATTATCGTCTGCTTATTTTGACATGCAATTGTTTAATTTATATTAAATATTTATGTGAAATATTTGAACTTCAATGAGTGGCAAGGAACTTCTTTGGACGAGTGTAGATACAATTACATATTGCCAATATGTGAAGCATCAGATCAAAAGGTACATCTGAATATTTTTAATAAATATGAGTTTAAAGCTGTATCTGACTGAGATTTAAGCAAGCTTTCTGATGATATCTTATTTAGAAAAATATTGAACCAAGTCTTTTTAAAAATACTAAGAAAAGAAGAACCTTTTTGTGTGTTATTTTCTTAATATTATTCTAAGCTATTTTGCTCCAAATCTCAAAGTAAGATTTACGACATGATGTGATGTTTGTTTGTTTGTTTACACGGTCGGTCCGTACGGACACACGCTTGAGTCCTGAAGGGACCAGACTCAAGCAAATTGCTCGGGCCAGGCTTAAAAAGCCTATAAGCATGCTGGTTGAATTAAAAACAGCCACTCCCAACAAATAAAGTTAACAATTTTGCTGTCAGCCTTCAGACATGAGAAGAAAATAGTCTTGTCACATAGCTTTATGATGGGATATTGTGACCCAACATGAGTAAATGAGGCACAATGCGGCAGAAGCTAATTTAAATGAAGAGCACAAATATGGGACAAGGTCATGACCAGATAAGGTGACAAAAAAACCAACCCTGTTAATTCTATGGGAAAACAAACCTCGCAGATAGGGTCAGTCCGTCAGACTTTTTCATTTTCTTTTTCCCTTCAAAATGACCTACTTTCACAATCCCAAAAATCCATCAAAATTGTGCCATTTTTTGACAAGCCCAACAATTATTTTGGGTCGGTATTATTTGCACATATTCCCCCCGCCCCCCCCCCCCCCCCCCTCCCCCCACCCACCGATTTCTAACAAATGGGTAAAATTCATGAATTCGTTTTGTCACACTGTTATGAACAGAAATTTGGGTGTACGTTTGTGTAAGTTGTCATTCGTTTATGACACGTTTTGGCATAAGTTGTATTCGTTAGAGGTTCGTATTGGTTCGCAGAGGTGTCTCAGCTGTTCGGCCATATACCTCCAACCCATCTGTTTGTCATTCGAAAAAATTTCAAAAATTAGGTATCCAGGGTTCTAGCCAGGACCATTTTAGTGCTGGGTAAATTTACTGACGGCGAACGGAGAAACACTGCAAATTATAAGCGTTTACTTTTGGACAAACTAAAAGTAACCTCAAAAGCAAACGCAATTCTAAACACAAAACTAAACGTAAAAGTAAACGCAAAACTAAATGTTTCTTTCATTTTGCACCCAATTGACCTCAAAGCACGCTCCAAGTGAGTGAATATAATCACAGATGTTTCCACCATCTGTGATATAATGGGACAGTTATTGATTAGAGGCTGGGTGGAAAACAGCTTAGTTGTTTGGCTCACATAAGTGTTTAGTATTGCGTTTACTTTTAGTTTGTCCAAAAGTAAACGCTCATAATTTACAGTGAAAGTGTAGCGAACGAAGTGCAGTGAATCATGGCATGGGATCCAGAGGCCTTCTTAATGTCTTTTTAGAGTTTTTTAATGCACTTTGAGGGTTCCTGCCACATAATTTCTTGTTAGGTCGTCCGTAGGAAGAGACCTTATGGCAGCATCCTTCGTGTTGTCTGTCTGTGTGTGTGTGTGTCAACAATTTGGTATACACTTTTTGTTTTGTCCATTTCTTCTCTATACAATAACCAATTGCAATCAAACTTCGGTCATAGATGCAACATGGAAACCTTCATATGTTAATGAGGTCATAGGTCACATACCAAGGTCAAAGATCATCTGAGGTCAAGATGTAAAATTCAGTACACATTTTTTGTATTGTCCATTTCTTTTCCATACAATGACCAATTGCAACCAAACTTCGGTCATAGATGCAACATGGAAACCTTCATATGTTAATGAGGTCAATGGTCACATACCAAGGTCAAAGGTCATCTGAGGTCAAGATGTAAAATTTAGTACACAATTTTTGTATTGTCCATTTCTTTTCCATACAATGACCAATTGCAACCAAACCTCGGTCATAGATGCAACATGGAAACCTTCATATGTTAATGAGGTCAAAGGTCACATACCAAGGTCAAATGTCATCTGAGGTCAAGATGTAAAATTTAGTACACACTTTTTGTATTGTCCATTTCTTTTCCATACAATGACCAATTGCAACCAAACCTCTGGCATAGATGCAACATGGAAACCTTCATATGTAAATGAGGTCAAAGGTCACATACCAAGGTCAAAGGTCATCTGAGGTTAAGATGTAAAATTGGCTGCATATATATGTAAAATTGATTACATTTAAACAAATGAAGTAAAATTGCAACCAAACTACCCATATAAACGGACGACCTATTTGGGACCGCTGTCCCTATTTTTTTATGAGGCAGTTTAATGATTTTATCCACAAATTGTTAAAAAATAAACCAAAAAAAAGAGTGTTGGGTGGATATTGTCAGTGCCGGGCGGCCCTGCCCAGTGCCACCCACCGTAGCTAGAACCCTGTAGGTATCATTGGAAAACTTTCATAAACAAACCGTCAAATATGATTGAAATCTCAAATTGTTCATACGTAGACAATTGGTATACCTTTAATCATGTAATGCATCAGATCCTTATGTGTCATGACATAGTGACTTATGGTCGGTTGTACTACATATTGATCTATAGTTTGTAAAATAAGTTCGTCATACTTGAGTGACTCCATGCATTGTTTTATTTGATAAGTATGTAGGGACTTCTAAATAGCTAATGAAGTGGTATTTGGTGAATTAGTTGTGGCTTAGATTTCATGTTCACATTGAAGAATGGATTTGGTGAAGTTAAACAGTAAGAGATTATATCATTTTTACCAAGTTTGTAATAAATTTCGTTTTGTTAGTTATTTTTACAAATCCCAAAGCCAAATTGATTAGTGAATTGGTAATCCAAGAATTGATTTGGTGTACAAAAAAAACCTACTGAAAATTGTATTAACCCTAACCTCCTAAGTCACATTTTGAAGAATTTTTTTTTTCAACGACAAAAATGCGGACAAAAAGAGTTGCGCCGCCACCGGGGCTCGAACCAACAACCTCTCGGTTGTCAGACGAACGCTCTACCAGTGCGCCACGGGGGCCAATTATACTCGGGCCAGTAGCCTGGGGCCATTATTTCATCGGAAAAGTGCCACGCCAGCTGGCACAGACAGACTTTACCGTGGACATTTGCGGCATTGAGGATGGTTAGGGTTAACATATAGTGACTTATACAGTATGTGTCACTATGTCATACTACCAACGGCATACTGTTGCTGTTCTGTCAAAACCTCATTTCTACATTTGGCCCTTCAGCATGTATAAAGTAATACTTCTTTTTAGAACCTTTGGGCAAATTGCTCTACACATGTTCAAGGGCCAAAACATCTATCAAAACCTTTTTATGTGCTTTTAGCTCTAGACATACATAAAAGCAACACTTCCTATGCATAACCGTTGGGCAGTTATACTTTATACCCGTATACCCGCTGATGGGCCAGAAAAACATACAAGGTCTTGACTGAGCAACGACAATATTGATATAAATCCTTGGGTCTTTTGAAGTGCTACCCAGACCCTTCATAATTGTATTAATTTATCTTTGACCAGTAATGTATAGCATGATTGCAATACTTATACAATTTCAGGTCAGTGCTAGAGAAAGCTTAGAGTTTGTGAGGGCACGCCAACAAGCAGAGCACACGACACGTAACATCGCCCATTATGAGTTTGTGAATGAAAATGAAAATGACTATGATGGGATATATGAGACTGTCAATGAGGGACAGATGAGTCCGCAGCCTGAAAGACCGCCACCATTGCCAAATAATAGACAATCACAGGTTTGTATATAATGATAATAATAATAATAATAATAATAATAATAATAATGGCATTTATAATGCGCTGTCAATCTAGGTGAACTATTCCGAGGCGCAAACATATAAAATAAAAATACAAATTAACATGAAAAATATATAAATAAGGATGATTTGCATATATATAATGTACATAATTATACAAAGAAATCAATTATAAACTGAGTCAAATAATCTTGTTTTTAACAAGTTCTTAAAAGAGTCAAGTGAATCACAGCATCTTAAATTATAAGGTAGTGAGTTCCAGAGAGTTGGTGCAGCAACCGAAAATGCGCGATCTCCAAATGAAGAAGTAGTCCTTGGAACAACAGATGACCGGAGAGTACGTTTTGGATGGTATGGAACAAGAAGATTAGCAATATATGTTGGTGAAGTGCCATGCAAAGCTTTCCAAGTTAAAAGAAGAAGTTTAAAATGAATCCTTTCGCGAACAGGAAGCCAGTGGAGATCTTTCAATATTGGAGTGATATAGGCATGAAAAATGTTATTGAGAAAATACTATTATTTCTGACAGCCAATATAAACGTTGCCTTTGATTTTGCATAGCTAGTCATATTGCTGTATAAAAGTGTGATATAATAAAAACAAAGAATTGTCGATCACAGCATCATGATCCGAGTGCTCGCGTTCATTCAAAAGTTGAACGTGGTCTTGTGATGCACTGCATTCCAAAACAATGCTTGCGCTGTGCATGGGATGTCCAGTACGACATGAATAAACATGACCTTTATATTGTCCAATCACACGGCGCGGTGTCTTGTTGACTAGGGTCGTGATTGGTCAATTACCAATATGTTTACAAGTACGTCCCATCTTCCGGTTCACTGCGCCCTTGCTCTACGCGAATGCTGCGGTTAAGCAGCAGCTGTCAAGTACGCACCAGGTGCATGGGATGCTGAGGAATCTGAGACGCTGTGATCTACAATTCTTTCTTTTGATTATAGTAATTAAGACAATGAACATTTTGATCATGTCACAAGCCAGACTGTCTTGGCATGAATTGATCCAAATGTATTTAAAATTACAAATAGGTGTCACACATCAATCATTTTATGTTATCATTTGCCATGTCAAAAGTATGCATATAATATGAAAATTACAAGTCTACAATCAAAGAAAATCTGAGACCTTCCCCATATCGATGTTGGGTTTACTTATTTGGCTGGTGAGAAACAACTTTGATCAACATTGAGATGGGGGGGGGGGGGGGGGTGTTTGACCATCTGCTTATCAAAGTGTGCCAACATTTACTGCCTGGATTGTACTCATAGCAATAAAAAAGCAAATGAATATCTATTCTTTTTGGTTTTTTTCTTAAAATCAATGTTCCCGACTTCTGACTTATTTTGCTAATGAAAATAGAAATATACCAAGTTCTTGGATGTCTGGAAAATTGATTTTGAGTTATAGGTGAAAAGAAGTGACAAATCGTTTGTAAACTTAAAAACTTGAAATTCAATTTCAGTGGAGTTTGGACCACACCGTAGCATTTTCCACCTGCTTTTAAATGATGGACTCATCAAAATTGAAATATGCCGACATGGGACCCATTTTGCTTGATCACGTCACATATTTGATCAAATGTTTTTAATATTACACAGGTCTGTCATAAAACCAGCTTAATTCATTGGCCCCAACGTCCTTTGATTACTTACACATGGATCTGATCTGACACCATTTAATGAAGAAGGTCAATGTGCCAGTTTTAGAACTTTAATGATTCCATATGTCTATTTATACATTATGACCCGCCCACAAGGGCATTGCCATACAACTCAATTTCTTGTAAGAACATGGAATGCATTATTTTTGGACATAACTGACCCGATTCTCAGATGTTCTATAATACAATATGACATTTAGTGCAAAACATGTGTGAAAGTAATTAACAGCTGGAGATTGTTTGACTTCCACCTTCATAATATATGGGACAGATAGGCATCTTGGTCACAGATATAAACAGGAATTGAATCCCAACTAAAATGTGTCATCCAAAAAATTAAGGGTCTTTAACTTTAAGAAAAGCTCTCAATAGCAGCGCTGTTCAATAGTCAGGCCTCCGACACACCCCCACGAGTAAACCAATCACAGCGCTGCTCGAGCTTGAGCAGCGACTTTGAGTCCTTGACCTCGCAACACACACCCCACGACCACGCAGCACGCTCACACAGTCCCTCGCAGTTTTGATCATGAGAAAAAAAGCTGTACAAACTACATGTCCGTGTACGAAAAAATGTAGCAATGATAAAAAAAATCGCTATAGCTGAGAGAAATATTCATAGATTTTCCCTTCTTACAAACTTTTAAGCATGAAAATTGAGCGTAGACAAAAAAAAACTATTTTTGCTACATAATAGACGATAGGAATCTGGTGACCTGTGACCTTCCAAATCCCTGACAACAGTACGGAGAATTGCCCAAAACTGCAATGCGTTCTACCCGTTCACTGGTTGATAATTCCAATATCTCCCAAGGAGTAATTCATGACCAATCATGAATATTAATGAGCCCAGTAGCCATTGCCGTGCAGGTATGGCAGGAACTCGACCTCGTCATCTGCGCATTACTGTTTTCTCAATTGAGAAAATCGTGAGTACACATTCCGCTGTTGTATAGGCCTATGGCGATATAATAGCGCAATTATGAAAGAAAAACCAATGCATGAATCGCCACGACCCGACCAGGGATAAAAAATTACAAAATAACTTGTATCATGATATTAAATCAGCATCACTTCCATTTGGACAAAACTGGTCTGTTTTGATGTGATTTTCCCCTTCATTTTCAGAAAAACAACACTCGTGACTAATCAAGTTACTGCAACGTTGTTGCTCTCGTTTCTACTTGGCCTAAGAATGATCTATATACATGTAATACATGTTATATACATGTAATACATGTATAATAATAAATAATAATTAAGTGCAAAGTGGTAATACATGACTTAAATTGACTCATGCAAAGACATATATCTTAATTCAATTTTTTTTTTTGGTGAACCATTGTGCCAAAGAGAAGAGGCTCCCTGGCATGAAATGTATGTTTATCAGAATATAAAACACCTGTTGAATGCGTACCATCTTCAACAAAACTGAACAGGTTGATTTTAGGATAGGTTTATCCCCGGTGGTTTCAGTCAACATTGACTTTGGGTACGCATGATCGTTCGAAAAATCGCGGAAAAGGGGGGTTTTCCGTACCATGTCCGCGGACATTCCACGGACATTTATGTCCGCGATTTCCCAAAATTAGGGGTGTTTTTTGAAACTATGTCCGCGATTTCCAATAATAAGGGGTCGTTTTGGAAGCTATGTCCGCGATTTCAACAAATTGGGGTGTTTTTTTGAGAGGCTATGTCCGCGAGGAAGAAAAACAAATAGAATGAGCTTTGTGTCATATCAAATTGTCCTGGGAATAGGAAAAAGGGGGTATTTTGAACCAGATGTGTCCGCGTTTTTGAGCAAAAAGGGGGGATATTTAGAAAGTGTCCTTGAAATAGTGAAAAAAGGGGGGTTATTTTCAGACAAAATGTCTGCGTTTTTGTGCGACAAAGGGGGTCAAATTAGCAAAATTGTCCGTGAAACGCCGTAAATTAGGGGGTATTTGAAGATCCTGGAACGATCATGTGTTACCCCTCTGAATACGAAGAGAGAACACCGGGAATTTATCCTTTTTGATTTTGAAAAATGATATCTGAATATATCACAATACTTTTTTGTTCCATTAGGTATGTGCCCGCCTTCATTAGATGATAGAACTTGCTTAAAATTGACTTCCGAAAAAAGAGGAAAAACATAACTGTTCTTATCTGGTGTACTTGTTGCAATTTGTGTTACAGCATGGTTTATATTAGTAGTATATATCAATCAATCAATCAGTCTATATAGCCTTGTTGTATAAGGAGAGATGTTTCCTGAAGTATTAAACTGCTATAGTGAGTCATAGCATAGTGCTAAGTACGCTCACAAATCACAACAAATCACTAAGACTTTAGAGTCACTGGGTACACTGTAGACAAGGAGAGATTTGGACAGGGATTAGGAGGGATTTACAATAAGGGGCCCTCTGTATCAGCTATTCATAGTAATATAGACCAGTTTAGTGACCATTTGATAAGTGGGGTTTTTTAAAATTTTAACAGTACGATTTGAGTAAATGATTGAACCTGGGAACTAGACCTTGTTTAACTTAGTTCTCCATTCTTGATGACTTTGACTCGACTTGATGACTTATGACTTGAATTGACTTGTGATTAAATTAGTTTAAATTAGTTTTTCTCAAAATGTAATTTATGGACATAGGCGGGTCCTCGATATAATCCCTCGATATATTGACCTTCTTTTGATTTAAGAATCTTAGTTGTTGATGAAGAAAAATAGGATGGTTCAGTTAGGCCAAACAAAGAAAAAGGTCTGTCACAGAAACATTTGGCAAAAAAGCTAAGTGCTGTGCGATTAATTTATTTTTTAGAAAAAAGGCAATGAGGCATGCAATTTTGTTCTTCTTCTTTTTGCTAATCCAAGCTTACAGAGACCTTTTTTCAAAATATTTTGTGAAAAATCCCAAAAAAAATCCAAAAGAAAAATGTTTTTTTTTTTAGCCTCAGCGTGTAGCTCATTTGACATACCAATGCGAGCGGGCTTCTGAGACAGACAATCTTCTTTGTTTGGCCTTAACTATTCCATGTTATATGTGACACCCTATTGGACAAGTTAGTCATGACAGTTGATGAAGCCATCATCCGACTAACGTTGTTGATTTGCTTGGCACAGATTCAAATGAGTCACCTGATGGAAGTATAAACAAGTCATATGTTGCACCTAGCTAAGCCTCGTCATCCTGGGAAGGTTCACGTATTACAATGTCATAGAATAGGAAGTGTGTCAATATAATGCATCCTACAAACTTACTAACTCAGACTATTTTCAAAGTAGGGATCATCCCGGGTCTGTATCTGTACACACAAACATTGGGCATCCCTTTAATTTAGTGCTTAAGTCACTGTTGGGTTTGACCTGGCTCTTCAGCCTAATTGTTATAAATAAGTTTACTGACTACTAACTTGGTAATTAACTAGTGTTCAATTTTAAGTTCAAAATAAAGGGGCAAATGAAGCTTTAAAGTTGACCGTCCTTACAATCTGTTACATGTCCTCTGTCAAATGTGTGCTTAAGTGAACTGAATTTGCTAGTGGATGGTCAAGTTCCAAATAAATATCAAACTGCTTGAATTTAATTGTTGTGGTTTCACTCACTCCAACCTAATTGTAAATACAACCTGCTAAAGATTTTCTAATATGTGACGTGTTCTACCGAAACTAGACGGAATTGGGCAGAGCTCCAAACTGAGAAATAGCCCAAAACCTAATTGGGGTGATTTTTATGGGAATTTGAGTTTATTGTAAATAATTAAATCTTCCGAGTGAAAGGTTCAGATTAAAAAAATCAAACCAACAAAAAAAAAAATGCTATTTTTATTTTGTATTTTTTTAAAGTACATTGTAAGTACATCTTTAAAGGACGATATCTCAGTTTGGAGTTTTTCATGAAGACGAACTTGAAATTGATCGAACTCCGCTTTCGGAAGTCTAATTAAACAAATGAAAGTACCAATGTAAAGCTAAAGATCTCTACTTTAATAATCAATTACTAACTCAATTTTTATATCTTGCCCGATTGTGTCTGGTTTCGGTAGAACACGTCACATATCATGAAGAGTGAGCGGTGTTTTTTGTTTGTTTCTTGTTTCTCTTTCTTTATTTGTTGTTGTTGTAAATGAACTGGTACTATTCACCATTTGTGAGGAGAGCCTCCAATTGGTACCGCATTGCATGGGACTATTCCGTAACATTACGTAACTAGTTCGACTCTCTGCACAATATGACTGGTCAAGCAGTGAGACATTATGAAATGATGCAACACTTTCATTCAATCTGATTCCAGTTGGAGGCTCTCCTTGTAAATGGCAGATCCGTGCCAAGAGCGAATAAAGCAGACTTGCTTTAGACAAGCAGGATGATTTGGCACAAAACTTCTATAGTTTGATTAGTTCCAAATTGGCTAAACCTCCTTACAAACAGCGAATGAATACGGAAGGACGAGAGTGTGCGTGAAGGCATCAAGCGCGCTGTGCATGATATGTGCGTACGATCAAACGTTGTGCGTCTGGACATAATCGCGCGGGTACGCTTGGATTACTTTGTGCATGGAGAGTTCAAAACCAAATATTTCTCGCCAATTTTGAACTGATTAAAGTATAGGAAGTGTACCCTACACTAGCCAAAGATACAAAAACACCATGTTCCAGTTGAATTGGTATTGAAATGATATATTTTTGTCGAAAGTATCACGCTGGTCAATGATCCTTTTGAGGATCGGTGATGATACTAAAGAATGTTAACAATGCCTGTAGACATAGGTCTGTATGCACAAAAGAGTTAGACCGGGTCTAAAGTTAGACGTGGTCTAAGTGAAATTTATTCATGCCTCAAGAACTGTTTTCCTCTACATTTTCATAAGATATTTTGTGCTATCTTTGAACTTTGCATCCGAATCTTTACAATTTGTTAGCTAATTTGAAAAATAAATGAAATAAAAGTGTGCATTTCACAACAACCAAAAATCCACTTAAACCAGGTCTAACTTTAGACCAGGTCTAACTCTTTTGAGCATACGGACCATAGAGTTTAGTATCAATTATATAATTTGTCACCATGTTTTTATACTATTGTTCACATTATCAATCTAAATAGGCTGGCCCAGCAGCAACATGGCAACAAGCTCCCATAGCAAGAGCAGCATTATACGAAGAAATCAACGAGAATGACAGACTTCAAACGCCATCACCAACAGGTAAATAGAAACTTGTGATGCATCACGTTGTAAGGTGCATCTTGGCAGCCAGGATCATGTTGAGATATACCGGGTGGTTCAAAAAAAAAGTTAACCCAAGTTCAAAGTTATTTTTCAACCACATTTAGAGTTTCAGAGAATTTGTGTTTACCGGTACATAGTCTTGATCAGCAGTAAGTTTTCCTGAAAAAATGGTACATTTAGCTTAATTGATTCTTATCAGATATGGTTCATTACAGAAAGCATGCACAAAACTGCCTTGTCCACAGGAGTGTCCTTTTAGTAGAGATGTAATGCACAAAGTGAACTTACACACGATTTGTCACAAATTGTGAAGAAAGGAGAAAAGGAAACATCAGAAACATCTGTCTGGTGCATGAAATTACCTACCTACATACCTACGTTTCTTTGTTGAATGTGGATGGACCATAAGCATAGAGATTGGGATACTTTGTCAGGGTGGGCTTTTCAATTCTGAATCTAGAGCATGCTGTTTTGTTGAAGACAAAAACTAAAATGACACTCCCGTGGACAAGTCAGTTTTGTCCATGCTTTCTGTATTGAACCATATTTGAAGAACCAACCAAGCTAAACGTGCCATTTTTTACGGGATAATTTCAAAACTTACTGTTGATCAAGACTAAGTAAACACAAATTTTCTGAAACTATAAATGTGGTTGAAAAATTACTTTGAACTTGGGTTAACTTTTTTTTTTGAACCACCCGGTAGAGCAAAATAGCTTGTACAAATTAATAACATAAAATGAAATGTACACCTTCTTTTCCTCATTATTTCAAAAATATAACTTCAGTTTTTTTAAAAATCTCAATTTTCAAGTCGAAAATGAAGCCATCAGTACATTGATCATAATTTGTGACAGTTAAATTCCCCTATGTTTATGACCATTTTGTCTAACTGATAGTTGAAATTTACTAATAATCATAAGGTAAAAACCATAACCCAAACACTATCGTCGTATAAGACCATAATTATAGGTCAATAAATACTTGTGTTTATTTAAGAGAAATTGGATAAATCAATGCACGCGTGCGTGCTGATGTTGATGTGTGAATAATATCACGTTCCCACAGGGGTGTGTTATTGTGAGCATATCAACATTTACGCAAGTGCATTGATACTTCTAATTTTTCGAGAAACAAAACATACACATGTATTGACCTAATTTATACATGACACAATACAAATTAAAATTCACAATTTGAGCAAATGTTGATCTACATGTATGTAGTAACAAATTTAAACATGTTAACAAGTTTGCAAACACCCGCAGTAAAAATCAGCGAATCTGAGATACCTGAACAATTAATCAAAACAGAGTGTGTGGTGCGTGAATTGAATGGAAAGTGTCACAATTACTTTGAATATAACCTTACCTGTGATGGGTATTATGAGCATAGATTTGAATTTTACAAATTGATTTAGCTAAAAAAAAAGATGGCTATTTGTATATATGGTGTCAAGTACACACGGCTGGTTGACTGTCCGCTTTATAATTAAAATTATGGAATACATTTTTTTTATAGAGTGGCCCAGTTATGGTTTGACCTGATTTAGGTAGCGCTAATGAATACGAGTATATGGTGAAAATTTCACGAAAATTGTTCGAGCCCTTTTTAAATTATCGGCATTTTCTACTTTACACACATTTTACATGTAACTCTATGGGAAATGTGGCCGATGAGGGCGCTATTATAGTAAATAATAATATTCAAAACTCTATTTCTCACAAATGGCACCAACAAATGTTCTGAAATTTCTACAAAAGATGGCCAGTATATTCAGGTACTTGAATAAGTTAAAACCAGAACCGGGCTAGCAAGTTATGGTATTCTCAGAATAAACGAACAAATTATGTGGGATCAAACAGCCGTGTACACCATGGAGTATGAATGTTTTGATGAGTTATACAGTATGCTGTTCCTCTATGCAGTATTCTATACTGCGTGTGAATCTGATAAAGTCTCAGCCTCCATACACAGTTTTATTCAAATTAACAAATATATAAGGGGAGTATATATTATTGTGTATGCTAATTATAGCAGCGACTGAATACAGAAGGACACAGGCATGCATCAAGGCAACTGCGCAGTGTGCATCATATGCGTGACTATTGTGTGCGACCAAAACCGTGTGTGTGTGGCCATAACTTGGTGCGTACATACTCTTGGATTGCTATTGCGCGCGGAGAGATAAAAAACTAATATTTCTCGACAATTTGGAACTGATTAAAACTAAAGATGAGGTGACCTATGATGTCATGTATTTACAAATGGGACACCCTCTGTTGTTTCCCTCCAGGCAGAATATACAGTAAAGTTAATGAAGACAACATGAAATTTCTTTCTAATGAATTGTAAAACTCATTTAGTTTTAGGGTTTTTTTGTGAAATGCGATAGCTTATAGCATTCCTAAGCAAGTTTAAAGACAGTTTTGACAACAATTTGCTGTGACACCACAATCTAGTTAGAAAACCTGATCTGGCCTATGTAAACTATAGGAACTCTTGCCCGGTGTGTTTTGTCTCAAACCAACAGAGGGCATCCTAAATGTCAACAAATGTCACCTCATCTATAGTATATCTATTTATCTATTCCTTTTTAAATCCCTT
The DNA here is from genome assembly GCA_035610835.1 of Ophiura sarsii. NCBI lineage: Eukaryota > Metazoa > Echinodermata > Ophiuroidea > Amphilepidida > Ophiuridae > Ophiura > Ophiura sarsii. Next base: position 74,567,804 of record CM069449.1, on the reverse strand, counting down.
TACAGTTGCCATGGGAGAAGATGATAACGATGATGTGGCACCCTATGCAGTCACCACCCCTAATCCCACCTCAGCAGCAAGCCGCCCATCTAATCTTACCTCCCCAAGAAGCAACCCCAACGATGCTATAGGGCCTATGTATGCTCAGGTTGACAAAGATAGAAATGGCTCGGTAAAAACCTCAGAACTGTACGCTCAAGTCAAAAGACAACCGGGTACCACTGTGAGGTCAGGTAACCATGACTCTAGGTCAGAGGTCAATGGTGCTCAGAGTCCACCTGTGGTTGCAGCTGGTGTAGCATCATCGCCTGGTAACAAACAGGTGAATGATTTTGATGGACTGTACGCAAAGGTGCAAAAGCAACCCTCACTTGATGGATCGCAAAAGAGGCCCAATGGTGTCGAAGCTCATGGCGTCTCAGGACATGTGTTGCAGTCCCCAGAAGGTGTCGGACCAGACTCAAGTTATCAATCTATTGATGAAGTGATGAATGATGATCATAATATGAGTAATGGTAGCGGACATGCTGGCATGGTACACATAAGTCATCACTCGGGGTCACAACACAAATGGAAGCGTAAAGAACATACTTATCAGACAGTGGATGGCAAGAATCCAAAGAAGGGTAAAAAGGACAAGAAAGATAAAAAGGACAAGAAAGATCATCAGAACAACAGAACACCATCACCTCAACCGCAAGCCAATCTGTGGCAACCAAGGTTTCCACAGAACTCTGGGTACGAGCAGGTGAACGTCAACAACACCCCGGTGCTCCAGGGAGTCGATAATGCAGTCAATAAGAGATCAAGATCCAGAACCAACAGTCGAGAACAAGGAAGGAGTAACGGTCTTTCGAATCAGGACTCCAGGTCACGCACCAACAGCGCACAAGACTCTAGGATACGTGTCGATAGTAGGGAGCAGGTGAGGACCAATGGTACGGCTCCGCAAAGATCGCGAACAAATAGCAAGGAACACGTGGTGGGGATCAACAACGGCACGGCACAAGACTCAAAGGTTATCACGGCACCGCAAGAAAATGGCAACAATAATTGTAATCAGGCGGAATTCTTCTGGGCAGGGGTGGTGCAGGAGACTAGGCTCTAGTCACAAAGAAACATCGTGATAATGTTTGGTATAATGTGAATAGTGATTGATGTTACATCTCAGCATTCTATAGCAGTTGCTCTGCTTATAACCATTGCTCAACATGCAATGAATCCTACATCCGTTAGACCCAAGCAAAATTGAGTCTTACTGACAGTTGTGCCAAATTCTTCTGCCGTTACTGCTCATCTTGTCAAAGGTCGAGCAGCTGATAGAATGGGCAAATGCATTACAAGAATTGGTGGTGTGTATATTTCAAAATCATTAATAGTACAAGGGCCATTTATTTAGCTTTAATTAAAAAAAAAGAGTTTTGAAATTGTTCATACTGTTATAATTTTGCATCAATTTTAGTAGAGCCCACGATTTTCAAACCACACATCATTCCATATTGTATGTAAATGCTGTACCCTTTTTAATAATCAGCCAGCCAGGGCGATCAATTATTGTGATCCCATAGATCACTGATATTAATGAAACAGTGCTTTTTTAATTACAGGTAAATAAATGGTTATTTTAAAACTATTACTGATTTTGAGTATACAAACTTGAAATCTTTGCCAAAAAAGTACCCATTCTTTCTGACTCTCCTTGAAGTGTTAATGTGTACTCTCTGGCATTTTTTAAAATATACTAAAAAAATTGTAAATCAGTAAATTTGTCAATACTCTGCCAAATGTGCTCAATGGTGATTTTACCACGGGCGAATACATTAATGATGAGTCAACCTTTAGGCAATAGGCATTGTAGTCGAGAGGGGTTGGTTCCATGGCAGTAGTTGTTGCGAAGAGTGTTCAACATAAAAAGAGCCTCTCGTGGATACAGTTTATAATGTTAAATTTGTCAAAACTCTGCCCAAAAGTGCTCAATGGTGTTTTTACCACCAGAGTGAATACTGAGTCAACCTATTTATAACACACTAAACATTTACATTGAGAGTAGCACTAAAGGGTACTCTTGACCTTTGACATTATAGGCAAACTGACCTCAGGCGTACCCACATTGCATTGCTCAACTTAACGTAAAATTATGTATTATGAATACAGCAACTTATGAAAGTGCCAAACACATTTAAAAATGTGAAAATTACCAGTGTCCTACTATTTTTGCTCTATCTCTAAATCAGCATTACCCATGAGCAAAACCTGCACCTTGTAGGCAACAAATAAAGGTCTGTCGCACATCCATTTGGGAAATTAGTTATGCGATATTAATTTTATTTTTTAGAAAAAATTGCTGTTTTTTGGTCCACATTCCCTTCTCCCTTTCCGTGCCAATTTGTTTCCGTTCAACTGGAAACTCCACAAAAAAAAATTGTGCTCATCGTGTAGGTTATGCGGCAAAATTGACTTCACATACTTATGCGCGTAGGGTATGTGAGACAGACCTTTTTACTTGGCCTTATGATTGGTTAATTACAAGATAAGCACATTTGACTAACTAATTAAAATACTGCCCATGTTGCACTACAATCTTTATCAGGGATAAAATTATTCTAACAAGGTCTCTGATTGGTGCAAACAATGATGCATCCATCTTTCTAACCAATCCGCAGGTAGTTCTTAAGGGTTTAGATGTCAATGTATCCAATCAAATGGTTTTTTGAGCAATTATACCTGTTCAATTTCCATACAGTGAGGTGATAAAACGATTGATCAATGTAGATATAACGCTTTGATACAATGTACATAGTCTAAACAAATACGCAAGACATATATATGTATACAGATGAACCAAAAAAGAATTTATCCTCAAATTGATACTGTAAAAGTTTTTATTTTCGCGAAGTTTTTATTTTCGCGAATTTCACGAATCAATTCTCATCCGCGAAAATATAAGCTCGCAAAAATTATTGACTTCCATTGACTTTTGTTCACAAATGTTGAAAATCGCGAAATAAAAAATCGTGAAATGCCTGTTATGACCATTTTCGTGAAAGTATCTTCTCGCGAAAATATTGACTTTTACAGTACAATTCCTGTAATACGTAAGATATTGTAATATTTATCCAACAGAATTGTGGGTCGGCAACTCGGCCCTTTTATGGCAAAAAGATGTATCTTATATGTACTTTCCTAATGATACACTTCCTTTTAACATGGATTGTGTTAACTTGGTTCAATAATCCTCATTTAGGAAAAGGTTGCAACTTTGAAAAACAATAAAAGTAATATACTGCCTTTTACCACTACATGATTTATGGAGAAAAAAGCTAACTTTGATCATGTTAAAAGGAAGTATACTGTTAGAAAACTATATATAAGATACATTCTTTTGCCATAAAAGGGCTGAACTGTATGTGAAGGTTCCTATCTGTTGTTTATAGATCACATTTTGTAAGTCCTGATTGGCTTAGTAACCATAATAATTCATGTTAACACTTTCCATGCGGCTATTAGTTTAAACATGTTGAAGGCCCAATGTATTTTGTATGACTTGAAAGAGCACATTTTAAAGCTTTTCAATCATACCATGTTAAAGGTAATCAGACTTTGTAATCACAATATATGATTTGAAAAAGCATGTCTTTGTCTATTATTTTCCTAAAGCGAAAATACCACCCTGTTTTACGGGCCCAACCAACCAACTTTTGCATTTTTCAAGATTTTGATTTTGATTTTTTTAGAATTTTTTATCTCAAATCATGTAAAATCAGCCGTTTTTTTGGCCGAAAATCTGTTGAATTTTTTTCTCGCAAATTGAAGAAAAAAATCCTGATTTTTGCAGATAATGGTGACATTTTAGGTAACATTTTAAAAAAAAACCAGACCGACCGACCCTACTTGACAGGTCCGTCTGCCCGTAAAACAGGATTTTTTTCTCTTCGTCACCTTATATTATATATCACCAAATATATTGGCCTCTATCTCAAAACTGTGTTTGCAGACACCATGTCCTTTTTGATGTGACTGGTCACATTTATGATGTTGATAAGTGTGGTGTGATTTTGCAGCAAAGTAATAATGTTTGATCATTGAAAAGTTCATAACATAGAAGCATGACATGTATGGTTCAATTTGGACAGGTGGCATTTTTTAGGTTTGCAAAGGGAACTCGCATGCCCTCTTAACCCTTCTTGATTTGCAACCGGGTTAAGTTTTGAGGAATTTGCAGATCTGAAGAATTTTCACTGAAATCTACCATTGTAAGGCATTAAGTAACCTAATTCAGTAAAATAATCTTTCTAAAGACAAGCAGTTATGGTTGACCAAACAAAAGGTAAAATGTGACGCGATCAAGAGGAATGAGTCGGATGTCGGGGAATCCCAAATTGAGATATGGCCAATTCAAAATGGCGGCTTACATAAGTTTTGATGGAAATTCATGTATACAATTTGACCTAACTTTAGAACAAAACGTTGTATCGACATGGGGTTTTCAGTTTCTGAAAGCTCTAGATGTCTTCTTCAAAACTGTATTAAAAACTCATTTTCGACCAGGGTCGACATCCGACTCATTCCTCTTGATCGCGTCACAAATGTGATTGTTTAGGTATAAAGCTAGGATGTTTTGTTTACTCCAAATTTAGCAAAGCTTGTTATTAAGGTCATTTAAGGACAGAAAGCCCAATTTTGCACACACAAACAGATTTTTAAAATGTAACAATATTTATTAATGGAATTATTTGTTCATTGAATATTAACAAAATCACACAGCACCATCAATATGTATAGAATTAAGAGAAAACTAATTCTACTACATTGATATTATTTGCAATGCTAAAAGTATTAGGTTGTCTCAAAAAGATAGCTAAAAATGTGAATTTTCTGGAAGTATATAGCGTGTCTAAAAGAGACCTATTTTATTCATTTTAATCATGAAATCATGATTGTAAATACAAAATTGTTATAACATACATACAATTGTAGTAAAATGAATCTTTTAAATATCTGAAATATTATGAATGAGGTGACAATTTTAATTGTAAAATGTGCAAATATTTAGTAATTTTGTCTGCAATTTGTGGCCCAGAAACTAGGTTAAGAATTGTGTGGTCGTGGGCTATAAGTAATGGACAGAATTAGAAATGTGGGCGATGATGATCTGTATAAATAATGACACATTGTTGACCATGGTCCTCATAATGTATGTAGAGATGCGGTTTAGTTGACCGCAACGTATGGATACCTTCTGGATATCCCTGTCCACTTGTCAAGGCAAAGCAATTAGTTTTTTTAACTATCTTCTTGAAAGTTATGAGTCCCCTTGTTAATTGTTATGAGACACCCATGTGAAAATTATTTATGTAAATGTCATGTGAAAGTAATCAAAGAAACCCACATGTGAAAGTCCCATGATACTCATGCAAAGGTCATAAGACACCCATGTGAAAGTCATGAGACACCCATGTGAAAGTCATGAGACACCCATGTGAAAGTCATGAGACACCCATGTGAAAGTCATGAGACACCCATGCAAAGGTCATAAGACACCCATGTGAAAGTCCCATGATACTCATGCAAAGGTCATGAGACACCCATGTGAAAGTCATGAGACACCCATGTGAAAGTCATGAGACACCCATGTGAAAGTCACTAGCCAGAGTCACAAGCCTCTATGTGAACGTTATGAGACATCTATGGAAAAGTCAAGAGCCCGTATGTGAAAGAAAGGAAACCTATTTGAAGGTTGTACTTGACTCATGTAAAAGCCATGAAGTACCCATGTGATGTTGACCAGCTACATATCAATAGAGTGCCCATATATGACCCAAGTTTTCAAATTGCATGTGATACTCATGTAATACTCATGTAATACTCATGTGATACTCATGTGATCTCCATATGATATTTATCAGACACCAATACATTATAGCAAAGGGTTGGATTGAGTACATAGCCACTTATAGCACCATTTGCTTCATAAGATAGTGGCATCATATTTCAAATGACTCGCATCCCATAATACTTGTTGGGGCTCTTTGGTGTTCGTATACACCATTTGAATAGGTGCATATGATGGGGTATACTTTGGTCGATCAGTGATGTAGTGATGTCACTAAGTGTAATGTACTATAGGTACAAAATGGAGTATAGGGTATCACCCTATAACATGTACACTTACTCCATGTCACCTCAGTCTTCAGTGCATACTCTAGTGATGAATTTTGCATTATCATGATGGCGTTCCCTCACGATCAATGAAGAAGTTGCTTTAGGCGCTGAAATGCTGTGCATACACGCTTATGTCAACTCTCAATTCTCGGTATTCGCAATATGATTGCCACCAGCGGTTGCTTTGGTGAGGCAAAAATATGCAGTGCATCATGGTAAAAAAGACATTCAAAGCCTGCATACAAATACAACACAGGAAAGCATGTTATTTAAATATCAATATATTGGTTATTATACACGAATGCACACCAATTTACAATCAAAGTAGATTCATTTTCTTTGTATTACTCGTACATACCCGATCCTTCGAGAAACTGTCTTCAACATTATCATTATCACACTTGTGTGACAATCCAATTTGTAGCTAAAACGGCGATGGCAACCCTATAGAGGTCGATAATTGAACTGGCAAGAGTAACCACTGGTGGCGTATCATATTTTGCGAATACCGAGAATTTGAGGTGACACAAAGTACTGTAAAACACTTACAATTTGTGGGTACTTTATTTCATGAATTACCAAAAGCCAACATTTTCGTGGGTGCAAAATTAAGTGGTTTTACAGTGAAGCAGGTATGGAAACTAATATAAACACTGTCATCAATTTAACACAGTGTGTAGTGTCACAAGTTCCTCACTGAGTAAATGTATTATATTCCGTGTAACTATGCTTTTGAAGATGAGATTCTTTGTTTGTAGGAATGAATGTTCTTTGTTTCATCCCACCTTGCCTTTGTTGTATATATTGTACAGGAATAATTGTACAGAGATATGTCTAGCTTTTTCAGTTTATTGTGATTTTTAATTCATTTTATATGTGAATATTTGATTGAAGCAAGGATATTGTTGATGTTCTGTCAAAACCTTGTATCTCCATCCGGCCCTTCAGCATATGTGTAAAGTATGTAATTCTATGTATAACCTTTGGGCAGTCTGCTTTAAACACATTCAAGGGCCAAACATGCATCTGTCAAACCTTGCCCCCTGAACATGTCTAAAACAACACTTCCTATATGTGTATAACCATTGGAAAGTTTACTTTATACATGGTGGAGGGGCAAGAAAACATACAAGGTTTTGACAGAACAACCGCGATATGATGATGCCAATGTTGAGGGATGTGCTATATCAGATTTAAAGGGTATATGCTGCAGTTAGTAACACTGTTTTTTAACTTAATGATGTTGATGAAATTAATATTGAGAAAAAACAATGAAACATATTTCCTTAGTAATATTATATGAATCCAAAGATCAATGTATAAAAATAGATCAATTAGATTTCTTCAGATTTGACTATAACTTTATATGGCCTATACTCGCATCAGAATTGAGGGCTTTTTGTGAAAAAGTGAAGTATCTTTAGTCCATTTCAGAAGAAATTGTTCTGAAAACCATTAACACTGTGTAAAGCAATGGGCAATTTCAAATGTCCATGTCATCATCTTGGAAGTTTGCCTGACCGACCTATACCCTGAGGTCCGAAAGTATAGAAAGACTGATATTGGACTCTGTCATGATGATATGAAAGTAGAGATAACTGATCAATGTATTTGGGAATAAAACAACTACAATAGTTTGTGGAAGAGATTGTTTTTAAGTTGCAACATTTAAACTCAATCATGCAATGTCATATTCATATAAATAAATTTGAATAAACATTGTAAATATTTGGCTAGATAGAAAACAATATTAACATTCTGGCACAGCATGAAGGACAGTATATTTGTTTACTTTTATAAATTATATGTGCAACTAATTATATTCGTAATTAACAATTTCATCGTTGAGAATTTACCCTATATATTGTACATGTATGTATTGTATATAAAATATGATGAGTACCCAGCAAGGATAAAATAGTAATCCAGTGAGGCGGGAAATTTAAACCCATCAACAAGAAAATCCATTCTTATACAGCTAAGAAAGATAAAGCAATCCTCTTTGGTTCTCAGAGATATCTGTGACATTTACATGAAACAATATGTGACCCATCACATCAAAATGGACATGTTGGACACCCAAGTCAATTCTGAGTTAATGGTATGACTTGAAAGAGCAAATGCTAAGCTTTAAAATGATACCATGTTGAAGTTAATCAGACTTTGTAATCACAAGATATGATTTGAATAAGCATATTTTTAAAAATTATTTTCTTTATATTTCACCAAACAACACTGTGTTGGCCGACAACATGTCCTTTTTGACGCGACTGGTCACATATAACACTGCGTACATTAATTAACCCTCGCGCAGGGCATGGAACTACAGTTTTGTAAGTGTAACGCGCACTACTGCAGTGTGTCTTACTGTGATTGTCTGCACGATTATGGGGCGCAATACGCTGATCAGATGGTGTACTCACCCACAGGATTAGATGGAATGTTTGTGTTCCACTTAAAATACCGTCCACATTTATGTCTGACAATTATAACAGGGGTATGCTCTACAAACAATACCTTTATTCACTAAATTTAACCTGATAGGTTGTACAGCAGCCTGCAGGATGTACGACTCAATAACAAATGATCTGTTCACGTAATCTGCTGTGTAATTCAATTGATAGGCCATTTGTGTGCTGAAGGTTTCCCCGTGCAGAAATGCTAAATGATATAATGATAGACCTGATTTCAGCAATGTGATAAGTTTTTATTACCGCATGGCTGAACATTGATTGTCTGATTCTTTACATAAAACAAACATAAAACAAATATTGAATGCTTTTTGCTAACACCTGCAGTGAAAATATATCACTTTGTCCAATTTGGATTGTTCCATCAATACTCGGCTTCGCCTCGTGTAATGGAAAAATCCAAATTTCTCAGCGTTCATAGGGGTTAAGCTCAAAGTAGGACATACGTCTTGTCTTTTTGATATTATTTTTATTATTTTTCTTCTGAATTTTTTTTTACCAGGCAAGTAGTAGACAGGTTTTTTCAACTTGAAAAGCAATGGTCGCAGTTAGAAGCTCGCTGAGACAAATCATTTTCCCTTTGTTATATCCTATTATTGTGATGATATCCACATATAGATGATGTATGGCTTGTATATGCAATCATTTTATCAGACTATAGAGTTGAACATCTAGATATTTATGTTATTTTTGTAGCAGCTGTTTAGTTTTGATTTTATACATTATTTTGGTGAAGTAGTGTAGAGCATACGAATGAAATACACAGAAAATGACAGAGCATATGAATCGAACATACTGAACCTTTGATCACATAACGTGCCTGATATTTTCAGACAAATCAGTTTGACTTTCATCAGCGGAGTGATGACTCGCTCGTATATACAAACCATCTTCTCAACATTAACTATGGGGTCATAATAAGGCCAACAACAAAAAATTGTTATATTGGCGTAACGGGCTGAACAAAAATAGGGTAGGTAGGTAGGGATTTCTTTTTATTTTTTTATTTTTTTATTTTTTTTAGCAGCTGTTTTTGAACAATGTTAACCGAGTTTAAACATTCCCTATTGTTTGTTAGAAGCACCGTCGTATTTCGTTCGAGAAAAAACATTTATTTTTTTCATTTTTTTATTTTTTAGGGTCGGTCGGTTGGTTTTTTTTTTTTTTTTTCACTGAAAAAAAGAAAGAAAAGTGTAGGGTCGGGCGTATTTTTAGGGTCGGGCGGGTTACGCCAATATAACAATTTATTTTTTTTGGCCTAACTATGGGGTCATTGAACTTCTGAGAGCGTTTGACCCCATGAGTGCCAACTGTCATGTGTTTTTAATAGTGAGTCACGCTGGTACAAGTTGATGGTCTGACTGTATCTGCAGGGCTGAGTCACGCTGGTACAAGTTGATGGTCTGACTGTATCTGCAGGGCTGAGTCACGCTGGTACAAGTTGATGGTCTGACTGTATCTGCAGGGCTGAGTCACGCTGGTACAAGTTGATGGTCTGACTGTATCTGCAGGGCTGTCACCACGCTGGTACAAGTTGATGGTCTGACTGTATCTGCAGGGCTGAGTCACGCTGGTACAAGTTGATGGTCTGACTGTATCTGCAGGGCTGAGTCACGCTGGTACAAGTTGATGGTCTGACTGTATCTGCAGGGCTGAGTCACGCTGGTACAAGTTGATGGTCTGACTGTATCTGCAGGGCTGTCACCACGCTGGTACAAGTTGATGGTCTGACTGTATCTGCAGGGCTGAGTCACGCTGGTACAAGTTGATGGTCTGACTGTATCTGCAGGGCTGTCACCACGCTGGTACAAGTTGATGGTCTGACTGTATCTGCAGGGCTGAGTCACGCTGGTACAAGTTGATGGTCTGACTGTATCTGCAGGGCTGAGTCACGCTGGTACAAGTTGATGGTCTGACTGTATCTGCAGGGCTGAGTCACGCTGGTACAAGTTGATGGTCTGACTGTATCTGCAGGGCTGAGTCACGCTGGTACAAGTTGATGGTCTGACTGTATCTGCAGGGCTGTCACCACGCTGGTACAAGTTGATGGTCTGACTGTATCTGCAGGGCTGAGTCACGCTGGTACAAGTTGATGGTCTGACTGTATCTGCAGGGCTGAGTCACGCTGGTACAAGTTGATGGTCTGACTGTATCTGCAGGGCTGTCACCACGCTGGTACAAGTTGATGGTCTGACTGTATCTGCAGGGCTGAGTCACGCTGGTACAAGTTGATGGTCTGACTGTATCTGCAGGGCTGTCACCACGCTGGTACAAGTTGATGGTCTGACTGTATCTGCAGGGCTGTCACCACGCTGGTACAAGTTGATGGTCTGACTGTATCTGCAGGGCTGTCACCACGCTGGTACAAGTTGATGGTCTGACTGTATCTGCAGGGCTGTCACCACGCTGGTACAAGTTGATGGTCTGACTGTATCTGCAGGGCTGTCACCACGCTGGTACAAGTTGATGGTCTGACTGTATCTACAGGGCTGTCACCACGCTGGTACAAGTTGATGGTCTGACTGTATCTGCAGGGCTGTCACCACGCTGGTACAAGTTGATGGTCTGACTGTATCTACAGGGCTGTCACCACGCTGGTACAAGTTGATGGTCTGACTGTATCTGCAGGGCTGTCACCACGCTGGTACAAGTTGATGGTCTGACTGTATCTGCAGGGCTGTCACCACGCTGGTCGGCGCCGGTCGGGTGTAGCCGGCACTCACGCTGGCCGACCGGCACTAAAAAAAAAAAAACGGCACTAAAAAAAAAAAAAAAAAAATCTTTTCTTTTTTTCTTTTCTACATGGATAAAATCATTAAACTGCCTCATAAAATAAGAAATTATGTGGCAGGAACCCCCAAATAGGCCAAATTGCATTACAAAAAACCTTAAAAAAAACCAAGCAGGCCCCTGGACCCTGCGCCGTGATCCGCTGTGCTCCGTTCGCTACACTCACTACGCTCGCCATCAGTAAAATTAGCCGGCACTCAAATTGCCCTGGTGACAGCCCTGTGTATCTGGCCTGTGCCACTACGCACTCGCTATAGTCTAATTAATAATTGAACAAACAATTGTGGAATAGCGTACTGCGTGAACAAGCAGGCTATGCTGCATATACTGCATACACACTCGCGCCATACGCTGCGTAAGCAGACAGACTATAGTCATTGTTGAGAATGAAGCTTCCAGTGTGCTATATACACCAATTGCGTATCTCGAATAGTTGGCGCCATAATGCTGTGGTCATAATTCCAATAATGAGTGCCTGTGTGTGTGCATACAAGCGTACGTGCTAAACCCGAAAGTGCGTACCAGGCGCTTTCAATAAATGACCGCGCGTCCTGATTGGTCAATCATGAAATCGTCACGTGAATGCATGCATAGCTGTTCACACATTTCATGCATGTGGACGCAGCTCCACGAACAACACGAAACACCCTCGCGTAAAATAGCTTGAATTTTGTCCGTAGCATTATGACAGTGACAATAGCTGCTAATATGCTATAGTGGAAACTTGTTTGTTCAATAATTAATCAGACTATTATAGTCATTGTTGAGAATGAAGCTTTCAGTGTGCTCAATTTACATCGTTCTATTTCGCCAGATTAATGAAATAATTGCCTAAGTCATTTTGGTACCAATTTGAGATTTTTGCCTAAATCAGCTCTTTACATTAGAGGCACCTATGGTTAAAGTGCTTCAATCGTTATGCAACTCTAGTGTGCTACCAATTCAAAAGGATAATTGCCTAAGTCTAGCATGCCTTAGTCAAACAGTGTGACTTATGTATTATTGTAACTTCCAACATGGCCAGCCATAAGGCAGAATGCTTCAGTTAAACCATCACAACAAATGAATGTATTGCATTGATAGAAGAATCTGCTAAGTTATGAAAAATGACATAGGCAATTATTTTATTAAAAAGCAGACGAAATTTGATATTTGTTTTAAAAATTTCTCAAAAGTAGTAAATATGACTTAGGCAATTAGTTTATTAAGCTGACGATATATGACTCGGCTAATTTTCTAATTTTAATTTTGCAGCACCACATTTTCTGGTTTTTGAAACATGTCATACATGGAAACTTCAGGAATGGTGTGATATTATGTGTGATAGATACACTTGATGCGATTCACAATACACCACATAGAATAAGAGTCAACTAAAGAGTCCACTAAATGTCAGTTTGTATATGAATAGTATTTGATTTGCCACATTTTATTTTATAATTCTCCATTTTCTTTCAGCATAAAACAAGTATGTTGATATAATATCGTCCCAACACTTGTGATCATCAACATGCAACTTGGACACTGTGTGTATAGCTCTTAACGAAATGAAAATATTAAGTCCTTGTATAACATAATATAATCAACTCGTATGTGTTGACGCAACTCTAATACCAAAGTTTAATGTTAGATTAAAATATAATACAAATAATTATATAATATTGTTGTCCTGTGTGTATATTTTAGTGTGTACTTGTACATTAGGCGACAGAAAAAAGAAACCCTGTTCTATGGTGATTTCTTTTTAGGCCCCCAAAAAAAAGAGGTTTGTCTCAGATGACCCGCGCGCATTCCCGAAACCGCCCGCGTAAGGTTTTTTTTTAGTGGGTTGTTTTTTTTTTCATTTTTTTTTTTTTTTTTCAATTTTTTTTTTCAATTTTTTTTTCTTTTTCAATTTTCTCAAAAAAATCTTGCAAAATCCAACTTTTTGACCAAACAAATGACGATCAGGTCTAAATTGAAAAAAAAAATCAAAAAAAAATCCGCAGACCGCATTGGATTTTCAGTCTCTCATGTCATCTGAGACAAACCTTCTTTTTTTTTTGGCCTTATGTGCAAATCAGAGATGTAACTTTTCAGGTAATTACCTGAAATCAGGTAATTTTGTCCAGATTTTCTTAGTTTCAGGTAAATTTTGTCTATAGAAAGTAATAGGAAGGTCTGTACAAAGTATAGGAAAATGTACATTTCCAGGCTTTTTAGGTAAATGTGAAACCACCCACAGTTACATATCTGGCAAATGAACACCAACTTAAAGGTAGATGACCCGATCACATTTTCATAACACAGATTTTTCTCAAACATGAGATTTTCATATCATATGAAAGATCATATTTTTCTGATTAACATACTGAAATTTTGATGGTCCAAATCAGTATGATTACGAAGAAATCGATGAAATAACATTGAATTACAGCGAAAAGTGGTTAACCACCAATATAGTTTCTGTACAACTCAATGGGCACATTTCACGGCATCTTGTGCGTCTAAAATAAGAACCATTAGAGTTATGCAACTCAAACTTTGGAATACGACTTTTTTGAGGATGACCTTTAATTTCATGTCGAATAGAAAACTTCAAGTTGAAAATCGGAACATCTACCTTTAACCCTTTGAACCCGATAAATCGACCTATCGGAGAACGTTGTATAACCCGATAGGTCGAAAAATCGACCTGAGCAGGTTGTGTTTCCCAAACTCAAAGTATTAATTCGGATACAAGAAGATCTGTCATTCTACCTGTTAATGGGCTGGTAGCTTACATGCCCTATTTTTTAATTTGGACATACACTTTTGAAACAGTGGCATGTCTTCTATACTGGCTGATACATACAAAAAAAAGAGGTTTTTTCATCCCTGCCGCTTTCAGAAGGGACACCAATGCTGGCAATACACTCAAAGAGAAGATAAATGTGATGCAGCACATCAAAAGGGGAGACTTTGCGGCTGTGTGTTTTCAAGATATACCGGGTGGTTCAAAAAAAAGTTGACCCAAGTTCAAGGAATTTTTTTAACCACATTTGAAGTGTCAGAGAATATGTGTTTACTTAGTCTTGATCAGCAGTAAGTTTTGAAATTATCTTGAAAAAATGATACATTTATCTTGGTTGGTCCTTCAGATATGGTTCACTACAGAAAGTATGCACAAAGCTGCCTTGTCCACGGGAGCGTCCTTTAGTAGAGATGGAATGCACAAAGTGGACTTCCACACGATCGGTCACAAATTGTAAAAAAATGGAGAAAAAGGAGACATCTGAAACATTTGTCTGGTGCTTGACATTACCTACTTATACCTACGTTTTTTTGTTGAATGTGTATGGCACATATGGATAGAGATTGGGATATTTTGTCAGTGGGCTTTTCAATTCTGAAACTAGAGCATGATGTTTTGTTGAAGAAAACAACTAAATGACGCTCCCGTGGACAAGTCAGTTTTGTACATGTTTTCTGTAATGAACCATTTCTGAAGAACCAAACAAGCTAAACGTACCATCTTTTCAGGATAATTTTAAAACTTACGCTGATTAAGACTATGTTAACACAAATTCTCTGAAACTTTAAATGTGGTTGAAAAAATACTTTGAACTTGGGTCAACTTTTTTTTGAACCACCCGGTAGATGAAAACGGACAGAAGAAAATATTAAAGTTTGAATGCCTTGATCATTTTGTGATAAATGTGATGTCATTTTGAAGCTTAGAAAATGATTTGAGAGCATACATAGTAAACTCAAAATTGACTTAACCTGCAAAGTCCCCCCCCCCCCCTTTCTATGTGCTGCATCACAATTAAGAAATGTACAATATTATCAGCATTTTCTATAAGCTTTAGAAAATGATCAAATTTCATCGAAAATGGTCACATCTTGTTATGTGACCCAATGTTTCAAAATCCATAATAGAATAAGAATGGAGTGATTTTTGTGATGCGTGCGCACAAAAATCACTCCATTCTTATACATTTTCTGTCCACTTGTCCTGTGTTAAAAGTTAAGAATACCGAGAGCTTAGACCACAAAAACACACACCGTTCTACGGCCCGACCGACCCATTTTGAGTTGTTTGAAAATTCCTGAAAATTTACCAAAATATCAGTGTACTGTTGGTTTTTGGAGCTCGATTTCTCTGCCTCAGGTTTTGGATGGCACATCACCCCTCCCAAGTTTCTAACTCAACAGCACCCTGCTCTCAAGTATCCGTCTCGGCGGCAATTCTCATAAGTTGACAGCCGAAAACAAACGCCAGACCAACTCTACCAGAGGTCTGTTTGCCAGGGTGGTGTTTTCATGTCACTTTATCCTATAAGGCCATCTGTGATAGCTGCTATGAGGGTAGCCATTGCACACAGGATTAAATTGAGTTTTTAACACACGCGGCGGCTATTGGTTTTACCATATAAAACACAGATTTTAAGAAACTTTTCCCAATTTTCAAAGTCTATCTCAAGGATTACTGAACCAATATGAGGCATGTTTGTACTTATTTCAATGCATTTCACATGGTGATTCCAAATATAGTTTAACATTTAACAATTTTGACATTTTTGGAACAGTTTGAGACATTCTGGAATGTCGTCTGCAGACGCCTGCTGTATGGAAAGTGTTAAATAAACGGTGGGGACTTAGAGACGGGTAAAGAGGTTAATTGGAAGCTTCTTTTCATCTCAAAAGAAAGATCAAAGTTATGTAATGTTCACTTTAGGTTATCAATGGAAGCTCTGAAAACAAGTCTTTGGATCTTGAAATCACATCAAGATGGGTTGGAATCTTTTTTTCAATCTCAATAGAAAGATCAATGTTGTGTTATGTAGGCTTTCTTCTGAAACCAAAATTTCAATGTTGACGGGAAAGGGAATTGGTAGGGTCACCAATGGGCAGAATGTGAAGGCCCACATTCACACAAAAATAACAATACTAAATCACACATAGTTTTTTATTATTTATTAATATATTTAGAATTGAGATATATACAAATATTATAACAATTTAGCTGTATTTTCAGCTGAGATATAATAATCACACACACATTCTATTCTGTCCAAAATTAATAACTTGTGGTATCAACAGAAAGCAACCTGTTTTAGTGTATACAGTCCTCAAAATAAATATACTCTTAACTCAAAAACTGTACCTCCTACGTAACAATATTAAACTATAAAGTTGTGAGGAAATCTCTTCTCTTCAATTTGAGACATTATTCATTAAGATCGGTTAATAATTGAGAACACTACATTGATAAGGATAGAACAAAGTGCAGTTTACATTTTTACACTTGGGTTTTGAACACGCAGTGTGTGACAGGGGTGTGTATGGGCTACATTGATCAATTGAAGCATCCCCAGTCCTCATCTTACTATCAACCTGCGAGTTATCGCTACCAATTAATCAATAATCCGCCTATTGCTAGTCTGAGGCTGCGTGGCGACAAACAAAATGTTAAAATGAAAAACTTACTTGGTTTTGGTTTTGGGTACATAACTGAGTTAATATTCATTCAATCTTCACATGTAATATCTCAAATTGAAGATAAGAGATTTCTTTACAGCTTTATATTTTAATATTTTTACGTAAGAGCTATAGTTTTAGAGTTAAGAGAATATTAATTACCTGGTCAGTTACTTAATCTATAAAGGTATTGCAAAAACAGGATCATTTATTATCTAAAATAAACTGCTTTCAATCTTATAGTTTATTTATAATTTACTATCTTGGATAAGTTACAACCTTTAAGTTGTTTCCCCTGGCATGGAATTCACGCCATTGCGCCATCTTACATTAACAGGACTTTCAGATCATCAAATAAACATGCTTGAATAATTAAACATGCTCCAATGCACTGCACATATTCCCTTTTTTCATATTTTTCACCCCATCTCATTTATAGCTAATAGCCCCCCCCCCCCCCACCACAAGGTTTATTTCAGAAACACGCGCGCATAGGTATGTGAAATAAGCTTCAGTGCGTAGCTCTACGCGGCGATGCATTTTTCTTCCATTTCTTTTGTTCTCTGTAAGCTTGAATCAACATGAAAATATGCATAGGGTAAAGTCGCCTATTTTCGGTCAGCGCCTATTTTCGGTCACTTCGCCCAAATCGTGTAATGAAAATGACCTCGTCGTTATAAACTGACAGATAAAAAACTGCCGCATAGTTGATGCCGGTATTGCTTTTAAAATGGCGACAACCGATGCAATTACACGATTTTGGCCGAGTGACCGAAAATAGGCGGTGACCGAAAATAGGCGACTTTACCCTATTTGGAAACCAGCAAATTAATCGCAAAGCTTGTCACCAACAAGCGTATGGTCTTTGGCACCGTCCATTCATATACACATGTAATCAGATTTGGTGGGGAACTCTTTGTAGATAGTTCTCTATAAAAAGGTCAGGTTAAATATGGCCGGCTAAAAAAACCAAAAAAGACCTCATGGCTTATATTCTCTAAAAAGAATTTCAAAAATCGCACAGCACTTAGCTTTTTTGCAAAATGTTTCTGAGACAAACATTTTTTCCCCCTTAATAAATAGCTTTGGAAGCTGCCTCCCTTTCCCAAAGCTTTGTCAATGTTGGAGTACCGTATTATAACATTCTTTAGTCGAGGCCAACATGGTAACAACATGCAATGTCTTGTACCGTTTCAAATTATACATGTGTATGCTGGTGAAAACATGATGCTATAACACGGAAACGCTTAACATGTTAAATATAACGTGAGTGTCATTGTTCATGTTGCTATCGAGGATTCCGAATCCGACTATAACAGGATTATCACAATTTGCAAACCCTACAATACTGGGTTACTTTGTTTCTGAACCTTAAAGGTGTATGTTCTGATCACTTTTTTTGGGCTATGAATTTTTTTCATATCAAGATATTTTGATATCAGAAGAATCCCCACATTTTTCTCATTATATGTCTGTGAAATCTTAGGGGCCAGAAATGTTCCATTTAGAAATAATACTAGGCTAAAATGTGGTGAATTAATAACTGTCAAAGATGGTTAACCACCTACTTAATGGGCAAATTTCTTGTGACCTAGTGCTTCTAAAATAAGAACCATTGGAGTTATGCAACTCAAACTCTGGTATGTGACAATTTTAAGGATGACCTTTCATGTAAAATAGACAACATTGAGTTGAATATCGGGCCAGCAATCAGAACATTTACCTTTAAATATACAAATATTATAGTTTGATCAATATTAAAATTCATATGGAATATTGCACATTGATATAAAGCCCTTCTATATTTCAATAAGTCGCGTGTGGGCGCGCATAACACCTAGCATTATACGCAATAGGGTGCACTTTGCATTACTTGCGTGACTCATGCAAAAATGCCAACAGCGTTCATGTATGCTTGGATTACTTTTGTGTGTGGAAACATAAAACCCTCATATTTCTCACCAATTTGGAACTGACTATAATAGTAGTCTCTTGTCTTAATTATTATAAGGGATTTAAAGACACTGTTTTACACATAATAGGCCCATATTTAATTGAATAGAGAAATTTCCCTCCCCATATACTTTTTAACAATATGACAATCCAAACAAATCATGTTTTGATACATATAAATATATGCAGGCCACAACTAATTGCTAATTTTCAGAAATATAAAAACATTTCAAATGCATAGGCTTAATACAGATACACTGTAGAAGTGTATAAATCAAAATATACATATAAATCCAAAGTGTATGATAACATATTTTTACAAAAGGAAACAGTGGCAAACATTTTGGCCCGTATTCTTGTACGTAGTTAAATACGCTAAACACGCATCTAACTTTGACTTTAGACACATCGTTTAACTAGACGTAATTCGCAAAAATGTGTTTAACTATACGCCTTGAACTCACTAAAAGTGTCTAACTTTAAACATGGGTATGGGGGTAGTTTAAAGCGTGTTTAACTAATTAATTCGCTGAGTTTAAAACCGTGTTTTGTTAAACACATTGTTTAAAAAAAAGATAAACTCGCGTTTAAGTAAGACACGCGTTTAGTTGGACACGGTTTTAAGCTAAACAGTGTTTAATACGAGAATATGGCCCTTTGTTTTTTTTATTTCTAGCAATTTCCCAACATTTTTTCTTCCATTTTAAGATGGAATTAAAACATTTTGAAAATGGAAAGATCTTTAATAACTTTTCAATATGGCAAGTATTGTGGTCCGATTGTGCATATCGTCGCAGCTTCTTCATCCGGCCATTCAGCATGTATAAAGTAATACTTCTTATGTTTTACCTTTGGGCAGTCTTCTTTAAACATGTTCAAGGGCCAAAACACATCTATCACAACCTTGTAAGTGCTCTTGCCTCTGAACATGTTTAAAGCACTCTTCCTATGCATAACCATTTTGCAATTTTACTTTATACATGCTGAAGGGCCAAAAACACGAGGTTTTGACTGCAATCACCTTGTGACTCTATTATCTCACTGTGATGTGCATTTCATATAAATACTACAATTAAGTTTTGTTGCATAAAATGACATGGCTCACATAACTTTGTAAAATTTAACAGTTTCACACCATTCCTCTAAGAAAAAGAGGTTTTCTCAATATAGTACCATGCGCTGCACTTTGTCGTGTCAAAAGATTAAAGGGAAAAAGTGTACTTTAGGTCCCAGATTCTGGAATGTACTAGTATCGTCCGATACTAGAACACCCAGTATCGACCGATACTGGTACAGAGTCAGTGTTCCAGTATCGGCTGATACTGGCACATATAAAATGTCCCAGTATCGGGCGATACTGGAACAAAATTATGTTCCAGTATCGTTCGATACTGGGACAAATCTCACTGGTATCACGTGTACCAGTATCGACCGATACTGGAACATAAAAATGTTCCAGAATCGGTCAATACTGGAACACAATTTGATGCTCCAGTATCGACCGATACTGGAACAGTAAAATCGTACCAGTATCGACCGATACTGGCAACTTTTATGTTCCAGTATTGAATGATTCTGGTATACCAGTATCTGGGACCTAAAGTACACTTTTTCCGATTAAAGATCACATACAATTGACAGGAAATAGGTGAATAGCCCTTAAAATAGAAAACCAACCGTTTTTTATTTTGTTGGTATTAAAGGGGCATTGAGAGATACGTATGGGAGTGCGCCCTCAATTATCCTGGAAATCTTTTTTGCATCAAAGTAATACTTAGGCATGTACTAACTACCATCTGAAACAGTTTACCAACATTCGCCGTTCATCATATAAAATTTCATGATTTTCTTATCAAAACTAGGTGCTAAATTCGGAAGTTATGCAATCGTTTTACATGCATACTTCCGCGGCAAATCTCAACCCAGCAGTGCCGTTATTTGCTTATATTGGCATGAAGGCGATGTCGGAATTGTATGACATTTTGGATTTGGGATATGTTGATTATAGGTCAATAAATGCGTATGTGTTGTTTCCAGAGAAATTAGACAAATCAATACACGCGCGCTGATGTTGATGTGTGAATAATGGCACGACCCCGAAGGGGGAGTGCTATTGTGAGCATACCAACATTTGCGCAAGTGCATTGATTTTTCTAATTTTTCGAGAAACAAAACATACGCATGCATTGACCTAATTCATACACGACACTATACAAATAAAAATTCACAATTTAAGCATAATTTTGATCTATGTAAAACGACTAAAAACACTTTCACAAGTTTGCTAACACCCGCAGTGAAAATCGGCGAACCCGCGAATCTTGAACAACGAATCAAAACAAAACGCGCACTGCGTGATTTGAACGGCGCACACGCGGAGTGCAGTGGACACTTTCAATGCACTCCGCGTATTTGTAATTCCTGCTTCCTGATTGGTTCAACACTACATAGAGTGTATGAATGAATATCTATCTACGTTATTTGCTCATTTAGTATATCGATACATCTCTCAATGCCCCTTTAATGCAGGCACCAATGTGAATCTTGAACCTATCTTCCTCAAGCATTCACCTGTATTCACCTTTCTTTAGTTCATATTGATTAACCCTTTTTGACATTCTTGAATAATATGATAAGTCAGAACTGTGGATCTAGGATACTCAGAATATGATAAGTCAGAACTGTGGATCTAGGATACTCAGAATATGATAAGTCATAACTGTGGATCTAGGATACTCAGAATATGATAAGTCAGAACTGTGGATCTAGGATACTCAGAATATGATAAGTCAGAACTGTGGATCTAGGATACTCAGAATATGATAAGTCATAACTGTGGATCTAGGATACTCAGAATATGATAAGTCAGAACTGTGGATCTAGGATACTCAGAATATGATAAGTCAGAACTGTGGATCTAGGATACTCAGAATATGATAAGTCATAACTGTGGATCTAGGATACTCAGAATATGATAAGTCAGAACTGTGTGGATCTAGGATACTCAGAATATGATAAGTCATAACTGTGGATCTAGGATACTCAGAATATGATAAGTCAGAACTGTGGATCTAGGATACTCAGAATATGATAAGTCAGAACTGTGGATCTTGGATACTCAGAATATGATAAGTCATAACTGTGGATCTAGGATACTCAGAATATGATAAGTCAGAACTGTGGATCTAGGATACTCAGAATATGATAAGTCAGAACTGTGGATCTAGGATACTCAGAATATGATAAGTCAGAACTGTGGATCTAGGATACTCAGAATATGATAAGTCAGAACTGTGGATCTAGGATACTCAGAATATGATAAGTCAGAACTGTGGATCTAGGATACTCAGAATATGATAAGTCAGAACTGTGGATCCAGGATACTCAGGAACCAGCTTTATGCATATGTAATTACGGGTTGAGTTGTACAAAAATACAAAAATACATTTATTCCATAAAATATTTCATATACTAAAATATGAAAGTTTTGCATAACTACGGAGACTCTGCAAGATCTTTGTTAAGTAGCCTTCATAAGATGACGAAAAACACACCGACGCTGTTCTGTGTGGACCCGACTGACCCATCTTTTTATTTAAAGATTTTTTTTGTGGAAATATTTTCAAATATGTTTTGAAAATAAAAAAATTAAAATGTTGATATTTCTTGAACATTTTTGAAAGTTTTGAAAACATTTTAAATTTCACCAAAATGTCCGCCAAATTGTTGAGAAAAAAACCCAAACAGAACAAAAACGCCAAACTGACCTGAGAGGTCCATTTGTCGATAGAGGGCTGGTTTTTTTCAGTTACATATAAAGAAGAATGATTTGGTTTGTGTCTTACAGTAGCAGGTGTTCACATTACATTCAATCAAGTCCCAGAATTGATCGAAATTGAGGTCTGTCTATGAGTTCTTGATAGTCATATAGAGTAGATTATATATAAATTTATCATCACAATAATGATTTGTTATCAAATAAATTATATAATTAAGTATTATAGTGGAGTTCCTTTAGTATACCCTACCACTGCATGTCTTCTATGGGGACTTTCAAAGAATGACCTATACACAGTGAGGAATACAAATGGTAGGGTATTCTAAAGCTTACTCATTATAGTGAGTCCAGGGTGGGGTTGGACGGGAGGTAGCACTCAAATATGTAGGCAGTAAAGTGCAACTCCGCCACTATAGTCTATTCATCCATCACAAGACAGTGATGTAACTGCATATTCTACTAATTGCAGCACATAAACGTGTGCGCCTGCTTGAGGCGCTGGCGTATACACACGAGCGTATAAAGAGGGAAGACACATACGTGTGCGTAAATGCTGCGCCTGTAAATTTACGTCACTGTCCAGAGGAAGACAAATAGAGTATAGGTTGTTTTATGTTGGTAATTCTCAAATTTGAGCACCAACACATTGCTTCATCTTCCCTGAATTTTGAACAGGGAAGATTAAGCATGATGAATTAAGCATGATGAAATCACATAATATGCCTTTAAGTAAGTCAGTTTAAAAACTGACTTACTTAAAGGCATATTCTGTGATTTTCCAGGGGGCGCCCTCTACCTCGATATTTTTAGAAAGTAGATTTTCAAAATCAAGGTTTTTAGAGTGAAATTAGAGTACAAATAAACTGTTCGCTAGCGAACAATCTATTTTCAACCCTTAAATACCATGATGGAGAAGTAATTGGGAATTGTATCACTCTGAACTCAGAATATATTTATGATTTATGATCAGAAATGTAAATCTGCAAGAAAGTTTACTTTCTAATAAAAACAAGGGTAGAGGGCGCCACCTGGAAAAGATCACATAATATGCCTTTAATCATAATATCCCATTCTTCATATTTATCCTACCCATCATTTATTATCTTGGATCAATACATCTGATAAAGCTCTGAGTTGTAAACCCTCTTATGAGGCTGGTTTTTAACCTTTTTCCCCGTGTTAAGGGTTTGTTATAGGTTGTAAAGTACACATAGGTTATTGAAACATAATTATATAGGCCTACCTGATAGAACACAAAATATAAAAGATCTATCATTGAATTCATAGATTGGATTTTTCCTGAGAATTTTCTAGTGATTTTTCAGGAGAATTTTCCTGATCAGATTGATGTTCTTCATCGGATTTATGTCCTTCACTGGATCTCTTGTAGGCTGCATCCAGTTTGACATTGGTACCAACTAGGACATCTTTACTGTCACCATTCAGATAACTGTCAAGTTGCTCCTCATATGGTATACCTGGAAGAGAAAAAAAATAAAAATTCATCAAATAATTCAATAATTATGGGTTCAAGATTTGTACATACATAACCTAAATGCAAATAAAACCTCTTATATATCTATTTATGAATGTACATAACTGCTTTTTCTTTAAAACCATCAAACTACTTTACTAAAATGTAAAGAAATCTGTTTCTGATCCTGGAATGTTTAAAAATGCATTCTTATTGATTTCCATATATATTACAGCACCTGTAATATGTTCACTTGTGTTACTAGTTTCGAGCATAGTTAAATATACAGTGTCAAATTTATGAATGGGAAAATAGATCAAAAACTGTCTGACTTCTACTTCATTATGTTCCCACTCCCTTAACACTTTTGGACCGGTGATTTAACATTTGGTCGGTAATAAATCATCTAAGGATGTGTCTATTTCCCACTATGTGGTCCAATTAAAAGACTGCAAAGGACATAATTATGCCCCGAGGGCATAAACTAACCTGCATAACCCTGAAAAACATATTAGATGATTTATTACCGGCGAAATGTCAAAATCACCGGTCCAAAAGTGTTAAGGGATGGGAACATAATGTTATTTTCAAAACTTAATTTTGAAGTTATTAGGGATTCTACCACTCTGTAAAGTAGAAGAAGCTTTAGTTATGTTCATAAATGCAACTTGGCAATAAACCAGCCATAAAAAAATCCAGAGATATAGGGCCAGAAAAAGATTGCATAGTAGGCTTTAAGTACCATACAGGGTGTCCCTAAAAAAAGGGTGCACATGTTTGAGCAACTGGTTGACCATGAAGTCCTAAAGTTTGATGAAATATGGTAATACACACGGAAAGGGAAAACACTCAGCTTTCAGATGCCGTTTATTTGCTCTGATTTGGATTTGTCAATTCTGAGATATACCCAGTTTATCAAAGCTACCCAAAATCGACGTTGTGCCACTTTTACAAAAAGAATGATTATGAGCGTCAAAACGATACTAACATTGGTCTATCCATGGGCATCAATCTTCTCGAAACATTGGGTTGTGCATTTGACCAGAATTGTTTAAAAGAGGCTGAGGAACAAAAATGATGTCCTTGGCATATGTGGTAAGGGATTTCTACGAGCAGATATTATTTCTGGGTTCCTTCTGAAGTGCACGCCGCACGTTTTCAATGTGTTACTGTGTCCTGCCACTTTTTATATCTTAGTCTTCCAGAATGTTCTTGATTCATATTGGTGCTTGTACCATCTACCAAGTATTTCCAATACTCCTTTGTATAGGTGTATGGTATACGTGAGTGTTTGGGAAATGAATGGCAAACTCTCTGGTGACTTCTGCTGGACTTCTCGTTTCATGATTTTTTAAGATCATGAACACCCTCTTCTAATGAATTGAGGCCGCACCCAGCTATTTAGACGTCTGTCTTGTTTTGTTTTGAAAATGTAGGCCCAATAAACATTTTATGAAACCTCGTCAAAAGGACTGGTTCGAATCATGTAACAAACATCTTTATTATTCAGTTCTGCTTGGATACACAGGCACTCATTTTATTATTTAAACCTATTTAATCTCAATACAAAAATGTTATTTTGCATAACACTGGTGAAGGGCAATCGTACTTAAGTGGAAGTTGTATCTTAAGAGTAACCCTTTTAAACTGTAAAGTGGCACAACATCGATTCTGGGTAGCTCTAGTTAATTGTCCATATCTTAGGATTGACCAATCCGAATCAGATGAAATAAGCAGCATCTGAAAGCCATATGTTTGGTCTTTCAATATAATAATAATAATAATAATAAAACCATACTTATTGAGCGCATAACACAATTAAGTCCCTATGCGCTATCACAAACAAACAAACAAACAAACAAACAAAACACACAGTAACATGAGTAACAAAAGACAAAACAAAAATTAAACATTAACATTAAATAGGTAAGTTTTTAGCAATGATTTGAACTGTTCAAGAGTTTTGGCGGATTTAACATGATATGGTAAATTGTTCCAAAGTTCAGCAGAAGCATCTTGAAAAGAACGGCGACCATATGAAGTAGAAGGTGAAGACACATGCGCAAGAAGATATTTTGAGCCAGAACGAAGATTGCGAGTGGGCTCGTATTGTTGAATAAGATCTTGCAGATACATAGGAGCAAGAGCTCGAGTACATTTAAATGTTATCAGAAGAATCTTGTAGATAATGCGAGATCTGATCGGTAGCCAATGTAAGTCACGAAGGACAGGGGAAATGTGACAGCGAATCTTAGACAGCGTAACAAGTCGAGCAGCAGAGTTTTGAATCCGTTGAAGTTTTGAGATTTGCGTATCAGGGAGAGCATATATATAAAAAGTAAACTATTGCAGTTATCGAGTCGGCAAGTCACAAAAGCATGAATAAGTCTTTCCGTTGTTGGCTGATCGAGATAACGCCGGATTTGACCTATCTTATAAAGAGCATGAGAAGCCGCACGACAAATGTTGTTAACATGAACATCCATCATAAGATCGTTTTGAAGGATAATGCCAAGGTTGCGGGCACTGGAAGCTGGCTCAATGTGAGAATCATTGATTTTTACTGATGAAATCGTAGAATTTTTCCTAAAGCGGGATGTAATATGGAGAACTTCAGTCTTGTCATCATTCAATTTAAGGTCATTAGCTGTGGACCAGGATTTGATATCTGTCACACAAGCTTCCAGTCGCGAGATTGCACCTACTCTGTCATCATCATTTTTCAATACAATATATATCTGAGTGTCATCTGCATAAGTCATTTTGGAGATGCCATGAGAATCGATGATATCTTCTAATGGAGATGAATACATTGTGAAGCCTAAAGGGCCAAGTACTGACCCCTGAGGAACACCCTCATGCGGAACATGAACCGATGACTCGCGACCATTTATAATGACAGATTGTGAACGGTTGGTGAAATACGATTTAATCCATGAAAGTGCAGAACCTGTGAATCCATATTTATTTGAGAATCGCTCTAACAGTACTTGGTGATTTATGGTGTCAAAAGCAGCCGAGTAGTCCAATAGAATGAGAATGGCTTCATGACCCTTGTCAGCAGCGAGAAGTAGGTTATTATAGACACAAAGAAGCGCTGTTTCTGTGCTATGGTTACACCTATAGGCACTCTGCATTTTTCCATATAGGTTGTTCTCTGATAAATAATCTTGTATTTGGCCAGTACATGCACGCTCAACAGTCTTGGCAAGAAACTTAAGATTAGCAACAGGCCTGTAGTTTTTTAGAATTTCACGATCCAGTTTAGGTTTCTTGATGAGCGGTGTGATGTGAGCATGTTTCAGTGCATCAGGGAAATGGCCTGCTTCTAACGAAGAGTTGATGATTCTAGTGATGATGGGAATGAGTTCTGGTAGACATTGTTTCAGAAGCCAAGTTGGTATTGGATCCAATCCACATGATGTAGATGGCGATTTCATGATGATTTTTGTGACTGATTCTTCTGAAAGCGTGGAAAATTTGGACAACACAGCACTGGTGGATTCAGAAAATTGCACAGAGAGATGATCTTTAGGAGAGTTGTGGAGCTCATCCGTAATACGTTTAATCTTGTCGGCAAAGAAACTAGAGAAGCGTTCAACAAGTGGGATGTCAGATTCAGATGGTAAAACTTTAGAAGATTTTGGTGAGGTAAGTTTATTCACTTTTTGGAAAAGTTGTCGTGAATTACAGCCATCAAATTGCTTCTTATGGTAGTCACATTTAGCCTCTTTAATTAATTGGTTATAGATGTGCGCTTGCTCCAAGAAGATAAGTTTGTGAATTTCAAGTCTTGAGGCGCACCATTTACGCTCACACCGACGGACCTCTTGCTTAACTTTGCGAATATCCTCCGTAAACCAAGGGGCATGGGGTCTACATGTAATTGTTCGCGTTGTAAGAGGAGCATGCTTGTCAAGTAATGTTGACAAGACAGATTCATACTTGGAGATCAACAAACCAATATCAGAGAAAGAAGCCAAAGATGCACACAAAGGAGAATTAGATATATCATCACGAAAAGCGTTGACATCAAGTTCACGAAATGAGCGTGTTTTTATTTCCATTTTGACCGGATCTGGTCGTCCAATGTACAGCGAACATTTGATGGCAGCGTGATCAGATGGCAAATAACTGGTCTTAGTAATATTTGACACTAAGTTGTCAGATGCGCGGGTAAGAATCAGATCAAGGGTGTGACCATCACGATGAGTTGGACCTACTACATGCTGTTTCATGTTAGCAGAATCAATGATGTCACGAAATATTGATGCCTCACGATCAGATATAATCTCCACATGAAAATTAAAATCACCGGCAATCATCACATTCTCTGGTGTACAAGAGATACATTCAAGAAATTGGGAGAATTCACGAAAAAACATTGGTGCAGTAGATTGTTTGTGTTTTGTTCTCTGTGGACGATAGATAATTATCAGGCGTAATGGACTTTGTGATCTTGCTGATATGGATAAGTCAATATATTCAAAAGAGTCATATGTTAACATCTTACACCGAAAGTTAGAACTTCATGGTCAACAAGTTGGGTAAACACGTGCACCCTTTTTTTAGGGACACCCGGTATATTAAAAGGGAATTTTGTCATTCAAAATGAAAAGTGAGATTTTATTTCCATGCAAAAGTGCATTTCTTTCACTTTAAAATGACTGCTCACTTGATACATGGTCATTGCATTTAAATTTTATGTGAATGAAATTTAGGTGAATGAACTATTTATGATTTGATTTCACACTTTCTGTGTGGCAGGCGTCTGCAGACGACATTCCAAAATTTCACAAAATGTTTTAAAAATGTCAACATTATTGAATTTCATTACCATATTTGGAATCACCATGAGAAATGCATTGAATTAAGTACAAACATGTCTACTATTGGTTCAGTAAGTTCATGAGATAAGACTTCAAAAGTTGGGAAAGGTTTCTAAAAAGACTGTTTTGTATTATGGTAAAACTAATAGCCGCATTGAAAGTGTTAAAATACATACTGCAGACAAAATCCTAATTTGATATGACTTGTCACATATCACCTACCAAATTTCTTGCATATAAAAGCCACCGCTGCTCCATTGTTGATATCCATGGCAACCTGTGGTGATAGCTTGCCGCTAGTTTTAAACAGCTTGCCCATGCTTGGTGTTAGAATCAGTGCAAAATCTGATTGGCTGGAGTGCACTGTACCTCTGTAAAATAAACCACAACAACGATGCATCGTCAGTCAATATTGATGAACACAAAATGGTATCTCAAGATCAGCATGATCGATTTCATAGTGTGTTACAGGACTTCAAAATTGAAGAAACAGTATGGAATATATATATGACGATAATATGAAGTCAGTTTTTATGAACACAAGATGGTATCTCAAGATCAGCATGATCGATTGCATCGTGTGCTACAGGACTTCAAAATTGAAGAAACAATATGGAAAATATGAGGACAATTAGAATTGGACTTGAGTTTATTTTCTCTATCAGGATTTAGTACAGCAATATAGTGAAATTATTATTGGTGTCTGCAAAGCTGTGATGACTTCAATGAAGTCATTTGTGTTCTTGGTGGTGCTGTTTTGATTTCAGTGAAGTCATTTTATTATAGCATTAGTGAATTTATCTTGACTAAATTTCTTCAGTTATTTTTGTTGTTGCTTCGGTGAAGTCATATTGGCATTAGTGTATCTTTTCATTTGTTTGTCAATCTTATGCGATTACAAAATTGCTCCACTGATGTCTAAACTGAAGCCACAAAGCAACTTCATGCAAAAAAGAGTCTATTGAAGTCTAAACAACTTCCCTGCAGCCAAAATATATTTACTGAAGTCTAAGGTCCGTATGCACAAAACTACTTAAACCTGGTCTAACTTTAGACCTGGTCTAAATAGGAAATATTCCTCCCAGAAAGAATCTTTTTATGCTTTGATGAACTCATTCTACATTTCATTATTACAATTTAATTAGGCAACTCCAATTTTACTTTTGGACTGACTTTGTTAGGGGGCATGCAAAGAATATAAAAGAATAAAATGATCCTGCCAGAAGGATTATTCATCATTTAGACCCGATCTAAGCTGTTTTGTGCATACCGACCCTAATGTTTCACTTATGGCAATAATGATTTCAGTGACCCCTCATAAATAGCTACACTATTTCAATATGACAGCAGCAATTATACCAATGGAAGCTATTTGATGAGGGTGGATCAAAATGTTTTGTCATTTGGCCCCCTATTTCTGAAGATGGTCATACAATTTCAAAAACTACAGTCACATTCCCTTGAAGAAGCTACCCTTGACATCTATACTCTGTTGCATCCTCATCCTCCGCTTCCCCGAGCATGGCAGTATTCCAAAGTAGGGATTGTCTCATCTCAGAATATACCGCTTTGGCTAGGTCTTGGATCCTTGAAAAAGGTCTCCCAGCAATCTTTGATTTGATCGTTGAGAAAAAGCCAGAAGTTGCAGGGAGCCAAGTTGGGAGATTTGATTAGGGTGGATGTTCCATCAAATGGATACCAATTTCATCAAGGTTAGTGTGGGTGAGGCAAGCTTTGTGAGAACTTGCACTGTCCTGACGCAGCATGATTCGAAACAGTCTTTGTAGGATCCTTCGAAGGTAGGTAATATAGCTGCAGAAATGATAGTGGCAAATTCTATACAGCCTATATATCCCCACTAAATTTACATAGAGGGAGCAAAGAATGTGATATAAAGGATGACATAAAACAATAAAGACAGTATTGTCTTGTGTAGCTGGGGCTGACAGAACTTACTGATCCACCCTCGTACCAATGTACACTGTTGGAAGCCAATAGTACAACAATGAAGTCCATTAGTTTTTCTAGTGCAACATAGCTATCACAGCTCGAGTAATGGTCATTTTGAATGTCAATAACTCTTGATACACCTTTGTTTGACCCGTCAACATATCAACAGAATAAATATATTGATAACAGCACTAATGGTCAAATAGCATGAGTGAATGTTAGTCCTTAAAATAAGTAACTGACATTGTTTGTTGGACTTGATGGTATCATCAGCAGCAACTATCAAATAGCCAGTTGCTCTGTTGGGGAAAATAAAGTCTCAAAATATAGCATTCCCCACTTTAATAACTTTGAGCCAATAATGAAAGTTTGAAAATAATGAATAATGAATAATGAAATAGTCCCCTACCCAGTCATGAAAAAGTATGATACGGGAAACTGGGAATCGTATTTCATTAGCCTTATCTGGTAGCGACAACTCACAGGTCGATAGTCTAAGATGAGGATTTGGGATGCAGCCCATACACATACCTGTCACACCGTCCTGAATGTTCAAAACCAAAGTGTGAAAATGTAAACTGCACTTTGTTCTATCCTTATCAATGTAGTATTCTCAATTATTAACCGATCTTCATGAACAATGTCTCAAATTAAAGAAAAGCAATTACTTACAACTTTATAATTTAATAATTTTACGAAAGAGCTATAGCTTTGCAGTTAAGAGTATATGTATTACCTGGTCAGTTACTTATTTTGAGGACTGTATATACTTACAATATAGTGATGACTCTCCTATCTTCAGTAGGTTTTTCAAAGTCCTCAACCATCCTATGCATACGAGCTATGTTACCGGGCCAATGGAATTTCTCAGTGTTGATAAATAGAATTGGTTTCTGTATAGATGGATACATGGATTTTTCTATTGGGTACAGCCATGCATCAAATATCACTCCAAATCTGTAGCGGAAATGAAAAGAAAGTTTGTCCACTTTAGTATTTTGATCTTGATTAGTAGCCATTACATCTCACCACAATTCTATGATTTCATTCATTAATTAACCCTTAACCCTACTACACCACACGGCAACAGATTTTTTTCCTAAGTAGTTTTCCTCCGACCCCCCTCCTGGGATTTGAACCACGTACCTCCAGCACCAAAGCCCAACTCCATTCCAGTACACCACGGCTGTCAAAGGTACTGACTCGGCTCAGTATATTCGCCTCGTAATATAACCTAGGTCCATTTTGTAGCCCAAAAACTTGCACGCCGGGTTATAAAAATAGGCTGGCCGTGTTGTTGCTGTGTGGTGTAGTAGGGTTAGGGTTATAGGCACATCAATCATTTGATATAGGGAACTGCCCTCATTGAAAAAAATCAGGAGTGTGTTGCTTTTTGTAATAATTTTCTGTGTACTTACTCATAGCTTGAAGAAGAGAGCTACATGTTGAGTGTTTTGTAAATAATTCACTGGTTAATACAATTCTTGCCGGAAGTGTATTCCGACAACCTTCCACATTATTTCTAGACCAGGTGAACCATATCCACTGTGACAAATTAGATTATTAGCTCACCATAATGCTGATTTTAAGCAATCCTCTTTTGTTTTTGTGTTTATCAGGTGACATTTTTTTGTTTTTTGTTATTGCTTTCCAGGGCTGAAATGAATGACATTTTTGGTGATTGTTGTATCACTGACTTGCTTTCAGAGTTTGAAGGCATACTCACACATACAAGGTTTTGACAGAACGATCGATGATATGTATTTATGTTCAGTAGGCGGGTGGTCCATTGGTTAAAATGATTGAACATGTCACCAGTTACATCTGGATACAGCATTCACACACAAGTATGGTCAGGGCACAGAACACAACAGATGCTAAAATAACGCTCAAACCGACAAAGCATTCTCACTAAACCTGTACATTTGAATGACTTGCCTATGGTTGGTTTTGAATCAATGCAACATCTGATTGGGAGGGAACAATAACCCTTTCACAACTAAACCTGAATATATATATGAAACGCCAAAAAGAGGTATGTCTTACATATATTTGGGACAATAGCTAAGCTATATGGGTTTTTTAAAACCTTTGTTTAAAGAAAAATAGCTATGCTAAATGCAGAATTACTTTGTTATTGGTTTTTTTGCCGCTTCGCAGCCAATTTTGTTTCAATTTTTTTGACAGCTAAAAAACTCAAAAACCCCCCAAATTTGGGCTCACCGGATAGGGTTCTGTGGCAAAAGTGACTCCACATAATGCACACAGGGTATGTGAGACAGACATGTTTTTCTATTGTGATGACATTTTTCACTTCATTAAACTTACTTAAATCTGTCATCTTTAACAAGAGACACTAGCGATGTGGCTCCTCCAAATGAATGCCCTACTATAGCTACTTTGTCCAAATTCAATTTATCCTGAAAAAAAAAGAAACACAAAGAAAGATTATAATTTCAATATTTAACCACAATGATTGGAGATTCTTTTAACATTTTATAAAATATAGATGTGTTTTGCTGTAAATAATTATTTATAGGTCAATAAATGCATATGTGGTGATTTCGAGGGAAATTAGACAAATCAATGCACAGGCGTTGATGTTGATGTGCGACTAATGGTACGACCCCGCGTCGGAGTGCTATTGTGAGCATATCAACATTTGCACAAGTGCATTGATTTTTCCAATTAAATAAAACATATTCATGTACTGACCTAATTCATACACAACACTAGACAAATCAAAATTCACAATTTCAGCATAATTTTGATCTATGTAATAATGAATAACATCTGCAGTGAAAATCGACGAACCCGCGAAGCCTGAACAACGAATCAAAACAAAGTGTGTGGTGCACGCATTGACAAGAGCACATAGAGTGGGTTAGACACTTTCAATGCACTCCCCATAGTTTCTTGCTTGCTGATTGGTTATTCCCAACTACTAAGAGTGTATGAATGGTGTTTATATGTGATGCAGCACATCAAAAGGGGGACTTTGCAGGTGAAGCCAATTTTGAGTTTATTATGTGTGTGCTCTCAGAGCATTTTCTGATGACAATTGAGTAATCTTCCTCTCCCCTGGAAGTTTAACTCCTACCTTAAATTGTGCTGTGTTGAAATCATTGTTCATTGCATTAACTATCTCTTCTCCTTTGTGTAATTTGTGCATCAGATTGAGGGCTTTTGTACATTCTTCAGCTCTCTGGGTTACCTTGTCATTCAAAGAGGAAAAAAGTATTAAATGAAGAGCAGTTTAGGAATACAAATGTGTGAATTATTTGTGACACCTGATTTGGTATATAATATGTGATGCAGCGCTACATCAAAAGGGGACTTTGCAAGTGAAGTCAATTTGGAGTTTATTATGTGTGCTCTCAGAGCATTATCTAAGCTTTAAAATGACTTCAATTTTATCCAAATTGATCTAGGCATTCAGATTTTGAATAATACAAATTCATGACTAATCCGTCACATACGTACAATCATATATTTTGTAAACCTTTGATAAACATATTCAGCATATAAATCTTATCACATTTTCTTTTCCTTTTACCCATTTCATTTTCCTTAACAGTGGTTAATAAGTAAGAAATTGCATACAGAAGTAGAAGAAATGTTTCAAAAAATGTAAGGGTAGAATGAAGGAAGAATGAAAGTTGCCAAAAGTGGTTAAAAACAAAAAGAGTTCAAATTTGCCTAAATCTGATATGAGGGATGGGTATCTCTCTTTCGGGCTAAAATGTGAAGCTCGCAGAAAAAGGGCTGGATATATCAATAAATTCAACAACATGATATTCATGTACACCTTTTGTGGATGTATTCCAAGATCTATGTTTTGTTCAGTTAATTTGAAAAATGGCCACCGTATCAAATGTAATTTAAACATTGATTCCTGAGAGGTCTACAACAGTCAATGAACAATAGGGCAACAATATAAATGTCCATTTAGGCAAAGTTTTAAAAAAGTTTAGCGTCTGTAATTTTTCCCAAAAAAAGGAAGGAGGCCATTTTTATTTCTTTTTCAAAACTGTTTAGTGCGTAATCGCCCCTGTTTCCGATAAACTTGGTGAACCCTTAGAGGAGAGGACCTCTTTACATATTTGCTATTTCATGGTTTTGAGGGGTTGGCCACCACAAAACTTGTTTAAAATGCTTATAAAAAAGTAGCAAATAGCTGTTACAAACATCTCAACCTCTGAAACATCTGAACAAAAAAAGTTATGATGGAAATAAAGAAAAAATAAAATAAAATTGAAGTGAACCTAAAGATGGAAGCGGGAGGGGACCCTAGACCCGGGGTGGGGGGGGGGGGGGGGGTTACTCACGTATGTAAGGCATACGGGGACGTGCCGCTCCAGTGGGTCGTTTTTTCATGAGACATCCTTAGCCATGGGTAGGCTTTTCAACTGAAAAATCCTTAGACATGGGTCCTGTTATTGACACTAGCCCTTAGCAATGGGTCAGATTTCAGCACATTGTTGACGACGTTTTTTCCGGCGTTTTTCAAT
>CM069449.1:74076505-74532344 GCA_035610835.1 Ophiura sarsii | reverse complement strand
ATTTACCCAACACCGTTGGATAACATGTTTTCACCAACAGTTGAACAATTCCAGTTACTCAGCAGTTGCACAATTTTAATTACACAACAGTTGGGTATTATCAATTAACCATTTGTTGGGCATTTTGTGACTGTTGCTTAATTTGTGAATTGTTTTCATTATATATTGAGCATTTTTGTATAGCAACTGTTGCTTAATTTATCAATATAGCCATATGTTGGGTATTTTATTTGTGTCAAGTTTTTATTATATATTGAGCATTTTTGGTATAGCAACACGCAGTAGGCAAAATAATG
Organism: Ophiura sarsii; assembly: GCA_035610835.1. NCBI lineage: Eukaryota > Metazoa > Echinodermata > Ophiuroidea > Amphilepidida > Ophiuridae > Ophiura > Ophiura sarsii. Next base: position 74,532,048 of record CM069449.1, on the reverse strand, counting down.
TGAATTATGGGCGATGCAGCAGAGCTACATACATCACTTCATCCCGGTAGTGAACCGGTAACTTGTAATGGGAATTCTAGGCGATGCAGCAGAGCTACACACACTTTTCCCGTTCTGTAGTGAATCTGTAATTTATTTTAACATGTTATTAAACTATAGGCTTATACATGATATCTGACATCTCTTATAAATGGTGTTTTTATTGTGAACGTTTGCCAAACGTAGTCTTGCTATCTGGGTATGAAGGTATAAATAGTCCATATTATATAATACATAAACATATTTATGTGATTCTTTTGGTGCAAAATAGATCACATGACATGAACTATTCAGTATATGTCCATGTCGTGTATTTTTTGGCTATAAAATCGACTATTCAATATTCATCTCTAGTGACGTCGCTATACCACCGTTGAAATGATATTCATAAACAAATATATGTCAAACAAGGATGGCAATTTTAAACTATTTGTCAGTGTATTCCGTTTTGGATGCCAAGACAGAATAAATCTAATTGTGGTCCTGCGCTGCAAAAAGGCTGCTTAAATATTTACTCAACATTTTACACGACGTTGTTCAAGTATGCAACCGCTCAACTGTTAAGTAAAATTTTCCCAACACCGTTGGATAACATTTTTTCACCAAACGGTTGAACAATTCTAGTTACTCAAAAGTTAGGCAATTATATTCACTCAACAGTTGTTCAAGTATGCAACAGCTCACGAAATTGGCTTTTTTGGACAACAGTTGCCTAAAATTCACATGTGCGTAACTTGCATCAACTGTTGGGTGATTGTCCTCAATGCTCATGCAACCGTTGCCAAAGTGGAATATTTTTACGCAACATATTTTAGCAACAGAAACCGTTTCCACCAACATTTTAAGGACATTGTTTTCGACGAATTGCTCAACGCTGGGGATTTTTTACTTTTATACAACGCCTAACTTTCTACATATATTGAATGAATTTTAATCAACACGTCAACCAACGGATGATAAAAGTACTTTTAGCAACGTATTTAAGCAACCTTTTTGCAGTGTAAGAGACAAAACATACCTATCAATCAACTATAAACGTTCTAAATGTCAAACATATCTTTAACAGACTACATGTATAAACAATAAAAGTGATTGATTTGATATGAATAATATGCCGACGTCAGCCAGAACCAGATCAGGACAACCAAGCTAAACCCTCCCTTGTAGGGAACGCTGCAAAAGTCATATTTGCTCTTTTTGCATAAGAACTGAGAGATCTTAAATAATTATACAGAAATAAATGGAAGGATTCCAAGTCTCTCCAAGAGACAAATTTCTATTATTGTCTATATATGTTGGAACTTTCTGAAGGTTGCACATAAACATGATAAAGGAAACTCATAAAGTTACTATCATGCTAAAGATTTAACAAACGAGGCATTACTGTGGCATGAATTGATTGTAGCAACGATGTTTTTCTGATTATTGGTAGTCAAGTATTTTAAAGGCACAGCAATACATTCGAGTTGATATTGTGCAATTTGCAAGCCTAGACGAGTTTAAAATATTGCTTACAATATTATTGATACATGATAATACCACCATTTTCAGTATTGAAATCGTGCTCTTATATCTAACCATACAATTCGGAGTAAAACAAATAAGCATGTTTTATTTTGAGGGTAATTTTCCGTTTTCATTGTCCAAAGTTTCTCTCTGGCTTTGACCTCATCAGAACGAAAGTGAAATATAGATCAATTACACAGTAAAAACGCTGTTTAAATTGACGCTGTTTAAAATGATGTTGTTTAAATTGTGAACAATATGTTTAATACACAGTCCCCCAAATTTTAAACACGCGCTGAGTATACATCAAAATACTGTACAAACAACTTTAAACAATATTGTTAAAAAAATTCAAATTTTAAACAATATTGTTTTAAAAAAAAAATAACAAATTCACGCCAGAGGGGATTCCTTCCTTGACATAAGTTTAAAAGTTTAAAATTTAAACAACCTTCATTGTTTAAAACTTTAAACAACAGTTGTTCATGTTCACTGGTAAACAGCGGTTGTTTAAAATTTTAAACAACTTGTTTAAATAATTTTTTGCTGTGTATCATTTACTATAAACGTGTAGCCATGATTCGGAGCTATAATCAATCAAATGTTATGAGACTAACATTCACATTAGCGATGATATGAGGAGGAGGTAGAACTTATTGAATGACCCTCGTATTTTATTGACCAAAAAAATGGTATCTTTCCTGAAGAAAGGTGAATACAGGTGATGACTTTTGGGATGGAAATGTTGAAAAAACTATTCGGTGGAAATGGGCGAAATTTAGCGGGGTGAATCGGGCTTGGGGACGGGAGTCGTGTCCGGGTCCACCTGAGTGGAATTCAGTGTCTTAGATCACTCTGCCAGGCGTGAGATATAGGCCGAGGCGACACGGACTGCCAGCATTATACCTTTCAAATGAAATTTCATGGAGTGCAGGGCTTAACGGGTTAAGGAGGGTACATCCAAGACTTGACTTGCATGATTTAATGAAATGCGCATGTAGCTCCATTGATAATCATTTCGGTGTATACACTTTTATATAGAATTGAATCATTAAGAAAAAAGCCAGTTTTGAAAACACAGCAAGATTGTTTTTCTTGAAAATTACAACATCGCCCTCTAGAGTTGAATAAAAGAAATATTCGTTATTTGCTATGTTATAAAAATAAAACCACCGAAGTGAAGGAACCATCTTCACTTAATTACAAACATGCTTTGATGTATAAGCAGTGGCGTAACAGCCGGGGGGGGGGGGCAGGGGGGCACAGTGCCCCCCTGAAGGTGCTCAGCAGGAAATTCAAACCTACCCCCCCCCCCCCCCCCCCCCCCCCCCCCCCCCCCCCCACACACTTACGTGAAATCCACGAGGTGACTGACTGGGAAAAAATTTGGGGCAACCTTTTAGGAAAAATTCCGGGACGGAATTATTCTAACCAGGATTTTTTGGCTGTGCCCCCCTGACAACCAACCTCTGTTACACCACTGTGTATAAGGGATCACGTCAAAACTCGACCGTCAGGCAACCGCCGGTTACGGCCGGTTCCGCCCGGTTCTCACAAAACGTGTCGTCTGTTATAATATACACACATAATGAGGTCAAATAGTTACACTCTGGTGAACACGCGTGAGCAATAAAATCTTGAAGTAATGGGCTCTCAAGTCTCAGTTGACAACCAGTACAATACAGCTATTGATTTTCGCTGGGTTGGCTTTTTCAATCTGTTAATAGCTCAATTAACTTTTTAAAACTTATGAATGGTTTTTTTTATAGAACAATTATAGAGAGAGCTATTATGACCGCAAAGTAACAGATTGATAGTGTAAATTGGTCCGGTTACAGCATTAAGTCAACCGGCGGTTGTTCAGTGTTGCTTGCGCGAATATTCATATACCAGTAAAACATTTGACCTGAAAGAACCGGGCGGAACCGACCGTAACCGGCGGTCAACGGGCGGTCGAGTTTTGACGTCTTCTCTAAAATAACATCGATATTCGCGCCGTAAATCATGCCGTGGATCTATATAATACTTGTTATGCTTCAGATCTAGAATGTCATCATAACATCCGGTCAGGAATAATGTTTTGCTGTAGTTGTATACCTTAAAATGCTTAGTATACAGTGCAATAGACACTTATCAAACTGCGTGATACATTTCACGGACATAAATTATGCTAATGAGCTAATGAGCTAATTCGTGAAGGGCACCGCTCATTAAATGACGTCACTCTCATCATCGGGGTTTTCCGATGTCAGCGGAAAATTCCAAATCGATTCACTGGTAAATTGACTTCGTACATTGAACGGCTGCGCAGAAGATTTTACTAGCCAATGATTGCCCTCGTGTCAGTTTTTCTGTATTGGCGCGAATCGATATATCAACATATATTTTACCGGATCAAAATTAGTCCAAGCCAGTCGAGAGTAACAGAATTTTCAAAAATTTTCTTCCGATATTTTCGGAACTCCAAATTTGTAAGTTTGAAATTCTAGGTCGAGTAAAATGTTGTGCATATTTTTTGTCTGTGAGCTTTTGTGAATTTTTTCCCGAATTTGAGTATTTTTTTAATTGAAAATAGACAGTTCAAATTAAACGTTGGTTCCAAATTCAACAGACAGCACATGTATTTAGGTACACAGCAACAGCAATATTCAGGCACCATTTGAGAAAAAACTATGCCCAGCTATGCAAGGGAGTGTACGGGAAAGTGTACAGGCGTGTAGCGGGGATGAACATGTACACAAAAATCGCATCTGCGCATGCTCCTGTCGCGATCGAAATCCAACACACAAGCAATGGCGCGTTTTATAAGTGATGGAGCAATAATGACAAAGGTCAATTTAATTTGATTTTAATTTTAATTTTCATTAGACTACAAGGCCCGCTTAGCAGCGCTATAAATTGGTGCCATAAAAACCGTCACCAAATTTAATATTTGCCTTCCATCAAAGCTGGTTGCTATATGACATAATTTTCGTGTGCAACCAACCGGCTGTATTGCAACGCCCATTGAGTAATTTAAACGCATGAGCGTGGATGTAATTTGCAACATAATGGAAACTCACCCATGCACTTAGCAAGTAGTACCGCTCGTACACGCCCCGAATTTAAATAATGCACTGGGCAATCCTCTCGTAGTATTAACAACAATAGGTTTACCAGACCAAATTAATAGCGCTCCTAGGGCAATTTATGTCATGGTTATACTCTACCTCCCGTTTTGCCCATCGAAGATGAATATCAAAGACATTCAGTACTTTCTCTAAATACTTTCAAATAGCTCAATATATGGGCAATTACAGATCTGTATAAAGCAGCTGGAACAAAACCTTTTTCAAGGACATGTCTATTCTCCACAATTGGCACCTCATCCTATCTATTCTTTCATTCATCAGACATACACACGTTTTGTACCATGGGACCTTGCTAGTAGCTACCCTCAACACTGAACACGTGGGCTCTGGCAAAAAAAGTGAATGTCATGTTTTTTAAGTGTAACATGCCTCGATATTTCAGTCGACATTCGGGGCAATGCAAGTAATTGAGATCGGAATATAATACTCGTTCTTAATTAGACATATTATAATACACTAAAGCCATGTATTCCCGATAGAATATTTGGATTTGCCAGTGCCTGAAGGCCATGCTATTATGGAAATTAAGATTGGCAAGGTGAATTGAGAAACGAATGAGAATCAGACAACCAAACCAATAAGCACCTATATGGATCATTTCATTATGTTATTCCATGTACTAGTGTTGTCCGGAATTGATGTCAAATTACAAATAAAACCTTTGGGTCAAACTTTATTATCATGTTTCCGCATTCGATATGTATTGATTGTATGTTACCATGTTTCGCATTTGGTAAAATAATATCATGAAGTGTATGCATTTGTACTTTGTATTTTTGTATTTTTTTCTTTGTATCTGTAAATGTCCTTCTGTGTTGCAAGTTTAAAAATAAAAATCAGTAAAAAAGAAATTTGTTTTTCAAGAGGTTTTCTTTAAGGGGGAATGATTACGAATAATCGTCAACAAGAATGTTATTTTATTCATGAATTTCAATAACATTTGTAATCAAAAGTGAAAATGTACGTATAATTGTGCAAAATGCTCTTACCACTATTTGAACAATGTTCAAGGACATTAACAACAATTGTATTCAGGTCAGTTTAGATAAAAACAAATGTGAAGGTTCGTCTTAACACACGCTTTCACAATCCTGATCAAAGCTTCACAACTTGAACGATGTGACGTATGATCTCGGACATGTCGGAGTTTTAACCGTTTTCCACGCGGCAGGCAGCTGCAGACGACATTCCAAAATTTCACAAAATGTTTCAAAAATATCAAAATTACTGTATTTCATCACCATATTTGGAATCACCATGAGAAATGCATTGAAATAAGTACAAACATGCCCAGTGTTTGGTCAGTAATCTTTGAGATAGACTTTGAAAATTATGAAAGGTTTCTGAAAAATCTGTTTTGTGTATGGTAATAATAATAGCCGCGTGGAAAGCGTTAAAAACCAGCACAGTAAAACTCTAGCTGATTCTAGTTACATTTAAAATGTGTATGGCCGTGTGTTTTGAACTCGCCACCCTAATACCGTTGCATGTCCAGATTTTTACATTTTACACCATCTGAGATTCGAATTATCATATCGCAATAACTATTTGTTCTACCCCATAAAAAGTATATATTTTCTGAACGGTAATCTCACAAGGAATCCAAATATGCTATTGGAATTTAGATAAGACATAATAGTAACATGTATATGATTAAGAATGTTAAACAAATATCGATTTTTTTAACTATTTTTATTTAAGCTCAATAATATTTTTATACCTATCCCAATCATAATTTTACTGTGCATATTTAAGTTTCTCATGCAATTACCCATCAGAACATATAGTTGTTAATGGTAAACACGTTGAAATATACTATATCGAGTCGAAGTAAATGAGCACAAACGTTTAAATTTCATATTTATTAGAGTTTACAAGTATATTTTTGGGGGTATGCACCCTATCCTGATTTAAACGGCATTTTTGAATTCCCCTATTTGAGAGCTTTCCAAAAATGTATAATTTTGCTGTCATCGGTTAAATATTTCTTTTGTTATAGTCATGTATGTATAACCGATGAATTAGGGCAAGTTCACTGTGTAGCGAATAGGGAAAAAGCCAAGGACAATGCAATCGATTCATGATTACAATTGTTGCACAATAGTTGTCACATTTGTTGAAACAGAATCTTATAGAATATAAAATAATCTATAAAATGATACGCTGTCATAAGTTTATTATAAGTTCAATACGCTATGGATACGTCCATTCCATCACCGATGTCGACTTTTCCTACGCAATTCGTTGGGAAGTTGCACGTTCTTGGACGTTCTTGGGCTCTGACAATTTTCGAGCTATTTTTTGAATACGTCGTATACGTTCAGGCCACGTTCAGGTCATATGCCTTTACAGACCAAATACCCATCAATTGCTGTTTAAGGCGGTTAGTCTGCTGGCACTGTCTGCATGTTGACTAAATAAAGCAAGGCCACATGCATGTCATGCTTGTGGGATCTACATCAAAACACTCACAGTGTTTTAGGCCGTGACCACTGGTCTGCCTAATCTGGGTATTGGAGAATTTATAACCGGTCAATAGCTGAATCGCGCGTGTATGCTTGGATTACTTTTGCGCGCGGAGAGATAACCGAATATTTCTCGCCAATTTGGAACTGATTAAACTATAGTCACCATCCAATTAGTCTGATATCCGTGGAGGGAGGAGTTCTATCGGGGGGGGGGGGGGGGGGGGTCACATATCGCGTATTATATATGTGCCTGCCTTTTGGGGTGCTTTTTCGCAAAAAAGGGTATAGCGATGGGGTGTTTTCATTTCAGACCAAAGCGCCCAATTGGCATAAAGTGTGTGTATTTTGAGCCATTTGTTTGGTGAAAAGCACCTAATTTTGGTACATTGATGGGTGTGAAAATGGCTAGAAAACAGGTATAGAGAAAGTCAAATTTGACCAATTGACCTTGATGTGTGCATTGAACTACACACTTTTTATTGTTTGTAGAAAGCGTATTAGTTAATCTTGTTTATCTTCCCTAAAATGAAAGTAATCGACTGAAAAATAATCAAACTGTGACATGTTTTGTAAGTTGACGGTGTTTTCGCCATGGGATTTACACATGTCAAGTAATAAATACATGAATGAATGTAGTGAGAGATACAAGCAAGGCATTGTCATATTAAATAAGCCAAAGGGGTTAAAACACGGTAGAAATAAATAGTTCAGATGCTTCACACACTGAAATTTTGCGCAAATGAAATGTTCTAAAGACACTTTGTTTCTTGATAATTGCATTTAAAGGCATATTATCTTTTCAAGAGAGCGCCCTCTATTCATGACTTTTTTTTAGAAAGTAGATTTTCTTACAGATTTACATTTCTGATCATAAATCGTACATACATTCCAAGTTACAGAGCGATACGATTCCTAATTACCTCAAAATCATGGTTTTTTTAAGTAAATTTAGAGTGAAAATATAAACTGTCGTGTTATCCCGACAAGTTTATTTTCACTCTAAAACTATGATTTTGAAGTTATTAAGAATCGTATCGCCCTGTAACTTGGAATGTATGTACGATTTATGATCAGAAATGTAAATCTGCAAGAAAATCTGCTTTCAATTTTTTGTTCGATGTTGAGGGCATTCCCTGGAAAGATCACATAATATGCCTTTAAGGGTCATTCACATTTGAGTTCAGTGTTTTTCTTCTAAAGTTATTTTTTGCATTAAAATCAGTTATTTCAGTTTGTTGATATTCGGTTTTTCTCCAACATGGCCATCATTTTGCTGAAGACATGTATGTGCCCTGTTCAACATGTTGCGAACAGCTAGCTCTCGCCTTACTATTCCCCTGTAGCGGCGTGCGGATGTCACTTTGGCTCAGACACGTGCCTCCACTCCCTGAAGCAGTAGCGCGAGAGTCACTTGTCAGGGAGGGGGGGGGGGGAGGGGGGGGGGGAGGTATTTTTTCCAGTGAACACCAGTTCGACCCGGTGGCGTAGCCAAGTTTTTATGTAACTTTTTGATTTGCCGTCCGTTTCCTTTCCCTTTCCTCCTTTCCTTTGCCTTCCCGATTTTCCCGGTCAATTGTTTTTTCAGGCCCCCACATTGCCCCCTGGCTACGCTGCTGGTATTCAGATTTGCCTTTTCATTTTGACACTTTGGTATCAGAAGCTTATCCTAGAGTTAAGAGAAGTTATTTTTCAGGAACATTTTGACAATTGGTGTGATGGCAATGACCATTTTAGCAAAACCATTTTTACTGCGTGTAAATTACATTGGAATTGCAAAACAACACGGTCGCTTACAAAACTTGGCTTATTTTTTTGTCAATTTATTTCATTATTGGGGAAGATAAACTGAATTAACTACGTTTTATACAAATAACAACAATTTCATGGATCAATGAACGCATCAAGGTCAAATAGCCGTTTCAATCCGTGCACAGTTATTTTTTATTCACCCTGTATACTATACAGCAGGGATAGCACTAGATCAAAAATATGAGAGGTCCCATGACATTTTTCAGGACCCCGTAGGACTTCAAAAAACAAATGTAAGGGGTCCCCCAAGAGATTGAGGGGTCCTAAAGTTTGGCTATTGAAAATGTTACTTTTTACGGACAGTTTTAATGACATTATATTGTGAGCAAAGGATGGATATGTAATTTACAGAATTTCTTAAGGTTTCCATTTCGATACATCGTCAAATTTAAGGGGTCCCTTCAATTTTGATCGGGACCCGCAAGTCTTTCCAATTTGAAACCTGACGCGTCACTATAAGAAAGTAAGAGGTCTAGGACGCGCAGACGCGTCAGAATGCGACCCCTGCTATACAGTGTATAGAACACAGATTGAAAATTCTAAATACCAAACTACCGTGTTACAATGAAATCTTGAATCTTATACAAAGGTATCTTGGATTTTGTTATTTGATGCCCCGGGCATCAACTTTCATTTTGATATCATTATGTAAACGAATTCTATCCACTTACACTAAACGTATCTTGTTACAGGTTGTTTTGAATCAATATTTAACTTCTCTCTTGTTACAAAAGATATTTGTATAAATATATAAACTGCTCAAAAAAGTTTGGAAATATTTGTTCAAGCACACGATTTTCAAATATCGCGGGATATGTTCATAAGTGTCATTTAAAGCTGATGTGTTCATCTTTACAATGATATCCAATTGATGCAATCCCTTGTTCCAGTGCTCAGCCACATGCTTGAGAACATGCGGAGGTCGCAATCTGAAAGTGCTAAAATCAACACTATGTTGTGCTTAAAAATCAATACCGTAATTGAGGACCCTAGATCTAAAAGGGGGTCAAGTCACATTGAGAAAAATGGCAAAAACTGGGTTTCATTGTGTCCATGTGTGGACTTGACCCACTCGGGTTGTACCTCACATGGACTCTTACATAGCTTTACTACATGACTTAACTGTAACATTTGAACAGAGGGTGCAGAGATCCTCCTTGTAGCAGAAACTGATACTTAACTACAATTTCACAAGATTGTGACTTAACCCCCTTTTAGATATAGGGTCCTCAATTCATCACACTACACTGTAGTGGTCAATGTAACACTTCATTGAACAGACGACAAAGATGTTCTTTTGAGCACGAAATAGTGTTGATTTTGGCACATTCAGATTGTGACCTCCCCATGTTCTCAAGCAAGTAGCTGAGCACTGGAGGAAGGTATTTCTTTAAATTGGGTATAATAGTAAAGATGAACATATCAGCTTTACATGGATATAGAAAAATTAATGAGCATATCCCGCGATATCTGAAATTCTTGTGCTTGAAAAAATAATGAACACAACGCACGACGCTAATATAACTCAAATTTAGTTTTATTAAATTCTCATAGTTTGATACATATTAAAACGTAAATACAACCAATATAATATATTATGTTGTTATTGTTGTTGTTTATCATCTGAAACATTACATTCGAACAATGTATAAATTAAAACATCTCTCTATGTATAAAACTGATGGTTTATAGTCAATGCTTCGTGTTATCGTCAGTCCACCGTCATTATGACGCAATGGGTTTCATTGTTATTCCCAACGTCTATCACACCCACAGAGTTATTCGACCAAGACTTCAATTCCCAAGTATTTCCGCATCCACGCAATGACCTGTTTAAATGTAACTCCTCTATTTGATGGCACTTCCGACCACGCGGCGCACAATGTGACGTCACTTACTTACAAAGAGGAGTCGGAAATGTGATACCGCCTTAAACACGACCGTGTATATAAACCAATTTGTTTCATTATTTCAATACTTGTGTACGATTTAAATGATCGTCGATGACGTCATATATATAAATCAGTATTACATCGATGATATTTGATATAGTTTTGAATCAATCGATCAGGGAATTATATAAAATATGTATTATTTATATCCACGCGAGTAGTACTTATTTTCATTCATAATCCAAGAGTATCAATTTCGTCTTCAATTATGGAATTTGTTATAAATAAATAGACGAAAACAGCTTAACAGATGCAAACGAATGGCTGGTGTAAGATTTGCATTAATTTGGAGTTTATTTAACACTTTCCACGCGGCTATTAGTTTACCATATACAAAACAGATATTTCAGAAACCTTTCCCAATTTTCAAAGTCTATCTCAAGGATTACTGAACCAATACTAGGCATGTTTGTACTTATTGTAATGTATTTCTCAAGGTGATTCCAAATATGGTAATGAAATTCAATAATTCTGAAATGTTTTAAACATTTTGTGACATTTTGGAATGTCGTCTGCAGCTGCCTGCCGCGTGGGAAGTGTTAATAGTTAATAATCTTAGATATTGCTTGATATGAATATCTATACAAACAGAAATCAACAGAGACTAAAACCTTATAATCTGGTGTTCAAGTTACACCATCTTCAATTGGAGTACATGCCACTTGCTAAACATAAAGGCCCGTATTCTCGTACGTAGTTAAACACGGTTTTAAGCTAAACCCGCGTCTAACTTTGACTTTAGACACAGCGTTTAACTAAACGCGATTCGCGTACATTTGTTTTACTTAAACACGCGTCTAACTCACTGAAAAGTGTCTAACTTTAAACATGGGTATGGGGGTAGTTTAAGGCGCGTTTAACTTTAAACAAATACACGAAATGTATGCCTCGAATGATTACTCAACCGTGCCCGGTGTAAGCTGCCAAGCACATCGTGTAGTATTACAAATACACGTGCGTTTGAGGTTTTCAGTCGATATCTATTGTAACCCATTAGGGCCACAACAAAAATAAATACCTGTATACAGTAACGCACAATCACCCTGGGGACGAGATGTGCAGAGTTTAAAACCGTGTTTAGTTAAACACGTTGAACGCGTTAAACGCGTTTTAGTTAGACACGCGTTTAGTTAGACACGGTTTTAAAAGCTAAAACCGTGTTTAGTACGAGAATACGGCCCAAAGTCTATTGAGGGGAAGAATTTATATTATAAGTTAGAATCAACCGGGATTTCATGCTAATAATCTAATACTGTTTGACCAAAACAGTTTTGTTACAAGAGATGAGACACATTTAATACGATGTCACAAGGATGATGGTAAAATCAAAATCATAGAAGTATTGCACATAATACAAAGAGTTTCTATAAGTGCGCACATGTACAAAAGCAATGGTTGTTTTATTGTGGATCTGCAACTTACTCAAAAAGATTTTCTAATTATGTTCCACTATCTAATCACTTTCGCGGCGATTTAGCTATTGACCGGTCATACATTCTCCAATATCCGGATTAGGCAGACCAGTGGTGATGCCCTAGCACTGATTTGATGTAAATTCTACACGTGGCCTTCCTTTCGTCAACAAAGACAGCAGACTAAAGGCCTAAAAACAGACATTGTAGCCTCAGTGTCTTTGGCTTGTAATACAGATGTGTTAAAGGCATATTATGTGATCTTTTCCAGGGGGCGCCCTGTATTCATGATTTTAGAGTGAATTTAGAGTGAAAAATAAACTGTCCTGTTTATTTTCACTCTTAAAGCATAATTTTGAAGTAATTAGGAATCGTACCGCTCTGTAACTCGTAATATATTTATGATTCATGATCAGAAATGAAAATCTGCAAGAAAATATACTTTTTCTAAAAAAATCATGAATAGAGGTTGCCCCCTGGAAAAGATCACATAATATGCCTTTAAGCCAGTGGAACAGAATGACGCTCACCAAAGACATAATAGTTTACAACTCATGAGAGTTTTCACCTTTTTCCAACTATATTATTTTTATTATTTTTTATTTCAAAACCTTACGTCAATTCTTTGGTTTACACCATTGTTTTGATGTACATGTATGTCAATCTGTAATGTGCTACTGGCATAAATAAAATAAAACTCTAAATTATGTCATAGTCATTGTAATGATTACCGGTTTTTGCGTGTGTATTGGTCCAAATGGCCATTCTGAAACGATGCATCATACCCCAGGGTATCATATCAACACTCCCAGTAGAACAGTCTGATAATTGCATTTTACGCTAAGAGCAGAAATTGCAATACATGTTATAATCCCATAGGAGATAATTTACTGACAATGCATTGCCTCTAAGCTCCCATCAACAAGGTAGGATGATTGTAGTAAGACAACAGAAGACCTACTTCATAAACAAACAAAACATAGGAATTTTCACCATCAACTCTTATAACACTTTCGACGCGGCTATAGTATTAGTTTACCATATACAAAACAGATTTTTCAGAAACCTTTCACAATTTTCAAAGTCTATCTCAAGGATTACTGAACCAATGCTAGGCATGTTTGTACTTATTTAAATGCATTTCTCATGGTGATTCCAAATATGGTAATGAAATTCAATAATTTTGAAATTTTTGAAACATTTTGTGACATTTTGGAATGTCGTCTGCTGACGCCTGCCGCGTGGAAAGTGTTAACATTCGAAAATGGACTATAAACAGTTATATCGCAATTTTTGTCCCAATTGTAATCTGGTATAATGTACTCTACGTTATCCGCAACTCCTGCCTGAATACATCTAGGTGACTGTCTGCATTGACATTGCAATTTATGATATTCCTTAGATAATAGCATATCTCTCATTGGTGATGTTAACCTGAAGAGAGAAAACAAAAAACAGAGTAGAAGTTACGCACTGAAAAAACTCTCAGCTAATCAGCTTAGACTTGTATTCTTCACAGCCAGTCACACCCTTTGTCCCGCAAATTGCGGTTATCACTCCAGACCCATTCATCTGTCTCGTTCAGATAGCACACAGTTATGACAGTAATCACACACAAATCAATGATTCCTATACCTAGTGCAACTTTTCTGTTGCTATGCGCGGTAATTGAAATCGCCATAACTATAAAAGTATCCATTCGATTTTGTTGAATGAGGTATCAAACTGCGGAGAAGAGATTTGCTCATTTTCTGTTTATCTCAGATTTTTGGTACCGATCATATATTTTAAATTAGCCAACCTCAAAGCACCTGGTCAGGGACTTTATGTGCTAGGTGTTTATGCCTACATACATGTTGACGTCCGTGTTTAGAACAGCATAGTCTCTAGATATGTACAAACAAAGGAAAACATTGTTTGAGATTTATCAAATACCAATTATATGTGTACCTTTCAGATAATAGCATATCTTTTGAAAAATAAAAGAGTTATGTCGCATTATATGAGCGATTCCACTGTAACTCACGTTACGTTAGCGCGCCATTCTTTATTCTCCATTCTCTAGCTGTAAGAGATAGGGAAGAGCGGGGAGTGTACGCCCTATGGGCAGGTTCGCCAACCACGTGATTCTCATCTTTGCGGCCACTGGTTGAATTTGGCGAACACACAATAGATACAGTAGTATGTTGCAAGCTTCCCACATAAACGCGACAGATCACCGTAACATGTTTGTTAACTGATCATCCAAAAACAAGTTTTGCCTCGCAAAAGTGAATTATCTTCCATTTTTCATATTGATTTTTTTTCCAAAGATATTCGCAGAAAGGGTTTTAATGTAAATTATCATTAGGTAGGTATGAGATTGATTATGGATTTGATGCAGTTAACAACCCATCAATGTTTGTGGGACATCCGTGGTATCGGTCAATGCACTTATTGCGCTATATGGGGCACATACGCCCTATGATGATGGGGCAGGTTCGCCAATAGGGATTTATAGTTATGATTTTGCATAATTGAAATTATAAAAATAGTTATCAGGAATGGAGTAACACTAATAATTAAAGGATAATATTTCAAAATGTGGTATTTCTTATTACTTTTAAATTCTAAACGAGCATGTTCCGCAAAACTGCCCTACCCCTATATTTTGGACCCCTAAATATTTTATTTTGGAATAAAATAACGAAGAATAACGAATCTATATGTATTGGATGGTATGGTACTTTGTGTAGCCTTATTCTAAACCTAGGGCGAACTTGCCCCGGCCTATGGGCGAACCTACCCCGGCGTCGGTCAAGTTCGCCCTTTTGAGACACTTGTCTTTATCATTTACTCTTGCCTTTACAGTAAGGCCTAGAGTACTGAGATCATGGTCGTATGCAGCGTGCAATATATAATATTTTATTTGTGTAGCAATTTCAAATATTGCATAGCATTTTATCACATCTGTATGCGATACAATGGGAAATTGATTAGCAATTCTTCAAAATTGTGTAGCATTTTTTTAGTATTGTAATATTTTTTTAGCAAGTTTTCATATTTTGTATTATTATGCCTTGAGTTTTGCTTTTGTGCGAAAACTAACCAATCCACAATTTATTGGTCACTATTGTTAGCAAGTACTATACTAAGGTTTATAATACTAGAATAATAAAAAATAATTCAAGGTCGGCTTTTTTGTGTATTGCAAAATACTCGGTAACACGCGTTACGGTAACACGTTACACTTTGTCCAGTCATAATTTACTTGCATTTGATACTTTATTTAAATTTCAAATTGAAAGAAATCTTAACTTGTACAATTGGACTAACACATAAACCATAAACAGTTATAAATAACGCTTACAAAATTAATTGAGGTTTAAGAACGTTTTACTGATTATGATTTCGGTAGAACGCGTTACGAAATTTTGATGGCTCATTGTGAAGTGGTTGTTATGAATTTATCTTATTGTTTACTATATTAACATAGGGCCTTGCTAGTATGATTAAAACCAAATTATTTAGGAAATTTATTTTAAAAAGTGCTGTTCCGGTTACCCGTGTTACCATTCTCGAAGTTAAAGAGGTCAATTTTTGTCGCAGTAAACAATAGCCAAACGTTGTAAAAAGAAATCCTAGCCCTTACATGAGCTTGGAATATGAGGGTAAAATAAGTCACTGGGAACAATTTTTAATTTTTGTGTGTTGCGTCTCGTCGTACATACATAAACTCCTAACAAAAAGTATCGAGACACTTAAAATGAGCCAATAATTAACGGCCTGAAAGGGTGCAGTGCATGTTCTGCGTATACTCACATCTCGATTATTGAGATGTGATGTTGCGTAGCGGAGTTATTGTCATTTCAATGGTCGTAGGTCTAGTTTCAAAAGTGACAATCATCCCTAGAGAATGATCAGGTTTATGCTTTACACACGTGTACAAAATTCTTCATAGGGATGATTGTCACTTGAAACTGGACCATTGAAATAACAATAACTCCACTCCGCAACCTCGTATCTCAACAATCAAGGTATCAAACATGTCAAAGTATGCAGAACAAAAGTATGCACTGAGTAATTTGCTTCGATTAACCCATACCCTTTCGGACCGTTAATTATTGGCTCATTTGTTAAGTGTCTCGATACTTTTTGTGATGAGTATATTCTATGTGTGAGAGGTTCTTTGATTTAAATGAACTCCCCATACTAATAGTATTTGTTTTTCTTTCATTTATAGTTTGACGCTGTTCTCTAATGTTTGGGCTATACCTTATTCTGATGTCACTTTCATCGGTATTTTTAACCTTTGACCATTTGTGATTCTTGTAATATGCATGTTATCTGAATTGTAGTGAACCAATTGATTGGCCCATCAGAGCTCTTTGTAGAGAGTTACCATTTTGATTTTTAATCACTCAGTTCATAAATCTTGTTAAGGGGGGACTCAAGGAAGTTTTTGACTTGAGTGCACATAAAACCAAAACATAACTTCCGGACAAGATGCTATTGTGCTAATTTATTCAAAATGTGTATATCATATCAACATTCTATTTGGTGTTTTTTTTATCATGTAAGGGTATATACGTGTTTTTGTGACTTTCTCCATAACCTATTCTAGCGAAAAACAAAGAGAATCAAAACTATGGAACACGTTGTTGTAGCTTAAAGTGGGATTTTGTTAAAATATAAATCACTCATCGTATTTTCAGACTAGTTTAAACTATGAAACTTAAAACCGCTCGGGGTATTGGTTGACTACGAATTGATTCGTGTTAAAATATTATATTTCCGTAAAAAAATATACTTTGATTCTTCAACAAAGTAAAATATTAAATTCGAGTACACACGCACGCATAGGGACGTGTCTATTACCTCTGGTGGCCCAACGTTGACACAGATGAAAATTTATCAGATCAGCCAGCCAACAATACTGCGTTTTTTTCATACCGTGGATTAGCTTTAAAATACCGAGTTATACTAAAATTGATGTAACATATGACGCAATAGTCGAATTCAATTTTGGTTGTTGAATGAAAGCCAAAATGTGTTCTTGCCGGCACTAATGTATCATCTTCAGGCTTGACAGCTTTGTGACGCTTTTGCTCAAAAGTGCGCGTTCTTTCTGACTCACCCTGTATTGAATTTCTTTTTATTCTTGCAGTACACATACAAGATTTAGAACAATTTTCAATATCAAATAATTCTCGACGTTTTCGAAATTTTAGGCTATGTTAAAATAAGGAAATTAAAGGTAGGTGACCCAATTAAACGTTTCCTCATAGCATTTACTATTTTACAAGAGTCATATTAGAGCCAACATTCAATCAAAATGGCCGCCACACAGGGAGGTAAACTAATTCAAATGTTTTCAATTTAGCTGAAAATTGTTCGTCTGAGCACAAGGATTTAAAAATGTATAGTATGCCCTACTTCCGTTGTTTGGTTAACGGGGCATTGAGTAAAACGTGAAAAGGTCAAGGACCTTCGCATTTGGGGTCAAATTGTTAAATTGCTCCGTTTTCGACAAACGATATCTCAAATTGTTCATCTGTTCACAAGAATACCAGAAATTATAGTTTTTACTGTCTAGAATATTTATTGTGCCTTATACAGGGGTCAAAAGATCACATTTGAAAGACGTCGATCTTACGTTGTACCACTGGGATGAAACTTGACCATTTGACTGAACCCTTGTACGTGGCACAAAACGACCCAACAAGTAAAAATCTATCATTTCTAAAATCCTTATGATCAGACGAACAATTTCTGATATTGTTGTCAACATCGGAGCCAGTTCAAATGTTTTAACCCCCAATTGCATGCAAAGGTCGTTGACTCTTTCGCTCCATACCTCTGTAACCAAACATCGGAAGTAGGGCATACTATACATTTTAGAATCTTTGTGCTCAGATGAACAATGTGGTATGCTTTTCAGCTAAATTGAAGACATTTGAATTTGTTTACTCCCCCCATGTATGGCGGCCATTTTGAATTTTGGCTCTAATTTTAAAATATGACTCTTGTAAAATAGTAAATGCTATGAGGAAACATTTAATTGGGTCACCTACCTTTAATTTCCTAATTTTTAAAGCCCGATTGACTGACCTGAACTGAGAGGTCCGTTTCCTCGTACACAGCAGGGTTTCTCTTCCGTAGCCTTAAAATCTTCACCAATTGCTAGGAGACTGTTTCTAGAGTTCTGTTACACCAGTGATAGTTCAAATTCAGTTCCAGTATTTTCTGGAAAATCAACACTATTTGAAAGTCCCTATTTCTCAACAACAAGTTGTAATTGTAATATGGTAATGGCCCATTGCATTTCCGTTGTTATTGCCCGTTGTTTTCGTACTTACCATTGCACCTGTAGTAATATCCTATTGAATACTTTGGTTTGGTTGTATCACACGTACTTACCATTGCACCTGTAATAATATACTATTGAATACTTTGGTTTGGTTGTATCACACGTACTTACCATTGCACCTGTAGTAATATCCTATTGAATACTTTGGTTTGGTTGTATCACACGTACATACCATTGCACCTGTAATAATATCCTATTGAATACTTTGGTTTGGTTGTATCACACGTACTTACCATTGCACCTGTAATAATATCCTATTGAATACTTTGGTTTGGTTGTATCACACATACTTACCATTGCACCTGTAGTAATATCCTATTGAATACTTTGGTTTGGTTGTATCACACGTACTTACCATTGCACCTGTAGTAATATCCTATTGAATACTTTGGTTTGGTTGTATCACACGTACTTACCATTGCACCTGTAGTAATATCCTATTGAATACTTTGGTTTGGTTGTATCACACGTACTTACCATTGCACCTGTAGTAATATCCTATTGAATACTTTGGTTTGGTTGTATCACACATACTTACCATTGCACCTGTGGTAATATCCTATTGAATACTTTGGTTTGGTTGTATCACACGTACTTACCATTGCACCTGTAGTAATATCCTATTGAATACTTTGGTTTGGTTGTATCACACATACTTACCATTGCACCTGTAGTAATATCCTATTGAATACTTTGGTTTGGTTGTATCACACGTACTTACCATTGCACCTGTAGTAATATCCTATTGAATACTTTGGTTTGGTTGTATCACACGTACTTACCATTGTACCTGTAGTAATATCCTATTGAATACTTTGGTTTGGTTGTATCACACATACTTACCATTGTACCTGTAGTAATATCCTATTGAATACTTTGGTTTGGTTGTATCACACATACTTACCATTGCACCTGTAGTAATATCCTATTGAATACTTTGGTTTGGTTGTATCACACATACTTACCATTGCACCTGTAGTAATATCCTATTGAATACTTTGGTTTGGTTGTATCACACGTACTTACCATTACACCTGTAGTAATATCCTATTGAATACTTTGGTTTGGTTGTATCACACATACTTACCATTGTACCTGTAGTAATATCCTATTGAATACTTTGGTTTGGTTGTATCACACGTACTTACCATTGCACCTGTAGTAATATCCTAATGAATACTTTGGTTTGGTTGTATCACACGTACTTACCATTGCATCTGTAGTAATATCCTATTGAATACTTTGGTTTGGTTGTATCACACATACACCTGGCACGGTATTTATGGTGTAAACATCCTGAAATGATGTATAATTAAGGTAATGTACACATAACTGGAATATGTCTATGGCCGGGCTATGGCTCCAGGGGGCGGGGGGGGGGGGGGGGGGGGGCATGGATTCTTTCACACCGGCCCTTCCTGAGAGGTCCACCTAACCGGTACATGTACAGTCATAAATAAAGTATATACAGGTAATAAATGGGCTTCTAACTCTAGAAAATATATCCTACCTAAAAATATTAAATTATAAAGCTGTTGACAATGTTGTCTTCTTTAATATGAGATATTGCACGCTAGGATCGGGTGATTATTGAGGAAGTGACACTTCAAATTGTAAAATGAAGTCCGATCTTCATTTTCACATTTTTATTTTCTACACGCGGACTCATCTACGGGTACCTTATCGATTACCGGTAGTGCAAATGGGGATGCGTGCGCAGGTTGGACAGTCCCCGTATTGTTCCCCGTATTGTTCCGATGGATCAATACGCAACACACACGTACCCCGTCATACTCTCCCCGTGTTGAAATGTAAAATGTGAAAATGAAATTGTGACTTTACCTTACATTTTGGATTGTCACTTCTTCAATATTCAACCGATCCTAGCGTGCAATATCTCATATTGAAGAAGATAAATTTCTCAACAACTTTATGATCTAATATTTTTGAGTAGGTTATATACTTTTACAGTTAAAAGTCCATTTATTACCTGTATAGTTACTTTTTTGATAACTGTAGAACATTCGTCACCTTTAATACTGTTCTTGTCTTCATATAATTTAAAGGAATATTCGAGTGTTATTCAATAAGTTATACCTCCTTCTTCACAACTTCGCTATTGCATAGTGTTTGTCGCAAGAAATGTGTCATGGATATGTAGCTCTGCATCTCAGCTGCATGTCATCATCAGAGAATGATGATTCACTTTTGTTCTGATGTGGCTAAAGCCGGAGAGAGATTTTGCACGACGGAAATGGATAAATACCCTCAAGATAAATACATGTTGTTTTTTTCTTTAAGGTTTGTATGATTAAATATAAACGCATGATTTTGATATTCGCATAGAAACATGATGGATAATATATAAAGGTGATATGGTATTGGCTTATACAAACAAAATTAAATGCAACATTAACTCTTGTAGCCTTGCAAATAGTATAATATCAAATCGGATTGCTATGCCTTTGGCATATTGGAACACTCCTAATAATTTATATTTATTGTTACAAAGGCATGTCATAGTATTACTTCGCACGTTGTATCTTACACATTGAAGTGTTCTCTATATGTCACCTTCAGAATAGTCAACCATGTAGTCAATAGTCATCATAGTTGAAAATGATCTCTTGAGAGACTTGGAATCACACCATTTAGACCTGTACAGGATGTCTCAGAATGATTGATATCGTTTAACTATGGTACTATTGTTCCTTGTCCAAGGAAAATTGACAACAGTTTTTGAATATGATGCGGTTTCCGGTGCTGTTTGTAAAAGTTTGTATAACAACATGCTGTTAACATGTTTTAAATGAAACAAGTGGTCTGTAATAAGGTGTGGCGATTAATAGCGATTACAGAAAATTCATAACATTTAGAATTTAACAATTTCGTGTACCGCAATTAATTACTTTACTCGTCGTGCTCTCTTATTAGAAACCAATTTGTCTTTGCTTTGCTCGTGTTCACTACAAATTGCTCGTGCTCACTACAGTTTGCTCGTATTACAAAACACACCCCTACACCCCACACCCGCGGTTATCATGGTTATACTCACTTTGGTATCTGGATTGTGGATTCCTTTTTCTGTAAATAAGGTTCATTAAAGTTGTCCTAGGATCTGTGGATGCATCCTTCATCAATAGCAAGTCGTCGTCCCAATCATCGCTATAAGCCTCCGCAATTAGAAGTATTGACGAAACAACCACGGCTAAAACTATCAACTTGGTACTCGATGTCATACTGGTTATTATAATTTAAAGGCAGCCTGAAATCAAACATAATACATAGTTTAATCAGTCTATAAATTCAATGAAGGAAGTAAGGCACAGCTGCAAAACTCGTATGTATGGCTTTACGTATAAGTGACTTTCCTTTCAAAATGGCTGAAACCAACATTTCCATAATGATATTTAAATACTTGCATTGGTCAAGAGACGACGGCTAAAAGCAGGGATTGTCGTCTCTATTGAAATTGTGTAGAAAACGTGTGCTATGTCTGTCTCGCTCGCATCTGTTTGACTCGCAGGTTTGAAAAATCCCGGTATTCAATACGGGTACTAGTACTATATAGTAGTGTTGCGACGACAAATTTGCTCTCATACTATATATGTTAAACTATCTTTAAAATATCGCATCGGTTGAAATTCAAATCCGTCAAACATTTTGAACAACTATAAATTATTGCATGAATTCATGATGACGCGATTTACGTAACAGTATTTAAAAAGTATTTTATACACGTACAATTGTTTCACTCGGTGTTTTATATACACATAGCTTCAACAGAAAATACCGGCTTAGCCGTCCCTGTGTTTTAAAAAAATGTCACTGATTGATCTCATCCCGACCGACCTATTTTACAAAAACCTTTTGACAGTTTTGAAAAATGTTTTCAAAATGTTTGATTTTGTTTGAAACAGTTGAAATGTTTTGAAATGTTTTGGATTATCTTTTCAAATGTAAAAAACACCAGACCCACCACCTCTACCGGTTAGGTCCCTTTGCCTGTAGAACAGTGTTTGTTTTGTCGCCTAAACGTCACATATACGTATTAGCCATGCGTATTGGTTTTGCATTGCGGTCTAACGCTTCTGTTGTGACGCTGTTTTACTATCTATTCTGGATATTTCAATTCCTTTCATTTAGGCCACGATTGACTGGAACTAGCAACACTGTCGGCCGTGTCGAAAACCGATTTCGATAACTGGCTCCGCTAACACTAACTAATTCCTGTCGACGCATCACGCTGAGAAAGTCATGTTTTAATTCACTCTATTCAAGATTACTTCCACGTGCGGGTTTTCTGATATTTACACAGAAACTCAGATTGCAGCGATGTCACTTTAGTTATGATTTAGTAAAAGATTGCTGGGTGTGCCATGTATGATATCTGAGTAAGTGAACCGTTCATTTATTAATAAATAACATTATATATATGATATAGTAAACTTAAAAAGCTTGTCCGTTATGATTATTCTGTGTGTTTTGGTCCCCTCTCCGCTTGCGAGTTATTCCCTAGTCACGTCATAAAACTTCCATGACACAAATCTTATTTATATGTTGATTTGGAATCTAAAATTGGTTGGAAGTCAATTTAAAGGTAACGAGAGTATTGTAATTATCTATCTAAGAATGCAGTAAGATCCAATGACGAAACGGTTCTATGACAATAACATTATATTAATGTCGATTTGGACTCCATCATAGGTGGTTGACAGTTAATTTAAATGTAGCCGGAAATCAAAATAACGTATAGAAATTGTTGACCTTAGAGTAACAGCCCGACCCCGATCAAATCTACGCATACGTGTACGCGTCGATTTAGAGTTTAGACACTTTAGTTTGTTGAATGTCAATTGTCCTATACATCTAAAATCGTATCTCCCAAACTTTCATGTTTTCCGAACAAATTAAAAGAATGATTTGACACTACTTCAGAGTATTATTCACGGTAATTCACCAATAATATAATCAAGCAATAAATGATACAAAGATGATGGTGGGCTGACCAAGTAAGAGCACAGCTCGTGAGGCCTTGGCCACCCTTACAAAAAGAGATGTGCAAGACAGCTACAACATAAAAGACTATATGCAAGACGTAGGCGTAGATTTGGTATAAAAGACTAAGTGCAAGATGTAGGCGTAGATTTGGTACTCGAGGTTGATAAACATGATTAGAATTTAGTCTTTCCCTGAGTGGTCCATATTGGAGCGCTCCAATATGGACCACTCTAGGGAAAAACAAAATTCGAATCAAATTGTAAAGTAGATAGAATATGTGCATCCGTAGCCACAAGCGCAAACTATTGCTTTCTCCCGACAAATTAAAAGAATGTATCATGGAAAAAACAAAGTCTACATTTTCCGCTTGTCTGCTCGAAACGATGGTCAATTTACGTGAGAGCAACGGACTGATTAAATTTGATGAGCCATTTATCAGAATAACCAAAAAAATGATTTTTTTTTTATTGTTGTCAGTTGTGTCCGGGATTGGTTTTGCTGTAGACAAGGAAAACCTCTCGAGGCCTGTCTATCTATGATTGGATTGTGCCATGTTTCCACGTAGAGCCAAGCTATAATCGTGCGAAATGCTTCTCTAGTTCATTTAACATATGACATGATCTAAAAATTGTATTTTCATTATACTGTTAAAATTGTTGAAAAATAAAGAGCGTTTACACCCTGGAGACGTTTGATTTTGTAGTGAATTGTCTGGCTTTCCATCCATTGGTATAAATGTGCCATTTGTAGTAAATTAACACTTTCGACGCGGCTATTATAGTTTTACCAAATACAAAACAGATTTTTCAGAAACTTTTCCCAATTCTCTAAGTCTTTCTCAAGGATTACTGAACCAATACCAGGCATGTTTGTACTTATGTCAATGCATTTCTCATAGTGATTCTAAATATGGTAATGAAGTTTAATAATTTTGACATTTTTTAAACATTTTGTGAACATTTGGAATGTCGTCTGCAGACGCCTGCCAGATGGAAAGCGTTAACGTTACGACTCATTGTTTTGTAGGTCAGAGGAGTTCAGAGTTCAGAGTTCAGAGTTCAGAGTTCAGAGTTTTTATTCACCAAACATATAATCAAGCAATAAATGAAACAAGGAAAATGGTGGGCTAACCAAGTAAGAGCACAGCTCGTGAGGCCTTGGAGTCACGTATACCTCCTTTGTGGATGAATCTTACAAATTGTTAATCGAGAAGTGTTGAGATATCATATTACAGGTGATATAAGCCAATCTAAGTAATATACCAGTAATAGACGGCATTTAGACAGTAATTGTTGTTGTTCTTAAACAGCTAAGAATGTGTTGGCAATTCTCATTGGTTTCAGAGAAATCGGCGAAATTTATATGAGACAACTTAACACACGGTGTACATTGATTAGCGTGACTCACCTCGCGCAGTGCGTGGTAACTATAGTTTTCTTCCATAACGCGCACTTCTAAAGTGTATTATTATTGAATCTCACTTCCAGCAACCTGGTGCTGTGACGTAGATGAAAGGAAATAATGGATTGCCGACAATTTGGAACCCGATAGTATATTTTAACGGAATAAATCGTATTGAAAACTGGAAACCATCGCTGGTGACGTCATAGCACCAGGCTGGATTATTTTCGTCTCACAAGAACCCAGGTATTTTTACATTGGAAACACCATTTAAAGAAGACAAAAAATTTAACACAAACGAACAAACAAACAAATAAATAACCACATACACATATTTTTTTTTTAAAATATGTTATTGTCTCCTCAAAGAAGTTGACCAGACTTTCTTCACTCACGGTGTTTGCCTTTTTGGCATGGGATGCAAATTGTAATATTGATAATTGTTCGTCCTTCTTAGTCTTGTGAAAAGTTTCTCAACTTTGAATATCAATGATAACATACTTTTTGTGTGTTTGCGAGTTGCATATATCGCAGGTCGTGTGGTGTTGCGTTGGCTAGCGATCATAAGGTATGTACGCATCCATTAATCTGTGAGTTGAAAGATGATGCTTGTGTTCAAGAAGGCGATTATTCGATGGTATACAACTCAGTCCCTGTCCCTTCTTCGCAAGGAATATCGTTGGTTGTTTCCGCAGCAGTTGCCGCAAAGTATATATATAAGAACTCTCAACTCTTCCGTCATGTCCGTCTACGCATCGAGAAAGGTTCTCAATCACCTACGCATCAATGGCATGCCATTGCCAGATGTTCGCCATACTCGCATGCTAGCAACAATTATTTACCAGAGCTCGGGGGGGGGGGGGGGGGGGGGGGGGGTAATTTGTGATATATCCTTGCAATTGCATTATTATTTATATATGTGCTATTTTGTTAAACATGTAATATAAACCTCTTGATAAGTTATGTGTTTGCTAAGGCAATAAACTGATTTAATCTCGCAAAAGATCGAGATTATGGAAAACTAAGTTGATTTGATATGCATCTTTACATTTTGCTGTCATCTTGGCGTTTGTTATGGCTTGCTGAGCCGTGGTCGTAACAACTGCTTCTGAGTAATATTCACCAATAATATAATCAAGCAATAAATGATATAAAGATGATGGTGGGCTGACCAAATAAGAGCACAGCTCGTGAGGCCTTGGCCACCCTTAAAAAAGAGATGTGCAAGGCAGCTACAACATAAAAGACTAAGTGCAAAACGTATAGACGTAGATTTAGTACTCGAGGTTGATAAACATGATTCGAATTTTGTCTTTCCTTAGAGTGGTCCATATTGGAGCGCTTCAATATGGACCACTCTAGGGAAAGACAAAATTCGAATCAAATTGAAAGAATGTATCAATTTGGAAAGTAGATCAAATATGTGCATCCGTAACCACAAGCGCAAACTATTGCTTTCTCCCGACAAATTAAAAGAACGTATCAATTTGGGAAATTGATAAAACATCAAAGTCTACATTTTCCGCTTGTCTGCTCGAAACGATGGTCAATTTACGTGAGAGCAACGGACTGATTAAATTTGATGAGCTATTTATCAGAATAACCAAAAAATGACTTTTTTTGTCAGTTGTGTCCGGGATTGGTTTTGCTGTAGACAAGGAAACCTCTCGAGGCCTGTCTATCTATGATTGGATTGTGCCATGTTTCCACGTAGAGCCAAGCTATAATCGTGCGAAATGCTTCTCTAGTTCATTTTACATATGACATGATCTAAAATTGTATTTTCATCATACTGTTGAATTTGTTGAAAAATAAAAAGCGTTTGATTTTGTAGTGAATTGTCTGGCTTTCCATCGGTCGGTATAAATGTGTCATTTGTAGTAAATTAATGTTAAGACTCATTGTTTTGTAGGTCAGAGGAGTTCAGAGTTCAGAGTTTTTATTCACCAAACATATAATCAAGCAATAAATGAAACAAGGAAAATGGTGGGCTGACTAAGTAAGAGCACAGCTCGTGAGGCCTTGGATTGGAGTCACGTATACCTCCTTTGTGGATGAATCTTACAAATTGTTAATCGAGAAGTGTTGAGATATCATATTACAGGTGATATAACTTATAAGCCAAGTAATATACCAGTAATAGACGGCATTTATAGAGTAATTGTTTATTAAACAGCTAAGAATGTTTTGGCAATTCTCATTGATTTTCAGAGAAATCTGCGAAATTCATGAGACAACTTAACACACGGTGTACATTGATTAGCGTGACTCACCTCGCGCAGTGCGTGGTAACTATAGTTTTCTTCCATAACGCGCACTCCCAAAGTGTATTATTATTGAATCTCACTTCCAGCAACCTGGTGCTGTGACGTAGATGAAAGGAAATAATGGATTGCCGACAATTTGGAACCCGGTAGTATATTTTAACGGAATTAATCGTATTGAAAACTGGAAACCATCGCTGGTGACGTCATAGCACCAGGCTGGATTATGTTCGTCTCACAAGAACCCAGGTATTTTTACATTGGAAACATCATTTAAAAAAAAACCCACTTAACACAAACGAACAAACAAACAAATAAATAACCACATACACACATGTTTGTTTTTAAATATGTTATTGTCTCCTCAAAGAAGTTGACCAGACTTTCTTTACTCACGGTGTTTGCCTTTTTGGCATGGGATGCAAATTGTAATATTGATAACTGTTCGTCCTTCTTAGTCTTGTGAAAAGTTTCTCAACTTTGAATATCAATGATAACATACATTTTTGTGTGTTTGCGAGTTGCATATATCTCAGGTCGTGTGTTGCGTTGGCTATAGCGATCATAAGGTATGTACGCGTCCATTAATCTGTGAGTTGAAAGAAACAACTTTGTAATTGTCAAATTCAAGTTAACTTTAATTGGATACACTTTACTATTACTATTCTGGTGTGTGCTTTGTACGTACATATTGTACATGTATAAACGCAAAGTCGCCGCGTGTGCTTGTGTACAAGAAGGCGATTATTGGAATGGTATACAACTCAGTATTGACCCTTACATTCCGAACCCCATGAAATCCCATTTGAAGACAATGCTGGCTGCACGTGCCACCTCAATCTATCTCCCCGGGCGATCACGGCAAGAGATAAATACGGACGGAATTGTTAATTACGGACGCCCCTAGGTGAGTGGACTAAGACACTTTATTCCATGCTGGTGGACCCGGGTTCGACTCCCGTCGCCGGCAAGTCCTGTTTTCCCCGCTAAATTTCGCCCATTTCCACCCTCGTATAGTTTTTCCAACATTTTCATCCCAAAGGTGTTAGGGTTATGGGAGAAACATGTCAAATTACGCATAATAAATCGGGTTCAGAATAATATTCGTTCCCCCTCACACGCAAAGATAATTTCATACACGCTTAGAAATGAGTGTCAAATTTTGCTGGGTAAAAAAGAAATGTGTAGTTTTTTACCCAATATTGTGCTAAACATCGATTTCGTAGAATAACATTTGACACATGCAATAGTGTACTATTGAATTCCGAGATTTACACTCTGGAAGTGTAGAAAAGTTCCTGTAATTGGATAAAACATGATTTGACACCATGAAAGTGTAAGATTGTTGGGTAAAAATGTACACAACACGAATGTGCATAATGTAGTGTAAAGTGTTACCCAATAAAAGGGTAAATTGCCTTCACATAATTATTGGGTAAAGGAAATTTACCCAATTTATGTGTACCAAAATGACACAAGTGTTGGGCAAAACCTCTTCACAGCCCCGGTTGTGTAAGTGTTACACATAATTGGGTCAAAATAGGGAATATGGTCGTTTTGGGGTAAAATATTTACCCAATGATATTGTAGTTTTAAACATTGTTGGGTAAAATGTCTGTGTAGAAAGCCGCGTTACCGATCGATGTAACTATTGTCCAGACAAGGTAAAGTAAACTATGCGTGTAGACGGGGCGTGTATAGTGTCGCGAGAGCACATTATTATCAAGGTCGATTTTTCAACTATTTGCCAGCAACCTAATCAGTCAGCACGCAGGTATCGCTTTCAATGAGTGACCTTGCCGATTTCTAACCCACGCAAAGATCGATTTAAGGATGTCAACCTTGCGCTAAAACCTTACTAGAAGTTTGTTTTCCTTGAATTAATTGAGGTAGGGTTAGCTGGCAGCCATGATGGCGAAGTAGGTGGATTGTTCGTAATTTTCTCTATAATATGATGCCAAATCTGACATATTTGGTCCACAAACAGTGATTTTATCGCTAATTTTAGAATTTAACAACTTTCGTGACTTTGCTTTTTGTAACTATTCACTTGACTGGACTAAAATTCGTACGATATTTTAAGAGCAATTTCCGTACTAACGGAATCTTAAGCTTTAATTTCATATAAAAACATTGATGCCCGACTTCTTTTTTGATAAGAAAAACCGAGTTTGATTTTCACCGATTTTCGGTCAGAAAACGAAACTTACGATCCCCCGTTAGGCCTCGCCAACTTGCTTTTTAGTTTCCCGTAACACGCCCGCGCTTCATATTCATGCCCGCGTTTGAATTCATTATTGAAATTTGTGAAAAAAATACCGTTTTTCCAATGAAAACGTCCGAATTCATGCATTTTGTGTGATGAAATTGTGAAATGTTTATTCATTTTAACCAGAATAGACTTTCTGTAAAATAAATAAATCATATGACATTGTGCAGAGCAGTAGGATCGATTTCGAACCCCGGA
The DNA here is from genome assembly GCA_035610835.1 of Ophiura sarsii. Lineage (NCBI taxonomy): Eukaryota > Metazoa > Echinodermata > Ophiuroidea > Amphilepidida > Ophiuridae > Ophiura > Ophiura sarsii. The sequence goes on along the minus strand of CM069449.1, from coordinate 74,502,249 downwards.
CCTCCCGCTCTCAAAGCGAAACCTTTACCATCTGAGCTATCAAGCGAACCTGAATATAAACGTGAGATTTAAATAATTGATCAACAACCCATCGACGCTACGAAATGAATTTAGATCGAGACAAGATTCGAGGAGATATATTATAAGCATTCACTTGACCGGACTAAATAATTTTATAAAATTGTAAGCATGTTTCTAGTTACAAAAGACTATGAATATTATGATACGATGGATACAATTGAAGCCTGATTCTTCAGAAGTGACTTTTTTACCATGGATTTGGCTTTAGTTTCGTCAAGTTTTTCTTGAATTCGGGTTTGTGTAATTGCAATAATTTGCACCGAAAATACAACATGTCATGAAGTTCACCGATAATATTAGATAATATTATTTGCATAATATGCCTTTTTATTATACAATTTTATGGCAAATGTGTTTGAAATGTGTGATTATAATCATGAAAAGAGCTCATTTACATCGTGCTATTACGAGGTCAACTATGACTCGCGAAGCCGTATCGCTACGGGTGAGTACTTCCGGGTCGCTTTGCTGGGTTAGAAAAGGAACGACTTTTCGCGTGGTTGCATACTGACTGTAATATAGCATTATAATTTACTAGTTTCATTATATTTATGCCTTTTTCATGCCAATCTCAACATTTACCAACTAATTTCAGCAATTTCATATCAAGTCAAATAAAATAGTTTATACTAACACAAAACATTTGCATATATCAACTGCTTCGTTATTTTTAGCACAGTGGATACGGCGTCAGTCTTATAATACAAAGGTTGTGGGTTCGAGCCCTGGTCCGGTCAAGTTAAGGTAATTTCTTCTAAAAATCTTTAATTCCGTGGATAATATAATTGCGAAAGAAAATTAGAATGCAAATATGACACCCAAAATGGCTTAAAATATGTACCTGCATTTTTAAAAAATTAATTTATGTGTACCAAAATGGCACAAGTGTTGGGTAAAACCTGTTGTGTAAAGTGTTACACATAATAGGGAACTTGGTCGTTTAGGGGTAAACATTTACCCAACGATTGATGGGTAAAATGTTCACTATGTGTTGTGTAAGACTCTACACAACCACTGTTGTGTTAAATTTTACCCAACAAACAACCATGTTCCCTTTTTACCATCCTGAAGTGTAGTATTTTACCCAACATTGCTTAATTTTTTCTAAGAGTGTAAACGCTTTCAAAGGCCTAGCAGAACACACAGCTGCAGTAGCAGAGCGACCACTTGCACATTCGCTAGTCCTGTCTGTAGTCGATCATTAGAATAAAGCTCAATTTCTTTCTATGTAAGGACGCGTACGTGACTACACACAGATCCTAAAAGTGTTCTTATCTACCATCAATCAATGATATTCAAAAGCGTCCATAACAACTAAGCAGGATTGATGACCTCTTCCTGGAGTTATCAACTTTCAAATATCACTGAGGACGAGCATTTTGTTGAAGGTTCATGTACGCCCCCGCCTAGTAGCTTCTCCATCAAATACATCACAGTTAAAGCACTGATCAGATCTAGCATTAATGGACCTGCGCCATTCTGTTGATGGTTGGTAAAGATTTATTACAACGACCAGACAGTAGATGCCTTAGCTAATGGACAGCAGGCTGACCATGCAGTGATCAAGACATTGATCATATTATTTGCAAATTGACTTAGAATATACTAACTACTGAAAATAACCATTCCATTTCAAATTAGAAATTGATATTCTAAATAACATAAATTAGTATAGATGCTATAGACTAAAGATTTGGATTTAAGTCTGTCAATCTAACATTAAGTTTTCAAACAATTGCAGCGCTATATTATATAGGTAAAATATGCAAGGTCAAAGACGATTTCTTGTGAAGTCCAGCATGATTTTGCATGACTATTGCCACAAAAAGAGCTTTTGCTAAAAATAAAAAGAGTAACAACGTGTGTTAAAATAATCAGCAGCAAAAAGTCGTCAGACTTCCACCATCTATACAATGTACTTAATCTCGATTGCATCGTCGACCCATAGATAGTCGACCCAAGCAATATTTTATAATCTGTCAAAAGAATGTCACAATAAGCCTACATGTATGTATACGTTGAGCATTCGCCTTGTGAAAGATTTTGCACGCTGGGTGTAGGTTTCTTCTAAAAGGCCCTGTCACACCATGGCGTATGGCCTTAACGTATGCCGACGTATACAAAAATAGCTTGAAAATTATCAGACTCCAACTTCCCAACGAATTGTATAGGAGCCTGTCACACCATGGCGTATCACCTGAACGTATGCTGACGTATACATAATATAGGTCGAAAATTGTCAGAGTCCAAGAACGTCCAACTTCCTAACGAATTGTAATATAAATTTTTAGAATAAAATGCTAGATAGCTATTTTCAGCCGATGAACATCAACGTATACCAACTTACGAGTAACGTACCTCTAACGTATGTCAGCGTATGTCAACGTATGTATAAACGTATCACGAACGTACCGGGAACTTATGCATAACGTTTTAAGCACACGTTGAGTACGCCGAGAAATTTTGAACTTATTCAATATTTTTTTCGCGGGCTCGACGTGTTCCAAATTGCCACAGCGTATCACAGCGTGCTCTTAACGTAAACGACGTATCGTTGGTAAGAAAATGGACTGGGACAACTTCACCAGAGTCCGCAAACTTGTTGACCGTTCCATCAGGAGTACCCACAGATCATATGTCTCTTCCATACTAGAGAGCGATCATCCCAAAGACTTCTGGCGTTACATACGATGTTCTGGAAACTTCACATTCCCAGAACATGTTCTGGAAACTTCACATTCCCAGAACATCCAAAACAGTTGGTGATCATGCCTTTTCTGTCGTCGGTCCACGCACCTGGAACACACTGCCCATATCCATCCGTGAGGCACCAACCATTCACAGTTTCAAAAAATCATTGAAATCCCACCTATATCCTTATCAGTAATTTAGCTTGTATTTTGTTTTTGTTTCTCTTGCCTGTTTGTGGCTTCTCATTCTTGTAATGGCGCCTAGATATTCATGATTAGGCGCCCTATAAATCCTCTTATGTATGTCTTATGTATGTACATAAAATCAAGAAGAACGGACAACACAGGAATTCAACCACTGAAAGTAAACAACCAGCTTTTAACCAATGACAAGGACAAAACTGAAGCCCTGGCAAATCAGTTCCAAAGTGTTTTCACACGCGAGGATACTTCTCCTTCATCATTTCCTGATCTTCCTCCAAGCACTCTGCCTGACATGCCCCCCATCACAGTTGACGTTGAAGGTACGGTATCAAGAAACTCCTCCTCAATATAAACACTACCAAAGCCATTGGACCAGATCAAATCCAAAACCAAGCGCTAAAGATCGCAGCAGAGGAGATAGCTCCCATTCTGCAGTTCATCTTCCAGCAGTCACTTGACACAGGAGATCTCCCTCTAGATTGGAGAAAGGCAAACATCACCCCAATATATAAGAAGGGCGCCACCACTGACCCCGCAAACTATCGTCCTGTATCGTTGACATGCACATGCTGTAAGCTTATGGAGCACATAATAGACAGTAACCTGATGCGCCATTTAACCAAACACAACGTCCTTGCTTGAAATCAGCTCGCTTTCAGGAAACGCAGATCATGCGAATCGCAGCTCATTCTAACAACGAATGACCTCGCTAAGAATCTTGACGAAAAAAACACCACCGACATGGCAGTGCTCGATTTTTTCAGAGCTTTTGATGTCATCCCCCACCAACGTCTACTTATGAAACTGGACTTTTATGGGATTCGTTCAAAAAACAAGCAATAGATATCCAGTTTCCTGACTAAGCGTTTACAACGTGTTTGTGTAAACGGAACAAGCTCCAAGTGGTTACCAGTCCTTAGTGGCACACCTCAGGGTACTGTGTTAGGCCCTCACCTGTTTTTACTTCACATAAATGACATACATGAAAAGGTCACTAGTACAACCAGGCTTTTCGCGGATGACTGTCTGCTTTATCTCCCCATCAAATCTGCAGAAGATGAGATAGCTCTTCAAAAAGACTTAGACACGATGGTCGAGTGGTCCAAGTCCTGGGGCATGCAGTTTAATCCATCTAAATGCAAAACCATGTGAGTCTCAAGGAAGCGATCTCCAGGTACTGCATCGTACAAAATCCTTGGAGTTACCCTTGGAGGTCAACAAATTTAGCACGGTCCAAAAAAAATCGCGCAGTCAAAAAAAATCGCACAGTAAATGTACTACATGAACAATTTATCGTCCCCTTTTCTCTTCTCTTTCTCTTTCTCTTTCCCTTCTCTTTCTCCCTCTCCTTCCCCTTCCCCTTCCCTTTCTCCCTCTCCTCTCCCTTTCTCTTCTCTTTCTCCCTCTCCTTCACCCTTCTTTCTCTCTTTTCTCCCCTTCTTCTCGTCCCCATTTTCCCGCTTCGCCGTCCCCATTTTAGGTGTCCGGGGGGCAGTCTGCCCCCCCCCCCCGCTGGCTACGCTACTGCAAGTACCAAGTACCAAGTATCCCCAACTAAGGGAGCAGTTCCATTTGTACGCGATAACAATTGCGAGAATGTTCCGGGCCCCGATGAGTTTTTTATCAGGCCCCGATGAGATTTTTAGCGAGTACAGTTGCGAGTAGCAAAGGATTATTTATCGAGTAGCGTATTACCGCTTGTTTAAATATAACGAAAGATAAGTGGTCGGTATGTAAATAGAGCTTCGGGTTATTTATTCTAGTTGTAAGGTACAAATTGAGCATTTCATGTTTTTAGAGATAATGTTACTGATGAAATTTATATTTTGGGAGCATACCCCAGGGTATTGCAGAGGCCTCGTATCGGGCCCCGATGTCTATTTTATCGGGGCCTGATGTCTATTTTAGCGCGTATCAACTTGAAAAACATCGGGTCCAAAACATATCAGGCCCCGGTACAGTCGCGATAAATTTATCGCGTATAAATGGAACTGCTCCCTAACCCCTAACTTATATCAACGTACACCAACGTACACCAACGTATTTTCGATATTTTCGCATACGTTGGCATAAGTTCTGGCGATAAGCCATGGTGTGACAGGCCCTTAACGTACACATAAAGCTGATTGTTAAATCTAGCAACTGCATAATAGCCTACAGAAGGCGCTAAAATGGTGTATCTTGTTTTTGGTTTTCTATTGTGCTGGTTAAATTTCGAGTCCTTGAATACTTTCAATGAGATATTACCCACCTTAGGCTTGGCGATTTCTCCTTTACGACATTCATTAGTAACTTAAGGCGACGTGGCACATCCTCATCTTGATTGTAATTGGACAGTATTAATTGGATTAATGGTATGGTTCGAGGCTATAATAGGATCACTGTTAAGATGATATGGCAATTTCTTCATCACCGGAGATAGAGAGGTGGTCAGCGATCTGTATGTCATTACAATACGGCTAGTCTAGACAATCCTCAACGTCTTATCGCTGTAGGCACGCAGTACAAAATCTGTCCAATTATACATTTACATGTACTTGGCAAACACGTTAAAAGAGCAAGACAAGTGTGCATTACCAGTGCATAGGGAAAGACTTTAATTTGTTAGTACATCACACTAACAAAATTCTATTCAAAATGTGAACAGTTTTCCTTTTCAAATATTTTTGAGTAGAAAACTTTGCATATTTTACCTCGCCTTATATGAACCTAGTAAAATATGCAAATAGCCACGGGTGTACCTTCATTTATTCTCCAACCAGCCAGCCGGGCTGGTAGCATGTAGAAGTTACCAGCCCGACTGTAAACTTACCAGCCAAACAAGTAATCTTCTATTACCAACAGCAAAATTCTTACCGGAAAGCCGGGCGTGTATATTTGAAAAGTTACCCACCCGACGCAAAAGTTACCCGCCACGGGCGTGCGGGTGGGTACTAAGTACAGCCCTGCAAATAGCTCATTAGCATAATTGCAATGGTACAACAATTAGCACCGGTGCTCGTTTGTACCATTTCAATTATGCTTATGATCTAATTTGCACCTTTTATTCCTTTGAACCTATTATACACTGCGACATTGCGCGCCATATTGCGCGCCATATTGCGCCAAGGGCGTCAATAGTTGGCGGGAAAGCTCACGGTCTTTAGAGGTGTCGAAGCAGTATGACACAATTGGTGTAATTCTGACACCAAATTGGGCGTCTATCAACATATCTCCGCATGCGTTTTCTCGTCGCCATTTTGTCTGCATGTTACGAGCCGGTAAGACTGGTAAGTACCGATCTGCTCCATTTCCAGACATTTTTGATAACAATTATGATACAATTAGCGTAATGTAAGCCTTGCCTTGTTCGTGTTGTTTAATATTGCGCCAACTAACTGATGAAATAAATTACAATTTCATAGTCAGAGACTAGCATTTTGTTAGGCTGTTGAGTCAGGACTCATTTTGGACTGTGTGTCAGTGCATGGACCTACTAGTACTATGTGTGTGTTCGACATGCATGCATACGATGATACGTGCAACATTACATATAGCCCGATTCATCTGGCTCAGTGGTTCATACGGACGTCTGACATTACGCTAATTGTATCATAATTATTATCAAAAATGTCTGGAAATGGAGCAGATCGGTACTTACCAGTCTTACCGGCTCCTAAACATGTGCTATCTGAATATGACTCTTAAGAGAGTCAATATTACACCCCATTTGGGGTGTAATGACATTTTTCAAAAATGGGTCCTCAGGTAACCACCCTAGGTGTCAAACTCAATATGACACTTAAGAGAGTCAATATTACACCCCATTTGGGGTGTAATGGCATTTTTCGAAAATGGGTCCTCAGGTAACCACCCTAGGTGTCAAAATGAATATGACATCCAAATGTGTCATATTTTACACCCATAATGGTGTCAATTTGACACCTTTAGATGGCCAACTGAGGACCCATTTTTGACACTTGTTTTAGTGTCAAAATGACACCAAATTATTTTTCAGTGTATAGTATTCTAACTGAATGTATCATTAACTAATTCAGTTCACTCACACAATGGGTTGGTTCTCACCGATATATCCATTTCATTTCTGGGACAACCAACCGACCTTCCCCCAAGCTGATCAGGATGGAGATTGGTCAGTTTAAAATCAGGTCATTAAATATAGCAACAGATCAAGGAGAAATGACTACCAAGTTTAATAGACCATTTCAAATTGAGATCGGAAATCTTCGGAAAAACAGGTCACGTGGAGTAGGTGCGTTGCGCGTTCTTCGCAACAGTTGATCGCATTCTCAGAGCCTTTATATCCTAGTTGGTTGATTTACTATGTTTACATACACGCGTGCACACATGAGAAGTAAAACGTGGAACGAGACTATTTTGGTTTTTTGTTAACAATAGAGTTGACGGGCAAATTCCAAATGTATCGAGCAGACGGTAAAAAGTGAAAATATTACCCCAAATCTCTTTCATCTCACCGTTCTTGTTACTGAAATGCCGCAACATCAACTTTGTGAGGGATACAATCTATCACCAACACCAGCGCAATCTACCACACGGGCAGACGGGTGAAAAACACGTTTGTTTTTCTCCGGCACATGGCCATGACCTGTCAGGAGCTGACAGGTCATGTAACCGAGCGTCAAATCGCTCGGCTAATCGGAAGCATTTGGGTGGTCGTATATTTTCGGATTTGAAATGGTCTATAGCCCGAAGACAAAGGAAATAACCTCCTCTTTAATTGCATATTCATAATACTCTATCACAGTTTCGTGTGTTTTTGTTGTTATAACAATATATTTCATTCATACGGGAAAGCTGTGATTAGAGTATATGGATATGACCTCAAACTCGGACCATACTCATTGCTAATTGCCAGTTTTCAGCTCAGTGGATGATACTCTCAGAGGAACAGCACAAAACCAGTGCTAGAATATGTAAACATAGCTCCCTGACAATTTTCAGTATAGGCTTGGATGACTCGTAGAAAAGACACTAATCTACAATTGTCAACGGTTTCTAATATAATATTGTGAAATACCCCGGGGAAATACCTTTAGCAATGAATGTTACAATTCACACAAAGTTCAGACATTCTCGTATTGATTCGTCACTTCCTGGAAAAGTAAATGTGTTCGGTGGTCTGTGCTTCACTTTTTATCGCAGCATTCTCTCAACTAATAGCGTTCATACAAGGTGTCCTTGTATTGGTTAATAGCGTATCTTTAGCAAATCTAAGTTTAAAGATTTACACGGTCGTATGCACATGTATTTACAGTCGCTATCACGAAAGGTTTACGCTGACACTAAGATGCTAATGCACTTTTACATTTTGAGATTCCTCTGTCATTAACCGAAAGACAATCACTTAAGAATTGGTGTAAACCATAGGGGTGTTTCTAATGGCGTCGACCCATCATGTGTTTATTAGCACGGCCCATTAATAACCTGGCTAATTGATGGTGAACTAATGGTGACAGTGATACTTCAGGTGACAACAAGAAAATAAACATTTTGTTCTTTTGACGGACTGTCCTCAGGTAGAGCCCGTCGGTCAGGCTTTTTTAATGTTCTAAACACTAACATGGTTATCTCCTACTACTTCACCAGTCGCTTCATTAGTTATCAAATTTTCCAAACAATTAAAAGAAATCGAATGTGTCTATTTTTTATAGCTGACATTTTTTTTGGTATATTTTTCGTATGTTTTTTGCCAAACCAATCAAGAATTTATTTATAGTTTTTTCCCAAACTGAATAATATGTTAAGTCACATCACATCAAAAGGTTGCATTTATCTGAATCTACTACATATTACTCATTTTGTCAACTAGTGTCCCATGTAAAACATGATATTTTGACCATGAACAATATAACAATATTATACGTAAAATAGTAATAATTATGTTCAACAATCTTAAATGTGTCATAAGAATTATATCTTGGGAATTAGTGAGTGGACTAATGGGATAAAGCGCATTTGATAGAGGACAAATATGATTTATAAACTGTTTTTTAACCTAAAAAACATGGGATGTAGCCTATGTCTAAATATTTTTGTCCATTATGGGACACTTTTTTTGACACACCCTGTACATAAAGTAGGCCTATACTGAGTTCTAATGTGAACAATCGATATATTACCGATTTCAGTATTGCTATGAAAGTGGGATGCAAAATGTTAGAACATTTCGGGGAGGGGGGTGGGGGTGAGGGGCGTTGACAAGGGATCAATTTTGAGTAAAAATAAATTTTGTCGGACTTGTAAATATACCCCACCTTTCTGGGTCTGTATCACCTACTGTAAGCTACCCCTACTGGCACGTGTGTAACATTGCAAATACACTAATCTGACCTGTTTCATGAATTTGGACGCGATTCACCCCTTCAAATGTCACGTTTTCTTCTTAAAACACAAAGTGTTGCTTTTTGCTCATCTCATCACTAATCATTGTCGCAATTTTTGGTCGCAAAGACAAATGCCTATTGGGACAATAACGTACAGAAATAGGTTAGAATAACAATCATATCTGGTTCCTCGCTGGATTCAAATCGAACGCATTTCGAACGGATTTCTTGCACAAGGGTCAAGGGTGGTACGTCATTACTTACCTTCCTAAAATAGTGCACACTATTCTACTTTAAGTAACACCCGACATTTTTCTATGAATATTTTGCCCACTCGGTACTTGAAGTTCTTCCGGTGTGTTTATTTTGTCCAATTAGTTCTTGCTCCATTGTCATTAAAGAGTCACTTGGGTCCTTGTCTATGTACATCACATTTAACTAACCAACTGAATCGTAACAAAAAGTCCAAACAGGATATTGTAGGATTTTTCGAAAGGATGAAGTCCGAATAGGATTCCAGAAAATGGCTAGAGGTGTAAACATATTACGCTTCGTTGCGAAAAGATTTTGTAATAATCTCAAGATGAGTTTAACTAGTTTAGCAAAGAGAAAAAGCCCTTCGAGAATGCAATATATATATTTCGCAGCGAATAATTTGATGAGACAGACAAAATGTAAAATACTACCGGTGTTTCGTGTTTTAAATTGACAACCATCTGGTCAGGAACTTGTTTTTGAGATTTGCTAAAAAAAAGGTAAATCTGTTTCATAATATGTATTTTAATAGCACAATGCGTGTTATGAATTGGACGTCATGTTGAATGTAGCGCAAACCGGATGCGAATCCACCTTAACACTTACCACGCGGCAGGCGGCTGCAGACGACATTCCAACATTTCACAAAATGTTTCAAAAATGTCAAAATTACTGTATTTCATTACCATATTTGGAATCACCATGGGAAATGCATTGAAATAAGTACAAACATGCCTAGTGTTTGGTCAGTAATTTTGAAATAGACTTTGAAAATTATGAAAGGTTTCTGACAAATCTGTTTTGTGTATGGTAAAAATAATAGCCGCGTGGAAAGCGTTAATATAGTCCGTGTTGTTTTGCTATATGGATAACTTCAAACTAAAGTATATCCCCACCTAACAGTAACAAATCAGCTATGCCAAATCCAGGCCCGTCAGTTATCTTTAACAACCCTTTGATAAAGCATGTATCGTCAACACTGTGACCAATGTTTAATGGTGGAACCTTGGTCGAGAGTTATTTTCACTAATATGAAGACAATCTAATATAAATCACTTTCCACGCGGCAGGCGGCTGCAGACGACATTCCAAAATTTCACAAAATGTTTAAAAAATGTCAAGATTATTGAATTTCATTACCATATTTAGAATCACCATGATAAATGCCTTGAAATAAGTACAAACATGCCTAGTGTTGGGTCAGTAATCATTGAGATACACTTTGAAAAAGCGTGAAAGGTTTCTGAAAAATCTTTTTTGTGTATGGTAAAAATAGTAGCCGCGTGGAAAGTGTTAACTCGATTGTACAGGTATACACAATAGAATCAAAAATGGGTATGAAGGTCATCTGATATAATGGAAATATAGATTTGTTCAATTGTGTTTAGTTTAGTAGTTTACTTTGTTCATTCCCATTTGACGACAACGTTTATGATGTGAATAATAGTATATATGGTAGTGACACTGATGGTGTTATATCCTTCAATCCATAAATGTCTGTTTTCTGAATCAGATATTTGCAGTTGAACCATAATGCCTGTGCAAATTCGGCATTATTAAGCAAATGATTCTAATAATGCACAGTTGAGCAAAAGAGAGGTTACAGGCTATGTTAACCTTCACAATTCATACTTAAGGCAGTACATTCGAAGATGGGGAAAATGGATAATATGAGGAGCTCTAGAAGTGTATAGCTACATTGTGCACATTATGCAATTCATGAAACTATATACCTGATTATAAATATATTGATAATTCAAAAACTATAATTTTGTTTAATAAATGATCTGTAAACAAACATTGAAATATTGTCTGTATTACTAGCGAAATTTGATTAACCCATTTAACGCTAACAAAATACTTGTTTTGACTTACCTGTAGATGCAGGCTATGGAAAAACCACCCTATCGTCTGTAATAGTTCCCGCGCTTTTTCTTAATGCCGTCTGCTAACACTTGTCAACTAAGCACCTGTACCTTAAACCTCCAGTAGTCATGCGCTATATGGTGAAAATAACCGTATATTGGTTAATTATATATTTCCTACTTGGCGTTGAACAGATTTTGTCGCGTTAACAATTCAACCGTGGAAAAATCACTCGGCACTTTACGCGGTAAAGATCAGCTCATTACAGCGATAGTAATATTACACTTGGAACTTAATCGGACTAATGGTTATGTAAACGCGCCTCTTACTACTGGACTTATCGCTTCATTGGTTACCGAGCATTGTTTATGAAATACTAGAGTACCGGCCTGTCTCTATCTTTATGAGTTTATGTTTAAAAAAAAGAGTTGTATCCTGAACCCGGTTCATTTTGTTTTGTACCTATTTTAACCGCATTTATTCTTTTATCTATTGGAAACCATAAAAAAAATTCTATTTTAGGCGACGAAAAAACCCATTTTCCACAGCCACCACTGACCCATTTATAACTTAGACATTGATGGAAAATTTGCAATCTTTTTTTTCGTCTCTGAGATAAACGGTGGGCTTTAATTACTAATCGCGTATTGAGAACCTGACTACGCTACTCATCATTTTAACCTTAATAGTTCGCCTTTTAATCCTGATATTTCACTGCGGTGGAGCCAAACCTAAAGCTTTTCCAGGCTTAATGGCTTCTCCGCACACTTTTCAACCCCACAATTATTGTATCCTTTACTACTATTCACACATTATATCATATCATTTTTATTTATTTTATTCTACTTTTTTTTTATTATTGTATGTTTTCATGTAATATATTGTTATATATTTCATTGTTGGATTGTGTTAATAAATATTATGAATGAATGAATGATTCAGAGCAATAATCATATTAGCGATGTTATGAGGGAGGAGGTAGAACTTATTGATTGACCCTCGTATATTGAATGTTTGATACTCTCGTACCCATATAATGTGGAAGGGATAGAAAGTTCAACTTTCATATAAACTCAAGTTTTTTTCAATGGCTATTTGTTTTTAAATATTTCGTAAATAAAGGGTTCAGAAGAAGTAAGTCCCCCCTAAAATTAGATCACTTTTTTGTGTATATCAATCAGCCCTTTTTATAAGATTGAAACACTTATGAAAGGGAAAAATGCTCGGCTACCCATGGACACTTTCCCGTTTTTAATATCATGTTTACTTTCCCCAAATTGGTTAAATTACCCCAAAATGTTTTCAGAAAAATAATCACTTATTAAGATCCTTACGAATATTATTGTAAAAATGCAAATTTGCGCTCGTTACGCGCGCAATGTTTAGTCGGTAAGGTATTTTTGATTTATTTGATTTTTCGCCCCACCAATGTTCATGCATGAAAGATTAATTTAATTTAATTTCTAAATATAGGGCAGCTAAAGAATTAAAAGAGTTGTTTATTCAATCGAAAATAGAGACACTTCAAATGAATTTAAAAAACCCACTGGAGACAATTATTAGTTTGTAACTTGTATTGGATTTTGAAAAGTGCCAATTTTTCGAAAACAACATTTAGGGAAATGTGACTATTTTGGGAAAAATAAACAGGATACTGCAAAGGGAACACTTTCTGTGGGTAGCCAAACGCCTAAATAGTGATCTTCTTTCCAACGATATCACAATTTGCTGTAATAATTTCCCGTGCTTAGCATTTTGCTTGAGAATATGGCCAGGGGAGGGCTAAATCAAAAGGTACCAAATTTACCGGTATACAGGGTGTCCCAGAATGATATATACCGAGGTAATACGATTTCTTTCGGTATGAAATTTACTGATATTGTCTCAACCGTTTTCATATATATCTTGCGCAGACGCCCAGCCTTCTTAGGAATTTTAGATTTTGAAAGTCGGACTTTTCTGAAGGAAAATACAGACTCTTTGGTTACGATAGTAGATTTCCAGTTTACGTCGAAATTATACATTATTAAAATCTATAAAGTCACTAACCCTTTTAAACATTAAATTATTTCTGTAATGTTATTTGCATTATTATTACACCCTCTTCTTATTGACACTAGCATGTTGATAACAATCGATTGCCTTGTGCATAGAAAACAAAGCTTTGATTGAATAGGGCAGGATTTTATTAGCTTGAGTGGTTTTAACCTTCCTTTCTTTGGCGGGAGTTTTAAATATAACTTATGAGGTGTGGGGATCATTGTTTGATACGCTGGTAGTGGCTAGAGAGAATAGCTGCCAAGATAAATTATATGAGCCAAGATATGAAAATACTTTTTTCATCGATTTTCGATTATGTCTTGCCACAGCAGAACGAAAAGAGATATCTCAATGAAATTAACGGAATAAGTAGGAAACATTTTAACCATCATATCGCAAGTGTTTAAATTTGAAACACTATTTGTTTTATATTTTTAATATATTTTTGAAACCCGGTATAGATCATTCTGGGACACACTGTATTTATTTCAAAACAACAACTCTGCCGTCCATTCAATGAAGTGTTACACTGACAACTACAGTGTACAATGTAGATTCTCTATTGACTTCTGAGCACAAAATAATGACAATGTTGGCACATTGATTCACAATAAATTATTAAACCATTAAATATTAATAAATGGTAACGAGACTGATGACTTGTATATGCACAATTGGAAGGAACAGTTGTTAGCCACACTCGATTACATGAAGTGGCTCTATTTCTTATGAACCATATTCATCGTCTATACAATTTCCTAGTTGTTTTGGCGCTAAGTAGATGGCATAAATCCGCACCCAGTCATTTATTTTCTCCATTAAATGTGATTTCAGTTTTAAAATTCCACCAATGAAAAACAACCCGGGGGCAGGCATATAAACTATTGAGATTGAGACGAGTATTTTACGGTGATACAAGTTGTCATTACTCTGATGTGACCATTAATGATATTATATTTCAATCGAGTAGATTGCTATTTCTTAGAAATGAACTATTGCTCTGTGTGGGATGTGATGCTAGGTACACTTAGAAGATAGAACAAACTGAACATCAAAGACCGGATATAGAATTGGTCATTGGAGAATTGGGAAAAAATGAATGAAAGAAATGATCTACAACAGTCCGATATTAAATCATAATAATAATTTCAAAAAGATAACTAGATAACATACATTGAAGACTTTGTGTTACGAAGTGTACGTGTGAAGCTTGGCAGTGCAGTGGGCGGCTGCTGTACAGTCCTCAAACAAAGAAACTTACCAGGTAATAAATATGATCATAACAGACTGTGATATATTTCTAAAATGATTAAGAATTTATATTGCTAGAATTATGGCTTTTCATAAGAAGAAGTATGCCAATTAAAACCTTCTAGTGACCTGCTTCAACACATAAACAATGTATTATGATATTCAAAGTTCATGGTTTGTGTTTAGATTTAACATACATTTGAAACAAAAATGTTCAGATGTGGTTGAGCTGTTGAACTTATCTTTTTATGAATAAAAATATCAAATTTGTGTTTCAATTCACATTAAATCAAAACACAAACCATGAACTTTGAGTATCATAATACGTCATTTGTATGATCAAGCAGGTCACTAGTAGGTTTGATCCCGTTTGATCTGAATTGGCATACTTCTTCTGAAAAGCCATAATGTTGGCAATTTAAAACCATTTTCGAAATCTTATCACAGTCTGTATGTCACATCACATACAAAGTGTGTTCATGTTATTTAAAAAAATCGTAATACACGCGTGGTATGAAATTGGATCGATTGAGCCCATATCGTCAGCCTGCTTCGATAACTGCCTAACTCACTTTTCAGCAAAATTGAGTTTTTTGCATAAATCATGACTTCATTATTTGAAACTGTCAAACTCTGTACATATTTTTAAGAAAAACTTGAAGACATATTTGTACTCTGAAGCATTTGCTTGATGTGACTCTCCTCATCTTTGTTCCTATTCGTGTTTATGTTGTTTTGGTTGTTATGCAGAGAAGCGCCATGAGCGTCGCTTGCGGCGGATACCGGCGCTTTATAAATTACCATTATTATTATTATTATTATTATTATTATTATTATTATTATTATTATTATTATTATTATTATTATTATTATTATTACATTATGCACATGCTGTTATAATACCTAAGTCATTGACCAATCAAAAGTGTTGATAAATGAAGAGCTTTGTTGCAAAAGGGCCACCAGACCACTCCAACATGTTACTCATTTTGCATTATTGAATTTGCATTGACAAATCCATGGAATTAATCAAATTATTGTATGGCTGTGTTCATCTGTTTCTATATGACTTGGATTAGTGCATCCATGCACGCCAATTGAGGCATCAACAATACAAGCCACATTCCACATAATGAATAGCCATCCATCAATAATGCAAAATGAGTAACAGGTACACAGGTAACAGGTTTCATACTTTTGTTGTTTTCTAAGAACTAGAAAAAATGAGTTAGGCAATTATCGAAGCAGGCTGACGATATGTATTGGTCAAGCTATGAGTTTTTAAAAATATTGGGCGAGTCGTAGTCGAGCCCAATATTTTAAAACTCATAGTGAGACCAATACATATTGGGTGTAAATCATCCAATTTAATCATTATTATGTTTTGGATCCAATTTTATATCACACTTGGACACCTCAAAACATAATAATGGATAACACTGGATTTATAATAGCATACTAACTCAAATAATGAGGTCGTGCTACAAATGAACGTGAATGGTGAATATCGATTGGCCATCAACTACAACAATACCGTAGCAGACCTGGATCGCTGCACATGAATGATGGGCGCATCTTATCCATTTGGGTATGTTTGTCTCAGAGATAGGCACTGTCGGTTATCGAGAGCTCGATTTTTCACGCCGGTTGTGGAAAAACTACGTCACAACCCCTCCTTTAGTTTCTGACTCGGCGGCAATTCTCAAAAGATGACTTTCTGGTAAAGTCCTTGTCGGTTCACTTTCATTCCCCCCCCCCCCCCCCAAAAAAAAAAAAAGAAAAGAAGAAAAAACATAACTACGTCACTGGTTGGAGCTATTATTTTGGAGTTTGGAGCATATTATATTCTTGAGCACTGTATTCATGCTATAGGCGCGTCGTAACACGGTTATCTTATTTTCTGTTGCGTGAGTTTTGCAATGTACAGGACAAAACAAAAGTGTTAAATAACCACGGGCTATATCAGCATTGAATGGAATAAATTGACCCTCATTACGTTGAAATTGAATTTATGAGATATAAAATCATATTTGTATCAGCCCACAAACAGATAATGAATATTTCTGAGAACAAATACTTTGATTTTTTACATGTAGGGGCCTATGTGGGGGAGTGATAATTTAGAGAGAGAAAATGAATGGATATTTTTCAGATGTCTTAAGGGGGCTGTCAAGTGATTTTTATATTTTTGCCCAGATATTTTTATATTTTGCCCAGATATTTTATCCCAAAATTCACATTTTTAGCACTTTTTGGTCAATAGTTTCAAAACTAAAAATGTTAAAGGCAAAAAAAACCCAACGGTTCCTAGATAATTGAATTAAGATGCTTTCTGTAAAATTTTGGAATTTTTTACCCAAAAATTATTTTGTTAGGTTGTTTGTAAAATTTAGGCAAAAAAGAGGCATTTTTGGGCAAAAATATAAAAATTACGATTTTTGATACAAAAAATGGATTCCCCGACTCATTTCATTCAAAAACGTGTATACTTTTATGTACAACACATAAATAGTTTGAAAGTTACAGTGCTTGACAAATTCATACAACGACACTTGACAGCCCCCTTAATCAAATCTGTATTGACATTTTTAGTACTCTAATGTGGCCAAATCTGTTTTGAAATAGTTTTTATAAACATATCCGTAATTATAACAATTAATGGGAAAACAAGCACACGTTCGAATAAAATATCAAGTTAATGTCATTTAATCTCAATTTAATGAAGGACTGTCTTCAGATTTTGTAATGTTCAAAATATCGTACCTTCAAACTATTTTCAGACATAGTTTATCGATTTTTACAACGCGTTCTTCATTGATGCACGTCGTCTGCTGACTAACCCGGATTTCCAGTTCAATAAAACACTTTCCGCTTTTACTATATTACATCAAGATTTATGAATTATACGCCGTTGCCCTCATTTTGTCGAGTATTATTCATAATCCAATTGTGTTCATGATTTGTTACACTGGTATAGTGTGTGCCTTGGGAATTTTGACTAGGTGCATTACACGAGTGTCTATGAGGGAATATCATTAAATAATTCCTATTTTCATGTAATGAAAATAAAATATAATTGCCAGTGTTTATCTTTGACAAAAGCACCCAAAAAAACCCAAAGCAGGTTTGCATCTTGGTAGCATCTATAGGATAATCGTATATCTGTTTTATTCCGATGTAAGTCTGGAGACGTTCCCTTTCTTGATAATTGTGTACAATCACAATAATATCACACTAAAAGAATATAAAACACAGTTTAGTTTGAAGAAAAGAACCCCGCTTAAATAATGTGTTCTAATTGTTTTAATCTGTATTTCTAAATCAAATAAGGAATTCCATCTGGAGAATAATTAGGTTTCTCTCTCTATTTTTGATGCATTCCATAAACAGATAAGAATCTGTCGCGATAGAACGTTCCTATTTCTTATCAACATATTTCACTCGCGGACAAATCTATAAACTCAATTTTGAACCTTTGTCATATATAACGGATTCAGTGTCTAATTTCAATTATTTGACACAATGATGATTCATTGCATTGGGGAATCCGTTTATTACTCGCACATTTTCGCATTATATATCGGTGTTTAAAGGTATATGTTCCGATCACTTTTTTGGGGCTATGATTTTTTTTTTCACATCAAGATATTTTGATATCAGAAGAATCCCCATATTTTGAAATTTTAGGGACCAGAAATGTTCCATTTATATAGAAGTTATAGGCTAAAATGTGGTGAATTACTGCCAAAGGTGGTTAACCACCACAACTTTTGAAAATGTGCGTACCACCGCGCTTCAAATTGATCGTTACATGGAAACGCGAACGCAGGTTATTGATATATTGCCAAGACCTCCAAAATGTACTTGTACGCGCATCAATGACCTGGGGGCGGGGCGTTTTGTGTGACGTTGCATGGTAACAAGAGGCAGATGTTTCCGGGAGATGTTTGCGAGTGGGGCCCTGAACATGGATACACGCGACATGACTACTCGCGGCTGTACTTTCAACAATAAATACTACATTGAAAACACAACAAAACACCATTTTTATATCGTTGTAAAATGTCAATGATGAACGGCAAATTTGGTCTGCATGATTTGAATAACTGGCGTGTGTTTGTACCACCAGCGCGGCGGTTAGCCTGCCCTACAGATACTGGTAACTGGACGTCCCTCAGCAGCGAGCGCAGACTCGGTGAAATTTTGTAAGCTTCATCATGGACCCCAAATGACACAAGTGACGAGGAAGTACAATGTATGTCATGTGTCAAGCGATTGTAAGCTAAACATCGTTCTGACGTTGCGTGTCTGTCTCGTCTCACCGGCAAACCACGGCTGTTTGACTGTCCGCTTTATAATTAAAATTATGGGATAAAAAAGGTTATATAGGGGCCCTTTTATGGTTTGACCTGATTTAGGTAGCGCTAATGAATAAGAGTATACGGTGAAAATTTCAAGAAAATTGTTCGAGCCCTTTTTAAATTATCGGCATTTTCTACTTGATACATGTTTTACATGTAACTCTATGGGACAAATGGCCGATGAGGGCGCTATTATAGTAAATAATAATATTCAAAGCTCTATTTCTCAGAACTGGCACCAACAAATGTTCTGAAATTTCTACAAAAGATGGCCAGTATATTCAAGTATTTGAATCAGTTAAAAACATAACTGGGCCAGCAAGTTACGGTGTTCTCAGAATAAAACGGACACATTATGTGGGATCAAACTGCCGTGAAACACGGCCGTATCAAGCATCAGTGAAATAAATCTGATTACAGGGCTAACAAACTAGTATAAAATTTGACTGGGACGCAAAAAACCATGATAAACAGCCTACAGGGCAGGGATATGTCTCATCAAAGGTGACTTTATAAATGTTTCAATTCAAGAAACGTATTCAAAATCGAAGTCGGGCGTCTTCCACTTTTATTGTAAAACCGAAACTGACAAGATTAAAAAATGTTAGGCTAAATTAACTAGGCCTACGTACGAGCCTACTCCTAGCTAGGCCTATATCATATGATAGCCATACCATCTACGACACATGACAACCCATTTAATGTTTGTCATAGCTTGACAAACACTAACACTGCAACTAATACTATGGCAAGACAACATACTTTTGTTTGTCAAAAAGACTCACGGTCCTAATTAGGTCTAGGCCATCAATATTATACTCACCGAATAACGTCGTCTCTAAAAAAGCAGGTAATACAAAGAATGGAATCGTACAACACGATTTAGCTGCGATTTTGATTACATTTCCCCATCAATTGACCATAAACATAAGAAGGTTGTTGAAGTGATTCGACTTTGATCCATGGATCCATGATTATGATGAGACATCATTCGCGTTGACTTTCTCAATGATGAAATAAGCTTACACAAAATAGCTTCAAAAACTTATTCGTACGGTAGATCTGAGACAAAATATTCGTCCAGGGTATGAAGTCATATTTCATATAATATTATATCCAATCGGCAAAATTGATTTCCTGCTTCTGAATTCTTCAGGATCGGGAATGAAGAAACTTCTGTTGTTTGTTTATTTATTTTCTGTGATTGTTTGCAAAGCAAAAACTAGGTTAATTTGTGGACCCGAACATGCATAATAGTTGCAGAACTGTGATTGGTCTATCTCATAATCGTTCTTTATAACAGATTCTCCGCTATTGGTCAAGCCGGAGAAAAACAATGACGTATTGGGGAACCCCCTAAAAAAACCCTAGATTGCTCCATTATTCAATGGGGTGGTGTTTATTTACCTCAGGAGGAAATGACACAAAAATACGAACTCCAAAGTCAAAATATGAACCTTTAGAATAACTTAATATTTACAATTTGGATGCTAATCAACATTAAATGACAGTTATGATAAGATTGGTGACTTTGTACGGACTATTCTAAGGTTCTTGTTTGAAATCGCTGACTTTGTTTTAGTACCTCGGGATTGCCCCTCGGGTAATCCCTTGGTACCAAAACAAAGTCAGCGATTTCAAACAAGAACCTTAGAATAGTCCGTACGCAGTCACCAACCTTAAAGCCAGTTTGTGTACTTTTCAATGGGCAAAATTATTGTGACCTTGTTATTCTAAAATTAGAACCATTGGAGTTCTGCAACTCAAACTTTGGAATGCGACAATTTTAAGGATGACCTTTCATGTAAAATAGAAAACATCAAGTTGAAAAACGGACCAGCAATCAGAACATCTACCTTTAACACAAGAGTAATTACCCAAGTAGGTTATTTTTCAATATTTTCGACGAAGATCATTTCGCTAAAATTAATATTTGCTATTTTTTTTCTAAATTTGCTTGTTTTGCTCATAACACTGCTTCTTTGACATTATTTCTGATCTTAATTAAAGTGGTTTTTTTTTCAAACCTACAAGTGAATTATTTTCGACGAAGATCATTTTGCTAAAATTAGAATTGGTTTTTTCCTTCTAAATTTGCTTGTTTTGCTCATAACACTTCTTTGACAGTATTTCTGATCTTAATTAAAGTGTTCGGTTTCAAGAAAAGCTGTAACCTCACCGAAACTACTTGGCGCTTTCTACCATTATTACTGGAATTACTCTTAAGTAATACTTGACTCCTTTATACGACGTTAGGTCACCTTTTATACCTGTGATTTATATAATAAGATCTTCAAAATGAAGCGATAGTAACGTATACCATAATTATATGATGACTTTTGTAGTAGCCTAATGCCAAAGAAGATTAGAATATCACTCTCAAATTAGGTAAACAGATCTATATAATAATACAGTAATTGAGTATAATTGAAGTAAATCTTAGCTTGTATCAGATAATATTTGGGTGTGATGGGATTTGTGGGGTGGGTAGTTGTAGGGGGGGGGGGGGGGGGGGGGGGTGTTTGTGTGATGGAGGTGAACGTATTATTGTAAGACAGTGCATCCGAAACGATTCGAATCGGTATGCTTTCGTAAAACTCGTAATACTACAGGGGCAGTAACTGGGTGTATATCATATCCCAAAAAATCAAATCGGCACTAAATTGAAATTAAAATCAGCAGCGAAAAAAAATCCTTGCGATTTCAATGCGAAATGACGCTTGCATTTTTGGGAATTCATAATCCCGGGACCCGGTGTATTTTTCGGGCGGTACCCGGCATTCCCGTAATGTCTATAGACATTTGACTCTGAAATTATCCATCATTTCATTCATCAATTTATAAAAAATAAATAAAAATAAGCTTGCATAAAAAAACACCGTGTCGGCTAAATAACGATTATTTAAAGCAATTGTATAGTTATATAAAGAGACCGAGGATCTTAAACATTTCCTATTTCTATATATGTTTTGCTCTAAATGACATTAGAGTCGATGAGTTTCGAAAATCAGAGATTTAACTTTTATCTCATCAGGCGCGTGCCCTGGGGGGGGGGGGGGGGGGGGGGGGGGGGGGGGGGGGTAAAAAAGAAAAGGGGAGAGGAGAGGAGGGGGAGGGGAGGAGACTCATCGACTCCGTTGTCCAAAATCTCTCTCTGGATTTGATCGCATCACAACAAAAGTGAAACCGATATCAATCATCATTAATGCTATACAGGATGAGTAAAAAATACCTGCAATAGTGGAAAGAAGCCATCTTGTTTTCCAAACCAAGTTAAAAACTATTTAAACATGTTAAACGTTGCAAGAACGTATATGAACAAATAAAGTCAATCGCATTTTTCGTTTATCTTTGGTGAACCCTTTTGTTGCCAAGCCCAATTTACTTGTTTGTCCATGAGCATAGTGATTTTCAATTGAAAATACACACATTTAATGTTCACATCTAAATATCTCGCCAGTTCAAACGACTAGCCAGTTCACCGACTAGCTAACGAACGTTGTGGAGAACGGACGTATACAGATCGCGTTGTGATCTTTAATTTAATTATTAAACTACGGAGAATAGATAGCTTAGCTTTACCAATTTTGTAAGATCGCCTACAGGTAGCTGCAAATGCAAAATACAACTATGTTTATAGCAGTGTTTCTTCAATAGGCTACAAAACGGTGGTTTGCAGTTGGTGACGTGTTTTATGCACACAGCAAGACTATGCTTTTGTGACGGTGGCCAATGTGTATACTTGGTGTTACAGACTCTCCAGAGCTAGCCGGTGAATTTGCACAATAAATCCCGAACATGGGTGTCGGGTGCAAATACCAGACTATGGTACGGCCTACTTGAGGACCAGACAAGTCGTCTCGTCGGGGGCTCAGTTATTACAACTACCATATGGTCAACTCTCATGAAAATAGTGCAAATGAGATTTCAGAAGTTGAAGAAAAAAATTGTCTCCAATTTTATTTATTACACTATTTTTTAATAGTAGACATGTACTGGATACTAGATTTAAAATTTTGTGAACAACACTCATTGCATTTTTGTACAATATAACGTTGAATTTATATTATAATATCACTTGTTTGCAGCTTTTGCTCCATGTTTATTACGTTATATACTTCCTATCAGCTCTAAATCAGAACGAGTTTACAAACTGTGATGCCAAAAACACAAAATTATAGTTACGAAAGCATACTTCTACCAATTACAGCGAACAAAATGCAATGTAATTTAGTAAATTGCAAGTATTATGAATTGTTTTTGGTCTTCACATCACTGTTTGAACCTCAGCTTTAAAACTAAAAAAATGCACGGTTTTCCAAAATGAATATCTTTGTGCAAAGTATAAAATATATCTTTAATCGTATCTTTTTCCAAGCGTTATAATGTGTTTTTAAAAGTTAGCTCAGAAACAATAAATATTATGCTTTACCAAAAACGCTGGCATTGGTATTCGGACTTTATGGGGTGGGTAACGTAATAAACATATACAAACACATGTAAACAAATATATTCAACATCGACCAAGTCAGTTTATTTTGTACACAGACATATCTTGTAAATGGTATTTTAGTAAAAGTTAGGTTGCCTAAAGTCCACTAAAAGACAGTTCTATATATTGTCGACTTGCTCTTTTGATGTAGGGTAAATATGGTGAATAACGTAATAAACATGGTCACTTAATCGACAGATGTAACATGGCACTTTACAGATATGTTGTTAGACCATGACATTATTACCTTTATGTAAATTTTAATAGCACTAAATATTGAATAGCCTTTTATCTCTTAAAATTAGTAAGATATTGATTTGTTTTATTTAAAATGATGGTAGTAGAATTGTTAATAAGATTGTACTCTGATGACCTTTTTGTCTCCACTGTTGCATTTGGTTCTGCCGGTATCGCCATTGGTTTTTTGCACTGTGTGGCATATATTTCTGTATAATAAAGATAACAAAAACAAAACAAAGTTAATGACATATATTGCAGCTGTTTCAGCTAGGTATACCGTATTTATTCACACAATTATACGAATTGGTTTATTACGTTATCCAATAGCCATAGAACTATGCATCATTGAAGCATGCAAACAAATGAGATTGTGTCAGTATGTGAGACAATATGTATGTACACTAAGTTAACATTCATAAACACATAATAAATGTTGAATCACTATGAACAGGGTGCAATTATATTTATCAAATGATGGAAAGTTTATTACGTTGTCCATTATAAGGTGGTTTCAGTCCTCACATAGAATAGTCCACATATTACAATTATAACATTGGATACAATGTATGATACTCAAGTACATCAATCATGAAAGTTACTGAATTGACGCCAACATTGACATGACACTAGACAATGAGGTTGGTTACGTTATACCGTTTATTACGTTATTGGCAACTGCAACAGTGCCTAATGCTGGCTTATAACGTATATACAAAGCAATCAATGAAGATGTTAACGATACCTACTGCATTTCTTCACATTATTAACCCCATTCTGATATCATAGGTCCATTTTCAATGTGCTTAAGAGATCTATAATGACTTCAACTGTCATTCAGCTTAATGTTCATATTACTTACAAGAAAAAATGAGGAATTCTTACCATTCGTCGTGGTTTTTTGCATTGTACTTTCATCGAGTATCCCCCATGCATGCCTGCGAAAAGGGCCTGCCACGTATCTTTGTTTAATACAGTCGTAGAGAGCAGCTGTCTCTCTGTCGATTTATTCGACAACGTAATAAACGATAACGTAGTAAACGTTTTTCGTACTCAAAGTACCATGTAGACGATCTGGAAAGAGCTAGCGAGTGTTCCAAGTAACCACATAGTCTATGTATATGTATCAAATTGGTTTTTAACCAAAAAGTGTGTTTTGATACATAGTTCGGGAGAAATCTCAACAACGTAATAAACATCCTTAACAAGGTCGCATGCTTTGCAGCATTTTGATTTCTTCTCAAGGTCAGACATGCTGCTATAGATTTTTGATAATATTATTTTCCAACACCCATGTTCTTTTAGATTCAGAATATGTACATTTAAATGTTTAAATGTTAATTTTGAACAATGTTGATCCTCAATATGTCGCAGGTAACGTAATAAACATCAACATCTCGGACAACATATATGAAACTGAAACAGGTAAACATCGTAAAAGATGTGCATTTTTTTTCTATCCATGGAATATCGCTATATGTTCCCTACAAATTATGACATATCTTGTAGAAAATGGTGCCCTATTTGTATTGTAATTAATAAAGGCAAAATATACATTTATGCTGCGGACATGGAAATTTCGCTAATTTGGGGTATATGAGGGCATTTTTTTGAGTGAAAACACGTTCAGAAGTATATCAAAGTATATAGATCCAAGTAGAAAACATCAATATCTATCTAGAAAAGAAGTTTTTCAAGCAAGAAAACATTGCATAACACAGAAATGGACCAAAGACATCAAAAAGTTCATTTTGCACTGTTTTCATGAGAGTTAACCATATACAGTCTACGAGAAGATGATCTACGGGTCAGTCTACGGGTCATAATCAGAGGATCTACGGGTCATAATCAGAGGATCTACGGATCAACTCTACGGGTCATATTCTACAGGTCAGCTGTCAACTCAGCGTAGGAACTGTTGAACCAACGTAGGAACTGTTGAACCAACGTAGGAACTGTTGAACCAGCGTAGGAACCAAATCAGTAAAGTGGTTGTGCACAAACCAATTTGAAGTGTTAAATTGACTCAAAACAACATTATGATGTGTGTGTTTATTGTTAGGTATTGTTATCATGTATGTTATATTCACCAAAAAGCGTGAACCAATCAATCATTAATAAATGTAGTGTCAAATCTAAAACAATTCTATGACCTTTTCATTCCTATGTGACAAAAACGTAGAGTTGATCCGTAGATTATGACCCGTAGAGTTGATCCGTAGATTATGACCCGTAGATCCTCTGATTATGACCCGTAGATCCTCTGATTATGACCCGTAGATCCTCTGATTATGACCCGTAGATCATCTGCTCGTAGACTGTATATGGTAGATAAGCCCCCGACGAGACGACTTGTCTGGTCCTCATAAGTAGGCTGTACCATAGTCTGGTATTTGCACCCGACACCCATGCTCGGGATTTATTGTGCAAATTCACCGGCTAGCTCTGGAGAGTCTGTAACACCAAGTATACACATTGGCCACCGTCACAAAAGCATAGTCTTGCTGTGTGCATAAAACACGTCACCAATTGCAAATTCACCGTTTTGTAGCCTATTGAAGAAACACTGCTATAAACATGTATAGTTGCATTTTGCATTAGCAGCTACCTGTAGATGAACTCTTGCAAACATTGGTAAAGCTAAGCTATCTATTCTCCGCCGTAGTTTAATAATTAAATTAAAGATCACAACGCGATCTGTATACGTCCGTTCTCCACAACGTTCGTTAGCTAGTCCCCAAATACCAGACTTCATTTTTTCACATAAAATTAGTTACAAATATATTATTAATATAACGTTAAAAAAATTAAACATCAACTTTACAAGGTACAGTGTACTGTACCATGTCTGCTGAGATAGTCTGTAATGTAGCGGTGTAAGCTTACCGGGATGAACTTCAACTTCAATCCAAGCGTCCGTTAAGCTTACTTACGCATTGCAGACTATATCAGCAGAGGTAAACAGCACACCACAACATAGAGCCATGTAACATAAATCGACGCGACCGGGCGCACCGAATGATTCATCTTTCATGCACTCTATTTCACATACAAGAACATTACAATAATCATCATTATCTTTGCTCTACCCAATTTATTTGTTTGTCCACGAGCATAGTGATTTTCAATTAAAAATACACACATTTAATGTTCACATTTGAATATCCCGCCAATTTTCTTTAAAATAATGTCATTTTTATTCAAATTTAGAACATATAAGCAATTCATAGTTTAGGTTATGTCAGTTGATTATTCTACCTCTCATTTTAACAAGAAAGGATGCTTTAAATTCCAACTACGTCACAATTTTTTTCCGAATTTTCAAATTTTAATGTGAGACACATTTTGCAATCTCATGCATGTTTTTGGTGTCTCGTGGACAAGCATGTATAATGGGTGCATTGGTAAAAAGGTTCACCAAAGGCAAACAAAAAATGCGTCGACTTCATTTTTTTCACACAAAATTAGTAACAAATATGTTATTAATATAACGTTCAGAATAAATCAAAAATCAATTTGGTTTCGAAAACAGGATGGCTTCTTTCCACTATTGTAGTTTTTTTGACTCACCCTGTAAATGTGAAGAAGTATCGGTCTACTCGGGAGATTACTTCATAATCTTCCCTCTTCTATTCTTTTTACTCTTTACAATACGCTTGTCTTACCACACTTAACTTATTGCAACATTGCATGAGCAATCACTTTATCAAAACACAAATCCCTGAGCCCATGGTTGAGCACGGATAAGACCAATATCGACAAACTATTAATCTACCGAAAAGGCCCTACCTGGTGCATTCTATGACTCGTATTCACAGCCTCTCTTCTACGAATTCAATTCTCTTAATATTTTTTGTTATACAATCTTCAAACTTATTTATGTTTCTTTTTGTTACAACAACTCGCTCCCTAATTCCTTTGGGGGTTCTTTTTTAAACATAAAGGTAATCACAGTTACAATACTAGAAACGCTAATAACTTTATTGTTGATAATATTAAATCCAAATTCGTCCGTCATTCTGTAATCTATAATAGACCTCAAATCTGGAACTCCATTCACTCTGATCTATCTAGTTGTACTAAAATGTAACCGTTTTAAAAAACATGTATAAACAGAAATTGATCTCTAATAAGTATCTTTAAGTTGTTATTTTTTAAATTATATTATCCGATTCTTCTCTTGTTATGTCGTCAACCTTACATACCGGCCAGCATGTACTGTCATCTTAAGGATTTCCACACGGTAAACCATCGCCCTACTCATTAAAACCTTTGGTAGTATATAGTTGGCCTTTTAATCCTGATATTTCACAGCGGTGGAGCCAAACCTAAAGCTTTTCCAGGCTTAACCCTAACCCTAGAACGTGGCAGTGGGGATGGAACGAAGAACAGGGGGAGGGGGTTAAATAAAAAATGGGGAAAATTATGTCCGCCGGCGCCGGGAGTTGAACCCGGGTCGGCCGCGTGACAGGCGAGATATACTGACACTCAGCCACGGGGGGAGGGCTTCACAGGCTACAAAATCGGAGACCATATATACCCGTAGTTTAGTGCTACAGGAGATAGAACTTGTGCGCGCGCAAGCCACGTGGTGCTGGCTGTGAGGTGACTGTGAGACGTAGTAGCGTTAGGGTTATATAAATGCACTGTGTGGTGTCGTATTAACCCTAACCCTAGAACGTGGCAGTGGGGATGGAACGAAGAACAGGGGGAGGGGGTTAAATAAAAAATGGGAAAAAATTATGTCCGCCGGCGCCGGGAGTTGAACCCGGGTCGGCCGCGTGACAGGCGAGATATACTGACACTCAGCCACGGGGGGAGGGCTTCACAGGCTACAAAATCGGAGACCATATATACCCGTAGTTTAGTGCTACAGGAGATAGAACTTGTGCGCGCGCAAGCCACGTGGTGCTGGCTGTGAGGTGACTGTGAGACGTAGTAGCGTTAGGGTTATTGGCGTCTCCGCACACTTTCCAACCCCACAATTATTGTATATTTATTCCTTTAGTACTATTCACACATTATATCGTATCGTTATTATTTATTTCATGTTACTTTTCTTCTTTTGTTAATTTTATTGTATGTTTTCTTGTTATATATTGTTATATATTTCGTTGTTGGATTGGGTTAATAAATATTATGAATAAATGAACGATTCAGAGCTATAATCATGACAAATGTCATGAGGCTGCCATTCATATTAGCGATGTTATGAGTGACTGAGTGAGGAGGTATAACTTATTGAATGACCCTCATATATTGAATGTTTGCTACTTTCGTACCCAGTAAATGTGGAAGGGTAGAAAGTTCAACTTTCATATAAACACATGTTTTTTTTAAATGACTATTTGTTTTTAAATATTTCGTTAATTCAAAAGAAGCAAGTCCCCCTGAAATTAGATCACGTTTTGTTTGTATATCAATCAGACGTTTTGAAAGATTGAAACACTTTTTCAAGTTAGTGACGTAAATCGTGGACACTATTATTTTATTGACTATCCATGCACAGTGGCGTAGCCAGAGGGTGACGATGGGGGGGGGGGGGGGGGGGGGGGGGGGGGGGGGGGGGGGCGTGATCGTCCTACCAACATTTAAGTCGTGTTGGTTGAGATTGGTTGTGTCGGTTAATTTGACACACAAATGAGATCGTTTAAATTTTTGTTAAAGTACGTTTAAAGCAGAGTTGTACCACAATCATAGGGATAATATTGTAAAGCAAATTTTACGCTCGTTACGCGCGCAATTTTTTAGTCGGTAAGGTATTTTCGATTTACTTGATTTTTCGCACCACCAATGTTCATGCATGAAAGATTAATTTAATTTAATTTCTAAATGGGCAGCTAAAGAATTAATTGAAAATAGAGACACTAATAAATGAATTAAAAAAAGCAATGGAGACAATTACTATTTTGTAACTTGTAAAAGATCTTGAAAAGTGCCACTTTTTTAAAATCAACATCTACTGGGAAAAGTAAACAGGATAGGCCTACTGAAAAGGGAACACTTTCTAAGGATAGCCAAATGTTTAAAAGTGTTCTTCTTTCCAATGATATCACAATTTGCTGAAATGACCTATGCTGATGACACTCAGTTATACATTGTTTTGAAAAATGATGATGACAGAGTAGGTGCAATATCGAAACTTGAAGCTTGTGTGAAAGATATCAAAACCTGGTCCACAGCTAATGACCTTAAACTGAATGACGACAAAACTGAAGTTCTGCATATTACATCTCGCTTTAGAAACAATTCTGTTATTTCATCTATAAATATCAACGATGCTCTAATTGAACCAGCTTCTAATGCCCGCAATCTTGGTATTATTCTTCAAAA
Organism: Ophiura sarsii; assembly: GCA_035610835.1. NCBI lineage: Eukaryota > Metazoa > Echinodermata > Ophiuroidea > Amphilepidida > Ophiuridae > Ophiura > Ophiura sarsii. The sequence goes on along the minus strand of CM069449.1, from coordinate 74,472,095 downwards.
TAATCTCATGATGGATGTCCATATCAATAATATTTGTCGTGCGGCCTCTCATGCTCTTTACAAGATAGGTCAAATTCGTCGATACCTTGACCAGCCAACAACTGAAAGACTAATCCATGCTTTTGTGACATGTCGACTTGATAATTGTAACAGTCTGCTATTTGCTCTTCCTGAAACGCAGATCTCAAAACTTCAACGCATACAAAATTCAGCTGCTCGACTTGTTACTCTCTCCAAGATTCGCTGTCACATTTCCCCTGTCCTTCGTGACTTACACTGGTTACCAATCAAATCACGCATTATGTTCAAGATTCTTCTATTAACTTTTAAATGTTCTCGTGGACTAGCACCTATGTACCTCCAAGATCTCATACAACTTTACAAGCCCACACGTAATCTCCGTTCTCGCTCACAATATCTTCTTGCTCATGTTTCTTCACCTTCGACATCATATGGACGCCGTTCTTTTCAAGATGCTTCTGCTGAACTTTGGAATCAATTACCATATCATGTTAAATCAGCCAAAACTCTTGAACAGTTCAAATCATCGCTAAAAACTTACCTATTTAATGTTAATGCATGATTTTCCTTTTTGTCATGTCTTTTGTTACTACTACATGTATAGTTTTGTATATTTTGCGTTTCTGTTTTATTTGTTATAGCGCATAGGGACTTAATTGTGTTATGCGCTCAATAAGCATGGTTTTATTATTATTATTATTATTAAATCAAAACGTGCAAAATTTACCAGGAAACAGGGTGTCCCAGAATGATCTATACCGAGGTAATACGATTTCTTTTGGTATGAAATTTACTGACATTGTCTCAACCGTTTTCATATATATCTTGCGCAAACGGAATTTTAGATTTTGAAAATCGGACATTTCTGATGGACAATACAGACTCTTTGGTTACGATAGTAGATTTCAAATTTTCGTCGAAATTATACATTATTAAAATCGATAAAGTCACTAACCCTTTTAAACATTAAATTATTCCTGAAATGTTGTTTGCATTATTATTGCACCCTCTTCTTATTGACACTAGCTTTTTGATAACAATCGGTTGTCGTGTGCATAGAAAACAAAGCTTTGATTGAACAGGGCATGATTTTATTAGCTTGAGTGGTTTTAGCCTTCCTTTCTTTGGCGGGAGCTTTGAATATAACTTATGAGGTGTTGGGATCATTGTTTGAAACGCTGGTAGTGGCTAGAGAGAATTATATGAGCCAAAATATGAAAATACTTTTTTTTCATCAATTTGCGATAATGTCTTGCCAAAGCGGAACAAAAAAGATATATCTCAATGAAGTTAACGGAATAAGTAGGACACATTTTAACCATCATATCGCAAGTGTTTAAATTTGAAACACTTTTTGTTTTATATTTTTAATATATTTTTGAAACCCGGTATAGATCATTCTGTGACACACTGTATTTATTTCAAAACAACAACTCTGCCGTCCGTTCAATGAAGTGTTACACTGACAACTACAGTGTACAATGTAGATTCTCTATTGACTTCTGAGCACAAAATAGTGACAATGTTGGCACATTGATTCACAATAAATTATTAAACCATTAAATATTAATAAATGGTAACGAGACTGATGACTTGTATGCACAATTGGAAGGGACAATTGTTAGCTACACTCGTTTACATGAAGTGGTTCTATTCATTATGAACCATCGTCAATACAATTTCTTACAGTTGTTTTAGCGCTAACCAGATGGCATAAATCCGCACCCAGTAATTTATTTTCTCCATTAAATATGATTTCAGTTTTAAAATACCACCAGATGAAAAACAACCCGGGGGCATATAAACTATTGAGATTGAGACGAGTATTTTACGGTGATACAAGTTGTTATTACTCTGATGTGACCATTAATGATATTATATTTCAATTAAGGAGATTGCTATTTCTTAGAAAGTAACTATTGCTCTGAGTGGGATGTGATGCTAGGTACACGTAGAACAAACTGGACATCAAAGACCGGATACAGAAGAATTGGCCATTGGGGAATTGGGAAAAAAATGAATGAAAAGAAACCATCTACAACACACCGATATTAAATCATAATAATAATTTCAAGTTGTAAGATAACTAGATAACATACATTGAAGACTTTGTGTTACGAAGTGTACGTGTGAAGATTGGCAGTGCAGTGGCGGCTGCTGTACAGTCCTCAAACAAAGCAACTTACCAGGTAATAAATATGATCATAACAGACTGTGATATATTTCTAAAATGATTAAGAATTTATATTGCTTAAGCTTGAATGGCTTTTCAGAAGAAGAAGCATGCCAATTATAACCTTCTAGTGACCTGCTTCAACACATAAACAATGTATTATGATATTCAAAGTTCATGGTTTGTGTTTAGATTTAACATACATTTGAAACACAAATGTTCAGATGTGGTTGAGCTGTTAAACTTATTCGAATATCTTTTTATAAATACAAATATCAAATTTGGGTTTCAATTCACATTAAATCAAAACACAAACCATGAACTTTGAGTATCATAATACATAATTTGTATGATCAAGCAGGTCACTAGTAGGTTTGATCCCGTTTGTCTGAATTGGCATACTTCTTCTGAAAAACCATAATTTTGGCAATTTAAAACCATTTTCGAAATCTTATCACAATCTGTATGTCACATCACATACAAAGTGTGTTCATGTTATTTAAAAAATCGTAATACACGTGTGGTATGAAATTGGATCGATTAAGCCCATATGTATTGGTCAAGCTATGAGTTTTTAAAAATATTGGGCGAGTCGTAGTCGAGCCCAATATTTCATAACGCATAGCGAGACCAATACATATTGGGCGTAAATCATCCAATGTTATCATTATTATGTTATGGATCCAATTTTATATCACACTTGGACACCTCAAAACATAATAATGGATAACACTGGATTTATAATAGCATGCTAACTCAAATAATGAGGTCGTGCTACAAATGAAAGTGAATTGTGAATATCGATTGGCCATCAACTATAACAATACCGTAGCACAGCAGACCGGTCGCTGCACATGAATGATGATGAATGGGCGCATCTTATCCATTTGGGTATGTTTGTCTCAGAGATAGGCACTGTCGGTTATCGAGAGCTCGATTTTTCACGCCGGTTGTGGAAAAACTACGTCACAACCCCTCCTTTAGTTTCTGACTCGGCGGCAATTCTCAAAAGATGACTTTCTGGTAAAGTCCTTGTCGGTTCACTTTCATTTCCCCCCCCCCCCCAAAAAAAAAAAGAAGAAAAAACACGTCACTGGTTGGAGCTATTTTTTTGGAGTTTGGAGCATATTATATTCTTGAGCACTGTATTCATGCTACAGGCGCGTCGTAACACGGTTATCTTATTTTCTGTTGCGTGAGTTTTGCAATGTACAGGACAAAACAAAAGTGTTAAATAACCACGGGCTATATCAGCATTGAATGGAATAAATTGACCCTCATTACGTTGAAATTGAATTTATAAGATATAAAATCATACTTGTATCAGCCCACAAACAGATAATGAATATTTCTGAGAACAAATACTTTAATTTTGTACATATATGTGGGGGGAGTGATAATTTAGAGAGAGAAAATGAATGGATATTTTTCAGATCCAAATCTGTCTCACCCGTACATGTCTTAATCAAATCTGTATTGACATTTTTAGTACTCAAATGTGGCCAAATGAGACCTGTCATCACAAAATGAGAGTTAAGTCGGGAAATTAGATTCTGAGGTTATCCAGATTCAGAATGCCCAGAAAACAAGCTTTAAAATGATATGCAACATGACATAATTCCTCAAAGTATTCCTGATCAAAAATCAAATTGAAAGACAAAAATTCCTTTGTTTTGTATTTTTTTTGTTTTGGCATGTTCATTAGACCATATCTCCTAATGCACACTGGCGACTTAACGCTCATTTTGTGGTGACAGGTCTCAAATGTGTTTTGAAATAGTTTTAATAAACATATCCATAATTATAACAATTGATGGGAAAACAAGCACACGTTCGAATAAAATATCAAGTTAATGTCATTTAATCCAATTTAATGAAGGACTGTCTTCAGATCTTGTAATGTTCAAAATATCGTACCTTAAAATTATTTTCAGACATAGTTTATCGATTTTTACAACGCGTTCTTCATTGATGCACGTCGTCTGCTGACTAACTAACCCGGATTTCCAGTTCAATAAAACATTTTCCGCTTTTACTATAATTACATCAAGATTGATGAATTATACGCCGTTGCCCTCATTTTGTCGAGTATTATTCATAATCCAATTGTGTTCATGATTTGTTACACTGGTATAGCGTGCCTTGGGAATTTTGACTAGGTGCATTACACGAGTGTCTATGAGGGAATATCATTAAATAATTCCTATTTTCATGTAATGAAAATAAAATATAATTGCCAGTGTTTATCTTTGACAAAAGCACCCCCAAAAAACCAAAGCAGGTTTGCATCTTGGCAGCATCTATAGGATAATCGTATATCTGTTTTATTCCGATGTAAGTCTGGAGACGTTCCCTTTCTTGATAATTGAGTACAATCACAATAATATCACACTAAAAGAATATAAAACACAGTTTAGTTTGAAGAAAAGAACCCCGCTTAAATTATGTGTTCTAATTGTTTTAATCTGTATTTCTAAATCAAATAAGGAATTCCATCCGGAGAATAATTAGGTTTCTCTCCCTATTTTTGATGCATTCCAAAAAACAGATAAGAATCTGTCGCGATAGAACGTTCCTATTTCTTATCAACATATTTCACTCGCGGACAAATCTCTAAACTCAGTTTTGAACCTTTGTCATATATAACGGATTCAATGTCTAATTTCAATTATTTGACACAATGATGATTCATTGCATTGGGGAATCCGTTTATTACTCGCACATCAAGATATTTTGATATCAGAAGAATCCCCATATTTTGAAATTTTAGGGGCCAGAAATGTTCCATTTAGAAGTTATAGGCTTAAATGTGGTGAATTACTGCCAAAGGTGGTTAACCACCAGCCAGTTTGTGTACTATTCAATGGGCAAAATTATTGTGACCTTGTTATTCTAAAATTAGAACCATTGGAGTTCTGCAACTCAAACTTTGGAATGTGACACTATTTGAAGGATGACCTTTCATGTAAAATAGAAAACATCAAGTTGAAAAACGGACCAGCAATCAGAACATCTACCTTTAATACAAGAGTAATTACCCAAATAGGTTATTTTACACTATTTTCGACGAAGATCATTTCGCTAAAATTAATATTTGCTATTTTTTTCTAAATTTGCTTGATTTGCTCATAACACTGCTTCTTTGACATTATTTCTGATCTTAATTAAAGTTTTTTTTCTTTTCAAATCTACTAGTGAATTATTTTCGACGAAGATCATTTTGCTAAAATTAGAATTAGCTTTTTTCTTCTAAATTTGCTTGTTTTGCTCATAACATTTCTTTGACACTATTTCTGATCTTAATTAAAGTGTTTGGTTTCAAGAAAAGCTGTAACCTCACCGCAACTACTTGGCGCTTTTTACCATTATTACTGGAATTACTCGTAAGTAATACTTGACTCCTTTATACGACGTTAGGTCACCTTTTATACCTGTGATTTATATAATAAGATCTTCAAAATGAAGCGATAGTAAAGTATACTATAATTATATTATGATGACTTTTGTAGTAGCCTATATATGCCAAAGAAGATTGAGAATATTGTAACCGACCTTTCAACGAGCGTTTCTTTAAGCTTTCATCTATCTGCAATCTGGTACGAGGGAAAGTGGTTTGGTAGCGTTGGCTCCTTCGTACCAGTAACCAGATCAACGTTCAATTCAAAGGACTAGAATAATTAAGTCACGACACGACTCTCAGTTGTAACATTTACAATCATTGATAATCATCTTTTATTTGAATCATTATCTTTAGGTTTCGTTTATAAATAATCATTTACAGAGTTCTATTCCGTACTTGGCGACCGTGTAGGCCTAGGCCTACACGGCACCCTGTTCTCGGCGGACAGACTTATTGGCACGTCTGTCCTCCTTGATGGTTTGTCAAGCACTCCTCGACTTCCTTCATTCCCCAAAACAATAACAAACTTGCTAGCTTCTAATAGCGTTTGATTGGTTGATTATCACGCGACGCGTACGTGACGCTCAAGATGCACAACGCTGGCTCTCAAAGTGCGCCCGCCCACGGGAGCAGATTTGCTAGAAGATTTGCTCTGGGAGCAAATCTTCTCCCGAATCTGCTCCCAGGCAAACCAGCGCTGCTAGGCCTAAGAGATAATCAGACAACCATAGCACCAAGATAAATACACAAGTTACGAGTAACACTGTAACAATAAGGTTTGTTACATTATCCCCCTCTCAGTCATGAACACTCCTGTGTTCACTTTAGTAACATTCCAAGTACTATAATAAGGTTACATCTGTTTGCATACAATATTCATTCCAACATATTCCACCATGACGTCACGTAAGTACATTCGTTGACATTTTTTACAATTTACATAATTAAAACAATAATTGATCGATTGAAAGCATTTTATAATTAATAAATTAGTTCACAAGAAAATACATCGCATACTCTAATTGGGTATTAAACATTACTTCACAAGAATTCATTTCAAAAGTGTTGCTGCAATTCATCAAAGCGTTATTACATCAATTAAATCTAACATATCATTTTATTGGTAAAGGCCTATAATTATATATCACAATTCTGCTATAATATATAATCACAATAAAAGGTAACGATAGGCGTGGAGCCAGCCAACTAATTAAAGCAAGAAGTCTCCATGTCCAACCAGTCAAGGTAAGACGGTCGCCTGCTTATCCTATACAATACGAAAATACAATTCGTTAAGTTTATTTGGCAAAACTTTACAATTTTAATAACCTGGATAGATAGTCCTTACAATTCCGTGACACTACATATAATTCAACATTACAATATAATATGGAACTTCATTTTATACATGGTCCAATCAATTAACTAATTTATACTAACGACTGTGTAACACCTATGCAGTTCATTCAACAATCGTAAAATTGACATAAAACAAATCCATTTTATTATCACAAAATCGGAGCAATTTCATCACGCTAAATAAAGTACGTAACCAATCGTTCGCGCAATCGCATCACGTTTCACATCACGCGCACCATACGCCATCCGCAAAACATGTATTGTTACCATCACGTGAGCATCTCATATTAATATATAACAAATAAAAAGACTTTCATTACACACACTATTTTCACTCTCTACCGTGTAAATCTTGGATTATTAAATCTCTGGTGAGAAATACATTTAAGATTATTAAATACAAATACTATGCGATTTAGCATCTGTCAATCTTCACGCTCTACATGAGAATGACAATAGCTATCTTTTCAGGATAATTGCATATAGTTTTATAAACATAATACTAATTAACTTTACATCACCCCCTCCTAGTGCCGCAGTGCCCTCACAAGGCTATGTTAGACACTATTCATACACATATTTTCCGAGAGCCTATTTATTAAAATCAACCTATTATCATAAAACGTTATTATTTAACAACATCTTTATCATGTTAATGCAACATACCCCTAACTGTTTTATCAAAACGCAATATATATATCATATAGGCCTATATTAACTAAATATATTGAAAGAGTACGCGGAGGCTGACTCCGAAGTCACCTCTTATAGATTAGATGTAGGTCTTCTTCTTTTTCCACCATCAAAGTCGCTACAAGCTTCTATTTGGGTCCTTACTGCCAAACATCTCAAGGCGTCTCATGCATGTCAACCATCTCAGGCGTCTCCTGTCGACCATCCTAAGCGTCATGCTGACCCTTTCAGGCGTCTCCTGTCGTCCATAAGCGTCTATATACGTCTCCTGTCAATCACTTCAGGCGTCTCATTTCAACCATCTCAGGCGTCTCATTTCAACCATCTCAGGCGTCTCATTTCAACCATATCAGGCGTCTCCTGTTGGTCCTTCCAGACGTCTCTTGTCAACCATCTCAGGCGTCTCTTGTCAACCATCTCAGGCGTCTCCTGTCAACAATCTCAGGCGTCTCCTGCTGACCCTTTCAGGCGTCTCATGTCGTCCATCTCAGGCGTCTACGTCTCCTGTCGATCATTTCAAACAACAAAGTCCAGAAATTGGAATGACGGTACGGTGGTGTTCGTGCATATAATACACCCCAGTCAGATCATCTAAAGTTTCTGCAAAACCATACGCCAAAATGTCTTTCAATCTCTCACCATGCTCACTACGTCGTTCATTCGATCCAATAATATTGTCAGCCCAGGCACCCACCTGCATGTCGGATGTTGTGGTGAATACACGTTTCTTCGTATATTGTCAACGTCATTATAAAATTCACTAATTTCAATGTCCCTCTCACTGTTCACCGATCACTGCACGAATAAAGTTGTGAGAACCTTAATCATGTTAATCGTGTCATGCATTAGGCCTAGGCCTACCCATGCAATGGTGGATCAGACCTCTGAACCTCTGTCGAGCCACAATCTCTTAGCTTTATATAGCTTATAATAATTCCTGAACCTGGAACATTGTTGCCGATGCATCATGTCATATGCTTCATCCTCTAGCCCATTCAGCTCTTGTCATTCTGCGTCCCTTATTTCTTGATGTATGCAGGCTCACCTGTCGCAATCATTGTAGGCCTATATGGTTAACTCTCATGAAAACAGTGCAAAATGAACTTTTTGATGTCTTTGGTCCATTTCTGTGTTATGCAATGTTTTCTTGCTTGAAAAACTTCTTTTCTAGATAGATATTGATGTTTTCTACTTGGATCTATATACTTTGATATACTTCTGAACGTGTTTTCACTCAAAAAAATGCCCTCATATACCCCAAATTAGCGAAATTTCCATGTCCGCAGCATAAATGTATATTTTGCCTTTATTAATTACAATACAAATAGGGCACCATTTTCTACAAGATATGTCATAATTTGTAGGGAACATATAGCGATATTCCATGGATAGAAAAAAAATGCACATCTTTTACGATGTTTACCTGTTTCAGTTTCATATATGTTGTCCGAGATGTTGATGTTTATTACGTTACCTGCGACATATTGAGGATCAACATTGTTCAAAATTAACATTTAAACATTTAAATGTACATATTCTGAATCTAAAAGAACATGGGTGTTGGAAAATGATATTATCAAAAATCTATAGCAGCATGTCTGACCTTGAGAAGAAATCAAAATGCTGCAAAGCATGCGACCTTGTTAAGGATGTTTATTACGTTGTTGAGATTTCTCCCGAACTATGTATCAAAACACACTTTTTGGTTAAAAACCAATTTGATACATATACATAGACTATGTGGTTACTTGGAACACTCGCTAGCTCTTTCCAGATCGTCTACATGGTACTTTGAGTACGAAAAACGTTTACTACGTTATCGTTTATTACGTTGTCGAATAAATCGACAGAGAGACAGCTGCTCTCTACGACTGTATTAAACAAAGATACGTGGCAGGCCCTTTTCGCAGGCATGCATGGGGGATACTCGATGAAAGTACAATGCAAAAAAACCACGACGAATGGTAAGAATTCCTCATTTTTTCTTGTAAGTAATATGAACATTAAGCTGAATGACAGTTGAAGTCATTATAGATCTCTTAAGCACATTGAAAATGGACCTATGATATCAGAATGGGGTTAATAATGTGAAGAAATGCAGTAGGTATCGTTAACATCTTCATTGATTGCTTTGTATATACGTTATAAGCCAGCATTAGGCACTGTTGCAGTTGCCAATAACGTAATAAACGGGATAACGTAACCAACCTCATTGTCTAGTCTCATGTCAATGTTGGCGTAAATTCAGTAACTTTCATGATTGATGTACTTGAGTATCATACATTGTATCCAATGTTATAATTGTAATATGTGGACTATTCTATGTGAGGACTGAAACCACCTTATAATGGACAACGTAATAAACTTTCCATCATTTGATAAATATAATTGCACCCTGTTCATAGTGATTCAACATTTATTATGTGTTTATGAATGTTAACTTAGTGTACATACATATTGTCTCACATACTGATACAATCTCATTTGTTTGCATGCTTCAATGATGCATAGTTCTATGGCTATTGGATAACGTAATAAACCAATTCGTATAATTGTGTGAATAAATACGGTATACCTAGCTGAAACAGCTGCAATATATGTCATTAACTTTGTTTTGTTTTTGTTATCTTTATTATACAGAAATATATGCCACACAGTGCAAAAAACCAATGGCGATACCGGCAGAACCAAATGCAACAGTGGAGACAAAAAGATCATCAGAGTACAATCTTATTAACAATTCTACTACCATCATTTTAAATAAAACAAATCAATATCTTACTAATTTTAAGAGATAAAAGGCTATTCAATATTTAGTGCTATTAAAATTTACATAAAGGTAATAATGTCATGGTCTAACAACATATCTGTAAAGTGCCATGTTACATCTGTCGATTTAGTGACCATGTTTATTACGTTATTCACCATATTTACCCTACATCAAAAGAGCAAGTCGACAATATATATAGAACTGTCTTTTAGTGGACTTTAGGCAACCTAACTTTTACTAAAATACCATTTACAAGATATGTCTGTGTACAAAATAAACTGACTTGGTCGATGTTGAAAATATTTGTTTACATGTGTTTGTATATGTTTATTACGTTACCCACCCCCATAAAGTCCGAATACCAATGCCAGCGTTTTTGGTAAAGCATAATATTTATTGTTTCTGAGCTAACTTTTAAAAACACATTATAACGCTTGGAAAAAGATACGATTACAGATATATTTTATACTTTGCACAAAGATATTCATTTTGGAAAACCGTGCAGTTTTTAGTTTTAAAGCTGAGGTTCAAACAGTGATGTGAAGACCAAAAACAATTCATAATACTTGCAATTTACAAAATTACATTGCATTTTGTTCGCTGTAATTGGTAGAAGTATGCTTTCGTAACTATAATTTTGTGTTTTTGGCATCACAGTTTGTAAAATCGTTCTGATTTAGAGCTGATAGGAAGTATATAACGTAATAAACATGGAGCAAAAGCTGCAAACAAGTGATATTATAATATAAATTCAACGTTATATTGTACAAAAATGCAATGAGTGTTGTTCACAAAATTTTAAATCTAGTATCCAGTACATGTCTACTATTAAAAAATAGTGTAATAAATAAAATTGGAGACAATTTTTTTCTTCAACTTCTGAAATCTCATTTGCACTATTTTCATGAGAGTTGACCATATACTCCTGATGGACATACAACTACTCTGGTTATTCGCACCCCATGGCTGAACCTTGCTCCTGCAAAAAAATTATGAGCAATAACATCAGCTTTCAAGATACCAGTACATTGGTAGAAGTGCACTGTGCACGTGCACATACAAGCACCAGTGTTCATCTTAAGCTGACCTACTTCTACAAATCACATTTGAAATGTCAGTAGGATTTTTCTCTCGAAATTTCCGTTCCATAACACACATTCTTCATACTTGTGTCGAAGTATTGCCTAGGATTTTCCATCACATATTTCGCTGGAGTTCGTCCTCCCGTTGCGTTGCACACATTCTTATATACTTGTACAAAAAGTATACCTAGGACTTCTTGGAGCCCTTTCCGTCCATTACGCTGTACACATCCTTATACTTGTACACAAAGTATACCTATCATGCCTATAATAGGACTTTCTCGTCTTTCGTTTCGCTGGAGCCTCTCCTTCCGCCCGTCACGACGTTGTACACATTCCATACTTGTACAAAAAGTATACCTAAAATAGGATTTTCACATGCATAACATTAGTGGAAATGGCGATTTTTCATCATTTGCGCTGCATACTTGTGCAAAATAGGTAATTAATTATCATTGTGTTATCACCTATACGTCTACAGTAGATAACATGGGTCCAACACCCATCAATTTCAAATTATAATTCCTGTTTTCGTGCCTTATTCCTATTCTACACCTTGCAGTCATCATCAGGCAGTCGATCCTCTTCGGGTCCCAGACCCTAGTCCCAGACCCTGACCAGCTACTCCTCAACCATTATACATCATTATTCATTGTAAAAAAAAAATTCCTTCTCCCTTCCGATGCCATCGTCTTCGACTTATTTAATTTATAGAGTGGAGGCTCTTCCGTCGGGGACATCCGTCGCATAATGTGTTCTCTGTCCGACCACATACCAACCCAGCTCATGTCTTTTATATAACCTTGAATTGATTTAGTTTTTCGTGCATGTTCCCATTCACAAAACCATTATTCATTTATAATTCATTCATTGTCAGTCTCCCTTCCAAACTCATCTATATTCGAAATTACCCTCGTCATCGCATGTTCTCTTTCAACTCCAAATGTGTTCATCGCAGACATTTCGTCTATCAGCTTCATTGCTATGCCGTCGTCCACAATTCTTCAATCTTCAATCTTCAATGTGTTGATCCTAAAAAGCATCACTGCTTAGGGAGTGTTCATAAATACTTTGGTGGGGGGGTTGGAAACAATTGAGCCATGGACATCTTTTTTTTTTTGACCCCCCCAAATAGGGTGGGTTTTTTTCTTGACCCCCCCTTTCAAGAACCTTTTTTTGTGTTGACCCCCCCCCCCCCCCCCCGTCTGTTCACGTTATATAACAGAAACAATAACAACATTCTATATAAACATATAGACATAGTCACAATCACTTTTATTATGGTAGGTGGGTTATATCAAACTATTTATTAAAGATATATAATATAACACAATTGAAAAGTCAAACAAAATCAGTGTAGGTCTTCTTCTTTATAATCCTGCCCGACACTCGTGATCGCTGTGGTACATGTATGTCCTCCTCTTCTTCTTTATCTGCATCCTCTTCATCCTCAAATGTTTTAGGCTCCAGTGGCGTAGCTATATAGGTTATTGATATTGGGGGGGGGGGGCGGGAAATAAAATGAACCAACAAGATTATTATGAGTCAAGATACGCGCGCATAGCGCGCGAATTTTTTTGACTTTACACCTATTTTTGTCACGATTGAGATACATTTTGGCTGTAAACAATACCAACCCTTTTTTTTGGACCCCCCCCCCCCTATACAAGCACTTTTTTCCCTGACCCCCCCTTTTAAGAACCTTTTTTTTGGTTGGCCCCCCCCTCATATTTTCCAACCCGCCCACCAAAGTATTTATGAACACTCCCTTATCCAAGGATATCATATCATCGACGTGTCGTGCAGATGTGTATGGTGCTATATACAAGGATGTGCGAGTAAAAAATAACTGTCTTGTCTACAGTTGTTGGTGGGTAGCAGTGGGTTTCATATGCCATGGTGTAAAATATCTAATCTTTTCTTCTCTGGTATACATACAAAATAATTATAAATATATCTGCAGTATTAAACCACTCTCACATTTTTCCATTTCACTATAGGCCTACTCAATCAAGCCAAGTTGACCGTTTTCCGCGTCGACTGCCCTTTGAGAGTTAATTGATTGAATTGAACCATGAACTATCGTACGCGTTGCTATGCAACAATGGCGTACTGAATCAGAATAGGCTTTGTAAACAGCTGGTCGGCGTTATAATATTATTGCTGTTTTCTGGATTTATACTAATGATTTGGATATCAGTTCTTGATTACCGGAGTCTGTGTGGTTTGTGGAATGCTTCTGTACAGGTATTTATTATCATATAAGGCCGCAGAATTGTTTAAACGTCAACATGTCCCTTTCATTAATTTTTAAGCTTTTCTTAATTTACCGTGCTAGAAAAGCACTGAGCATTGCAGTTTATGTGGCCTACGCTAGGCCTTCGTTGTGCTGTACAGCTCAGCTGTCTTATCAAACTCTTGATCCCCGGTTGGGAGAAACTTTGCTTCGAGATTTCAGATAGGGAGCAAAATAGGTAGCAACTTTGCTCCGAAGATTTGCGAGATTTCAGGCTGGGAGTGGGAGCAAATTTGGGTGAAATTTTGCTCCGAGATTTCAGATTTGCTCCGAAGATTTGCGAGATTTCAAGCTGAGAGCAAATTTGGGAGAAATTTTGCTCCGAGATTTCAGATTTGCTCCGAAGATTTGCGAGATTTCAGGCTGAGAGCAAATTTGGGAGAAACTTTGCTCCGAGATTTCAGATTTGCTCCGAAGATTTGCGAGATTTCTGGCTGAGAGCAAATTTGGGAGACATTTTGCTCCGAGATTTCAGATTTGCTCCGAAGATTAGCGAGATTTCAGGCTGAGAGCAAATTTGGGAGAAACTTTGCTCCGAGATTTCAGATTTGCTCCGAAGATTTGCGAGATTTCAGGCTGAGAGCAAATTTGGGAGAAACTTTGCTCCGAGATTTCAGATTTGCTCCGAAGATTTGCGAGATTTCTGGCTGAGAGCAAATTTGGGAGAAATTTTGCTCCGAGATTTCAGATTTGCTCCGAAGATTAGCGTGATTTCAGACTGAGAGCAAATTTGGGAGAAATTTTGCTCCGAGATTTCAGATTTGGGGCTACTTTGCTCTGAGATTTGTGCCGTGTTTATAAAATGTCCCAAACATTCTATTGGTCTCAAATTCGTCTCTAAAATGTTCCAAACATTCTATTCGTCTCAAATCCGTCTCTAAAATGTTCCAAACATTCTATTCGTCTCAAATTCGTCTCTAAAATGTTCCAAACATTATATTCGTCTCAAATCCGTCTCTAAAATGTTCCAAACATTCTATTCGTCTCAAATTCGTCTCTAAAATGTTCCAAACATTCTATTCGTCTCAAATCCGTCTCTAAAATGTTCCAAACATTCTATTCGTCTGAAATCCGTCTCTAAAATGTTCCAAACATTCTATTCGTCTCAAATTCGTCTCTAAAATGTTCCAAACATTATATACGTCTCAAATTCGTCTCTAAAATGTTCCAAACATTCTATTCGTCTCAAATTCGTCTCGTTTTACAATCCTTACAAGTAGCCTAAACACTGTTACTGTAAAAAGTGTAAACATTTGAAGCATGGATTCTTTTTATACGTTGCTGTAGCTTGCCAAACTTCGTATTCAAGCAGGCCGTCTTGTCTTTATTTTTCGGGCCGTCTCTCGAGTCACTGTTGACTCTATTTTTACCCAAATAATCAACAAAATGTTCTGATTTTGGCGAAGTCGACCGTATACCGCTGCCACCAATGTAACCGACCTTTCAACGAGCGTTTCTTTAAGCTTTCATCTATCTGCAATCTGGTACGAGGGAAAGTGGTTTGGTAGCGTTGGCTCCTTCGTACCAGTAACCAGATCAACGTTCAATTCAAAGGACTAGAATAATTAAGTCACGACACGACTCTCAGTTGTAACATTTACAATCATTGATAATCATCTTTTATTTGAATCACTATCTTTAGGTTTCGTTTATAAATAATCATTTACAGAGTTCTATTCCGTACTTGGCGACCGTGTAGGCCTAGGCCTACACGGCACCCTGTTCTCGGCGGACAGACTTATTGGCACGTCTGTCCTCCTTGATGGTTTGTCAAGCACTCCTCGACTTCCTTCATTCCCCAAAACAATAACAAACTTGCTAGCTTCAAATAGCGTTTGATTGGTTGATTATCACGCGACGCGTACGTGACGCTCAAGATGCACAACGCTGGCTCTCAAAGTGCGCCCGCCCACGGGAGCAGATTTGCTAGAAGATTTGCTCTGGGAGCAAATCTGCTCCCGAATCTGCTCCCAGGCAAACCAGCGCTGCTAGGCCTAAGAGATAATCAGACAACCATAGCACCAAGATAAATACACAAGTTACGAGTAACACTGTAACAATAAGGTTTGTTACAATATGACTCTCAAATTAGTTAAAAAGATCCAATACATCTGATACAGTAATCGAGTATAATTGAAGTAAATAATTATAGCTTGTATCAGATACTGTAATCGAGTATAATTGAAGTAAATATTTATAGCTTGTATCAGATACAGTAATCGAGTATAATTGAAGTAAATCATTATTAACTTGTATCAGATACAGTAATTGAGTATAATTGAAGTAAATAATTATAGCTTGTATCAGATACTGTAATCGAGTATAATTGAAGTAAATAATTATAGCTTGTATCAGATACAGTAATCGAGTATAATTGAAGTAAATCATTATTAACTTGTATCAGATACAGTAATCGAGTATAATTGAAGTAAATAATTATAGCTTGTATCAGATACAGTAATCGAGTATAATTGAAGTAAATAATTATAGCTGGTATCAGATACAGTAATCGAGTATAATTGAAGTAAATAATTATAGCTTGTATCAGATACAGTAATCGAGTATAATTGAAGTAAATAATTATAGCTTGTATCAGATACAGTAATCGAGTATAATTGAAGTAAATAATTATAGCTTGTATCAGATACAGTAATCGAGTATAATTGAAGTAAATAATTATAGCTTGTATCAGATACAGTAATCGAGTATAATTGAAGTAAATAATTATAGCTTGTATCAGATACAGTAATCGAGTATAATTGAAGTAAATAATTATAGCTGGTATCAGATACAGTAATCGAGTATAATTGAAGTAAATAATTATAGCTTGTATCAGATACAGTAATCGAGTATAATTGAAGTAAATCATTATTAGCTTGTATCAGATACAGTAATCGAGTATAATTGAAGTAAATAATTATAGCTTGTATCAGATACAGTAATCGAGTATAATTGAAGTAAATAATTATAGCTTGTATCAGATACAGTAATCGAGTATAATTGAAGTAAATAATTATAGCTTGTATCAGATACAGTAATCGAGTATAATTGAAGTAAATATTATAGCTGTATCAGATACAGTAATCGAGTATAATTGAAGTAAATCATTATTAGCTTGTATCAGATACAGTAATCGAGTATAATTGAAATAAATAATTATAGCTTGTATCAGATACAGTAATCGAGTATAATTGAAGTAAATCATTATTAGCTTGTATCAGATACAGTAATCGAGTATAATTGAAGTAAATAATTATTAGCTTGTATCAGGTACAGTAATCGAGTATAATTGAAGTAAATAATTATTAGCTTGTATCAGATACAGTAATCGAGTATAATTGAAGTAAATCATTATTAGCTTGTATCAGATACAGTAATCGAGTATAATTGAAGTAAATAATTATAGCTTGTATCAGATACAGTAATCGAGTATAATTGAAGTAAATCATTATTAGCTTGTATCAGATACAGTAATCGAGTATAATTGAAGTAAATAAATTTAGCTTGTATCAGATACAGTAATCGAGTATAATTGAAGTAAATCATTATTAGCTTGTATCAGATACAGTAATCGAGTATAATTGAAGTAAATAATTATAGCTTGTATCAGATACAGTAATCGAGTATAATTGAAATAAATAATTATTAGCTTGTATCAGATACAGTAATCGAGTATAATTGAAGTAAATAATTATAGCTTGTATCAGATACAGTAATCGAGTATAATTGAAATAAATAATTATAGCTTGTATCAGATACAGTAATCGAGTATAATTGAAGTAAATAATTATAGCTTGTATCAGATACAGTAATCGAGTATAATTGAAGTAAATAATTATAGCTTGTATCAGATACAGTAATCGAGTATAATTGAAATAAATAATTATAGCTTGTATCAGATACAGTAATCGAGTATAATTGAAATAAATAATTATAGCTTGTATCAGATACAGTAATCGAGTATAATTGAAGTAAATAATTATAGCTTGTATCAGATACAGTAATCGAGTATAATTGAAATAAATAATTAAAGCTTGTATCAGATACAGTAATCGAGTATAATTGAAGTAAATCATTTTTAGCTTGTATCAGATACAGTAATCGAGTATAATTGAAATAAATCATTATAGCTTGTATCAGATACAGTAATCGAGTATAATTGAAATAAATAATTATAGCTTGTATCAGATACAGTAATCGAGTATAATTGAAATAAATAATTATAGCTTGTATCAGATACAGTAATCGAGTATAATTGAAGTAAATAATTATAGCTTGTATCAGATACAGTAATCGAGTATAATTGAAGTAAATAATTATAGCTTGTATCAGATACAGTAATCGAGTATAATTGAAGTAAATAATTATAGCTGGTATCAGATACAGTAATCGAGTATAATTGAAATAAATAATTATTAGTTTGTATCAGATACAGTAATCGAGTATAATTGAAATAAATAATTATTAGCTTGTATCAGATACAGTAATCGAGTATAATTGAAGTAAATAATTATAGCTGGTATCAGATACAGTAATCGAGTATAATTGAAATAAATAATTATTAGTTTGTATCAGATACAGTAATCGAGTATAATTGAAATAAATAATTATTAGCTTGTATCAGATACAGTAATCGAGTATAATTGAAGTAAATAATTATAGCTGGTATCAGATACAGTAATCGAGTATAATTGAAATAAATAATTATTAGTTTGTATCAGATACAGTAATCGAGTATAATTGAAATAAATAATTATAGCTTGTATCAGATACAGTAATCGAGTATAATTGAAGTAAATCATTATTAGCTTGTATCAGATACAGTAATCGAGTATAATAGAAATACATAATTATAGCTGGTATCAGATACAGTAATCGAGTATAATTGAAATAAATAATTATAGCTTGTATCAGATACAGTAATCGAGTATAATTGAAGTAAATAATTATTAGCTTGTATCAGATACAGTAATCGAGTATAATTGAAGTAAATAATTATAGCTTGTATCAGATACAGTAATCGAGTATAATTGAAATAAATAATTATTAGCTTGTATCAGATACAGTAATCGAGTATAATTGAAATAAATAATTATTAGCTTGTATCAGATACAGTAATCGAGTATAATTGAAATAAATCATTATTAGCTTGTATCAGATACAGTAATCGAGTATAATTGAAGTAAATAATTATTAGCTTGTATCAGATACAGTAATCGAGTATAATTGAAGTAAATAATGATAGCTTGTATCAGATACAGTAATCGAGTATAATTGAAATAAATAATTATTAGCTTTTATCAGATACAGTAATCGAGTATAATTGAAATAAATAATTATTAGCTTGTATCAGATACAGTAATCGAGTATAATTGAAGTAAATAATTATAGCTGGTATCAGATACAGTAATCGAGTATAATTGAAGTAAATCTTAGCTTGTATCAGATACTATTTGTGGTGTGATGAGATTTGTGGGGTGGGTTGGGATGGGGGTGTGTGTGTGGTCTAGTGGATAAGACGCCGGTCTCACGATGCAAATGTTGTGAGTTCGAGCCCCGCTAAGACCAACATGTTTGTATCCTTGGGCAAGGTACTTAGTCTCAATTGCTTCGTCGACCCAAGATATTTGGGGAGCTGTTAGGATATAAAAATCTAAGTAGTGCTGATAGGCTTGTGCACTTGTCGACTGGTAGCCGCCTAAGTGTAGCGACCAAAGGATTCTGATATCTAAACTGGCAGCGATAATAATTGATTTAAAAAAAAAGCGCTTTGGGACTGTGCTTGCATTGTGGAAAGCGCTATATAAGAACGGTAATATTATTATTATTATTATTATAACATGGAGGTGAACATGGAGGTGAACGTATTATTGTAGAACAGTGCATCCGAAACGATTCGAATCGGTATATACTTTCGTAAAACTCGTAATACTACAGGGTGTATCAAACAACTTAGTACTCTGTTTCATGGTGTGTTTTTTACTTTTTCAAAACCAGTGGACGGTGACCATTCACTGTCAGCGCAAAGCCCAATTAATAATGTTAATATTCTGAAAATCTGAGATGAATCCAATGGAAAAATAAGACCGCTAGCATAATTTGCGTAAACCATGTCATTTACTAGTCTGTACAATGGGATTTACACATAAACCAGAAATTGTCATTGTTTACATTTCAATACTTTATGCATTCATAAATGTTGTAAATCATCTATCAATAACAATAGCAAAGATAGTTTGGTATTCCTCTTAATTCTGGCACAAATCATTAATAGCTACATAATCCACACATTTGATGCATGAATATTTCTATGCGATGTTCAATGTCGCTCAGTGTTCTCATGAGAAAGCCTCAGCATGTAGGAGAGTTGTGGTAGGAAAGCACCAATCATGTCAACAGTGTGCTTATAAATACCAATCATTGGCAGAGAAGGACATTTATAATTATAAATTGGACCTCTAAAGCATGATAAGAATAAGAATAATTTCCCTTTTAGCCTATTTAAAATTGTAATCTTCCACTGTCATGTTAGTCTATCTTAAATTTGTCATGGTTCAGTGGTTATAATAAGGATTAATTCCATGCTGTGAAAGAGATTCTTATATTTTTGATACACCCTGTATAGCTCGCTTGAGCTCGATATACTGTAGCCTATTTAACAATATTGTGCGTCTTGATAAAAAAGGAACATGGCATAAATTCATTTCCGATTGCCTTCAACACGCAACAAGCAAATACATTTCAACGGTGTTTCTTGACACCTAGACAAGACATAAACCCTGTATAATGTCTGTTATCCTATGTTTACGTCCCTTATCTGGGGTTAAGCCCGTAAACCCGGAATCACGCGCATTATCACTAGTTAACGCTCCTTATTTGGGGTTGAGGAGCGTTAACAGGGATAAGGGCCGCCTTTTCTATGGTTTACGTCCCTTATCTGGGTGGGGTAAAGGCGGAAATGACACACTTTGCTTCCAATGGCTTCCATACACGTTGGCTTAATACCTTTTTATGGAATTCACTGCCTGCTTGTTGGTACGTAAAACACGTCCTGTACATATCTCTTCATTAACTTATTAAGATTTGTATATTAGTTCAATCGACAGACACTCACGCATTTTACCTTATGGCCAAATTGTAGAGCATTTTTGTACACTCTTATAGTAGTATCGAACAAATTAGAAAGCAGGTATTAATATAATACGCGGAGAGCATAGAAGTAAATGTCATGTTAAAGATATATCTTGGCTATTTTATTTTCAAAATTGAGCAAATCTGGTAGTAAATTGGCTGATAATTAATGACGCAAATTGAAATTCAAATTACATCAGTTTGTATGCAAATAAGACTGGCTTTATAATAGTAATCAAAATTATGAGGTAGGAGATACAATACAACTTATTGAACGACCCTCGTATTATTACATTGTAGATTTGTGTTATATTAAGAAGCTATGTTTTTGATACTTTAACGTAATCGTCATGGTACTGATGATTTTGAATGGTACTCTAATTTACTGACTCAAATCAACATGTTCAACTGTCGTCATAGTATCCGTTATATCTGATCGTTGTATGTCATTCATTCATCTTGAGTCGTAAAATATTTCAAGTTTCACCTTCAGGCCTACTATCAAACCCATTACCATAGCTAGTATATTACCATTTTCATAAGTAATGAATAGCTTGTAACCAATCTGGTTTCAACGTGTAGCGTATAATGATGGATGACTATCATTATTTTGTAGGCCTATACCTAAACCTCAACATCAAGTAATCAGGAATGTGAAATGATGCTCTGGTCATTGCTTCTACCTTTAAAAGGGAACAGACGTAGGGGAATTTAAAGGAGTACTTCAAATTGATTTAGATGATGTTTGCACAGCGAAAATCTGCGCGAAAATCTGTTTTAGATAAAAATAAATCTTCACAATGTTTTTGCGTGTGTGGGGTCACACTACTAAATAGAGCTCCATAGGGATATGTACAAAAACACTGATATAAAACTCTGTTTTAGACCACTAAATTGCGAAATTGGACCTTGTTGAGTGATTTTTTTCTGAAAGATTATCACATTTTCTCACCAAAAAGTGAAAAAATAGGTAGGTGAACCTGCTCGATTTTTCAAAATACGCCCATGGAGTTGACTACCTCTCTGACGAGCTTGGAAATGCCGCCGTCATCGTCAATGTTTCCAGTAAAAAACACAAATTTGAAACATCTCTCAAAATTTATCTAGGGTGCATATAGGTGATGTCCCATTAATCACAATTAATCAAAACTCATAGGCATTTACGCAATTGTATTAGTTACTGTCAAGTTTTTGCCATGCATATTTTCCGATTCTAGTTTTAAACACCGCCCTTAAGGGGTAGGGGATACCCCATTTAGTGTAGTGCACCATGTCGGCTTTTTTGTCTATTTGAAAACCAGTGGTAGCTGTATTCTGGTGTTTTGTATATCTAATAGATGAAAATAATAAATAATAAATAATAAAAAATAATCCAGATATGACAGACTATCAATTATCAACAACGCTGATTCATTCTTGTGTTGACTAAGAGTAGATTCCCTGAATATAGTTATTAATGACATTTTGAAAATACTGTTTACCTTTTAGATCGTTAAGAATGCCACAAAGAGTGACTTTAGTCATGTTTGTTTTTACAACGCGCTGCATCTTGCAAGGACACGAATGACACGGATGAGACTCCGTACTACAGCGTTTTTAGTAATACTTTCACTACACCTTTACTGTTAATCAGGCCTATGTAACACCCTATCTGCCCATTGTTGAGATTTGGTTCAGTATAGCGCACTCTATCAGTTCTTCACCCGGAAGTTAAGCGTAAACTGTCAATCATTCGTTGTGAATGAATATTCATCTATGACTTTTCATGACCTCACACGATGTGATCGTCGCGATCCACCGTCCTTCCCAACTGATCTGATTACAATATTCATGAAATGCAAATAACGCCACGCCCCTCCTCTGTCACTGTCAGACGAAGCCATCCACAATTTAAAATTCGTATTTTGTTCCACTTAAAAAATAAATTCAAATAACCAATTCTGAATGTTTCGTGTCATATAAGAACTAAATTCTACTATCATCAAAGCAAATCAGTTCTACCTCAAATCACAATCAGCTTGTATTCTACCTTAAATCACAATCAGCTTGTATGTATAGTAAATCCATTTTTATTATTATATTATTATATTATTATTATTATTTGTGCCACAGATCATGTTTTGAGCCGATAAAATCCACCATATCTTAGGTCGTCTGGTTTGCTACGACCATGATAGTGCGCCCCCTATAAAACCTTCACCCGTGAATTTGCGCATAGTAGACGGGGGACTTTGCCTTCGAGATACTTGTCCCATAGTTATATAGTCTTTGTGTTAATCTTTAAATATACAATTTCAAACGTAGCATAAAAATGCCTGAGTACGGCAATGTGAAAAAGGAGGAGTTTAATAGTTTTTGTGGCCTAAATATAGTTCTATAGGGCTTCCGGGCCTGAAATATTCACCAAAAACGCCAATTATATTAATTATTAAAATTAACCAAAACAAATATTCTGATTGATTGAATAGGTTGTAACAACACGGAACGGAAGATAGTGCAAATGAAATAAAGCAAAAAATAGGTTAATTTATGCAAAAATAAACATGATGATTTCAACTTTTTATCCCAATATTGGTATTATTTGATAGCATGATATGTTGTCCAAAGCTTGCATTTTACCAGAAGTCGGTATATCGTTTCAGTTTGAATATGGCGTGTAAATGCAAAATTCCTTTAGTATAACACAATATGCAAATTATATGCAAATTAGGTTGTACCTTTAAAACTATCATCCCAAATCCTTGCAACTTTCAGGACTTGAAGGCCCAAACAAATGTCTTTCAATTTATCAAAACAATCCGAATGTGTATCCAAATTGCCGGTGTTTCCTTAACGGAGCATATTCTTCTGTAATCTGCTGTCCTATTATTGCCAATAGCTTTTTAATAACAATCGATTGTCGTGTGCATAGAAAACAAAGCTTTGAATTAATAGGGCAGGATTTTATAAGTTTGAGTGGTTTTAACCTTCCTTTCTTTGGCGGGAGTTTTAAATATAACTTATGAGGTGTGGGGATCATTGTTTGATACGCTGGTAGTGGCTAGAGAGAATCTGTAAAGATAAATTATATGAGCCAAGATATGAAAATACTTTTTTCCTCGATTTTCGATTATGTCTTGCCACAGCAGAACAAAATGAGATATCTCAATGAAATTAACGGAATAAGTAGGAAACATTTTAACCATCACATCGCAAGTGTTTACATTTGAAACACTATTTGTTTTATATTTTTAATATATTTTTGAAACCCGGTATAGATCATTCTGGGACATGAAGTGGCTCTATTTCTTATGAACCATATGCATCGTCTATACAATTTCCTAGTTGTTTTGGCGCTAAGTAGATGGCATAAATCCGCACCCAGTAATTTATTTTCTCCATTAAATGTGATTTCAGTTTTAAAATTCCACCAATGAAAAACAACCCGGGGGCAGGCATATAAACTATTGAGATTGAGACGAGTATTTTACGGTGATACAAGTTGTCATTACTCTGATGTGACCATTAATGATATTTTATTTCAATCGAGTAGATTGCTATTTCTTAGAAATGAACTATTGCTCTGTGTGGGATGTGATGCTAGGTACACTTAGAAGATAGAACAAACTGAACATCAAAGACCGGATATAGAATTGGTCATTGGAGAATTGGGAAAAAATGAATGAAAAGAAATCATCTACAACACTCCGATATTAAATCATAATAATAATTTCAAGTTGTAAGATAACTAGATAACATACATTGAAGACTTTGTGTTACGTAGTGTACGTGTGAAGCTTGGCAGTGTAGTGGCGGCTGCTGTACAGTCCTCAAACAAAGTAACTTACCAGGTAATAAATATGATCATAACAGACTGTGATATATTTCTAAAATGATTAAGAATTTATATTGCTTGAATTATGGCTTTTCAGAAGAAGAAGTATGCCAATTAAAACCTACTATACTCTGTTTGGCCATCTCGAGACAGTGACGTAATCGCGTATTCTACTAATTGCATCACATAACTCGCGCGCATACCCGCGGCGCTGGCGTACAAACACGAGCGTTGAAAGGCGGAAGATACACACGCGTGCGTAAAAGCTGCGCCTGTTCAGTTACGTCACTGTCTCGAGATGGCCAAACAGAGTATAGTGACCTGCTTCAACACATAAACAATGTATTATGATATTCAAAGTTCATAGTTCGTGTTTAGATTTAACATACATTTGAAACACAAATGTTCAGATGTGGTTGAGCTGTTAAACTTTTTCGAATATCTTTTTATGAATACAAATATCAAATTTGTGTTTCAATTCACATTAAATCAAAACACAAACCATGAACTTTGAGTATCATAATACGTCATTTGTATGATCAAGCAGGTCACTAGTAGGTTTGATCCCGTTTGATCTGAATTGGCATACTTCTTCTGTAAAACCATATTGTTGGCAATTTAAAACCATTTTCGAAATCTTATCACAGTAGCATCACAAACAAAGTGTGTTCATGTTATTTAACAAATCGTAATACACGTGTGGTATGAAATTGGATCGATTGAGCCCATATTTATTGGTCAAGCTATGAGTTTAAAAAAAATATTGAGCGAGTCGTAGTCGAGCCCAATATTTTAAAACTCATAGCGAGACCAATACATATTGGGCGTAAATCATCCAATTTTATCATTATTATGTTTTGGATCCAATTTTATATCACACTTGGACACCTCAAAACATAATAATGGATAACACTGGATTTATAATAGCATGCTAACTCACATAATGAGGTCGTGCTACGTACAAATGAACGTGAATGGTGAATATCGATTGGCCATCAACTATAACAATACCGTAGCAGACCTGGTCGCTGCACATGAATGATGAATGGGCGCATCTTATCCATTTGGGTATGTTTGTCTCAGAGATAGGCACTGTCGGTATCGATAACTCGATTTTTCACGCCGGTTTTGGAAAAACTACGTCACAACCCCTCCTTCAGTTTCTGACTCGGCGGCAATTCTCAAAAGATGACTTTCTGGAAAAGTCCTTGTCGGTTCATTTTCACCCCCCCCCCCCCCCCCAATAAAAAAAACAGAAAGAAAGAAAAAGAAAAACATAACTACGTCACTGGTTGGAGCTATAGTTTTGGAGTTTGGAGCATATTATATTCTTGCGCACTGTATTCATGCTACAGGCGCGTCGTAACACGGTTATCTTATTTTCTGTTGCGTGAGTTTTGCAATGTACAGGACAAAACAAAAGTGTTAAATAACCACGGGCTATATCAGCATTGAATGGAATAAATTGACCCTCATTACGTTGAAATTGAATTTATAAGATATAAAATCATACTTGTATCAGCCCACAAACTGATACTGAATATTTCTGAGAACAAATATTTTAATTTTGTACATATATGTGTGGGGAGTAATAATTTAGAGAGAGAAAATGAATGGATATTTTTCAGATCCAAATCTGTCTCACCCGTACATGTCTTAATCAAATATGTATTGACATTTTTAGTACTCAAATGTGGCCAAATGTGTTTTGAAATAGTTTTAATAAACATATCCGTAATTATAACAATTGATGGGAAAACAAGCACACGTTCGAATAAAATATCAAGTTAATGTCATTTAATCTCAATTTAATGAAGGACTGTCTTCAGATCTTGTAATGTTCAAAATATCGTACCTTAAAACTATTTTCAGACATAGTTTATCGATTTTTACAACGCGTTCTCCATTGATGCACGTCTTCTGCTGACTAACCCGGATTTCCAGTTCAATAAAACACTTTCCGCTTTTACTATATTAAGATTGATGAATTATACGCCGTTGCCCTCATTTTGTAGAGTATTATTCATAATCCAATTGTGTTCATGATTTGTTACACTGGTATAGTGTGCCTTGGGAATTTTGACTAGGTGCATTTACACGAGTGTCTATGAGGGAATATCATCAAATAATTCCTATTTTCATGTTATGAAAATAAAATATAATTGCCAGTGTTTATCTTTGACAAAAACACCCCAAAAAAACCAAAGCAGATTTGCATCTTGGTAGCATCTATAGGATAATCGTATATCTGTTTTATTCCGATGTAAGTCTGGAGACGTTCCCTTTCTTGATAATTGTGTACAATCACAATAATATCACACTAAAAGAATATAAAACACAGTTTAGTTTGAAGAAAAGAACCCCGCTTAAATTATGTGTTCTAATTGTTTTAATCTGTATTTCTAAATCAAATAAGGAATTCCATCTGGAGAATAATTAGGTTTCTCTCTCTATTTTTGATGCATTCCATAAAACAGATAAGAATCTGTCGCGATAGAACGTTCCTATTTCTTATCAACATATCTCACTCGCTGACAAATCTCTAAACTCAATTTTGAACCTTTGTCATATATAACGGATTCAATGTCTTATTTCAATTATTTGACACAATGATGATTCATTGCATTGGGGAATCCGTTTATTACTCGCACATTTTCGCATTATATATCGGTGTTTAAAGGTATATGTTCCGATCACTTTTTTGGGGCTATGATTTTTTTTCACATCAAGATATTTTGATATCAGAAGAATCTCCATATATTGAAATTTTAGGGGCCAGAAATGTTCCATTTAGAAGTTATAGGCTAAAAAGTGGTGAATTACTGCCAAAGTTTGTGTACTATTCAATGGGCAAAATTATTGTGACCTTGTTATTCTAAAATTAGAACCATTGGAGTTCTGCAACTCAAACTTTGGAATGTGACACTATTTGAAGGATGACCTTTCATGTAAAATAGAAAACATCAAGTTGAAAAACGGACCAGCAATCAGAACATCTACCTTTAATATAAGAGTAATTACCCAAGTAGGTTATTTTTCAATATTTTCGACGAAGATCATTTCGCTAAAATTAATATTTGCTATTTTTTTCTCTAAATTTGCTTGTTTTTCTCATAACACTGCTTCTTTGACATTATTTCTGATCTTAATTATTATTATTTTTTTCAAACCTACTAGTGAATTATTTTCGACGAAGATCATTTTGCTAAAATCATAATTGTTTTTTTTCTTCTAAATTTGCTTGTTTTGCTCATAACACTTCTTTGACAGTATTTCTGATCTTAATTAAAGTGTTCGGTTTCAAGAAAAGCTGTAACCTTACCGAAACTACTTGGCGCTTTCTACCATTATTACTGGAATTACTCGTAAGTAATACTTGACTCCTTTATACGACGTTAGGTCACCTTTTATACCTGTAATTTATATAATAAGATCTTCAAAATGAAGCGATAGTAAAGTATACTATAATTGTATTATGATGACTTTTGTAGTAGCCTAATGCCAAAGAAGATTGAGAATATCACTCTCAAATTAGGTAAACAGATCCAATACAGTAATCTAGTATAATTGAAGTAAATCTTAGCTTGTATCAGATAATATTTGTGGTGTGATGGGATTTGTGGTTGTGTGGGTGTGTGGTTGTATGGGGGGGGGGGGGGGGGGGGGGGGTGTAATGGAGGTGAACGTATTATTGTAGGACAGTGCAACCGAAACGGTTCGAATCGGTATATACTTCCGTAAAACTCGTAATACTACAGGGTGTATCAAACAAATCAGTACTCTGTTTCATGGTGTTTTTTTACTTTTTCAAAACCAGTGGACCGTGACCATTCACCGTCAGTGCAAAGCCCAATTAATAATGATAATATTCTGAAAATCTGAGATGAATCCAATGAAAAAATAAGACCGCTAGCATAATTTGCGTAAACCATGTCATTTACTAGTCTGTACAATGGGATTTACACATATAAACCAGAAAATGTCATTGTTTACATTTCAATACTTTGCATTCATAAATGTTGTAAATCATCTATCAATAACAATAGCAAAGATTAGTTTGGTATTCCTCTTAATTTTGGCACGAATTATTAGTAGCTACATAATCCACACATTTGATGCATGAATATTTCTATGCAATGTTCAATGTCGGTCAGTGTTCTCATGAGAAAGCCTCAGCATGTAGGAGAGTTGTGGTAGGAAAGCACCAATCATGTCAACAGTGTGCTTATAAATACCAATCATTGGCAGAGAAAGACATTTAGAATTAGAAATTGGACCTCTAAAGCATGATAAGAATAAGAATAATTTCCCTTTTAGCCTATTTAAAATTGTAATCTTCCGCTGTCATGTTACTCTACCTTTACTGTGTGAATTACCATTGTACATACTACAAAATGGGTTGACTTGCCTAGTTGGTCACACTTTCCGTAATTGATGGTGGGTTTTCTCATCTTTTCAGGATTTAAACTTTATTAGTTGTACTTGATAATGAAATCAAATTTGTCATGGTTCAGTGGTTTTAATAAGGATTAATTCCATGCTGTGAAAGAGATTCTTATATTTTTGATACACCCTGTATAGCTCGCTTGAGCTCGATATAGATGAGGTGACCTATGATGTCATGTATTTTCAAATGGGACACCCTCTGTTGTTTCCCTCCAGGCAGAATATACAGTAAAGTTAATGAAGACAACATGAAATTTCTTTCTAATGAATTGTAAAACTCATTTAGTTTTAGTTTTTTTGTGTGAAATGCGATAGCTTATAGCATTCCTAAGCAAGTTTAAAGACAGTTTTGATAACAATTTGCTGTGACACCACAATCTAGTTAGAAAACCTGATCTGGCCTATGTAAACTATAGGAACTCTTGCCCGGTGTGTTTTGTCTCAAACCAACAGAGGGCGTCCTAAATGTCAACAAATGTCACCTCATTTATACTGTAGCCTATTTAACAATATTGTGCGTCTTGATAAAAAAGGAACATGGCATAAATTCATTTCTGATTGCCTTCAACGCGCAACAAGCAAATCAAACCCTGTATAATGTCTGTTATCCTATGTTTACGTCCCTTATTTGGGGTTAAGCCCGTAAACCCGGAATAACGCGCATTATCACTAGTTAACGCTCCTTATCTGGGGTTGAGGAGCGTTAACAGGGATAAGGGCCGCCTTTTCTATGGTTTACGTCCCTTATCTGGGTGGGGTTAAGGCGGAAATGACACACTTTGCTTCCAATGGCTTCCATACACGTTGGCTTAATACCTTTTTATGGAATTCACTGCCTGCTTGTTGGTACGTAAAACACGTCCTGTACATATCTCGTCATTAACTTATTAAGATTTGTATATTAGTTCAATCGACAGACACTCACGCATTTTACCTTATGGCCAAATTGTAGAGCATTCGTACACTCTTATAGTAGTATCGAACCAATTAGAAAGCAGGTATTAATAGAATACGCGGAGAGCATTGAAAGCGTCTAATTGCAATTAGCGTAACTAGGGGGGCGGGGGGTCATCGAGGGTCATCGAGGCGGGGGGGGGGGGGGGCATATGTGACTCTTTTTTTAGTATACATAGATATACATAGAGTTTGTCATTTCATTTGGGGGAATCAAGGGAGGGGGCAAGCCTTCTGGCAGGGGAGGGGTTTCCCCCTGCCCCCACTATGGTAACGCCACTGCTAATTGCACTCCGCGTGCGCGCCGTACGGGTTGCGCACCACGCGCATTGTTTTGATATTTGTTGTTCAGGCAGCACGGGTTCGCCGATTTTTACTGCGGGTATTATAACTTGTTACACGTTTTTATCACCACGCACGGCACGATATTCTTTTTGTTGTTGTTGTTCTTCTACCCTTCCACTCACATGAATGTTGACACTTTGGCTTTATCAGTTTTTAATTAATAAAAACAATAATAAGTTTATTTATTTATTTATTTAGTCATTATTTAAAATCCTTGGACAATTAGTACATTTTGGTCAAAGTATGACCCAAAATCGGTGCGATTAGTGTTTGAATGGGCAAAAGGAGTTGATATAAATTTTGATTAAAAGTATTCACTACATTGCATGAATGGAGTTTCAAAAATACAAAATCTTTCAGCTTATGAGGGGGTCACATCCCACCTCAGATAGACACCCCGTATGCATGCAAGCGCAATTGGTCCTGCCGCATCAGCGAACCATCCTCTCCAATGTACACAACACATTTACGCCACTGCAAACGTTATGCCCCAAAACTTACTCTTGGGTCCGGTCAGGTATACGATTTAGCGTAAATTACTCGCCTATTACTAGCCTAGTAGCTTACCCCGGTTTGGTGCTCTCAAAACTTTGGGTTACGCCTCAGTTACTAGCGAGGTAGCGCTATTCTTCAGTTACTCGCCATTGGTGCACTCGGCCGATAGTGGGTTAAGGTGGAGGCCTATTCTGGGGTGTTTATGCATTATCCCCAGAGATAAGGGTCGTTAACCGGGGATAAGTCTCTACGTTATCATAGGTTTGAGCCTTATCTAAGGATAAGGGGTCTTATCTAACCTAGTTAACGCATCTTATCGGAGGTTCAGGAACGTTAACTAGGGATAACGCCCGCCTAATCATACAGGTTTACGTCCCTGGGGTTAAGGTTGAAATGATACACTAGTCTTATGGTACAATAAACGTGGATCGACAACCAGGAGACTGTACCTGCGGTGATAACCTGCCATTTTAATCTATGTACGTGTTAGAAACAAGCAGCGGATTTTCTATTAGGAGGGAAGCAAACATGCATAAAGACCACGAGACCGAACTTGGTGAGAATCTGCCGTTTTTTAACCTCTGGGGTTCTTACACTTTTCGTCAACAAATACAACAATTTCGATATGACCTGGTTCATCAAAACCCTCTTTACAGTTGGATGTAGCAAAGAGACACATAATTAATATTTCAGAAGGGTTCCATATTTTGCATCTACAGTTCATAAACCGTGAAGTAAGAGCACGGCGACGACACGAGCGCACACTATTGACGAACAAACAACAATGCAACCTTGGGCATGTTGGGTGTTGAAAGATTGTAGTGGACCAGTCGGAATGTTTGATATTATTTTACCCGATTTGTTTATTTATAAGGAAAATATTGTTTATTTACTTTGTGCTAGGTTGATGTGATATTATAGGGTCACATCCGGTTAACATGGTAAAATGTCAACTGAGGTCAATTGTTAAAATATCCAAATTATACAAAAGATACATAAAATTGTTCCTCTCGCTAAAGGCAATCTAAAATATATTTGAGTAATTTTGATTTTTTACGAAAGATACATTTGTTTCCTTCAGAACTTCGTTTGTTATGTTTTGTAGACCAACATGATTGATTATTTAAACATCAAGTTATTATTTCGTATGTGGTTTTGAAGAACAGTCCACCCCTTTTATCCGGATAACAGGTTATCTGGCTGAATGATCCTAATCACCTTATTCTCATACTCTGAAGCATTTGAAGGCCGTCTTTTGATGTTGGTAGTGCTGTTACTTAAATAATACATTGTCACTGTAATTAACCCTCATTCGGTACCCTTATTATTGTCCCAATTTGAGCACATCGGGACAGTCAATACAGAATTACACATAATTCGCTTAGGGGAGGATGGGGCAACTGGTCCGGTTAAGCATATTTCATGATATAAAAGCTTAAAGCTCGTGTAAATATTTATGGAATTGCTATGAAAATATCACCCGTGTAACTGTTTACGTATAACATCAATGTTAAAAAATATCCAAGCAAAAAGCCAATTACCAATTAACTAAAAAAATGCACTGGGCACGGACCAGTTACCCCATCATTGGGGCAACTGGTCCTATATGTTCCAACGGTTATAATACACAGAAATCATTGAATGACAACACGGAAACTAGGCTGTATTTTCTTTACAAACACATATCCATATCATATATTTAACGTGTAAAAAGGATACATGTCTCATGAAACTCATGTTTTATACAGTTTTCGTGGTTAATGTGTAAATAGCAGTAATACTAATGGTGTACAAAGCAAGCGAAATTTTCGACTGCACGTTTATTAGATAAAACGATGGTTACATGGTTGTGATATTCAGATGCCCCATACATTTGTCTAAATATACCCCTTTCTTTAATGATTTTATTTACTTCATATAATCATCATTTAGTACTTATAATAAACCATCTTGATATTTAGCCAGCTTTTCATGTTACAGGGGAAGTTAGTCAATATAACAATAATGACCTAACGGTTAATATACACAAAAAGCAGTGAATACAATATTGGTACATAAATCATGATATTTCGTCATTGAAAATATATTTACAGACACCATTTAAAATATAATACAGATGTAATTCATAATACCGAGGTTTTAAACCATTCTAAAGCAAGTTCGTATCATATTATGATCATTCAATAGCAGAAATAGTGGTACTAGTATTAGACCAAAATACCCCCAAAATGTCTAAGAACTAGAAAGAATGTGAAATCATGTCATGTTTTATTGACACTAACAACTAATTTTCAAAATTAATTTTTCAATTTTGCTTGAGTTTTTGCAGGTGGACCACTTGCCACATACCCCTTCGGACCACTTGCCCCAACAAATCGTCGCTGTTCTGACATACCGGCACATCACAACAGAAATAAGTAAAGAGATGTGCCGGTATGTCAGAACAGCGACGAAATGATTCAGCACTTTGTCGAGATGAAACATTATTCAGGCACGCCTGTGACGTAATACATTTCTTACGTCAAAATGTTTTAAAACATGCCATCATTTGTCATAATAATCAATAACTCCAAAACATTTCAGAAAAAAAAAAGACAAAACTGCATTTTAGTTTTTAGCCATTACAGCGAGTATCTTTGAATTCGCAATTATAACGGCGTTCGGGTCCTACAAGTAGAGGAGTGTCTTTAGATAAAATGAGAAATGGTATACTTTGTTATTTGCAAATTCATAAGCTAATAACTCTACCAAATGAATACCCGTGATAATGAGTTAATTTGAACCATTCTTTAAATGATAATATTGATCGCAAATCCAAACCACCAATGTCCCAATTTAGCAATATCCGCCATTTTACGGTCATTTCAACCACAACCTATGGTTTTAATCATATTTCGGAAAGTCCCTAAGCACACTACAATATAGCACCCATCAAATGCAATATGCACCTAGCATCTTAAGACGACTGTACTGCATGTATATATTTACCGTTGCATATCTGTCAATCATATAAAGTACATTAAACATGATCTAAACCCATCTTCATGTATCGCCCATAATATTTGTGAATTTTCAATCAGTCACTCATGGAGTTGGCTTCAAAGATCTGGAGAAAATCACATGTGTAAATACCCTAAAGTTCCAAATGTTTTGGATTGTAGAAGGTAAGGATATATGTCAAGTGTCAACAAAAGTCGTACTGTTCAAAAGAAAGCAGTATGCCCATACAATTACAAAATCCTTCATTTCGGACCACTTGCCCCACGGTCCAGTTGCCCCATATTCCCCTAAATATCATTTAAAACATACATTTTCACGATAAAAATATCTTTAAAAAAAGCATTTAAAAAAGAATTGTATGGGTCGGTCGCATTTAGGCAAACAAACCTTTTTTGACCTAGTAATAGTATTACATCGCACAGTGTTGTATAGCGGCAGTACTCGTCATACTCTACTACCAGTTAGAGATTTGCAAGACGGATGTAGGGCGGGGCTCAACATTACTGAGACGAAACAGGTTGAATCTGAAATTAAATCTACGTAGACGCATTTACATCAATGTTAACGAATTGAAATTAATTGCTTTTCGTCTTTATTCCAAAAAGCAAACGTACGTATGGCTATATGGTAGTCGATCCACTTCGTGGTTTGTCGATTTATGTTATTTAGCTATTATTTATATACCGTATTAATAAATATTACAGACGTTTTAAATTGATTTTAAATATACTTATGAAATAATTAGTTGCCCTGCATGTTCAAGCTACGCTCGCAACCATAAATCATTGAAGCTAGTGACTTGACTTACATGAATATAAGTCAACATGTTACTCTTCACCATTCACGTTTTCGTGACTTGTATTGGCGTTTTGAGCTCCGATCCTTCACGCATGTCAACGTTTGGGATTTCAAGGTGTGCAAGGGCTGACCTAAAGATTTGCCAAACTCTTAAAGGTAGATGACCCGATCACATTTTCGTAACACAGAATTATTTCAAACATACGGAGATTTTCATATCATATGAAAGCTTGTATTTTTCTAATCATCATACTGAAATTTGACGGCCTAATTCGGTATAATGACAGAGAAATCGACGAAATAGCGTTGAATTACCGCGAATGGTGGTTACCACCGATATAGTTTGTTTACTACTCAATGGGTACAGTTCACAGCATCTTGTGCGTCTAAAATAAGAACCATAATAGCTATGCATCTCAAATTTTGGGACACAACGTTTTTAAGGATGACCTTTCATGTAGAATAGAAAACTTCAAGTTGAAAATCGGAAATGTGATCGGGTCATCTACCTTTAAGTCATTTTGATTGGCTCGTGGGTAATATACTAGTATTAGTATATCGAGGGCTCAGAAACACAAGGCCGTATCTCCATTTTGACCATTTTGAGAAAAGACTATTGAAGATTTTTAAACACACTGGGGAGATGGAGATGAGGCCTTGTGATATTGGCTATAACTTTAAACGGGGTTGTGTTATGGAGATAAGGTTGTGGAAAGAGAATTTCTTTCTGAAAATGTTGATACCAAAATCTCATTTTTGAAAAAATGGAGATGAGGCCTTGTGTTATGAGCCCTCGATATGTGGATATAGTCTGACAATGGAATTGAAATATGCACCATTAGTAATATTACAGTTCTCGAAACTTCTTATATCTCAACGTTATAATGATTGCACATATTAACATTTGGGAATTATATAATGTAAATAAAAAATCCCATGCACGATATCATATAAGATTTGAATACATTAGAATTGATTATTTTGGCAAAATCCACCAGTTATTAGTATGAATCTTCAAAATAAACTTTGATACAAATTAATATCAAGGTTCTTTATATGAAACATATATGACTCGAGCGCTATATACTAATCAGTACATGTAGTGTTACATCGCGGCCCGTTCAGATTTTATTAGCGGCAGTACCATTCATACGCTACTATTTAGAGATTTGGAAGACACATGCAGGGCTGGCGCAGCTTTACTGAAACGAAACAGGTGGACTCTGAAATTAAATCTGAAATATAGACGCATTTACATCAATATTAACGAATTGAACTTAATTGCTTTTCGTCTTTCCTACTATACTCCCTGTCATAATGCCTTGGACATAATTCCATCAAATCATGCGTACGTGCGAGTTGCGTATGTATGAGCGTAGGTGCGAATTGCATTGCGTAGGTGCGAATGGGCGTAAACACGGAAGTGCGTACCGGTCCCTTTAAAAAATAATCGCGCATCCTGATTGGTCAATCGTGAAATCGCCACACGCCGGGATTGACGGCGCGTGACCTTGTTCGCGCATGTTAAGCATTTTGACGCCGCTCTCCGCAAACAATAACAAAATACGCTCGCGTGAAATAACGCGAATTATGCCCAAGGGACTATGACAGGGAGTATAAAAAGCAAACGT
Source organism: Ophiura sarsii (assembly GCA_035610835.1). Taxonomy (NCBI): domain Eukaryota; kingdom Metazoa; phylum Echinodermata; class Ophiuroidea; order Amphilepidida; family Ophiuridae; genus Ophiura; species Ophiura sarsii. Next base: position 74,435,687 of record CM069449.1, on the reverse strand, counting down.
ACGGCTAATGACAGGCGATCTACTTCCGGTTTTTTAATTAGTTATCTGGGAAACTAGAATGATCAATTAGGTATCTTTCCCCAGAGTAGTAGTCAATGCACATACACGCTGCAAAAACCTATGCGTCTGACCGGATTCGAACCGACAATCTAGCGGAAGTCATCAGGACGATGTATTATATTACATGTTAAACATCGTTCTGATCCCCTAGACAACTTCGAACTTAATTCCTAAATATTTTAATTTTGCGCTCCCCTGCCGGTTTGCCTCGGTTTCTTTATAATAAGAGCGTTGTGGATCGGATGCAAAGGTTGCCAGTTCGAATTCAGTCAGAATGACATGGGTTTTTCACTATTTATGTGCACTGGCCTACTCTGGGGAAATATTAATAATGACAGTTCATAGATGTTACAAACTATCACTAGATAGAATCCACATTCATAGTTTCCATTCTTTAATTTGTCTGTAACAAAGAAATGGGTGAGTAAGCCTTGTATGGGCAATTTCAATTTTAAACGAATCGATAATTCTCTGACTGCAGCCATCAGGTACTTTCAAATATCTCATGTCATGTTTAGAAATACTTTATTTCATAACCCTTGGACTTGAAAACTTATGGAGGCAGCGCCCTCAATTACAAAAATATAAGATAAAAACTGGGATTTGTATATTTTTACAATTGTATTACATGTATGAACTTACACCAAAAATGCTGGTAGAGCCGCAACCATCATTTTACATAGTTAAGGGTGGTATTTCAACATATTTAAAACATTGTTTTAATCAAGTTTTGCTGGGTTTTTTAAAGTAGAAACAAAAATAATGGCAATTTTTAATGTTCATCTTGAATTCTGAAGTGAATTAATAAAAAAAAACAAAAAAACATGACATTGTGTCCCTTTAAGTAAAATAACATGCATACACTTCTAACATATTTGTCGGTGTGACTTTATATCAAAACGTTTATTTCCTACGTGCTAAAGCAATCCAATCGTACACTGTACATGCACTATTTCGGTACGCACACGCGTCACGCATACGATTGACGATGCGCCCTGTTGTGTTATGCAAGCCTTATTCGAGCCACACTCTTCTATACATTTGCTGCTCTAAGTAGAGTTGCCAATTTGAAACTGACTGAACTATAGAGTTGAACAATTGATATGCATCATGTTTTTTTCTTTCAATTGTGAAAATGTACAAATCTCAACTCTAGATGGCGACATTTCACTTAGGCTTCCCATAAAATAACTGTGGCGAACAATGGTGAATATTATATAGTAAGTATAACACAATAACACCAAATATTTTAAAAATCGAACCATGTTAATCGAACAATGCGTTCTGTTGCTATCGTCATTTGAAATTCTCCAAAAGTAGTCGAAAACCTGCAACGAAATGACATTTTGAGCATTTTTCTTGTCAATGTTGAACCTCTTTATTTCAATAACCACGTTCTTAAAATGACCAAAACACCTTAATCATCACACTCCTCATATTATGTTTATCACCTGACGGAAAATCAGGGTGTATTTTATTCCATAATGTGTACATTAGGTTCCTGAAAATGCAAATGTTTGCAACAATTCAATCCGCAATGTGGAAATTCTCAAAAAAAGAAGACTAATCCAGCTAATTTGAATGCGTAACTGAATATCTTAAGTTCTGTAAGAACTAAACTAATGACATTTGGTAAGATGTATCTTTTACAATCAGTTCGATATATACATTTATATGCAAATTAGCTAATTAATTATTCAAATCCCAAATATACAAATTAGGTACCTTACGCCATAATGTTTTTGATATGATTATATTGCTAAATACATTTATAATTGTTTGACAAAAGTATATTGAATTGTAAACGTCAAATATATAAAATATGCATGAATATATAAATGCTTGTATGATGCACTCATTGTTTTAAAAATCCAAATACACCAATGGATTCCTTAGAAAGTGTAGTACAGGATAGACTATCTACTTATACAAAATCCCCCCAAATAAGGTATTATGAGTAAAACCCGTGTGGATTCTATCTCGAGTTTGGAAATGAATTTGGAATAGTACATATATGGGGATGTAGCTATGTCAGCAGTCTGCTCCGGAACGTGAGCGCGTTCGGTTTTAGTCAATTTTTACACATGCGATGCATCAAGTGACGGGAGTCCGTCTTCCGCTGAGTGACGAATAAGTTTGATTTTTCGATAGAGAGCGGGCTTGGGAACGAGACTGCGTTTCCAAAGGAACGGCCTCCCGTCACAGATTGAAAACAAACCACTTTTTTTGCTGATTTTCAACCATAAAATAAGTTTCTTATCTCTGAGATAATATTAAAAATTGCATCAAAATATAATACTTCAAGAATTATATTTAATGTAAAAATTATCACACTAAACCTAAAAAATTATTAAAATGGCGTAAACTCGCTTATTGCGATCGCGAGATGTTGGGGTCAAAGGTGAAATAAAAATCATCGGAATAGCTGCCGCGAATTTGTTAAGATGTTAACTTGTATGCAAATATTTAGGGTTGAAAAACGAAAATGCAATGATTGCACAAATTAACGAGTACACGTAACCACGGTGACTTACACCAATCAATTTGTAGCGCCCTCAAGTGAAACGGGCTCTCGTTCCGGAGCTGACTGGTCAGGGCTACCATATTTTAAGGAAAGGACATGCCCATACGTGGAATGCATCGCTCAAGGAAAAACAATTGTTACAGTCATACAGTGGTGTTTATAAGAAACCAAGCAGGAGAGTACCGGAAACAAACTTGTTTTGAGTTTTTTCGCCTTATCTGCTCATTTTAATCCCTTGATATGAAAGATTCTCTTATATCTGCCTGTTGATGATCAGGCATTCTGTTATGTTTTTAGACACTTGCAGCTAACTGGGTATTTTTCATTTGATGATTTATATATGAATTGCCCCACCGATATTACCTTAAATATAGAGTGCGTTATTGAAAATAGTGAAGAGGGCACTCTGTAAAATAACTAATGCCAATTGATAGCGATAATACTGGCACTAGAGTGACTTGTTGTACAATTTGTAATGCTGTATGCTGTACTATATTTGCCTCCTTCTGGACAGTGACGTAACTCTACACAGGCGCAGCATTTGCGCACTCGTATGTATATTCCGTCTTTCTCCGCTCGTGTGTATACGCCAACGCCTCGAGTAGGCGTGCGCGAGTATATGATGTAATTAGTAGAATACGCAGTTACGTCACTGTCTCGTGATGGGTAAATTAACTATATATTTGTCTGCTTAAAGTATTACAGTAACTTAGTTTTACGTTTTCTCATCGAGTTTTACGATATAATGGCGATTCCGAGGTAACACGCGTTATGTTTAGCGCGCCATTCTTTATTCTCCATTATCGAGCTGTAAGCGTAATTTGAATGAAGTGTTCATGTTTTGTATTGTAATACCCAAGACTCAAGGCTAGATCTCCATGCTAACACCAAAATGAAACTTTGTTTTGCCTTTTTCCTAACTTAACACTAACCAATAAACAATTAAATATAAAGTGTGAGTCAAAAAGAAGTTGTACGCGCTCATATGAATAATAATAAGAATCACCGAAATTGTTGCTTTCAAGAGTTATGCCTGTTTTAATAAAAGAACCCTTTTATTTCAATGTTCCAGGTATAAATATCTTTTCAATTTGAATTTGAACGAATCTGTACCATTTGCTCCTCACTTAGACGGATCATTTGAAAGGGCAGTTGCCAAATTGGGTTCCTTATATATTCAAACAGGCATAACTCTTTATGGCAAAGGGTAATTCCAGTGATTCATTTTTAAAGATGAATAGATGAATGTTCAATACGTGCTTCATTGTTTGAATATCTCTGGTATTACTATCTTTTGAATTTGAATGAATCGGTACACTTTGCTCTTCACTTAGTCAATGTTAGTAGTCAGGGCCACTATGTACTTTGCAGTAGATTCGTTGGATTTTTGTGGGGAGTTGCTAATTTTTGTATTTTCATGAAGGTAAAGGTCTACAGAAAGTAAAAATCAATGTTTACACATTTTAAAAATCCGTTTTGCAGCCATTTTGGAATTTCAAAATGGCCGGCAATCTTCATATAGCATCGATGAACAATTGTAATCCATGCGCCATTCGATTTTAAATGTTGTAACTAATGATGAACATAAAACAAGCTTATAATCTTGCGTTCAACATAAATTTGAGTGTGTCAGCAGTTTTCAGTTTACGTGGTAGTTTGAACTGGTTATACGAGGCTGAGGTACTTGCGATAATGTGGTCCTGCAGTGATTTGAAGGCGCCTGCTTTCACTAGGTATACACGAGGTGGTGAAATAGTCCCTGCGTTGCGGTAACCTCTGTAGTAGTTGTTTGCATCTCTTAATACGTCGTCCAACTAAAACAATTAAATATATACCAACACATTCTGGGTTTTAAAACCAGGACAACTGTATTAAAGCCGTCACTACGGAAAGCTCACGATAACCCATTTTTTCTCTTTCAAAGAGTTTGTATTCACCCTTTAAGCAACAAAACGGCACCCAGGCCTGGCCTACTCTTCTATTGTTTACATCTACCAGTATAACTTCCCGGCAAAACTCACCTTTGCAGAAATGTGTGCTAATCATTGTCATTCAACTGTTTATTTAAAGCACTATCCGAAAGTCGACTTTGGATGGACTCATTGATTGAAACCCCATTGATACTAACTAAAACGTGTAGCCGGGATTTCCCTTTTTGCAGGTTGGGCAAGATAAAATCTCTTACACAGGTGCGCCCTTGCTATGCTGCCGTTATGTTCCACGTTGCGCCTTTTATACCGGTCATAAATTCTCAAATCTCCATATTTGGAAGGCTAGAGGCCATGCCTTACCGCACTGTTTTGATGTAAATCTCACACGTGGCCTTGCATTTACAGTTAGGTATACCGAATATATTATCACGAGTAAATTTAAGGGGACACGTGACTAATAGGGGCCGCCATCTTGTAGCCCCCTATTATAATGCATGGCTAATAGATATCTTTTTCGATGCATTTTTCCACAAATAGCAAGTGATTGTCTAATTAGCTTACCTTACTAAGTGATACATACGAAAATAGCAAAGAGCGCAGACGTTTACGGTTATTATTTTCCGCCCGGAGACAAATTTCAACACCAAATACCATGCGATACGTAATCCATGTTATTACAATCGTCATGCATTGCACACAAAATCGCCGAAATGAGTCTTAAATCGCATAATAAACTTGCTGTGATTTGCGTTTCCGTAAGCAAATATTTATTTCCGTTGGTCAATGTTTGTCTTACATATAATAGGTCAGGATCAAATAATTCACAGGTCACCTCCATACAACAAAAAGTGTCTTGAAAAAGATATGTCACTAAGTTATTTATTAATATCTCTAAGTTGTTGTACAGTGAAGCTTCCTACATCCGGGGATCTTTCTCCGCAGTACTCGCAATGGCGGCCTTCTATGAGTCACGTGTCCATTAAATTTACTCTAGAAAATGTAATCCGTATTGATTTAGGCACCCCACACTGACAGCCAAATCTAGCAAATTTATTGAAAGTTCAATTCATCAAATTCCAACATATCTAATGACGCAATAGAACAATTCAAGTCACACTCATTATTGAAGTTTCCTTGTATTATATATATATATATATAGCAAATGAAGTATAATCATGCCATGACCTCTCACCTGCTGCTGTAGTTTCTCATCCAATATGCTGGTGTCAACATCTCCTTCAAGCTCCACAAATATCAAGTAGAATTGTAACCCTGGTTCAAATTCAGCATCTGTTTGATAAAAAAGAAGTTTAAAACTGTCTAACACGATAAACTGTTAACCTATATTTTTACCCATTGTAACAGCCGATCTCACAATTTAAAATATACAATTTAGTCATCTTGCTAGCTACCCGCAATTAATTTTGCTAGCTTTACCAGCAATTGCGTTTGCTAGTTTTACCAGCATTTTTTTTGTTAGCTTTACCAGCAATTGCTTTTGCTATCTTTACCCGCAATTGTTTTTGTTAGCTTTACCAGCAATTGCTTTTGCTTGCTTTACCTGCATTTTTTTTGTTAGCTTTACCGGCAATTGCTTTTGCTATCTTTACCCGCAATTGTTTTTGATAGCTTTACCAGCAATTGCTTTGCTAGATTTACCAGCAATTGTTTTTGCTAGCTTTACCAGCAATTGCTTTTGCTAGCTTTACCAGCAATTGCTTTTGTTAGCCTTACCAGCAATTGTTTTTGTTTTTACCAGCAATTGCTTTTGCTAGATTTACTTGTTTTTTGCAAGATCTTACATCAGGGGCTTGACCTTTTGCTAACATTTAAGGGGGGAAATATATAAAGACCAAAATATGAACGGATCATGCTACCAAGATATGTTACAGTTCATTAACCCTAACCCCGAGGCACCTTGTCCAAAGTACTTTTTGCGGCCAAAAAGCATGGAACCCTGGACCTCTGGGTTCAGAGGCGACCGACTTACTACTAGGCCACGGGGGTCAACCACACTTGGCTCAGTACACTTCGCCAAGTATATAGACTGGGGCCATTATTTCATATCGAAAATGCCGCGCCACCCGGCACAAGCACACCGCATCGTAGGAATTTGGAGGACTCAAGAGGGTTAGGGTTAAGTATAGGATAATGAAATTGCTGGCATAGACATATATATCTATCCTAAAGGTTTTCTAACACCCAGGCCAGTTACAGGTGAAATTAAAATCAGTTACTAGAAAATGATCGTCCCGCTATTGTTATACTCTAAGCAAATGCGAACCAGTTGAAGCTAAAGGTACATGTATGTAAAAGCTTAAGCTTGGAGATTTACCAGTTGACCATTTGCGTTTGCTTCAGTTTCTCCTTGATAACTATAGGCGTAATTGCTAGATGTTGCTTATTCAGCCTACTGATTTTAGATATAAACAATACCGTATCTGTTGCTTCATGTATATTTTTTACGTTCTATTCTATTTTACGCTACTCAACTGGTATCAGGTATCTTGGATAGAAGTGTGCTCTCAGCAGAAGTCCAGTGCAGCACTCTTGATTGGGGCCAATTTGACGCAACACGATATACAGCCTCGCTCACAGATAGCTCAGTCACCTTTTCAGCTCGTAGATTCAGTAACTGTCCAGACCTGATCAATATACAGTTTTGAGAAAAAATGAAAAAATAAAATAAATTGCTGTGCAGAAAATCGTAATAATGGCATAGTGATCGTGTAAACATAATTATATCACTGGATGGCAATAGCTCCGCTAAGTTTCCATCTTTGATTTCAAAGCAAATATAAGTTTATATTTAAACCTATTTTAAAATTATATACACTATACAGTTAATAGAACATATTCGAAAAAGTGAAACTACTGGGACATCGCGTTTATAAATAATATTTGACATCTACATTGGTCCCAACCATCCCTCTATATGAACGTCATCTTTAAAAATGGCCATACACAAAACCAGTTCACCCGTACACCAGGGGTAGCACTGGCTCAAAAATGTGAGGAGTCCCATTTGCATTTTTCAGGACCCTTTAAAGACTGCATATAAGGGGTCCTGAAGTTTGAGCCTTTGAAAATTGTCAATTTTTTTTTTAGAGACAAACAGTCGCTAACACAGATACGCACACTAGCGTAAGATCATGTAACTCATATACCTATGTCGTGTCCATGTTAATCAGTAGAAGATACTTATATATAGAATGTTTTGGAAATCGCTTGAAACTTTTGCGGAAGCAATTCGGAAGCGATTTAGTGTGTTTAACAACTTTTAAAAATACAGGATTTGCATTGTATTTATCTTTTACGGACATTAATAAATTTAAAATGTAGGCACAGGATGGAGATTGACAATTTTCAGAATGTCTTAAGGTTTCCACGTCCATACATCGTCAGATTTAAGGGGTCCCTTTATTTTCGATTGGGACCCGTTAGTGAAGTTCAATATGTAAACTTACGCGTCCATTATCGTCCAACAAGAAAAATAAGGGGTCCTAGGACGCGAGGACGCGCAAGAACGCGAGCCCTGCCGTACACTCATATATATAATCAAACTGAAGCGCGTCAAATGATGTGCCATCAAGACATGTAAAAAGAATAGGGGGCCGTGAACATCGTCGTCTGCGCTAGTCGTCTGCTCTTGTTTTCGGTATTCTGCCCTCTCTTGATCAGTTCATAATTAATCGAATCGAATAGTTCAGATTGCTTTTATCGTGGGTGGCGTTATACGCGAAAACAACGTGATTAATTTTCAGTAAGTTAGGGGGACCAAAGTTGACCTCGACCAGGACGTGAGGGCCCAGTGGCGTATCCAGTCCAGGGGGGGGGGCCAGCAGGCCATGGCCCCCCATTGAAAAAAGGGTAAAAAAAAAAAGGAGAAAGAAGAGAAGGAGGAAGAGGAGAAGAAGGAGGAAGAGGAGAAGAAGGAGGAAGAGAAGGAGATATGGGGAGGAGGAAGGGTAGGACATTTGCGGTGCAAATGGGGGTGGGGGGGGGGGGGGGCGGGGTCACGTCCCCATAATGTTGATGTGAGGGACGTTAAAAACGTTATACTAGACCTTTTTAGTGTTAAAAATGCCAATTTTTTGCGCGCTTTGCACGTATTAGTTCAATGTTTCATTATTCAAGCTTAACAAGAGGGCTTCAGGAACGTTTTTTCTGAACCATTTTTGTTTAAAAACTGGTTTTTTTCTTGCTCGATTCGCGCTCACTTTTTCAACAGGTTTCAACATTATAATGGGTCTCAAAACACACCAAATATTCTAAATATTATGTGGGGACGTTAAAAACGTCATACTGGACCATTTAAGTGTTAGAAATGTCAATTTTTGCGTACATCGCGCGCATTAGTTTGAATGTTTCATTATTCAAGCTTAACAAGATGGCATTGCAGGACAGTTTCCCATGACCATTTTAGTTCAAAAACTAAACAAAATTGCGCGCTTCGCGCGCATATTTTCTACAGGTTTTTTCTACATATATTTTCTACTATATTTTCTACATTATAATGGCCCTCAAACCATGATAAATATTCTAAATATTATGTTGGGCACGTTAAAAACGTCATACTGGACCAATTTAAGTGTTAGAAATGTCAATTTTTGCGTACTTCGCGCATTAGTTTCAATGTTTCATTATTCAAGCTTGTCAAGATGGCTTCAGAACAGTTTTCCATGACCATTTTAGTTAAAAAATCAAAAATTTTGCGCGCTCCGCGCGAATATTTACTGCAGGTTTTAACATTATATGGGCCCTCAGACCCACCAAATATTCAAAATATGTGGGGACGTTAAAACATACTAGACCAAAGTTTAATGCAAAAACCACACCAAAAATTATAAATATTAGGTGGGGGACGTTATTATCATACTGCACCATTAGTGTTAGAAATGCAATTTTTTGCGGGCTCCACGCGCGTATTAATATTAATATTTCATTATTTAAGCTTTACAAGGACCGTTTTCCATGACCATTTTAGTACAGTTTTCCATGACCATTTTAGTTAAAACTCAACAATTTTGCGCGTTCCGCGCGCATATTTTCTACAGGTTTAACATTATAATGGCCCTCAAACCATACCAAATATTCTAAATATTATGTGGGGGACGTTAAAAACATCATACTGGACCATTTAAGTGTTAGAAATCCCAATTTTTGCGCGCATCGCGCGTATTAATTTCAATATTTCATTATTTAAGCTTAACAAGGTTGCTTCAGGACAGTTTTTCATGACCATTTTAGTTAAAACTCAACAATTTTGCGCGCTCCGCGCGCATATTTTCTACAGGTTTTAACATCATAATGGCCCTCAAACCATACCAAATATTCTAAATATTACGTGGGGGACGTTAAAAACATCATACTGGACCATTTAAGTGTTAGAAATGCCAATTTTCAATATTTCATTATTTAAAGGCATATTATGTGATCTTTTCCAGAGGGCGCCCTCTATTCATTATTTTTTTTAGAAAGTAGATTTTCTTGCAGATTTACATTTCCGATCATAAATCATACATACATTCCAAGTTACAGAGCGATACGATTCCTAATTACCTCAAAATCATGGTTTTAGAGTGAATTTAGAGTGAAAAATATAAAGTGTCGGGATTCCGACAGTTTATTTTCACTCTAAAACCATGATTTTGAAGTAATTAAGAATCGTATCGCCCTGTAACTTGGAATGTATGCATGATTTATGATCAGAAATGTAAATCTGCAAGAAAATCTGCTTTCTATTTTTTTTTCGATGTTGAGGGCGTTCCCTGGAAAGATCACATAATATACCTTTAATCTTAACAAGGTGGCCTAAGGACAGTTTTCCATGACCAATTTTAGTTCAAAAACTCAAAATATTTGTGCGCTCCGCGCGAATACAGGTTTTAACATTATAATGACCCTCGAACCACACCAAAAATTCTAAATATTATGTGGGGGACGTTATTTTCATACAGGACCATTAGTGTTAGAAATGCAATTTTAGCGCGCGTTTTAGTTTCAATATTTCATTATTGAAGCTTAACAAGATGGCTTCAGGACAGTTTTTCATGACCATTTTAGTTCAAAAACTCCGCGCGAATGTTTTCTAGAGGTTTTAATATAATAATGGCCCTCAAACCACTTTAAATACTAGGAAGGGGACGTTAAAAACGTCATACTGTACCTTTTTAGTGTTAAAATCCCAATTTTGTTCGCGCTTCGCGCGTATTAGGTTCGACGTTTCAATATATAAGATCAACAAGATGGCTTCAAGTGTTTTTGGCCCCCCCATCCAAACAGTCCTGGATACGCCATTGCGTGAGGCTAGATATTGGCGGTGATGGTGCGTGTAATCGTTAATGTTTATTCATGAGAAAATCAGTAAATATTCTGAAAATGTTTGTTCTTCAATCTTCACATTAAGAACATTCGCATGGGCTAATGATAGACAAGTATTCATCATGCGGGTAAATCTTAACTCCACACAGTAGTATTCATTCCCCATCTGACTCATTAGCGCCGTTAGTCTAGCGATCCAGAAGTCCCATTATCATCTATAACGTGTGGAGTTAAGATGAAATTATTAACTTTATTTGCATGGGCTGTTGGTAAATAGTGGCAAATTGAGGATTGTGTTTTTGATTTGATAGATTACACGACTGTCTAAGCACAATTACCTGTACAAGAACTTCACAACGGGCGTTTCGTTGTAGAAGTCAACCACTTCTATGACATCACCAAATTTGTAGCGATAGAAACCAACTGTCGTACTCACAACCATCTCATATCTTTGTCCTTTTTGTACTTCATCGATTAGCAATGTTGCTGGCTGATCATCACTCCTATAAAATTCAAGAGAAGTATGTTGCTTGATTATTAGTATTGAATGGCACTTGCAGAGCGCTCTACTACATAGCGATTAAATGCCCTCACAAAAGCTACAAAACATGTACATAGAATATACAAAAGTAACACAAAATGTACACACTGGGAAGGGGAATCAACAAATCTTCAGAAGATGTTTGAAAGCACAAGCAGACAGTACCCATAAAGACAGGATGCTTAATACATACTCTATTTGACTTCCTCTGGACAGTGACGTACTTTAACAGGCGCAGCTATTACGCGCGAGTATGTATCTTCCGTCTTTCAACGCTCGTGTGTATACGCACGCGCCTCGATTAGGCGCGCACGTTATGTGCTGCAATCAGTAGAATACGCAGTTACGTCACTGTCTCGTGATGGCCACATAGACTATGGAGAAGTCTGTAGGTGATATATACATTGATTTTCTATAGTATCATTCCACTCACACGAACTGCACATATCAGGTCTATTCTGAACATGAAAAGCAAGGATAAAATACACGTTATACCGTTTTACCCGTCACCAGTCCGGTTCGCCTTGTCCCATACAATCATGTAGTAAATAATGATGTATCTGTATAACTATCACATGTTAGCCGCACATTTTAGATTTTAAGTTTCAACCAAAGCTGAACACAGTCCTTAGCACAGTCATTGTACTCAGCCAGATCTAGAACAGTGCATTCTTTATCCAGAAGAGGGCATCTCAGTAGGTAATCCATAGATCAGTCCGGGCCGATTTCCCGTTCAGGAAGCATTCCTGAACTGGAAGTATTACCCATAGTGCAATGCGATATTTTTGGGTAGTCCTCTACAGGAACCCGCTTTTCATAAGGCAAAAATAACTGTAGCATACAAATTAAACCTAGACCTTTTTCAATATGGGTGAAACATTTTGTATAATATAAAAATAGATTTTATTGTCGTTCTCAGTGTTCAGTGGCTCATTTTAATCTCGTTATTTTGATTTGAGGGTCTATGAAGTTGACTACAAGCTAAAATGGATATCGATTCGTTATTTTGATTTGCGACATGCTCAAACTTGGTAATATGGAAGATCATACAATTATGCAAATTTCCTTCGAAGGAAAAAAAAGTGTTACGTGTACTTTTAAAAAAAAAAAGAGTTTGAATATTTAATGAGGTAATTAGCCAAATGTCTTAATTACAATAAATTAGGAAAATCACCACAATAATATCTATTAATTATGACCAAACAGTTTATCTTATATTTTGACTCATTTACTGATCGTCATTGATTCAAAGATCCATCATATTTAGTTAAAATAAATAAATTGGTCTTTTTGGTATTACCACTACAAAACTTTGCAATATATACATTCGCAAGGGATTATGGGTAATACTTCCAGTTCAGAAATGCTTCCTGAACGGGAAATCGGCCCGGACTGTAGATTGTGCTTCAGAACCACATTTGGCAGGTCACGACTACATCCTTCAGGTATCCCCATTCAGGACATGTAAGTGTCACTTTGAATCGACCAAATCCAGACCAGCTGAGGAGATTGAAGCATCCATTCAACCCAACTTTGAGTCAGCACCACGTAGGAGTTCTTCTCCAGCTCACAGCTCCTATGGACGTGGATGTTGGATGGTCAACAAGCATTTCCTCTTGATGACCACTAGTTACGCCACTGTTTCAATAAAAGCAAATTAAAAATCTACTGTTTGTAACTATTACTCACATATTACTTTCAGGTATGAACTCGTATATTACGCTTTGCGGTAATAATGTGTATTTGTCGTCCTCTGCTGGCCACAAATTGCATCCATAGTCACCCTCGGTACTGCTATACAATGAACTGAATATCGGTATCCCTGCAGAAGGGTCATAAGTAAAGATATAAGGTGGTTCACACAGTTTGCCTTTTACTCTATTTACATGCATGAAGTGTCTTTTTCATAACAACTGCTGAGCTGAAAACAAGTCACAAGAGTACATAAAATCCCCTAATTAACAAAAAACAGTATTTAAAAACAACATAGATACATAAACTACAAAAGCGACAGTAATAAGCGACGAAATTGACAAATATAACCTCAAACAAAAAGTAAGCAAACAAAAAAACAAAAAAACAAACAAACACCCCAATGTATTCTTTTAAACAAAATAATAAACGCAATTACAGTTCACATTTAATTTTGCGACAAATGCGTACATTCTTATGTTTGAGTCTCGCTCCCTTTGCGCAGTAAATTAAACGTTTTATTTCCAAAATTCTTCTTTGCGATTTAGAAATATACTTATTTTTGTTAACGAGAATATTAAGTTTGAGTATTGACATACCTCTTGCATATCCATTTTTGAGTCTTTCGGTAAAGTCTGATGTCTCTATACCTATAATGAAGGACATGACTGGCCATACTCGGCGCATGATTCCATCAAATCCGTTTTCAAATTCCTCTCTGAGCTCTTGGCCTCGCTCTGGATCTGGTGATAATTTCTGCAGACAGGCATTTCTTACTTCAGGAGTGATCTTCAGGGCTTCATCAATTCTACCAAGAGATATATCATTAACAATCCGTTCCCAATTTTTCTCTAACAAAGTCATAGCTTTGTGTACCATAGAACTGAAAGGCCCCATCAACTTAGCGATGTTCTTATCACGGAGTCCAAATAAAAGAGTTAAATACGTCGCCTCGAATTCGGTAGTAATAGATAATGACTCCCATACAGAATTGGTAAGAGCCGATATAAAAGGAGCAGCGTCTTCGGTGAATAGATACATCGGACCGACCCAGTGGCCAGATGGGGTTTTGAATGGTTTAGGATTCACATACAGGTATATTTCTTTCTGTATAGGACTAGACCAACCATGTATCTTCGATGCAGCACCCTGAAACGCCATCATCGTCAGTATACTGGTGCGCTCCTTCGATTTCGTCAGTGGGATCAGTTTGCCTTTGCCTGTTGTACCGGAAGTGATTCCAAACCGTACAAGCGGCTCTCGTATCAATACATTTTCTTCGCCGTCGGCCATTTTCTGAACATATTCGGCGTAGTGCTCGTACTCCGTAATCGGGTGTTGTCTTTGTAAGTCTTTCAGTGTCTTGATGTTCTTAAAGTTGTGTCGCTTCCCATATTGCGTATCGGCATCACGATTCATTCTTTCCACGAGAAGATTTTCTTGTGTACGTCTTGGTTGCTTAGTATAAGCATCTAACTTACGCCTTGCAATTATGGATCCATAGCGGGTACATTGGTTTACTATATACCCAATAAGAATAGATTTGACGGTGTGGGATTTGGATGTTTTGACGCATGATATATGAAGGCAAATGGATGCCACCACTAACGATGTACCTAGAGATAATAGAAATGAATAGATAAGAATTAAGCTGGTGAATTGTGTCGTCTTAGGGATCGTTCATAGTAGGCGTTATTACTACGCGTTGCGGTGCGATAGTGCGTTGGAGATACTATAGTTCAGTCAGTTCCAAATTGCTGCCCCCCCCCCCCCAAAAAAAAAAAAACCCACCAACACTCAGTAACTACAGTTTTGATGAACTGAGAAAAATACAATTATGTGTTTCTTGCAGTGCCTCTGAAGAGTTTATTTAATTCAAGAACATAACTATGGTACAAGTACTGGTAATACAAACATCTCTATTCATACTTATCAACTGCAAGAAACACATACTTGTATTTTTGTCAGTTCATCAAAAAAGTAGTTACTGCGATTTTCCTTTTTTTTTTGGAGGGGGGGGGGGGGGGGGGGTGGGGGGCAGAATGGTGAAACCTGTTTACAACAGCGAATGAATACAGAGGAGTGTCTCCAGCAAAACGCTGGCATGACTCAATATGGCGCGCAATGTCGCAGTGTCACTGTATGCGTGACGCTTGCGTATGCCAACACTTGCTTTTACGCTTGAATTACTTTTGCGCGCGGATAAATAAAAACCGACGATTTCTCGCCAATTTGGACCTGATTGAACTATATAATAATAGACAATATTCAAGTGCCATTGCAACAGGTTGTGATGCATCGCGATAGCGCTGACAATCTCCCATCATGCCAAACGGCACAGGGGCGGGGATGAAATTTCGCGCATGCAAAATAGCGCCATATACACTATAACAGTTGTATTCGTGCGATTAGGCAAGCCGGACTGAAGTGTCAATCATTCGTTTGAAATATCAGGACATAGAGTTATTCTCGCGTCAAAACAACTTGTTAATTTATTATTCATGCAGACCATCACCACTGCCAGCCACCGCTCAGTCTTTGTTGCTCTCATCTCAGACGGTGGCGTCAGGATTTTATCAATCTGGCATTTGATAAAGAATTCGATGCCAGCCAAATTGTTTTATAGTCTAGCTATTTAAAAAAAAATACAGCATGTTATGGTCATAAGAAAGGAATTGGCAAAGTAAGACAATGTTTAGTATAATAGTACCACCCCCTAATAAAATCCCAAAAGAGAAGCAGAGTGTGCTTATTTTGATACCGTAGTATAGCTAGAGGTCTACTCTTTCTATACTGAAAATCAAATCCGAGTCACGGTGACTAATAAACATGGGTCCAGCCCCTATGTCTTAAATGACCCAGTTAAGTGAGTCAATATAGCGTTTTACTGACTCACTTAACTGGGTCATTTTAGACATAGAGTCAGCGTGACTAATAATGAAGATGAGTCCAGCCTTGACTCACATAGGCGAGTCAAGCTATGTCTTAATTGACCCAGTTAAATGAGTCGGTCTAAAAATGACCCATTTAAGTGAGTCAATATATCGTTTTACTGACTCACTTAACTGGTTCATTTTAGACATAGAGTCAGCGTGACTAATGCAGATGAGTCCAGCCTCGACTCACATGGGCTAATCAAGCTATGTCTAAATTGACCCAGTTAAATGAGTCAGTAACACCTTGAGTCAGAGTGACTTACAAAGATGAGTCCAGCCTTGACTTACATGGATGAGTCAAGCTATGTCAAATTGACCCAGACAAGTAAGTCAGTCAGACATAGCTTGACAAGGCTAGACTCATCTTTTTTAGTCATGGTGACTAACAAATGGTAACTAACAAAGACGAGTCCAGCCTCAACTTATATATTATTCATGAAGTAATGAATTTGTGAACAATCACTGCCATCAAGCAGTGATGTCTTGAATTATTTAAGTTAGAAATATGCCTATATACTATCCTAAATATACTGTCCATGGTGTTATTTAAGTAATCTAGAAGAGTCAGTTTTGGTTGCCATTATTGCTTGACTCATATTGATGAGTCCATATGACTCACTTTGACTCACTTAGTCTAGTCGATATACCTTTGACTAACCAAGATGAGTCATGTGATACAGATTTACTAATCTAGATGAGTCACATTTGGATGCCATTGCTGCTTGACTTATATATTGATGAATTCATGTGACTCACTTAGTCTAGTCCATATCCGATTGACTATGCTGAATGAGTCATTTGATAGTCACATCTGGTTATCATTGTTTCTGTACTCATTTTGATGAGTCCATGTGACTCACTTAGTGTAGTCAATATTCCATTGACTATGCTGAATGAGTCATTTGATACAGGGGGTGGGGGTGGGGGGGGGGGGGGGGGCTAGGGTCAAACCAAGTAGCATTTTGAGTGAAAATTTACATTTTGACCCCTATTGACCCCAAGTAATTGTTTATTTTAAAAACCGGAATATTCTGGTCAGTAACATGAGGATTGTATTCCAATTATTATAGGGCATTGTGGCACGAAGCCCTCCTCGATAGCAAGTTTCTGTTTGTATTGTTCAACGAATATTCGAGAATATTAAGTATATAGATATATGCAGTAATGGAAATACTCACATGACTGTCAACTCGGGGTTGACGAGCACGTGTGTCGCAGCTATAATTATACTATTGTATGTACTGATCATAACACAGTAGTATTGGCTTTATTCCGTAATAATAAGGGCAATTAAAAGGGTTCTTCCGTAACCTGACTCAATTAATCTGACCTGACTCAATTTTATCTGACATAGTTTCATCTGACACAATTTTTTTTATGATTCTAAACCATATCAATGTGCGTACTGTGATAAGACTTTCTCTCGTTCATGGCAAAAGAACAGTCATATGAAAGGCTTCATACTAAAGAGAAACCATACCAACGCGTTCATATTGTGACAAGACGTTCTCTTGTTCAGGAAATAAAACCCAGCATGAAAGGATTCATAAAGAGAAACCATACCAATGTTCATATTGTTTCAAGACTTTCTCTCATTCAGATGAAAAGAACATCCATGAAAGAATTCATACTAAAGAGAAACCATACCAATGTGCGTACTGTGATAAGACTTTCTCTCGTTCATGGCAAAAGAACAGTCATATGAAAGGCTTCATACTAAAGAGAAACCACCAATGTTCATATTGTGACAAGACGTTCTCTTGTTCAGGAAATAAAACCCAGCATGAAAGGATTCATAAAGAGAAACCATACCAATGTTCATATTGTTTCAAGACTTTCTCTCATTCAGATGAAAAGAACATCCATGAAAGAATTCATACTAAAGAGAAACCATACCAATGTGCGTACTGTGACAAGACGTTCTGCTATTTAAGTAATAAGACCCGTCATGAAAGGATTCATACTAAAGAGAAACCATACCAATGTTCATATTCTCTCATTCAGGTAGTAAGACCCACGGCTCATGAAAGGAGTCATACTATTAAACCATACCAATGTTCATATTGGAACAAGACTTTCTCACAGTCAGGTGAAAAGAACATCCATGAAAGAATTCATACTAAAGAGAAACCATACCAATGTGCGAACTGTAACAAGACGTTCTGCAATTCAAGTAATAAGACCCGTCATGAAAGGATTCATACTAAAGAGAAACCCGTACCATGCAAGTTGTGACAAGACTTTCTCTCATTCAGGGTACTAAAAACCCATCATGAAAGGATTCATACTAATATAAAGAGAAACCATACCAATGTGCATATTGTCACAATACTTTCTCGCAGTTAGGTCAAAAGACCGCTCATGAAGGGATTCTTAAAGGGTTCAGAAGAGGTATAAACATCCGTTTTGAAAGCCGCTTCACCGACTGAATTACTGGTATGTACCCTTTACGCACAGAACGAAGTTCATGTATCGCCCAAGCCTTATAATCAGGGCTCACTGCACTCATCATGTAACCGAATTATGCGTGCCAGAGCCTACAATGTTTTAAGATATAATTAAGCTGTAATGACAACATGTAATCACTTGATTTCATTCACACGGAATATTTGGAGCCACATGTGCGTTTTAATTGCTTTTTCCAATATCAGGAAATCTTACATTACGAGAAAAAAAAACTGTGTCAGATAAAATTGAGTCAGGTCAGATTAATTGAGTCAGGTTACGGAAACACCCCAATTAAAATCATGTTTTGGCCAGTTCACCCTCGCTAGTCTAGTGGTTGACTTTACGCTTTACAATGCAGAGGTCTATATTGGGTTAGAACATAGACAACCATAGACGGTGTTAGAAATAATTTATTTTAAGTCCACAATCCTAGCTGCATAAATATATTGAATCATACCTGTGACAGTAGTCCAAAGTACACAACCGAGGTACCAAAGATAGCCTGTATTACCAGCATGTAAAATCAGGATGTCACCACCATGTATAGCTCTATAGACAAGGCTAACAAATATTGCTAGAAACACAACACCGGTTGCCAAAAAGTAATGCTGGAGTTTAGTCCTCCCCATTTTGCAGGCTGTTGTAATAATATTAATATAGTATGTAACTTTGACGTGAATCGGTTTTAGCCGCGCAAAGTTAACCCAACGTACATGTAGTCTTGCTATCTGGATGCTTCAGGTATTAACTGGAGTTCATGTAGAGCCGTATTTACACAGCTCAATGAATTTTTCACTCTACATTAATGTTCACGCTTGAACACCATTACTAAATATACGGAAACAGACAAACAAAACCAGCTGATATTGTTGTTATCGTGTTTATACAGTGTAGAGTCAATGTAATCAATGTAATTAACATTTACACATAATAACAAAGACGTTGAAATTGTTAGTATTTAAAAAATGTAAACAATATTATAACTGGTTCAATGAACCGATGGATTTAATCAAACACCCATACATAGCTATACATACATAAAGAACATTAGTTTGACCTCGGGAGTTTGACCATGTATAATACATTATGCGCGCAAGAATACTACATTTTACCTTATACTGATTATATCTTGTACTTTGCCCAAGCTGAGACTGATCGAAGCGCTCATTCATACCTGCCATGTAGAGTTAAAATTGATTTAGTGATCTCTACTTATGGTTGATATATCAACTAACTACAACTTACAAGTTTAAAATCAATTGTAACTTTATTTGGCATTTCGATTGTCACTCTTTTAAAGCTTTTAAAGCTGATCCAATTTAGGTTCCATCTATTGTAACTTATTAAAATCAATTGTAAATATATATGATCTGACCACAAGCCTGTCTGACCATACTTACAATTGATTTTATCAATTAACCTTTGGGAAAACCGAGAACCATAGTATTTGGGCCTTGACTGCTTTACCATCCCGTGCCAATCCGGCAGTTGAATTGTTAAATAATACTCAAGAAAAATTCCCCGGTCGTATCAGGTAAAACAAACACCACCATATAGGAAACCCGTCCTCGTAACCATGAATACATACCGGCGGTTAACACCCACTATTATCAGTGATTCCACTGGCTAAAATCATAAGTGTAAAACCAACACAAAGACCAGAAAGTGCGCCATTAAACATGTACACTATTTTTGCCAGTAACCGATTACCCTTAGACAGCGGGAATTGAAAACACAGCCAAAGACAAAAATAGATTATATAGCCCTGAGGCTCCATACTAATTAGATTTTATTATACAACTATATTTCCATAAGTTGAATAGTTGATACTTAATTTAGCAGGGGCATCAGCCCTTATACTACAATAATTACATTGATAAATATTTTTAAATGTTTGGCCATACAAAGGATACGAGTACAAAAAAGGATAATAATACACAATTATCAAACCATAATTGGGGGTCCTAGTGATATACCTAAGGGACATAAACTTAGAGAACAGCTCAACAGAATTCCAATTATTTTTAAAGATGGTTATAACTTTTAAATAAACTTGGCCTAATTTATCAATGCTTTCTTTCAATGTTATTCAATTTGTAAATCATCAATTTGAAATATAAAATAATCAAATCTGAGGGGAATGGTTAAATGGCCAACAGCCCTACCACCGATGAAATCTTATCAAGTGATAGTTTCAGAAAATTGATTTTTGCACGGTAATTAACTAGTTGAACTCTAAATGAGTTGGCCTAATTAATATAATACCAATTATAGGATGAAGCAGTAATACATTTCTTTTGACTTCATAATGAATTGAATAACTTTCTTTTACCATTTATAAATATTTCTTATATTAAAGAGAATAATTGGGATTTAAATCCCTGACTTTTTAAAAATTTCTCCTTAAAATTACAATATATGCCATCCACTACATCATGCAGTAGAACAATTGGTAACTCAATTAATATAAAATAAAGGATAATTAAGACCGGGCGATATGGCAATTGGTCCCCCCTGGTTGAGCCGCGTGGGCAAGATACAAAGGAATAATTAAGACCGGGCGATATGGCAATTGGTCCCCCCTGGTTGAGCCGCGTGGGCAAGATACAAAGGGATAATTAAGACCGGGCGATATGGCAATTGGTCCCCCCTGGTTGAGCCGCGTGGGCAAGGTACAAAGGAATAATTAAAACCGGGCGATATGGCAATTGGTCCCTTATGGTTGAGCCGCGTGGGCAAGATATAACGGGATAATTAAGACCGGGCGATATGGCAATTGGTCCCCCCTGGTTGAGCCGTGTGGGCAAGGTACAAAGGAATAATTAAGACCGGGCGATATGGCAATTGGTCCCCCATGGTTGAGCCGCGTGGGCAAGATACAAAGGGATAATTAAGACCGGGCGATATGGCAAATGGTCCCCCCTGGTTGAGCCGCGTGGGCAAGGTACAAAGGAATAATTAAGACCGGGCGATATGGCAATTGGTCCCCCATGACTGAGCCGCGTGGGCAAGAAACAAAGGAATAATTAAGACCGGGCGATATGGCAATTGGTCCCCCCTGGTTGAGCCGTGTGGGCAAGGTACAAAGGAATAATTAAGACCGGGCGATATGGCAATTGGTCCCCCATGACTGAGCCGCGTGGGCAAGAAACAAAGGAATAATTAAGACCTGGCGATATGGCAAATGGTCCCCCCTGGTTGAGCCTCGTGGGCAAGGTACAAAGGAATAATTAAGACCGGGCGATATGGCAATTGGTCCCCCATGGTTGAGCCGCGTGGGCAATGAATATATTCCGTGGTTTTAGTACAATATATTTTTATTTTATTTTTTTTAAACAAAAAACAAAAACAAAACAACTAATCTGAAACAACCAACGAAACAAAAAACGATCCCGATTGAAAGCGGAACAAGATGAATATGGGAGGGTGGGAGTGGTTTTATTTAACAACAGATCCTCATAGTATGGAAACACAGAGCGAATGAAGTACAAAATGTACCAAATGGGCATAGCAAAACAATCAAACAAAGGGCTGCTCGCGGGCAACCGGAAGTAGCCGTGAATGGTCAAACGGTAACCAAGGACGCCCACAATTAGATGACAATGACCATTGACAATTACCGCTTCGGTGGTTAAAAGAGTTTGGGCTTTATTGAGCCCAAACTATATTAACCAAGCATAAATTTTATTTGTATTTTATTGATTTGCTTGTATTTTTATTATTTTATGATGTATCATATTGTAAAGCGCTCTGAGGGATTGTGATCCACAGTGCGCTATATAAACACTGTTTTTATTATTATCATTATTATTATTGGAATTTACACATTGTGCACTTCTGAGATAAATTTCCAAGGGTGAAATTAAAAGGTGAAGGGTATTTTACACACATAATTAGGTGTACCTGTTATAGTCCTGTACGTGTCAGTGTCACCATTTGCTACCCCAGCAAACACAAAACGTTATAAAAACGTTAAAACAAGGTCTTCTAAAAAACTGGGGGACGAGTGTTTAAGGTGGCAAAAGGATGGAGGATTTATGGATCTGTTGAATTTTGTGGAAGTTGGCAAGAGGAAAATATCACTATTTATAATTTAATTTAAATTTGTAATAATATATTTCGATGTAAATTAGATGATTATGTACAGCAATCCTTCCAGAAACAATACACTATAGGTACATTAATAATTCAACGGACATCACGAACGCAGTACAAAGATGAACGCGCCCGAAATTATCACGCGAATAGTTGTGCGCGCTACACGCAATATACGCGATACGCTGCTTAGTTGTGTTCGTTCAATTATTAATTTACCTATAGTGATCCTCTTGCCAAATTCCACAAAATTCAACAGATCCATTCCAAGTCTTCTCATCCTCACACAAAGCGAATCTTTTAGTAGAAAAGCATTCCTTAATATTTTGATTTAATAATCCTGCACCAATATAGGCCGTTTTTGGATTGCATAAATGGTAGGTTTTGATGGATAATAATTGTAGTCAATCGTTTTGTAAAAATAAACATCACGAACAGCCAGACGAACAAACATAACAACATAGCCGAAGCAAAAAAGAAATCGTTATTATTTATATTCATTGAACAAAAATTGTAAACAATATAAATAGATAAAAAGAGTCTCGTTAACAAACAAACTAATGATATTGTAAGTAAACAATATAATGGAACATAAAAAAGTACAAATGTCATATCAAAAAATTGTGCTCCCCAGCGGAATCGAACCCTGGATTTCCGCGTGAAAGTGCAGGTAACTAACCATTAGACCACAGTATATTATTCACAATCGCAGTTGTTACAACAGTATACATCCGTTGAGATTGTCTGGGATACTGCTAAATCGAAAATTAATTAAACTACATTATCCATTAAAGCACCATTTTATTTACGGTTATAGATACAAAAGAACTATGACGGTGTAGAGGGCGCTATTTTGAAAAACAAAGAAATACATTACAATTCTGAAAAATAAAGAAATACATAAGCTCCGAAACATTTTCAAAAGGTAGGTTTTGACTCATACCTACCACAATTTTCATACCTTTTCTCAAAATAAAGAAATACATTACAATTATGAAAGAAATACATAAGCTCCGACATTTTTTCAAAAGGTAGGTTTTGATTCATACCTACCACGATTTTCATACCTTTTCTCAAAATTAAGAAACACAAAAGAACTCTGACGGTAAAGGGCGGACTAAAAAGGTATGAGGTAGGAAACTCAAATCCTACCTTTTTAAACGTCTCCTATATCTTGCCATAGTTGACCACTCTTTGACACATTACATGGAAAAACATATAACAAATCCGTTATTTAAAAGTCTTTAATATTTCCAGCCTGATTTCACTTCCATTGCATAAAATTAAATCGGAGGGAAAACGTCCCACACAAAATACTTCATTAGGTCAAGTGAAATAAATACGGTAATGTGTTTATCGTCCCTGGCTTCAACAAATTTTGGAGAATTTAAAATACTATGTTATTTTTTTCCAATATATAAATGATTCAGAATTATTTAAAACACATTGCACACTATTCCTCCTAGACTTTGACGTAGTAGATTTTGTTTGTAACCCTTTTTTCCATTTTTTAATATTTGTTTAACCTTTTTTATAATTTGTTACTTATTTCTTATTCTATTTTACTTATACCATTTATTCACGCCAAATAATTGATTGAGCAGTGTCCAAAGGGTACATACTACAAGCAAATGCTATTACGTCATAGTTCATACTTAGAAATCCAAAAGTGCCTTGTTGGAAAGACGAGGGTTCATACTTTGTATTTATAACACTATCTCTCAATAGAATTACTCATGCACCCCATACCATAAGCACTTTCATAACTTAATGACCAACATGATTAACATTAGAATTTGCGGGAGCCCGTGAAAGCAAATTCATTTTACCACCCGCACTATAAATGGTTTAGGCGCGAGTTCAGACAATGTTTATTCATGGGAAAATCAGTCAAAATTCTGAAAACGGTTTGTTCTTAAATCTTCACATTAAGAACATTCGCATGGGCTAATGATAGACAAGTATTCATCATGCGGGTAAATCGATACGAGTAAGTAATTTCATCTTAAATAATTGCACAGTCCGCTAGTATTGAACTGAATGAAGGTCTATAAATATATTGTCGCAGTTCGAAGTTCCCCATCTGACTCATTAGCAACGTTGGTAGAGCGCTGGTCTAGCGATCCAGAGGTCCCATTATCATTTATAATGTGTGGAGTTAAGTTGAAATTATTTACTTTATTTCATACGATAACATTTGATTGAGTATTTCTTCTTTTTTATCAAACAGAAGCTGAATTTGAACCGGGGTTACAATTCTACTTGATATTTGTGGAGCTTGAAGGAGATGTTGACACCAGCATATTGGATGATAAACTACTACAACAGGTGAGAGGATATGGCATGAATATACTTGATCTGCTATATATGATACAAGGAAACTTCATTAATGACTGTGACTAGTAACTGTTCTATTACGTTATTAGATATGTTGGAATTTGATGAATTGAGCTTTCAATCAATTTGCTAGATTTGGCTGTCAGTGCAAAGCAGTGCGGTAAGGCATGACCTCTAGACTTTCAAATATGGGGATTTGAGAATTTATGACCAGTATAAAAGGCACAACGTGGAACAAAACGGCAGCATAGCAAGGGCGCACCTGTGTAAGAGATGGTATCTTGCCCAACCTGCAAAAAGGTTTTGGAAGTTATTCTGGTAGAATAGAAGAGTATTCCAGGGTGTCATTATCGTTTTGAAGTTAAAGGTGAATAAAGACTCTATGAAAGAGAAAAATGGGTTAATCGTAATAAGCTTTCAGTAGTGACGGTTTAAATACAGTTGTGCTGGTTTTAAAACCAAGATTTCGTTGGTATGTATTTAATTGTTTCAGTTTGACGACGTTCTAAGAGATGCAAAACACTACTACAGAGGTTACCGCAACGCAGGGACTATTTCACCACCTCGTGTATACCTAGTGCAAGCAGGCGCCTTCAAATCACTACAGGACCACATTATCGCAAATACCTCGGCCTCATATAACCAGTACAAACTACCACGTAAACTTAAAACTGCTGACACACTCAAATTTATGTTGAATGCAAGATCATAAGCTCGTTTTATGTTCATCAGTAGTTACAACAATTTTAATCGAATGGCGTATTGATTACAATGGTTCATCGATGCTATTAGTGAAGAGCAAAATGTACCGATTCATTCAAATTTGAAAGATAGTTTAGTTATACCAGAGATATTCAAACAATATAGCACGTATTGATAATATTACAAAAAGTAATCACTGGAATTACCCTTTGCCATCAGGAGTTATGCTTGTTTTGTAAAGAACCCATTTTGGCAACTGTCCTTTTAAATTGTAGGTCTCATTGAGGAGCAAAGAGTATAGATTCGTTGAAATTCAAATTCAAAAGATATTTATACCTGGGACATTAAAATAAAAGAGATGCATTAAAGTACGGATAAAATATTCAATGATACGAAGAGTAGGCCTAATGGCTTATTTTTCTAAAAGAACTCAACGAGCTATCAACGAAATTCTTAGTGAAAAAGCAACAGAAACAATTAAAACTTCATTCTCATTTCAGAGAGAAAGCTATTGATTTACACCAAGATTTATGAAACAAAAAATCTGACAAAAAGGGAATATTTCAGTACTGACTCAATTCTTAGCCACATAAAGGATTTTATGCATACCATTCTTTCATTTTGGTGTTATCATGTTCCTTGAGTCTTGGAATACAAAACATGAATACTTTATTCAAATTACATTTACAGTTAGAGAATGGTGAATAATGAATGGCGCGCTAAAAATAACGCGTGTTACAGCGGAATCGCCCTCATATCACTTTATATATAATTGACTTATGTTCTTGATAACGTGTCAATTATATATTAAATACAATTAAATATATTAAATACAATTATGTGTTTGAGTAGTTTTAATACAGCGCGTTAAAGCAACAGTTTCAGTGATTCTTTTTTTCTTCATATGAGCGGGAAAATGTGCTCTTTCCAACAGGCCTCATTGGTTTGTCAAATATTATGCATTCCCGTACAACTTCTTTTTGACTCACACTTTATATTTTACTTAAAATAATTAATTGTTTATTGGTTAGTGTTAGGAAAAAGGCGAAACAAAGTTTCATTTTGGTATTAGCATGGAGATCTCGCCTTGAATCTTGGGTATTACAATACAAAACATGAACACTTCATTCAAATTACTCTTGCAGCTAGATAATGGAGAATAAAGAATGGCGCGCTAAACATAATGCGGGTTACCTCGGAATCGCCATTATTATAACGTAAAACTAAGTTACTGTAATACTTAAAGCAGATAAATATTATATTAAACTATTTATTGCTGTTTTGGGAATAACACAATCTGAGGCAATCTGAAAATAAATCAATGGCGGTCAATCTGAGGATCTCTACAATGGCGGTCTGTGGACAGGTAATAAAAAGTTGGAGAAATGTGTAACTTTGCACAGGGACTATTTAAAGATGTCTGAAGGATTACGTATCAAAATAAAGTTTCTGGCTCCTTCACTTCTGGGTGATTTCTAAAACTTTATGATACCCCCTCGTATAGTTAATTTATCCATCACGAGACAGTGACGTAACTGCGTATTCTACTAATTGCATTATATACTCGCGCGCGCCTAGTCGAGGCGTTGGCGTATACACACGAGCGGAGAAAGGCGGAATAGACATACGAGTGTGCAAATGTTGCGCCTGTATAGAGTTACGTCACTGTCCAGAAGGAGACAAATAGTATAGCATACAGCATTCCAAATTGTACAAGTTACTCTAGTGCCAGTATTATCGCTATCAATTGGCATTAGATCCTTATCTGGGGATAAGGATCGTTAACCCCCAGATAAGGCGCCTTATCCCTAGTTAACGATCCTTATCTGGGGATAAGGATCGTTAACCCCCAGATGAGGCGCCTTATCCCTAGTTAACGATCCTTATCTGGGGATAAGGATCGTTAACCCCCAGATAAGGCGCCTTATCCCTAGTTAACGATCCTTATCCCTAGATAAGGATCGTAAACCCCAGATAAGGCCGCCTTATCTGTGGGTTAACGATCCTTATCCCCAGATAAGGATCGTTAACTAGGGATAAGGCGCCTCATCTGGGGGTTAACGATCCTTATCCCCAGATAAGGATCGTTAACTAGGGATAAGGCGCCTTATCTTGGGGTTAACGATCCTTATCCCCAGATAAGGATCGTTAACTAGGGATAAGGCGCCTCATCTGGGGGTTAACGATCCTTATCAACTAGGGATAAGGCGCCTTATCTGGGGGTTAACGATCCTTATCCCCAGATAAGGATCGTTAACTAGGGACAAGGCGCCTTATCTGGGGGTTAACGATCCTTATCCCCAGATAAGGATCGTTAACTAGGGATAAGGCGCCTTATCTGGGGGTTAACGATCCTTATCTGGGGATAAGGATCGTAAACCCCCAGATAAGGCCGCCTTATCTGGGGTTAACGATCCTTATCCCCAGATAAGGATCGTTAACTAGGGATAAGGCGCCTTATCTGGGGGTTTACGATCCTTATCCCCAGATAAGGATCGTTAACCCCAGATAAGGCCCGCCTTATCTGGGGTTTAGGTCCCTTATCTGGGTTAAGGCGGAAATGACACACTTATGCTTCCATACACGTTTCGCGGAAGGGTGACAGGCTATCTTTATCTCAATGAACGCGCCGCGCCGCCTCCCATATTCGATTGTTTGTGCAAACATTTTTTCTACAGTAATTTGTATTTAAATCGCTTTTATGATTTTATTTTTTCAAAAATGCGAATAAAAAAATGAAATGCGGAAATGTACGTCCCGTTAAACGAAATGCGGGCGGCCTGCCGAAAACAAGCTTGATTGTTTTTTTTGCCTAAAAAAAATGCAGTGGGAAGTAAAATTTTAGTTAAATGTATTAATTTGACATTGTTTTTAGGTCCTTCATATGATATAAATTATATATATATACACGGACACAATTATGGGAAACTGTTTATGTTTTGCTTGGCTGGACGATCATTCCAGTAGTTCGATTGCCATGTTTGCCATCAACCTAATGTGATCACCGATCAGCAAGACCAAGCTACGGATTAGAGGTTAAATACTGCGTACTGGCTGTGTTGAGGTCATTGTTGAAAATCAAAACAAATGGTTTTAGGCCCAAGGAATTTTCCCGAGGGG
Source organism: Ophiura sarsii (assembly GCA_035610835.1). Lineage (NCBI taxonomy): Eukaryota > Metazoa > Echinodermata > Ophiuroidea > Amphilepidida > Ophiuridae > Ophiura > Ophiura sarsii. Next base: position 74,406,977 of record CM069449.1, on the reverse strand, counting down.
CGAAGCCCCGAGGGAAATTCCGCGGGCCTGAAACCATTTGTTTTGATTTTCAACAATAACCGAAAATCAGCCGGTACAAAGTATTTAACCTCATTCATTATCAAATATTTTTATATAATTGGATACAAATTCTCCTTTTAGAACTCATTTTAAGGAGATTCTGAGAGGGATAATATTTAACATTTGTAAACAATAGATGCTCTTCCCTGTGGCGATAATGATTCAAACCATTCGATTCCCGGGGAATCCCCATCCCAACCCCAACCCCCAAATAAGGTTATATGAATATGAATGAGACGTGTCACTTACGAAATAAGCCAATCAACGACTGTTGTCAAGGGAGAAGCCGTCGTAAACAGATTCAGGGGCCCAAGTAAGTGTTGCCTGCCTCTACGGTTATTCAGCAAGGTCAAGGACGAAAAATGACCACACTGTTGTTGTGGATGAATTTTTAACATGTTTAAATTAAAGCTTCTGTAATCGTATTTATTCTTCATCAAAACCTAGATAAAAAAGCTGCTGTAAGTGTAACTACTTCGACCACGGCCTAGGCTTTTTCAAGCTAAATGCTTAGTTAGTAGTAGTATCAAAGTATGGTTGTAATATAAAACTTTAATAATAATAAGCTCATTCAAAATGGCACACATGCATTCATGAACTCGGAAGTTGAGAGAAGCCAGATGTCAAACTTTGAAATAGTTTCATCAGGAATTCAAACGAAGATTATGAATTTTTCATAGAAAAATTCCAGAATGGAAACTTACTATTTTTCCATACGGGTTTCAACAACTTGTCTGTTGAACATAAAACTGAAACTGCTAAAACGAGCACTCGCAATTACACTCGGGCAGCGAGAAAGGAATCCCAAAGTGCAGAGTTGAAATCCTCGGTAGCTGAACACGCAGCCAAAGAGAACCATGTCATCCAATGGGAGGAGTCTAAAATCATAGCCAGAGACGAGACCAGAAACACCAGATGGATTCGCGAATCTATCTGGATTAGGAGGAGAGGTGGTAACAACCAACACAAGCACCTTATGAACGGCGACGAGGGGGCTTACCAACTCAGTCACCTTTACGACCCTCTGATCCAGAGTACGTCATCATCATCATTTGATGACGTCATCATCAAAAAACAGACTGGAAACACTAGCTCTGGATCAAACACAATCCACTGAGGAAGACAACAGACAAGTTGTTGAAACCCGTATGGAAAAATAGTAAGTTTCCATTCTGGAATTTTTCTATGAAAAATTCATAAGATGTCAAACTACTTTTTGTAACCTGTCGGTAACAAAAACCAGGGATGGAAATATAATAAGAGAATATAAATTGGAATATTATATTCTCCGACGGTCAGTTTTGGTTGACAAAGCCTTTTCTTCACCAGGTAAGTTAAAATGCTTGACCAGGCTAGGCTAGGCCTAGCGAAACATATTTCTAAACTAAAATAAAAGCAGTAAATAAAAGGCATTCGATTTCTAAAACGTGATGATAGGTTTAGGCTTAAATTAAATATAACTTTCCGAATCGTAAACTCTGATCGTAAACTGGTCTCGACCTGATTCGGTAATGATAGGGATTGCATAAAACGTAGTCCGTTAATTCTTGTCACTGTCAATGCATTGCAGGCATCAAAACGTATCCCTGATCCGTGCGGCAAATCATGGCGTGTCATTGACTTGCTTCTTGTAATCTTGTTAGCATTTAATATTTTCGGACTTTTTCTTCTACTTTTTTCTGCTAGTTACGTCGCTATTTATTGTACCGTAGGCCTAGTCATAGTAAGGACTCAGCCGGGCAAATCGTCTGCACTCCAGATTTAAAGTTATGGACGATGGTTATGGAAGGCCTAGTCATGGACTGATTGAATTGATTATAAGCTTTTACTAATACAATTCTGAATTGACAGCTTAAACTAACTGACCGCCTTTCGTCAGAATATGTGAATAGGCCTAAGTTTATTTTATATCTGCAAATTTTAATAAACGTAGGGGCAAAAAATCAGCGTAGAATCAGCACCAAGAAGCGTACCATAAGAACTTGAATTTAGCCTAGGAATTCTCCGGGGAATGCTCTTTTGAATAAGCTTTTTAAAATATGTTTTCGGACAAAATCGGAACATGGGAAATCTTCAGTAGCCTAAACATTTAGCCATTTTGGCACTGTAACACCACCATATGAATATGATAAATACAATACAAGGTACAGCAAATGTAGGTCTATGCTGTTTCCGTCACTGTAAGATTTCATAATTTTATATTTGATCGCCATTCAAAATCTGCTCAGTAAAAGTAAAAATTGTAGTTACAAAATAAACAGGTTCAGGGCCAGCGATGTGCGCGACGTTTGCTGCGCTTTGATTGATGTACGCTTGTGACAAATAAGGTTCAAATACCTGCGTCCGCGTACAGTATTTGCGATTGTGAGACATTTCATTGGGCCACATCTGACATACATATTCATGAGGTAATGAATAGGTAATAAAGCCTCGGTCTTTAAAAGTATCTGAAATATAACAGTATATTCATGAACATGAAACCAATATGTCTTCATTTTTCCATATTCCAGAAGCTATCATATGGCATGGTAACAATATTGATCACAAATATAATGAGGTTAAGTGGGTATCGTTCCGTACAACCCTGCCACGCACACAACAATTGACAAATGTCATTTAACGGTTGTAACTAATATTCTTTCTCCCATTTGTCTGTCTTGTCTTGTTTTGTATTTGTTTATTAGTAGGCATAAGTCATGCTGTGCAAACCTGCCACATGATAAATGTCTATTTTTAGGTAAACTCAAATCTAATTTATAAACAAACGAAGGCATGTAAATATGTGATCTTTTCACTTTTAATAATTTTGTAATGTTCTTGATAACATGTCCATTAACCCTCCATGAAATATATTAAATAAAATTATGTATTTGAGTAGTTTTGATACAGCGCGTGAAATCTACCAGTGCATACACAGAAATTACCTGCCTGGTTTCTTATCAAAGCCACTGTATGACTGTAACAATTGTTTTTTCCTTGAGCGATCCACGCATGGGCATGTCCTTTCCTTATACGGTAGTTCTGAACAGTCAGCTCCGTAACGAGAGCCCGTTTCAGTTGAGGGCGTTACAAAATGACTGGTGTAAGTCACCGTGGTTACGTGTACCCGTCAATTTGTGTAATCATTGCATTTTCGTTTTTCAACTTTAAATATTTGCATACAAGTTAACATCTTAACAAATTGAGTGCAGCCTAGATACCAGAATTCTTCGATACATTTCGCGATACAGGTAGAAATACACTTTTTTTTACTGGAATAAGCGAGTTTACGCCATTTTAATGATTTTTTAGGTTAAGTGTGATAATTTTTACATTATATATAATCCTTGAGTATTATATTGTGATGCAATTTTTAATATATTCTCAGAGATAAGAGATAAGAGATTTATTTTATGGTTGAAAATCAGCAAAAAAGGATTTTTTTTCAATCTGTGACGGGAGGCCGTTCCCTTGGAAACGCAGTCTCGTTCCCAAGCCCGCCCTCTATCGAAGACTCAAATGTATTCGTCACCCAGCGAAGACGGACTCCCGTGACTTGTTGCATCGCATGTGTAAACATTGACGGTAGTGCGTCACTAAATAGCACGCCCTAAAGCCGAACGCGCTCCCGTTCCGGAGCAGACTGCTGACCCTTAACTGCATCCCCATATATGTACTATTCCAAATTCATTTCCAAACTCGAGATAGGACTGCTTGAATGAATCCATACGGATTTTACTCATAATACCCTATTTTGGGGGATTTTTTTATAAGTAGATAGTCTATCCTGTACTACACATTCCATATGAATTATTGCCATTTCGTCCTTTCCCATTTCGTCCTCTTGCCATTTCGTCCTCTCCCAATTGGTCCTTTACCACTTCATCCTTTCCTATTTCATCCTTTCCCATTTCGTCCAAATTCGACTTAGTCTTCGTGCCACTTGGTCCTCTTGCCAATTGGTCCTGTCCTATATAGTCTTTTACCATTTCATCCTCTCCCATTTTGTCTTTCCCATTTTGTCCTTTGCCATTTCGTCCTTGTGCTATTTCGTCCTTTTCTAATTCGTACTTTGGCATTTCGTCCTATCCCATTTCGCCCTTTGCCACTTCGTCCTTTCCCAGTTTGTCCATTGCCATTTAGTCCTTTCCCAATTTGTCCATTGCCATTTAGACCTTTTCCATTTTGTCCATTGCCATTTAGTCCTCTCCCATTTCGTCCTTTGTCACCACGTCCTCTCCCATTTCGTCCTATTGCTTTTGTTGCATTGTATAAATGTAATGCACTGATCTAGCTCTCTGTTTGTCTCAGTCTCAGTTTATCCTGAACTTTGCCAATTGATGGCCGACCCGAATCTCCAAGAGACCCAAGGGCCTAGGATAAGAATTTAGGTTTTTAGGGCAGTATCAAAATAATATGGGAGGGGGCTACAAATTGTTTTGATAGAATGAAGAGGCTATATAGTTGAAAAGCATTGGAAATAGAATCATAGTTTTGCAGTTTGCTATATAGATTGGGGTGGGGTGGGCGGGCGACGGGGTTGGTTCGTGTGGGGATGGGAGTGGAAGTCATGTAGTGGTGGATATGGGGGAGGGGAGGTGATGGAGAAAAACTGGTTGCTGTTTTTCTTTAATGAGATTGGGGATGGGGTGAGGGAGGGTAATGGGGTGGGGAGGGGTGATGGAGGAAAATGGCCAGCATGATTTTTTTTATTTTTGCTGTTGTGGGGTAGGGGACGGGTGGGTATCATTGGGGTGGTCTAGTGGTGGGGAAGGATGGGTGATGGGAGGGAAACTGTTACTTTGCTGTATTGGGAGGAAGGAAAACTGTCTAATGACCAAAACTCATACAACCGAATATTAAAATGAATTTTGTGCTTTGCAATTGTAGTTTCTAGCTCTTTATTTTCTATGCATAAAATAATAGTATACTAATGGTGTACAAAGCAAGCAAAATTTTCGACTGCACATTTATTAGATAAAACGGTATGAACCTAATTAAATGGTTACATGGTTGTGATATTCAGATGCCCCATACATTTGTCTATATATACCCCTTTCTTTAATGATTTTATTTACTTCATAAAATCATTATTTAGTACTTATAATAAACTATCTTGATATTTAGCCAACTTTTCATGTTAAAGGGAAGTTAGTCAATATGACAATGATGACCAAACGGTTAATATACACCAAAAGCAGTGGATAAAATACATAAATCATGATGTTTTGTCATTGCAAATACCTTTACAGACACCATTCAAAATATAATAAAGATTTAATTCATATTAGGCCAAACAAAAATAAAAGTTTGTCTCAAAGCTTGCGAAGGCTTCAAAATCGGGCGACGCGCGCTGTTTTTTGTCTTCCATTTTTTATTTTTTTAACATTTTTTTATTTGTGTGGCAATTTTCACTCTTACTATTTGCAACCGTTGACACTTTCTGATATTGTTTTTTTCTATTTGAAATGAATATTGTGATGTAGTTGTGTATACGAACAATTGTGCAGCGTTTTTTGAAGAACTGAGTCATGTAAAAGTTTGAGAAAAGGAAAATCTGCCGATATTTTCAATAAAAACTCGAAAATAAAAATTTGTAGGGAAAAAAAAAATTGATTTGACAATTTCCTGCATTTCAGACGCGGTATTTTGGCATTTCAAAACCAATGCGCGCGCAAGCTTTGAGACGAACCTATTATTTTGTTTGGCCTATACCGAGGTTTTAAACCATTCTAAAGCAATTTCATGTCATATTGTAATCCTTCAATAGCAGAAATAGTGGTATTAGATCCAAAATGCCTCAAAATGTCTAAGAACTAGAAAGAATGTGAATTATTTCATATTCTATTCACATTTCAATACCGAGTCAAGTTTTATTGACACTAACAACTAATTTTCAAAATGAATTTTACAATTTTGATATAGTTTTTGCAGGCGGACCAGTTGCCCCATACCCCTTCGGACCACTTGCCCCAACAAATGACTTAGCACTTTGTCGAGTTGAAACATTATTCAAACACGCCTGTGACGTAATACATTTTACGCCAAAATGTTTTAAAACATACCACCATTTGTCATAATAATCAATAACTCAGAAAAAAGGCAAAACTGCATTTTTGTTTTTAGCCATTACATAGATTTCTGTAGCCAGCGAGTATCTTTGAATTCGCAAATAATACGGCGTTCGGGTCCTACAAGTAGACGAGTATCTTTAGATAAAATAAGAAATGGTGTACTTTGTTATTTGCAAATTCATAAAAAAAATAACTCTTTTTGATTAAAGTTGAAGCATTCTTTTAATGGTAATATTGATCGCAAATCCAAACCACCAATGTCCCAACTTAGCAATGTGCGCCATTTTACGGTCATTTCAACCACAACCTATGGTTTAATCATAATTCGGAAAGTCCATAAGCACACTACAATATAGCACCCATCAAATGCAATATGCACCTAGCATCTTCAGACGACTGTACTGCATGTATATATTTACTGTTGCAAATCTGTCAATCATATAAAGTACATTAAACATAATCTAAACCCATCTTCATATATCGCTCATATTATCTGTGAATTTTCAATCAGTCACTCAAGGAGGTGGCTTCAAAGATCTGGATAATATCACATGTGTAAATACCCTAAAGTTCCAAATGTTTTGGATTGTAGAAGGTAAGGGTATATGTCAAGTTTCAACAATAGTCGTACTGTTCAAAAGAAAGCAGTATGCCCATACAATTACAAGATCCTTCATTTCGGACCACTTGCCCCACGGACCACTGCACATTTATTAGATAAAACGGTATGAACCTAATTAAATGGTTACATGGTTGTGATATTCAGATGCCCCATACATTTGTCTATATATACCCCTTTCTTTAATGATTTTATTTACTTCATAAAATCATTATTTAGTACTTATAATAAACTATCTTGATATTTAGCCAACTTTTCATGTTAAAGGGAAGTTAGTCAATATGACAATGATGACCAAACGGTTAATATACACCAAAAGCAGTGGATAAAATACATAAATCATGATGTTTTGTCATTGCAAATACTTTTACAGACACCATTCAAAATATAATAAAGATTTAATTCATAATACCGAGGTTTTAAACCATTCTAAAGCAATTTCATGTCATATTGTAATCCTTCAATAGCAGAAATAGTGGTATTAGATCCAAAATGCCTCAAAATGTCTAAGAACTAGAAAGAATGTGAATTATTTCATATTCTATTCACATTTCAATACCGAGTCAAGTTTTATTGACACTAACAACTAATTTTCAAAATGAATTTTACAATTTTGATATAGTTTTTGCAGGCGGACCAGTTGCCCCATACCCCTTCGGACCACTTGCCCCAACAAATGACTTAGCACTTTGTCGAGTTGAAACATTATTCAAACACGCCTGTGACGTAATACATTTTACGCCAAAATGTTTTAAAACATACCACCATTTGTCATAATAATCAATAACTCAGAAAAAAGGCAAAACTGCATTTTTGTTTTTAGCCATTACATAGATTTCTGTAGCCAGCGAGTATCTTTGAATTCGCAAATAATACGGCGTTCGGGTCCTACAAGTAGACGAGTATCTTTAGATAAAATAAGAAATGGTGTACTTTGTTATTTGCAAATTCATAAAAAAAATAACTCTTTTTGATTAAAGTTGAAGCATTCTTTTAATGGTAATATTGATCGCAAATCCAAACCACCAATGTCCCAACTTAGCAATGTGCGCCATTTTACGGTCATTTCAACCACAACCTATGGTTTTAATCATAATTCGGAAAGTCCATAAGCACACTACAATATAGCACCCATCAAATGCAATATGCACCTAGCATCTTAAGACGACTGTACTGCATGTATATATTTACTGTTGCAAATCTGTCAATCATATAAAGTACATTAAACATAATCTAAACCCATCTTCATATATCGCTCATATTATCTGTGAATTTTCAATCAGTCACTCAAGGAGGTGGCTTCAAAGATCTGGAGAATATCACATGTGTAAATACCCTAAAGTTCCAAATGTTTTGGATTGTAGAAGGTAAGGGTATATGTCAAGTTTCAACAATAGTCGTACTGTTCAAAAGAAAGCAGTATGCCCATACAATTACAAGATCCTTCATTTCGGACCACTTGCCCCACGGACCAGTTGCCCCATATTTCCCTACGTGTTCAGTTGTTATATGGGCCATTCCACAAAAATGGGACCATTTCATCTTTGGAAAATTAAGAAAATAAATTGTTTCAAATCTGCTTACTTTGATTGTTTTTGATGACCCAAACTTAAACAATAATGTTGCGAACACCACTGCTCACATTTTTACCCACGAAACTATGTAATTCAGGTGTTTTATATCTTTGTTCACTCGGTGAACGGCGTTATCTAGTGTCATATTGCATTGGCAGTGTCATTACATCCCTATCTAAGTCCGAATATGATATAAAAATTATTGTTTTTTTTTGTCGTTGAGAGGTCTCCCCATAACAATATTTGACAAGCTATGCGACATAAGAATGAATTTCATTGTTTAGCCTCAACAAATCTCTTGCTATGTGCTTTCAATTTTGTACCTTTTTCCAAAACTTGTTTTGTCAATTTTACTCTAGTAGAAGAATATTCCCTTCTGTAATGCATCAATTGTTTTATGTTCTTTAAGCCCAACATTGAAATTGTATGTCATTATATAGAGATAACTTTATATGCTTTTTATAATGGTATTATTCTTGGATAACGCCGTTCACGTGTATGATAGTTATGGGATTGAAACAAAGATAAAACAATTGAAACTGACATAAATCATGTAACTTCTGCAAAATGTGATAATTGAACATGGCAACAGGGTATCAATCTGACAACACTGACTTATTTAAATAGGTTGGTAGTTAGACCAGAGATTCTACCACCTTGTATGGTTCTGCCCTGGGACTAACAGTCCCAGGTTCTGCCAAACTTTTGACTTTTTTGTTGCTGAAATCAGTATAATTAGGATGATTTTTCCCTAAAATGAGCAAAAACAAGATAGGCTCGTTACTATGGCAACAGAGAGTTGCTGATTTCTTTTAATACCATATCTTTACATAACTACTTAACCTCCCAAACTTTAGACCAAATCGAAGAGATGCGTGTCCAAAGGTTTGTCAACCTAGAACAAATTCACTCTTAAGTATTTGGTTGTCGTGATTTGTAAAGCTATAATTATGATCAGCCCTATGATGAATAGCATTTGATTATGGAGCGCAAATAATAACAGATAAAAGTGCCGCTGTTTCATCATTGGTCAAAATGGGTTCCTCTAACGCCTAATGGACGAGGGCCAAAATCGAAACCGATACGCCACAGTTTATTAATCTACTATAGTCTCAGCTTGGGCAAAGTACAAGATATAATCGTTTTGTAAAGGTCAAATGTAGTACGTGCATAAAGGTTTTGTTTGTCTTGGAAACTATTATTAATGGCGCGTGATAATGATTGTAGAGTGAAAAATGTATTGAGCTGTGTAAATACGGTCGTATTTGAAGTACACGAACTCCGGTTAATACTTGAAGCACCCAGATAGCGCTAGCACGACTACGTTTGACTAACGTTGGCGCGGCATATTCATCGATAAAGCCGATTCACGTCAAAGTTATATACTTTAGTTATTAACAGCCTGCAATAATGGGGAGGACTAAACTCCAGCAATACTTTTTGGCAACCGGTGTTGTATTTTTAGCAATATTTGTTAGCCTGGTCTATAGAGCTATACATGCTGGTGACCTCCTGATTTTACATGCTGGTAATACAGGCTATCTTTGGTATCTCGCTTGTGTACTTTGGACTGCTGTCACAGGTATGTTTCAATATATCTACTCTTAATCTCGAAAATTCTTTAAACAATACAAACTCTACAGAAACTTCCCATCGAGGAAGGCTTCGTGCCAAAATGTCCCATCTGTATTAGTTGGTATACAACGATTTAGCTCCGAAACTATAGCTCCGACGTGAATAACAATTAAATTATAAAGTTGTAACGAAATGTCTTCTCTTTAATTTGAGACATTGTATACGAAGATCGGTTGATACTTTAGAACGCTACATCTTGTTAAATTATGTCGTTATGAAATGTTGATTGACCGGAGTAAATTCGCAAATTCGATATAAAACCCATAATGAATGTTGTGGTTACAATGTAGTTTGGCGATTCCTAAAGTGCATAGTTATAATGACAAAATCCAATTTGTCCATATCTAATGCAAATTGACAATTTTACCAAACTTAGATTTTAATCGAATTTTTCATTAACTGTATGTAGGGAAGGTTTCCATGTTGTGATGATGTGTACAGTCATCAACATCAGAACAGGTTGCCGTGTCCAATAATAGGACTTTCATATGAAACTATGAAAATGATTTGTTACCGTGAAATGAACAAAATCATAATACGCTCTTCTTAGGAGGAATCGAGCACTTTTGATAAGGGCAGCGGAAGATGGTGGTTAATAGCACCCCCTCCCCCCCCCCCCCCCGCCCCAGCACCCCCCAATGATTTTCACCGGTGGCACCAGAATGCAACAGACAGTGACCTAGGGCATCTATATAGGTAATCTCATTTAAATCCTTTGATGGTAGGGGGTGGGTGTTGCTACCTTTAAAAATTGCTACTTTGAAAATAAATCTTAATAGTATAGTTTAAATCTTATAGCATGTGTTATAAACATCATTTCCCTCACTTAAGCCAAAAACCCGGTGAAATTCCTATATTGGGATATTTTTGGCGAACATTTTAATGTTGGCCTATGTTTCACTGTAAAAAACAAATACAACAGCATTTTGAGGTCAGCCATGTTTATGACGTCATTTTGACATCATGCGTGGGATGTTTGTACTTGTTTTGGTACACTGAAAACCAAATCCGAGTCAACTGACTCATCCAACTGGGTCTGACATTGACTAAATCAAACGGGTCACTTGGACTCATAAAAATGAGTCCAACAACAATGACGACCAGATGTGACTCATCTATAGTAGTCAATACGTATCACATGTCTCATATTGGTTAGTCAAAGGGATATTGACATATAGAACGATTAGACCTCTAGCTATACTATGGTACCAATATAAGCACACTCTGCATATGTTTTGGGATTTTATAAGGGGGTGGTACTATTATACTAAATATTGTCTTACTTTGCGAATTCCATTCTTATGACCATAACATTCTGTATTTCATTTTTAAATAGCTAGAGTATACAACAATTTGGCTGGCATCGAATTCTTTATCAAATGCCAGATTGATAAAATCCTGACGCCACCGTCTGAGAGCAACAGAGACTATAAGCGGTGGCTGGCAGTGGTCTGCATGAATAATTAAATACATTGATCACTAAGTTGTTTTGACGCGAGAAAACCGTAGATCGGAGAGGGTAAACGCAATGGCTGTCCGTTCACGGGAGTTGTTCAATGCGTTCGCTAAGCATGGCTAAACACGTATTGGTGGTCAATATTTAACCGCGTTCCGTTTATCTACACAAAACTGTCCGTTTATCCCAGTGCGTTTACCCTCTCCGATCTACGGTTTTCAATCCGTACGAATCTGGATGCCATCCCTAACTCTATGTCCTGACATTTCAAATGAATGATTGACACTTCAGTCCCGGCTTGCCTAATCGCACGTATGCAACTGTTATAATGTATATGGCGCTATTTTGCATGCGCGGAATTTCATCCCCCGCCCCGGTGCCGTATGGCATGATGGGAGATTGTCAGCGCTAACGCGATGCATCACAACCTGTTGCAATGGCACTTGAATAATGTCTACTATTGTTCAATCAGTTCCAAATTGGCGAGAAATCGTCGGTTTTGATCTATCTGCGCGCAAAAGTAATCCAAGCGTAAATGCAAGTTTTGGCATGCGCAAGCGTCACGCATACAGTGACACTGTGACATTGCGCGCCATATTGCGCCATGCCAGCGTTTTGCGCGAGACGCTCCTCTGAATTCATTCGCTGTTGTAAACAGGTTTCATCAATCTGCCCCCAACCCCAAAGGAAAAACGCAGTAACTACATTTTTGATGAACTGAGAAAAATACAATTATGTGTTTCTTGCGGTTGATTAGTATGAATAAAGATGTTTGTATTACCAGTACTTGTACCATTACCATAGTTATGTTCTTGAATTAAATAAACTCTTCAGAGGCACTGCAAGAAACACATAATTGTATTTTTCTCAGTTCATCAAAAATGTTGTATCTGCGTTTTTCCTTTGGGGGGGGGGGGGGGGGGGGGGCAGCAATTTGGAACTGACTGAACTACAGTATCTCCAACGCGCCATCGCACGGCAAGGCGTAGTAAACGCCTACTATAAACGATCCCTTAGACGACACAATTGACCGGCTAATTCTTATCTATTCATTTCTATTACCTCTAGGTACATCGTTAGTGGTGGCATCCATTTGCCTTCATATATCATGCGTCAAAACATCAAAATCCCACACCGTCAAATCTATTCTTATTGGGTATATCATCAACCAATGTACCCGCTATGGATCTATAGTTGCAAGGCGTAGGTTAGATGCTTATACTAAGCAACCAAGACGTACACAAGAAAATCTTCTCGTGGAAAGAATGAATCGTGATGCCGATACGCAATATGGGAAGCGACACAACTTTAAGAACATCAAGACACTGAAAGACTTACAAAGACAACACCCGATTACGGAGTACGAGCACTACGCCGAATATGTTCAGAAAATGGCCGACGGCGAAGAAAATGTATTGATACGAGAGCCGCTTGTACGGTTTGGAATCACTTCCGGTACAACAGGCAAAGGCAAACTGATCCCACTGACGAAATCGAAGGAGCGCATCAGTATGTTGCCATTTATTGCGTTTCAGGGTGCTGCATCGAAGATACAAGGTTGGTCTAGTCCTATACAGAAAGAAATATACCTGTATGTGAATCCTAAACCATTCAAAACCCCATCTGGCCACTGGGTCGGTCCGATGTATCTATTCACCGAAGACGCTGCTCCTTTTATATCGGCTATTACCAATTCTGTATGGGAGTCATTATCTATTACTACCGAATTCGAGGCGACGTATTTAACTCTTTTATTTGGACTCCGTGATAAAAACATCGCTAAGTTGATGGGGCCTTTCAGTTCTATGGTACACAAAGCTATGACTTTGTTAGAGAAAAATTGGGAACGGATTGTTAATGATATATCTCTTGGTAGAATTGATGAGGCCCTGGAGATCACTCCTGAAGTAAGAAATGCCTGTCTGCAGAAATTATCACCAGATCCAGAGCGAGGCCAAGAGCTTCGGGAGGAATTTGAAAAAGGATTTGATGGAATCATGCACCGAGTATGGCCAGTCATGTCCTTCATTATAGGTATAGAGACATCAGACTTTACTGAAAGACTCAAAAATGGATATGCAAGAGGTATGTCAATACTCAAACTTAATATTCTCGTTAACAAAAATAAGTATATTTCTAAATCGCAAAGAAGAATTTTGGAAATAAAACGTTTAATTTACTGCGCAAAGGGAGCCAGACTCAAACATAAGAATGTACACATTTGTTGCAAAATTAAATGTGAACTGTAATTGCGTTTATAATTTTGTTTAAAAGAATACGTTGGGGTGTTTGTTTGTTTTTTTGGTTTTTTTGGTTGCTTACTTTTTGTTTGAGGTTATATTTGTCAATTTCGTCGCTTATTACTGTCGCTTTTGTAGTTTATGTATCTATGTTGTTTTTAAGGGGGTCTATGTTAATCAGATAGTAAAATTCAGTGCTTCGGACAAAAATGAGATATTAGCACAGTAGGAAACTGCTAAGTCTCTGCTTTAAAATGCTTTTTGTTTGAGGTAAATTGGATTTTCGGTTCTGAAGGTTGATTGAGTTTCGGGTGTCTCAAAATATCGGTGGTGTTTTGTATACATTTGTATGTAGAAAACACTCACCCTGCGATTTCAAGCATTTTCAGTTTTAATCATTTTTTGATCAAATAATTGTAACATTTGATAAAATTTATTTATTAAAATATTAAAATAATTAATTGCACATCATAAAATATCAAAATTTCAAAGTCAACGTAATTTCTTATGTATTTCTTAATTTTTCTCACCCGGATATTTTTAAGCCATTTATCTTTAAAAATCATTAAAAATGCTAATATAATTGCTATTTTCACCCAAAATGGCTCAAAATGTGTCTAAATTCATGTTCTTCCATAATTGAACAACTATTTTTATCCAAAATGTCAACTTTTTTTTCTCGCCAATTCTAATATATTTTTCATACGTTTTGCACGATATCTCAAAACTAGAAAACACGCAAACTTGCAATATGGGATCCAACATAACTCAAAAACGAAACCTCGTATCAGGGTGATATTTGGAATGGATAATAAGCTTGAATAGAGGAAGAACTCAATGAAGCCGGATTTTCAATTTATCCTTCCAAATTTGAATTATAAGGTAAAATTACTTGATTGGTCGGTTCCTGGTTACCATGGCAACGGTAAAAAAAATCCGGCTTCATTGGGTTGTGTGCATTGTTTCCATGCATCATCTACCAAAGTATGGTGAACATGCAACATTTAGTTTTCTAGTAAAGTTGGATCCCGTGTTTAGCCAATCAGAGGCCTTGACTGGTTACCATAGCAACCAGATCAAAATAACGCGCATTTTTTGAAACGCTGTTACCTAAGCTTCAATTTGATATATGACTCTAAGGGGTAAACCCACGGTAACATTGAGAAAATCTATCTGTTTCCAAAATTGGTGAAAATAACATAGACCCACCCCCTCCCCCCCCCCCCCCCCCTTAAATACTGTTTTTTTTTTGTTAATTAGGGGGTTTAATGTACTCTTGTGACTTGTTTTCAGCTCAGCAGTTGTTATGAAAAAAGACACTTCATGCATGTAAATAGAGTAAAAGGCAAACTGTGTGAACCACCTTATATCTTTACTTATGACCCTTCTGCAGGGATACCGATATTCAGTTCATTGTATAGCAGTACCGAGGGTGACTATGGATGCAATTTGTGGCCAGCAGAGGACGACAAATACACATTATTACCGCAAAGCGTAATATACGAGTTCATACCTGAAAGTAATATGTGAGTAATAGTTACAAACAGTAGATTTTTAATTTGCTTTTATTGGTACAGTGGCGTAACTAGTGGTCATCAAGAGGAAATGCTTGTTGACCATCCAACATCCACGTCCATAGGAGCTGTGAGCTGGAGAAGAACTCCTACGTGGTGCTGACTCAAAGTTGGGTTGGATGGATGCTTCAATCTCCTCAGCTGGTCTGGATTTGGTCGATGCAAAGTGACACTTGGTCGCATGTCATAAGGTGGGCATGCTAAAAGGTTGGCGGTGTTACATTTTTCCGAATGGATTCGTCATTAAAATCTTATAGCACCACAACCCCTTGGCTTATTGAAATGGTTGATGGTTGATACATCATGTTAAAGCTGAGAGATAGGTCTATAACAGTGTGAAATCTCATTGAAATAGGAATTTAAATAACCGAGTTACAGCAGTTTAAATCTGAAGAAGTAGGGGTGCCGGCTCAGGCGGGTGCGGCTCAGGCGGGTGCGGGTAATGTATTAGCATAGGGAAATACAAGATTTTCATAGTGTTGATTTGAATAAATTGTTTTCGTAACCCCTTGTCCTATCAACCTCATCAATATCTCATTTTAAAGATAAATTTGTAATAAATACAAATTCCTCTAAAAAAAATAATGATTGCCATTTATCAACCCATTAGGGCATACTGAAGTTCTGTTTTCTCTGATTTATAGCGATGGTAATGATTAATTAATTGGCTGTATAATTAATTAATAATGTGTTATCATGGTTTAAAGATTTTAGAGATACATTCAATCATGTAGGACCTATTTAGTAATGCTTTAAAGAAATGCTAGAGCATTTTAAAGTCATTTACCTTTGGATAAATTAATACATCAAAAGATGATGTATAAATTCTTGAAGCCACTTAGTAAGATCGCTTAATTAACTTAATTAACTAATTACAAAAAGTGTTCTTTACCACAAAGTTACTTCTTATGTATCTATTTATCATATGCAGTGGACTCAAACTTGAAACTTGACTACTTTGGTAATTTTACATAGTGATAAACAATAATATCATTCTGGGTATACCGCATAAATTAAGGTTATAATTAAATTGTAATTAATATGCAAATTACAATATTTTTTACCAAATTTCACTGCTCAATTTGTGTATTAGTATGTTTTCAATATATTCTGTATGTATAAGTTTGATACAACCAATTACTTCAATTGTGTGCTTCTTTTAGTACAGTAGGTTTAATTTGAGAAAAACGCATATGAAAATTCTTGTTTACATTGCCAATAATGGACTAATTAACTATTAATTAGCCGATTTCGCCTTAACGAAAGGAATTTTTAACAAAAAAGTGGTATGAATTAGTAGAGGGTGGCAATACCTAAAACATATAACAAAATACCTTTTTTGGCAATTTTGACCATGTAACACAAATTACACCACCTTGTGACATGGGACCACTTACATGTACTGAATGGGGATACCTGAAGGATGTAGTCGTGACCTGCCAAATGTGGTTCTGAACCACAATCTATGGATCACCTACTCCCGGGGGGGTTACTCGCCTAAGACGGTATACGAGGGTGTGCCGCTCTAATGGGTAACTTTTTGGGCACGAAATCCCTAAACATGGGGTATGATTTTGTGCTGGAAATCCCTAATAATGGGGTCACGTTTTACAAATGGGTCTATTTTGGCGAAATTTGTGTCTATTTTCGCGAAAATTTGCAAAAATTAGGCCTATTTTCGCGAAAATTTGCATAAATTAGGTCTATTTTCCCGATAATTTGGTCTAAAATGAAGCAAAACCCCTAAAAATGGGTACCGATTTTTCCAAAATCACCCTTAAAAATGGGTATGGGTTTTGAATCTCCAGCGGCACACCCCCGACCAAACCAAATCCGAGTACCCACCCCCCCCCCCACCCCCCCCCCCCCCCACCCCCCCCCCCCGGGCACCTACTGAGATGCCCTCTTCCGGATAGGAATGCACTGTTCTAGGTCTGGCTGAGTTCAATGACTGTGCTGTGTTCAGCTTTGGTTGAAACTTAAAATCTAAAATGTGCGGCTAACATGTGATAGTTATTCAGATACATCATTCTTTATTACATGAATATATGGGACAAGGCGAACCGGACTGGTGACGGGTAAAACGGTATAACGTGCATTTTATCCTTGCTTTTCAACTTCAGAATAGACCTGATATGTGCAGTTCGTGTGTGTGGAATGACATAGAAAATCAACGTATATCACCTGATTTGTCTTCAGGCATGTTGTCGGTTCTCAGCTTGGAATCAGTCCGTGAAAAGGACACTCACTGACGAGGGTCCTTAATTCTATATAGACTTCTCTGTAGTCTATTTGGCCATAACAAAACAGTGACGTAACTGCGTATTCTACTAATTGCAGCACATAACGCGCGAGGCGCTGGCGTATACACACGAGCGTTGAAAGACGGAAGATACATACGCGCGCGTAATAGCTGCGCCTGTTAAAGTACGTCACTGTCCAGAGGAAGCCAAATAGAGTATAGATGTAAGCATCCTGTCTTAATGGGTACTGTCTGCTTGTGCTTTCCAACATCTTCAGAAGAATTATTGATTCCCAGTGTGTACATTTATACTTTTGTATATTCTATGTACATGTTTTGTAGCTTCTGTGAGTGCATTTAAGCGCCATATAATTTAGTATAGCGCTCTGTAAGTGCCATTCATAATAATAACCAAGCGACATACTTCTCTTCAATTTTATAGGAGTGATGATCAGCCAGCAACATTGCTAATCGATGAAGTACAAAAAGGACAAAGATATGAGATGGTTGTGAGTACGCCAGGTGGCTTCTATCGCTACAAATTTGGTGATGTCATAGAAGTGGTTGACTTCTACAACGCAACGCCCGTTGTGAAGTTCTTGTACAGGTAAATTGTGCTTAGACAGTCGTGTAATCTATCACTTTAACATGTTTAAGTTCATATCAAAAACACAATCCTCACTTTCGCCACTATTTACCAACAGCCCGTGCGAATAGAGTAAATAATTATATATGATAATGGGACCTCTGGATCGCTAGACCAGCGCTCTACCAACGGAGCTAGTCAGATGGGGAAGAACTGCGATAATATATCTATAGACCTTCAGTTCAATACTACTGTGTGGACTGTGGAGTTAAGATGAAATTATTTACTCATATCGATTTACCCGCATGATGAATACTTGGCTATCATTAGCTCATGCGAATGTTCTTAAAGGGACATTAAGTGGTGTTGAAAATTTTAAATGATTTTTAATTCACGCGCTTCAGTTTGATTATATGAGTATGTGTACTGGTTTTGTGTGTGGCCACTTTTAAAGATGACGTTCATAAAGAGGGATGATTGGAACCAATGTAGATGTCGAATATTATTTATAAACGCGATGTCCCTGTAGTTTCGCTTTTTCGAATATGTTTTTTTAAGTGTATATATTATTTAAATTAGGTTTAAATATAAACTTATATTTGCTTTGAAATCAAAGATAGAAACTTATCGGAGCTATTGCCATCCAGTGATATATGTTTACACGATCACTATGCCATTATTACGAATTTCTGCACAGCAATTTTTTTAAATTTTTTTCATATTATTTCTCAAACTGTATATTGATCAGGTCTGGACAGTTACTGAATCTACGAGCTGAAAAGGTGACTGAGTTATCTGTGAGCGAGGCTGTATATCGTGTTGCGTCTAATTGGCCCCAATCAAGAGTACTGCACTGGACTTCTGCTGAGAGCACACTTCTATCCAAGATACCTGATACCAGTTGAGTAGCGTAAAATAGAATAGACCCAACTCCTATGCAACGTAAAAAAATATACATGTAGCAATAGATTGTTTATATCAATAATCAGTAGGCTGAATAAGCAACATCTAGCGATTACGCCTATAGTTATCAAGCAGAAACTGAAGGAAACGTAAACGGTCAATCTCCTAACTTAAGCAAATGTATAACCTTTTACTTTACATACATGTACATGTACCTTTAGATTCCATTGGTTCGTATTTGCTTAGAGTATAGCAATAGCGGGACGATCATTTTCTAGTAACTGATTTTAATTTCACTTATAACTGGCCTAGGTGTTAGAAAAACATTAGGATAGATATATATGTTTATGCCAGCAATAATAGTGAGCTAAATAGGGTTGATCCCCGTGGCCTAGTGGTAAGTCGGTCGCCTCTGAACCCGGAGTTCCCGGGTTCGAGCCCCGGGAGCGTGGGCCCTTTTTCCCCATGCTTTTTGGCCGCAAAAAAGTTCTTTGGAAAAGATGCCTCGGTGGTTAGGGTTAATGAACTGTAACATGTCTTGGTATCATGTTCCGTTCATTTGGTCTTATATATTATTTCCCTTAAATGTTAGCAAAAGGTCAAGCCCCTGATGTAAGATCTTGCAATAAACAAGTAAATCTAGCAAATGCAATTGCTGTTAAGGCTACCAAAATCAATTGCGGGTAAAGCTAGCAAGATGACTAAATTGTATATTTTAAATTGTGATACAATGGGTAAAAATATAGGTTAACAGTTTATCGTGTTAGACAGTTTTAAACTTGTGCGATGGCGATCGTTAAACGTTTAACCTATATAGTAGATTTTAAAGTATAATATGTCGCAGTGAAACCAATAGTATAGTACTGATATCATCTTGATTGTTCAATTGTAGTTCCTCTGATGTTGATTGGAATATGTCCAAATCAATAACCAGTCGGCGGTATATTTATGAATCTACTACATGTCCAAAGCTATAGGCCTATCTATTGATTCATTTGTCTAATATAACCTAATGTGTAATTTACCTTATTATTTCAAATGATTTGATGAATATAAAACCTGAGTTACTAAAAACATTAGATAAAGAACGAGGTCCATTTTTCAGTTATACGATAACATTTGAGTACTTCTTCTATTTTATCAAACAGATGCTGAATTTGAACCGGGGTTACAATTCTACTTGATATTTGTGGAGCTTGAAGGAGATGTTGACACCAGCATATTGGATGAGAAACTACAACAACAGGTGAGAGGTCATGGCATGATTATACTTCATTTGCTATATATAAATATATATAATACAAGGAAACTTCAATAACCCTAACCCTACTACACCACACGGCAACAACACGGCCAGCCTGTTTTTATAACCCCGCGTGCTATGGGCATTGGTGCAGGAGGTCCGGGGTTACATTCCCGGGGGAGTGGGGGGGGGGGGGACAAGCCATCTTGTTGATCTTAAATATTGAAACGTTGAACCTAATACGCGCGAAGCGCGCACAAAATTGTGATTTTAACACTAAAAATGTAGAGTATGACGTTTTTAACCTCCCCTACATAGTATTTTAAGTATTTGGTGTGGTTTGAGGGCCATTATTATATTAAAACCTCTAGAAACATTCGCGCGGAGCGCGCAAAATTTTAGAGTCTTTGAGTTTTTGAGCTAAAATGGTCATGAAAAACTGTCCTGAAGCCATCTTGTTAAGCTTAAATAATGAAATATTAAAACTAAAACGCGCGCGGAGCGCGCAAAAAATTGCATTTCTAACACTAATGGTCCTGTATGATAATAACGTCCCCCACATAATATTTAGAATTTTTGGTGGGGTTTGAGGGTCATTATAATGTTAAACCTATTCGCGCGGAGCGCACAATATTTTTGAGTTTTTGAACTAAAATTGGTCATGGAAAACTGTCCTGAAGCCACCTTGTTAAGATTAAATAATGAAATATTGAAATTAATTTCAATTTCTAATGGCATTTCTAACACTTAAATGGTCTGGTATGATGTCCCCACATAATATTTAAAATATTTGATATGGTTTGAGGGCCATTATAATGTTAAAACCTGTAGAAAATATGCGCGCGGAGCGCGCCAAATTCGAGTTTTAACTAAAATGGTCATGGAAAACTGTCCTGAAGCAACCTTGTTAAGCTTAAATAATGAAATATTAATATTAATACGCGCGCGGAGCGCGCAAAAAAATTGCATTTCTAACATTAATGGTCCAGTATGATAATAACGTCCCCCACCTAATATTTAGAATTTTTGGTGTGGTTTTTGCATTAAAACTTTGGTCCAGTATGATGTTTTTAATGTCCACCACATATTTAGAATATTTGGTGGGTCTGATCCATATAATGTTAAAACCTGCAGTAAATATTCGCGCGGAGCGCGCAAAAATTTGACTTTTTTAACTAAACTGGTCATGGAAAACTATCCTAAAGCCATCTTGTCAAGCTTGAATAATGAAACATTGAAACTAATGCGCGAAGTACGCAAAAATTGACATTTCTAACACTTAAATTGGTCCAGTATGACGTTTTTAACGTCCCCACATAATATTTAGAATGTTTGGTGTGTTTTGAGACCCATTATAATGTTGAAACCTGTTGAAAAAGTGAGCGCGAATCGAGCAAGAAAAAACCCAGTTTTTAAACAAAAATGGTCCAGAAAAAAACGAATAATGAAACATTGAAACTAATACGTGCAAATCGCGCAAAAATTGGCATTTTTAACATTATAAGGTCTAGTATAACGTTTTTAACGTCCCTCACATTAAAATGATGGGGACGTGACCCCGTACCCCCACCCCATTTGCGCCGCATATATCCCTACCATTCCTCCTCCCCTACCGCCTTCTCTTCCTCCTTCTCCTCTCCTCTTCCTCCTTCTTCTCCTCTTCCTCCTTCTTCTCCTCTTCCTCCTTCTCCTCTCCCTCCTTTTTTTTTTTACACTTTTTTCAATGGGGGGGGGGGGGGGGGGGGGGCATGGCCTGCTGGCCCCCCCCCCCCCCCTGGATACGCCACTGCACGTATTCAGAGAACATTTCAATGTCAAATGCGCAAATTGTCCAATTTCCAATTTGGTGCATTTATTCATATACAGGCTGTCCCAAAATGATATAGTAGGCTGCGCCTACCCATCGATGCCCATCATTAAAATCAATGAGATTCAGGTCCAGGTTTTTTCATCACCTTTGACATAACCATTTCATTAAAATGTTACGATCATGAATATCGGACTTATTTCACCTCTTTGGCAAAGTACAAAAGGGTGGGGGTGTGTGTGTTAACACTTTCCATGCGGCAGGCGTCTATGAACCGAACAAAATGTTTCAAAAATGTCAAAATGATTGAATTTCCATCACCATATTTGGAATCACCACAAGAAATGCATTAAAAAGTACAAATATACCTAGTATTGATTCACTAATTCTTGAGATTACTTGAAATTTCGGAAAGGCTTTTGAAACATCTGTTTTGTGTGGTAAAACTAAAATAGCCGCGTGGAAAGTGTTAAACTTGTTTGAAAGAAACATAAATAGTCTCTCAATGCCTTGTCTGCTATAATTGTTTCCTTCTGTTATAAACTGTTGTTCGTTATGGTTGTTCAAATCATTAACATTCTTCAATTTGAAGAGTAAAAATGGATTGTCACACATCACTCAAGTGTGACGAACTTCTTCATGTGTTAGGGTGTACTTTTTTTACTTTGATTTCATTGCAATATTGTAGATTCTTTACAGTGGGTGTGGTTTTGAATGTCACTGGACTGTGATTGGGTTTTTTTGCTGATTTTCAGTGCGCATGATCATTGCGTTAGCGTGCCCTACACAAAGTCGCCGGCGTATGCGTTGTGCGTGTTACCCAGCGTTGCCATATATTCGCGTGTGCTAAAGAACGCAATTAATTCGAAGCAAGAAGTTGGTAAACAGCTCGATGGATTCGCCGATTTTATAAAGGGGGAAAGTTGTTGTACGTTTAGAGAATAAAACATATTTCTTAGCTGTTTTGCTATAGACGATGGTCTTATAGTGTATATAGGCTGTACCATATTTGGAGTCGTGTATGGTCGCCGCAGGCGGCAATACACGACGACACAAAATATGGTACAGCCTATACATTATAAGACCATCGTCTATAGCAAAACAGCTAAGAACTATGTTTTATTCTCATTCTTATTTAGTTTATTAGTTATTTTGATCTTTTATCATAAAATAACGCAGTTTGTTAGATTTATTTTAAACAAACAACAACAAATTTCCCCCTTTATAAAATCGGCGAATCCAGCGAGCTGTTTTCCAACATCCTGCTTCAAATTAATCGCGTTCTTTAGCACATACGCACCTGTCATCGCTGCGTTATACCCACAACGCATACGGCGGCGACTTTGTGTAGGGCACGCTAACGCGATGACGCGTTGATCATACGCGCTGAAGGTATTATTTTTAGAATGAATTAAACCCCGCCCCAAACTATACCACATTGTCTCATAATGCACGGGCGTGTCAGCTGAAAATCAGCCAAAAACCAATCAAATTGCCTGCTGACATCTCAAACCACACCCACTATATTAGAATGCTGTTTGATTATTATGTTTGTTGTTAAAATAAATCTAACAAACTGATTAAAGACCAAAATAACCAATAAACTAAATATGAATGAGAATCAAACATAGTTAATAGCTGTTTTGCTATATACGACTCCATGGTACAGCCTTTACATTATAAGACCATCGTATACAGTAAATAGTATTAGAACTATATTTTATTCTCTAAATACAAATCTGATGTTGGTTTGTATACAGGGTGAGTCAAAATATTCAGGTCCCGTGTTTAGAAAATCACGACAAATACTTTTGTTAAAAATTAGTCAATGTCTTCATTGCATATATGAGTACACTAGCTACTTCTTTATACTTGATGAAAGTGTTCCAAATATACCCCATTGTCCATTGTAGGCATTGTGAATACCAACACGCCATTGATTGACATTTCAAAATGCGTGAGTTAAACTTTTGCATTCATAGAGGTACCTTAGAAAAGTGCACATATCTCCCGTTTGAAATGACCAATTTGAATTAAATGAAATTCAAGTTATAACTGACAATGCGTTCGTACTGTGCATATTAATAAATTATATTATTTTTATGCATATTAGCTGGTTTAAAATATCGGTTGGGCCCGCTGATACTAGGGGAGAGCCTTGCTTTTATTTTAAAATAGGATTGCGTACAAGTAGCGTATAGTCAGTGTCATAATGCTATGGTCAACTCCATTCTATGCGTGCGAACTTGTGTGCATTCGTATGTGCGTAAACCCAGAGGTGCGTACCGGGCACATTCAAAAATGACCGCGCGTTAATCGTGATATCGTCACGCACGTTAGTAAGCACATTTCAGGCATCTGGACGCAGCTCCGCGAACAACGACGAAACATGCTCGTGTGAAATAGCTTGAATTTAGTAATACTAGCGGGCATCCGCGCTTCGCGCGGACCCGCTAGAAGATTTCACGGGGAGGTAAGTAAACAAAGCGTAAGAAAATTTGATACAATATCAAGAACATGTCCTACATGTATACATAATCCAGACGGTCCCTAAATAATCCGAATATCGCAGGTGCTTTTGATAATCCAGGTATACATGTGCCTTAAAGTAGGTAGGCCTACCTTTGTCTTTCCAGATACCTATGTAGGCCTCCTATGTGACCTGAAATGCAGGTACCCGTTTGTCCCATTATATCCAGGGACCCCATAGGCCTAAGCCCTACCCCTAATCCAGTTACCACAGGTGCCCTTAATGGCACCGGATACCACATAATCCAGGTACTGCAGTGTGCCATTATATCGAGATACCCAGGTGCCCTTACTTTATCATTCAAGTAACTTGAATTAATCGCGGGTGCCGAAGATAGCGGGCAGTAATAGTCCATCACAATAGGCAAAGGTGAGTAATATCAAAGCGTTATAAATTTTTATATAAATATCAAGAGTATGTCCTTATTCAGGTACCCAGGGCAGGTACCTAAAGTGCCCTTGATATAATGTAAGTGACATGGTACTCTTAAATGCGCCTAGGCCCAATGGGCTCTTAAATAATACAGATACCCATGTTCCTAATCCAAGTACTCCACGTGTTCTTAATACACCGGTTGCCCATAGGCCTAGGCCCTACCCCTCACATATGGCCTTAATAACCCAGGTACCGCATTTGCCGGCATTATATCTATACCAATGTACCCGTATTATATCCAGTTTATAATGGAAAGCGCAGGTATAGGTGCCGAAGCTATAATAGCGGGTGGTTAGTCACATCAAAACGTATAGAGATGAGGGTATTGTAAAACAGCAAGAGTATGTCGTTGATACTCCATGTATCCTAGGTGCCCTTAATACTTACATTGGTACCACAGTGCCCTTAATAATCCATATATACCATGTGCCCTTAATAAATCCATGTATGCCATGCATGTATAACACATGGTGCCCTTGATTATTCAGGTACCACCCCATGTACTTTAATAATCAAGATTGTGTATAGTGATCCAATATAGGACATCCATGGACTATGTGGTTTATCTTGAATCGAATATTAAGGGCACCCGTGATAACTGTGTATGCGGCTATTAGGGCCTACGTGGATTAATAAGGACACCTGAATAGCCATAGTAGGAATACTTAACATATTCAGAGTATCTGGATTGCCTTAATATCCCCACCCCCCAGTTACCCCCTGTCAGCTCATGTCCCTACCCATTTTGTACCCCAAATAATACAAAAAGTATTAGGCTCATTTTGAAGGGGAAGTCCTATTTATGTATAAGATGTCATTTCCGATTTAATAAAAAACACGCATTTTGTTACTATTTTTGAGTCGATAAAGATGCATTTTCAATGCGATCGTAAACATCGTATTTTTGATGATTTTTAGATGTCATAGCAAAAACTTCATGCACAAGAAATGTTCCTAACGTATTAAACTTGATCAAAAATATGTTTATTTGTAATACATTTTTGGACAGGGGTCAGGGCCACGACTTTTATTCACCTACGGTAAAGTATACGCCATTTTCCAACACACAGAGACTAAATCATTTTTTTCTAACAAAAGGTATTCAGCCGGATTCGAACCGAGGAGGGGAGAATCTATCAAATTACTAGTCCATATTCGTAACCGCTCGTCCATAACTACTTACTGACGTGTCTATGTGTTCTCTATAATAATGAACTAGTGGTGAACTATTGAGTATTCGACGAAATTTTAGCCAAATTTAACCCAGTTTCTAAATTGTATTTTAAATGTGAAAACGGTGTCGCTGCAAGCTAGGTTTGGATTCAATGTAAAGAGCAATAAAGTGATGATCGTGGAAGGTTATTAATTTAAAGCTTTTAATGAGACAGGGGTCAGGGCCACGGGAAATATACCTTATTTTTTCAGTAATGACAAAGATCTTCTTCAGAAAAACGCATTTTCAAGCAGAAACGTCCCTGCAAACATGACTTTAGCATGTAAAAATAATGGATTCATATTTTATTGCTCCCCTTACTGAAAAATCCCCCTAGTCACATGACGTTGAACCACATTTAAATGCCTTAATGTTGTCATTGTATAAGGCTGACATTTTGGCATATTGAATTGCACGAGATCGACATCCTCTTTTCAAGGGAAAACAAATTCTCTTCGTATACAATAGACTCACTCAACGTTGGCATCTGACTGTACCGACCGAAGCTCAAGTTTACCGACGGGGATATTTCAGGGGGGGGGGCACCGGCCCCTGGACCCCTGGTTTCGCCACTGAGCACGGTATCAAATCCACCGGCCCCTGGACCCCTGGTTTCGCCACTGAGCACGGTATCAAATCCACGCCAAAATACAGTCGCTCACACCAGGCCGTGAAAGCCGTGAACCGCGTAACGTATTTTTGAAGATACAACTCTCTTTTTTTGAAGTTTGGAGCAAATCAGCAAATACAAATATCGGTCGTATAGGAAATAAGAAAATCGATTCAAGGACATATTAGCCGATTGGCTTCTTATTTACATAACAATTGGCCTTTGCAAATCATGTTCATTGATAGACTAGCTCGGGTCTCCATAGTTCAATCGAATGGAATAGTCAACACAATATATTTAGGATATTCTTTATCGCAGTGAAATGCAAAAGAAGAAAAAAGTATCATTCAACATTCAATAAATATTGCGAACGATATGCAATCCTGTCAATTTCTAAAAACAAAGTGTAAATAACAAACAGAAAACAGTATAACAATCCTAGGATTCGAACCACTGACCTCATGATTATGAAGCCGGCGCTTTGCCGACTGAACTAATGAAGACTATACATACATAGATGTTCAGAAAATAAAATTACATAAAGTTCAAAATACGAATATCACATGAATCGGGGCAAAAATGCGGGCTAAAATGCTTTATATTTCGATTGTTGTGCGTTTTTAACATAGGGTTATCGCCCAAAAGTTGATTATATGCTGAAGGAGATTGTAATTCTGATTTCATTATAATGCATAACACTACTTTTCGAAACGATTCTAGACACCTTAGTATTTCGTTCGTACATGAAATTTTGGCCATTACGTTTTGTCGATTGAAATTCGGCGCGGCAAATCTATTGCACCATGGGTATTATTACATGGAAACACGGAGACTCAGATACGTAGGGAGTCATGTGATTTTTGTCCAGGACAAACACTTGAGATGTACACGCCCCTTTAAAGGGTGAATACAAACTCTTTGAAAGAGAAAAAATGGGTTATCGTGAGCTTTCCGTAGTGACGGCTTTAATACAGTTGTCCTGGTTTTAAAACCCAGATTGTTTTGGTATATATTTAATTGTTTCAGTTGGACGACGTATTAAGAGATGCAAACAACTACTACAGAGGTTACCGCAACGCAGGGACTATTTCACCACCTCGTATATACCTAGTGAAAGCAGGCGCCTTCAAATCACTGCAGGACCACATTATCGCAAGTACCTCAGCCTCGTATAACCAGTTCAAACTACCACGTAAACTGAAAACTGCTGACACACTCAAATTTATGTTGAACGCAAGATCATAAGCTTGTTTTATGTTCATCATTAGTTACAACATTTAAAATCGAATGGCGCATGGATTACAATTGTTCATCGATGCTATATGAAGATTGGCGGCCAATTTGAAAATCCAAAATGGCTGCTATAACGGATTTTAAAAATGTGTAAACATTGATTTTTACTTTCTGTAGTGTGGATGGGTTTCTCCATCCATATGAAACAAATTTGTATTGCAATGATGTGCTAGTCCACCACTAATTTTGAAATCATAATTCGCTCCTATTTTATAGGTGAGCACTATTTCTAGTGATGGTTTCCTCAAAATTGATATTGTATAGACCTTTACCTTCATGAAAATGCAAACATTAGCAACTCCCCACAAAAATCCAACGAATCTACTGCAAAGTACATAATGGCCCTGACTACTAACATTGACTATAGTGAAGAGGAAAGTGTACCGATTCATTCAAATTCAAAAGATAGTAATACCAGAGATATTCAAACAATGAAGCACGTATTAAACATTTATCTACTCATCTTTAAAAATGAATCACTGGAATTACCCTTTGCCATAAAGAGTTATGCCTGTTTGAATATATAAGGAACCCAATTTGGCAATTTGCCCTTTCAAATGATCCGTCTTAGTGAGTACAGATTCTTTCAAATTCAAATTTAAAAGATATTTATACCTGGAACATTGAAATAAAAGAGTTCTTTTATTAAAACAGGCATAACTCTTGAAAGTCAGCTCCGAAACGAGAGCCCGTTTCACTTGAGGGCGCTACAAATTGATTGGTGTAAGTCACCGTGGTTACGTGTACCCGTTAATTTGTGCAATCATTGCATTTTCGTTTTTCAACCCTAAATATATGCATACAAGTTAACATCTTAACAAATTGATGCATCGCATGTGTAAAAATTGACGGTAGTGCATCACTAAATAGCACGCCCTAAAACCGAACGCGCTCCCGTTCCGGAGCAGACTGCTGACATTTAGCTATATTCCCATTTATGTACTATTTCAAATTCATTTCCAAACTCGAGATAGAATCCACACGGGTTTTACTCATAATACCTTATTTTGGGGGATTTTGTATAAGTAGATAGTCTATCCTGTACTACACATTCTAAGGAATCCATTGGTGCATTTGGATTTTTAAAGCAATTAGTGCATCATACAAGCATTTATATATTTATGCATATTTTATATATTTGACGTTTACAATATACTTTTGTCAAACATTTATAAATGTATTTAGCAATATAATCATATCAAAAAGATTATAGCGTAAGGTACCTAATTTGTATATTTGGGATTTGAATAATTAATTAGCTAATTTGCATATATCGAACTGATTGTAAAAGATACATCATACTAAATGTCATTAGTTTAGTTCTTACAGAACTTAAGATATTCAGTTACGCATTAAAATTAGCTGGACTTAGTCTTCTTTTTTTTTTTTGAGGATGTCCACATTGCGGATTGAATTTTTGCAAACATTTGCATTTTCAGGAACCTAATGTACACATATGGAATAAATTCCACCTGATTTTCCGTCAGGTGATAAACATAATATGAGGAGTGTGATGTTTTGGTCATTTTAAGAACGTTGTTATTGAAATAAAGAGGTTCAACATTGACAAGGAAAATGCTCAAAATGTCATTTCGTTGCAGGTTTTAGACTACTTTTGGAGAATTTCAAATGACGATAGCACCTGAACGCATTCTTCGATTAACATGGTTCGTTTATTAAGATATTTAGTGTTATTGTGTTATACTTACTATATAATGTTCACCATGGCTGTGAGCGTGTGTGGCCTAGTGGATAAGCGCCGGTCTCACGATGCAAAGGTTGTGAGTTCGAGCCCCATTAGGTCCAACATGTTTGTATCCTTGGGCAAGGTACTTAGTCTCAATTGCTTCGTCGACCCAAGCGATATTTGGGGAGCTGTTAGGATATCAAAATCTAAGTAGTGCTGATAGGCTTGTGCACTTGTCGACTGGTAGCCGCCTAAGTGTAGCGACCAAAGGATTCTGATATCTAAACTGGCAGCGATAATAATTGATTTAAAAAGCGCTTTGGGACTGTGTTTGCATTGTGGAAAGCGCTATATAAGAACGGTATTATTATTATTATTATTATTGTTCGCCACAATTATTTTATGGGAAGCCTATTTGATGTCTTGAAAACTGTAATGGTTTTTATCACAATGTGAAGTCATCTCCACAAGTATGTTCTGCGAACAAAGACGTGATTTCAATACAGCAGATAACATATAATTGCTATTGGTTCACTCGAAAGGGTGAAATGTTACTGTAACAAATTGTTTTAAATCCTTTTGTTGTGTTTCTGATAAATATACACAGAAAAAAATAAGTGAGTCATTATCGTAAAATGAGTCACTACACGGACAAAATGACTCATTTTGAGCCATAGTGTGTCACTACACGGACAAAATGACTCATTTTTCGATGATGACTTACTTTTTTTCTTTCTGTGTATATTTATCAGAAACACAAGCAAACCATGTATAATTTCAACCTCGTGGTGGCGTTAGTTTGCGCTGTGATCACAGAAATCATACAGCTTACCCTTATCTATGGCTGTAATTGAACAAAAACTAAGTGAAATGTCGCCATCTAGAGTTGAGATTTGTACATTTTCAAAATTGAAAGAAAAAAACATGATGCATATCAATTGTTCAACTCTATAGATGAGGTGACATTTGTTGACATTTAGGACGCCCTCTGTTGGTTTGTGACAAAACACACCAGGCAAGAGTTCCTATAGTTTACATAGGCCAGATCAGGTTTTCTAACTAGATTGTGGTGTCACAGCAAATTGTTATCAAAACTGTCTTTAAACTTGCTTAGGAATGCTATAAGCTATCGCATTTCACAAAAAAAACCTAAAACTAAATGAGTTTTACAATTCATTAGAAAGAAATTTCATGTTGTCTTCATTAACTTTACTGTATATTCTGCCTGGAGGGAAACAACAGAGGGTGTCCCATTTGTAAATACATGACATCAAAGGTCACCTCATCTATAGTTCAGTCAGTTCCAAATTGGCAACTCTACTTACAGCAGCAAATGTATAGAAGAGTGTGGCGCGAATAAGGCTTGCATAACACAGGGCGCATCGTCAATCGTATGCGTGACGCGTGTGTATACCAAAATAGTGCATGTACAGTGTACGATTGGATTGCTTTCGCATGTAGGAAATAAACGTTTTGATATAAAGTGACACCGACAAATATGTTAGAAGTTTATGCATGTTATTTTACTTAAAGGGACACAATGTCATGTTGATTTTTTTTAATTTTAATTAATTTACTTCAGAATTCAAGATGAACATTAAAAATTGCCATTATTTTTGTTTCTACTTAAACAAAACCAGCAAAACTTTATTAAAACAATGTTTTAAATATGTTGGAATACCACCTTAACCATGTAAAATTATGGTTGCGGCTCTACCAGCATTTTTGGTGTAAGTTCATACATGTAATACAAATTGTAAAAATATACAAATCCAAGTTTTTATCTTATATTTTTGTAATTTAGGGCGCTGCCTCCATAAATTTTCAAGTCCAAGGGTTATGAAATAAAGTATTTCTAAACATGACATGAGATTTTTGAAAGTACCTGATGGCTACAGTCAGAGAATTATCGATTCGTTTAAAATTGAAATTGCCAATACAAGGCTTACTCCCAACCCATTTCTTTGTTACAGACAAATTAAAGAATGGAAACTATGAATATGGATTCAATCTAGTGATAGTTTGTAACATCTATGAACTGTCATTATTAATATTTCCCCAGAGTAGGCCAGTGCACATAAATAGTGAAAAACCCATAGGGCCTATCATTCTGACTGAATTCGAACTGGCAACCTTTGCATCCGATCCACAACGCTCTTATTATAGAGAAACCGAGGCAAACCGGCAGAGGAGCGCGAAATCAAAATATTTAGGAATTAAAGTTGTCTTTCAATTTTGTAGGGGATCAGAACGCTGTTTAGCATGTAATATAATACATCGTCCTGATGACTTCCGCTAGATTGTCGGTTCGAATCCGGTCAGACGCATAGGTTTTTGCGGCGTGTATGTGCACTTGACTACTACTCCGGGGAAAGATACCTAATTGATCATTCTAGTTACCCAGATAACTAATTAAAAAACCGGAAGTAGATCGCCTGTCATTAGCCGTACGTTTGCTTTTTGGTAGGAACGACGAAAAGCAATTAAGTTTAATTCGTTAATATTGATGTAAATGCGTCTATATTTCAGATTTAATTTCAGAGTCCACCTGTTTCGTTTCAGTAAAGCTGCGCCAGCCCTGCATGCGTCTTCCAAATCTCTAAATAGTAGCATAGGAATGGTACTGCCGCTAATAACAAATCTGAACGGGGCCGCGATGTAACACTACTGCATAGTATATAGCGCTCGAGTCAATAATATGTTCCTTGAACCTTGATATTAATTTGCATCAAAGTTTATTTTGAAGATTCACACGGATGGATTTTACCAACATATTACCAATTATAATGTAGACACTGATGCAGTTTCCATTGTTGCGCTTAACCCTATACCCATTAAAAACAAAACAGTAACTCTAAAGTGTACCTCTTCTCCGGCCATGGGTATAGGGTAAAGTGCAAAAATGAAAACTGCATCATCTGTTATTCAAATGGCCACTGCTTCATCAATGTTGGTGCTAATGTGACAAATGAGGTGTAAAAATGCGCAGGAAGAAATGCCTATTCTTGCCCACATGTTGAATTTATTAAGGCTCTTAAGAATCAAATACAGGGCGCCTCGAAAAAGGTGGATACTTTCTTTTTGTGCAGTGTTTATTCAAATCACATATGATATATTCCGATATTATATATATGCATGGGATATTTTGTATTTACAAATCATACTTTAAACGTGCGTGGGCTATGTAAGATCATAAACTCAAAGTGAGTTTATTAAGACTATTGTATACATGACTATTACTATATATAATTGTATATAATAATTATTTTAATCAAAGGTGATGGGCTACCATAAAAAAAACCTTTTTCTTTATTTAAAGTCCTACAAAGCTCATCTTTGGATATGTTAACACTCTGGACCATTCAGGAGGATTGATAGAGAAAAAAACAACATAAAATGTATCTAATTTGCATAATAATGGCGGCCATCTTGGATTTTAACGCTTAATTTTTCAATGGGTTTACTCCTGGGAGAACGCAAACATTTGTCGCTGTTTTTTTACTAGAAATATGCTTACACACATAAATGTCAGGATAGCATAGCCCTTTTTTCTAATTTGTGTCCCAAATTCTCAAAATTGCATACATTTTGACGAAAAATGTAAACAAATCATTTTTTTAACCAAAAATGAGCATTTTTCAAAATAAAATTGGCTATAAAAAAGGCTATGCTATCACCTGTCATGCCTGTACAATTATTTAGTCTAGCTCCATACTAAATTACAGCTTTCTACATGCTTCCGTTCGTGAGAAAAGACCCCGGGATTGATCAATATGACGATTTTGCGAAAACGGCGTTTGAAGTCTAGAAACACTGTTTTTAATTATTATGCAAATTAGGTACAACATTTACATTTTTAATACCATACTCAAATTTGCAATTTGAATTATCACAATTTTTGGTGGTATTTTCATGGCAATAGCTCCTTTATCATGTTTATTTTTTAAGTTATGGATTTTGTAAGGAATAATACGTTAGATATCACTGGTTGAAAAACAAAGAAATACATAAGATATGTTATACCACTATTTGCGAGAATTGCCTAAGAGTTTCGACTTTGATTTGCCGTAACTTTGGAACCGCAGCTCCGATTTGTGTGAAATAAAAAGCAGAAGAAAGAACAAATTAGCTGCTTCTTGTAGGCATTCTTTTGAAATAGCCTATTAATAGTCACTACATGGTAGACCATTACCTTTTAATGTTCTTTCGTCTTGTTAATTACTGTATGTATATTATTTCGAACGCACCGTCGGGTAGACGAGTGCCACTGTTTAAAGTGTATGTTCAAATAAATAAATAAATAATTAAGATATAATGAATATATGCACATTCAATATTGGTAGTTTTGCTTTGATGAATCACGAGTTATCAAACTAGAAATATTCATTGTATGGCATCATGTATTATTAGCAAAACACATTTAGTGGAAGTTTGTTAAACAGAGATACTTGAGCTTTTAATGACTATTAAAATAAAACAAAAGTATGTAAATTGAAACCAGGGGTTGAAAAACATTGATCGGATATTGTATTAATGATATTTAAAACAATGGTGATGTTTGATAATCATGAAAGATGAATATCGTGCAGTATTTTCTCTTATCTCTTCTGGTAAAGTTAATTTTCTTAATCAAAGTCAGGAATATTGTTGTATAAAATTCGCGATACAATGTTTCCCAGACATGTCGGAAATGCAAAAGGCTATATTCTTTGATTCATCTATAAAATTTATAATATCTTAATAATTATCTTCCAAAAATATTGGATTTTACTAAGACATATAAGAGGGGAAAATCTCGTAATTATCATTTATGTGCAGTGATGTTACCATAATTAAAGAATTCAATACATGGAGGCGTATTATAATAATTGTCACTTGTGTGACTTATGCAATACGGACCATATGGCAAGGGTCTTTATCTGGTATATTTCTTATCTGCTTCGTACACTGTTAAAAATATCCGTAAATTTACGGACTCCGTAAAGTGAAATATGCCGTATTTTCTGCGTAATTATACGGATTTTCCCGTTAATGAAAATACCAATTATGCTAATTAGCGTGATTACAATCAGCCACATTGGCACAAAACACCTGCACATAATATAGTACATCTAAGTAAACACTGTTATTCCACCAACAACCATGTAAAGATGTCAAAACTCATGTAAATGTTCTATTTATTTTACGGAATGAAAAATATTGTCTGGAAATTTTGCTGCCAGTTTACGGACTTACTTTTTGGTTCCGGCAGCAAAATGTCCAGACAATATTTTTTATTCCGTAAAATAAATAGAACATTTACATGAGTTTTGACATCTTTACATGGTTGTTGGTGGAATAACAGTGTTAACTTAGATGTACTATATTATGTGCAGGTGTTTGGGCCAATGTGGCTGATTGTAATCACGCTAATTAGCATAATTAGTATTTGCATTAACGTAAAAATCCGTAAAAAAGTCCGTAAAAAATTACGGATTTTTAACAGTGTAGGCATAGGTCGTATTTCCCATAGGCCACTGGGTCAACGTCAATGACGTCAATAAACAATAATTTAAAATAACTTAAGAACTATTTTATTAAGCTGAAGTATCAAATATGCTACATGAGTTTGGAAGAGGATACAGGCCAGTAAATGACATCGTTTACGGAAGGTAAGTTATTTTTCTTATTTTTCATTGGTTTGATCTCATAAAAAATATTTTCAGGATATCATAATAATTGAATTGGTCATGGTCCAATGATTATAACAAGTATTACACCGTCATGAAACAGAATCCTAATTTGTTTGATGCACCCTGTATTTCAGGTTAAAGACACATCGTACAAATGTATTTGTATTACTTTGTATTTTCTTTAATTTTAATACATTTCCATACAATGGAAATAAGCCCTTTTCAGAGCTTTCTTGGGCTATCCTTGGCATTACATGTTTTCTTGTATTAATATGTTGTGTTAATTTTGTAAGTTTTTAAGATTTGTATATTTGATCTGATGTATTGTATCTCTGTGTCTTGATATGCCAAATAAAACTAAACTAAACATCACATCAAAGTAGCATAACTGGATCAAGAGTTTCTGATGATGACATCCTGTATTCCAAGTATTAACATCCTCGATTGAAATTTGGCGAAGGTGGTGAATCTGAAAAGACAACAACCCCATGTTACACACAGTTAATATACAATAAAATACAAAAAGAAAGCACTGTCAAACTAGTACGAATGGATTATACCTCCGCTTATACTTATCAGTTGTAAAACGCACTATACGACCCCCGGGAATGGTGCGTCACTTTACCGAGGTGCGTCACTTTCTCATGTACCATGACGCACCCTGTGTCACAAAAGTATTACGGACCTTTGTCATACAATTTACGGTACCCTTAGTCAATTTTGTGACGCACCATTGGTAGATTCTGTCGGACCATGACGGTATTAAATGACGCACCCCGTCGTCATACATTGTTGACTGAACTGAATAATGAAACTATTTTATGATTTACAGGGGATCTTCCCCTAATTTGTATTGTCAACCCTGGCCCCTCGAATATAAGCATGACACGGAGTTGTTTAATACTCAAGGGTTATTAGAAAAGGCGGCTGGGCTCTGGGATAGTGTTTTTATGAATGTACGTTTTTGTTGTTCGTAAAAATGATGTACACTGTGACGCACCCAGGTAAAGTGACGGACATTGACGCACCCCTTTCGTCAATTTTGTGAAGGACAAAAGGCTGCCACTGACGTACCCTCCGTCAAGAATGTGGGGGTAAATGACGGACCCTTGACGAACCTCTCCCGGGGTCGTATACACTGTTATTCGCATGTGTAAAAAAGTGTAGACTGCCTTTTGGGTCGTCCCGACATGTATTCTAGAAATAGCGGACGTATCAGTGTTGCTTGGGGTTTTGAAGAGATGATTTAAGTATTTGATGGTATAAGTATATGTTTCACTTGAAATATAATAGTAAAAAATACGAAGTAATAATAAGTATTCAGTGATTCTATCAGTTGGCTTGTTCGGTAAATTAATTCAAATTTATAATAACTAAACATAAGCTTATAAGCTTACACACTTTACAGTTTACACTTCACAGTAACACGACGATATTATTTTGCACTAATTTACCAACAAAAGCAAACTTATAGAATCACACACACTGAATACTTTTTACTACTTCGTATTTTTTACTGAAATATTTGAATTGAAACGGTTACTTACCGTCAAATACTTCAAACAACTCTCCAAAACCCCATGCATAACTATTGCGTAGAACCAATTGCTGTGTAAACCATTAAAATGGTCATTCCACAACCCAATAGTAATGCACAACTATTGTGTAGAAAAGTAATTGTTGTGTAAACCATTGACACAACTTAATTGTGTAAATTAATGTTACACATTATTGTCTAGGAATACTACACAACTGTTGTGTAGATATTACATAACTAGGGTTATGTAAACTGTTTACACAACAGTTGCTAGGTTCCTATAGTAAACAGCGGTTGTGTACAATTTTACACAACTTGTATACAATTTTACACAACTTGTATACAATTTTACACAACTTGTATACAATTTTACACAACTTGTATACAATTTTACACAACCGTTATAACAGTGTAGTACGTCTTACAATTGATAAGTGTATTAAACGTATAAGTAGTGTACATTAGTCGCCAAAGTAATAGCTGGCATCATTATACGTACAAACAACTAAAAATAAACTATACCAATACAAATATCTCTATATAATAAATATTGAATTATTTGCATTGGTTTATTTCAATTATCATTTGATCTTGTGCTGAGATGATGCAATAAATTACGTTTGGCACTAATAAACATGTCTTACGTACAAGTCACTTTTTATGATATACGTACCAGTTATTAGCACTGGTATCGGGCTCGCTATTTTCCTCATGTAGGGACCGTTCATTATTTACGGTGGAGGGGAGGTTGGGACAAATTCGAGACTTGTATTTTAAAATTACCTAACCCCCCTACAACTGAAACAGAAAATTACATGACCCCCTGCTAACCAGTAGCTTTTTACACGACCCCCCCCCCCCCCCCCCCTCCCTGAAAAAAAAATCAACTTGTCACATACTTATGGGGGCTGTCTTTACCTTTGGAATTTTGTGAAATTAGTAATGGCGAGCGTAGCAAGCGGAAATTGTATCATATTTATACATTTTGGGTGGTTTGTGAGTCTTTATAACCCGAACAAGTTAGACTACATTCTGAGCAGAAACGTATAATCCAGTAAAACGTTCTACTTTTGTGAGCATTGGTGCAAAGCTGAGACATGGTGAAAACCATGCAATAAATCACATTTTTTAAATCATAAAATTGGATTTGCAATGTTACATTATACACCCCGTGGCTCTAATTTCTCGACCGTTGATGATTATATAGATGTTTTTCCACCATATCGTCAAAGGCACAGACAAGATTTGCTGTCCAGAAGTCGTCTCATAGTAACAGATGTTGAAGTCGATAGGTTTTTATAAAAAATGCGCTAAGCGCAGAAAAGAATTGCATTTACACTCCAAAATTGCCTCTAAAATCACCCCAATCACCACCATCTTTATAGCTTAAAAAAGTTACACAACCCCCCTGTTTAAGAATAAAAAGTTACATAACCCCCCCTATTTCAACATTTGAAAGTTACATGACGCCGCCCCCCCCCCCCCCCCTATAGTTTACCCAATCCCCCCTCCAACATAAATAATGAACGGTCCCTTAATGATATCCCATTTAAAATGAAGCTCACTTGCGATACATTTCCCCCGTGATACACAGTCCGCGCCGAAGAGCCGCGAAGCTCGTGTCCAGAGTCACTCTCCGATGGGAGTAACCCGCGGGTTGGAACAGCTTGGTAGTCGGCAAATAATAGAGTGAGTCGGGGATATGCCCCTAATTAGAACAGCTTTGGTTGAGCCATTTGAACAGGTATTGTGCTTGGTTGACAATACTACGTGTTGGGCTGGAGGGAACAGGCGAGGGCGTATAATTACGTCTAATCAGCTATGCCTAGTATTGAGTCAGTAATCCTTGAGATAGACTTTGAAAATTATGAAATGTTTCTGAAAAATCTGTTTTGTGTATGGTAAAAATAATAGCCGCGTGGAAAGTGTTAATGTGAATGTGAAATATTATAAGTTAAAAGTTTAACGGGTTCGCCGTCGGACAAGTTTTAATCTGTCGAATAAAGATCATCGGGCAAGGGGCAGCCCAAATGATGATAACAAGAGAAGTGGCAATCTCTATGTTTTGACTAATATTATAATAATTTGGTCCTGAAGAAGTCAGAACTAAAGCTGACGAAAGCTTGATTAATTTGACAGATTAAAACTTGTCCGACGGCGAACCCGTTAAACTCTTAACTTATATTATGAATACCCGTCGTATCTCACAATACAATTAAATATATTAAATACAATTATGTATTTGAGTAGTTTTAATACAGCGCGTTAAAGCAACAATTTCAGTGATTCTTTTTTTCTTCATATGTGCGGGAAAATGTGCCCTTTCCTTACAGGCCTCATTGGTTTATCAAATAATATGTATTCCCGTACAACTTCTTTTTGACTCACACTTTATGTTTTACTTAAAATAATTAATTGTTTATTGGTTAGTGTTAGGAAAAAGGCGAAACACAGTAATATTAATAAGCGAGTTTACGCCATTTTAATGATTATTTTAGGTTAAGTGTGATAATATTTACATTATATTAAATATAATCCTTGGGTATTATATTGTGTTGCATTTTTTAATATATTCTCAGAGATAAGATATTTATTTTATGGCTGAAAATCAGCAAAAAAGGATTTTTTTTCAATCTGTGACGGGAGGCCGCTCCCTTGGAAATGCAGTCTCGTTCCCAAGCCCGCCATCTATCGAAAATCAAACTTATTCCTCACCCAGCGGAAGACGGACTCTCGTGCGTCACTAAATAACACGCCCTAAAACCGAACGCGCTCACGTTCCGGAGCAGACTGCTGAACTTTAGCTACATCCCCATTTATGTACTATTCCAAATTCATCTCCAAACTCGAGATAGGACTGCTTGAATGAATCCACATGGATTTTACTCATAATACCTTATTTTAGGGGATCATTTTTATAAGTAGATAGTCTATCCTGTACTACACATTCCAAGGAATCCATTGATTTATTTGGATTTTTAAACAATTAGTGCATCATACAAGCATTGTGAACAAACATTGTGACACATATTATGAATGTATTTAGCAATATAATCATGTCAAAAAGATTATGGCGTAAGGTACCTAATTTGTATATTTGAGATTTGAATAATGAATTAGCTAATTTGCATATAAATGTATATATCGAACTGATTGTAAAAGATACATCATACCAAATGTCATTAGTTTAGTTCTTACAGAACTTGAGATATACGTATTAAAATTAGCCTGACTTAGTCTTCTTTTTTTGAGGATTTCCACATTGCAGATTGAATTTTTGCAAACATTTGCATTTTCAGGAACCTGATGCACACATATGGAATAAAATACACCTGTGTTTCCGTCAGCTGATAAACACAATATGAGGCGTGTGATGATTAATGTATTTTGGTCATTTTTTTAGAACGTGGTTATTGAAATAAAGAGGTTCAATGTTGACAAATAAAATTGCTCAAAATGTCATTTCGTGGCAGGTTTTCGACTACTTTTGGAGAATTTCAAATGACGATAGCACCAGAACGCATTGCTCGATTACCATGGTTCGTTTGTTAAGATCTTTGAAATGACACCTGTCTTGTTGATTTCCCATGTATTTGAAATGTTAGTGTGTTATACTTACTAAACAAGTTCCACTATTGTTCGCCATAGGTTTTTTATGGTAGGCCTATTTGATGTCTTGAAAACTGTAATGGTTTTTATCACAATGTGAAGTCATCTACAGGAGAATGTTCTGCGAACAAAGACGTGATTTCAATACAGCAGATAACATTGCTATTGGTCCACTCGAAAGGGTGAAATGTTACTGTAACAAATTGTTTTAAAATCCTTATGTTGTGTTTCTAATAAATAACAAACCACGTATCATTTCAACCTCGTGGTGGCGTTGGTTTGCGCTGTTATCACAGAAATCCTGCAGCTTACGCTTATCTACATGTATGGTAGCTCTATCTATAGAGCCTTAGACGATCCCTTTACTATTATTAACTGTAGAGGCATCATCTGTCTTGTAATGCTTGTACCTGGTCGTATACCGGGTTACCGGGTTGTCATCTATAGAGCCTTAGACGATCCCTTTACTATTATTAACTGTAGAGGCATCATCTGTCTTGTAATGCTTGTACCTGGTCGTATACCGGGTTACCGGGTTGTCATCTATAGAGCCTTAGACGATCCCTTTACTATTATTAACTGTAGAGGCATCATCTGTCTTGTAATGCTTGTACCTGGTCGTATACCGGGTTACCGGGTTGTCATCTATAGAGCCTTAGACGATCCCTTTACTATTATTAACTGTAGAGGCATCATCTGTCTTGTAATGCTTGTACCTGGTCGTATACCGGGTTACCGGGTTGTCATCTATAGAGCCTTAGACGATCCCTTTACTATTATTAACTGTAGAGGCATCATCTGTCTTGTAATGCTTGTACCTGGTCGTATACCGGGTTACCGGGTTGTCATCTATAGAGCCTTAGACGATCCCTTTACTATTATTAACTGTAGAGGCATCATCTGTCTTGTAATGCTTGTACCTGGTCGTATACCGGGTTACCGGGTTGTCATCTATAGAGCCTTAGACGATCCCTTTACTATTATTAACTGTAGAGGCATCATCTGTCTTGTAATGCTTGTACCTGGTCGTATACCGGGTTACCGGGTTGTCAGTCTGTTGCCTCGCCGGCCTGCGGCCGGCTCGGCAAAACTCCCTGGTCAGTAAATGTGAGCGGTTAGTAAATGTGAGCGGTTACTGGATGTGAGCAGGATCTATGATTTGAACAATAGAGGGGGTACGGTCAGTGGATATTATTTGATCAGTGGAATCATGAAATTATGGTGGAGTTCATCCGCGCCGATGGTCAGTGTATTAAAATAAAATCGACAGTCCTGAAATCAGGACTACATGTATGGCTGTGATTGAACAACTAAGTGAAATGTCGCCATCTAGAGTTGAGATTTATACATTTTCAAAATTGAAAGAAAAAACATGAAGCGTATCAATTGTTCAACTCTATAGTTCAGTCAGCTCTAAATTGGCAACTCTACTTACAGTAATTAGTCTATGCTTACAGCAGCAAATTTATAGACGAGCGTGGCGCAATTAAGGCTTGCATAACACAACAGGGCGCATCCTGAATCGTATGCGTGACGCGTGTGTATACCAAAATAGTGCATGTACGCTTGGATTGCTTTTGCACGTAGGAAATAAACGTTTTGATATTAGTCACACCGAAAAATAAATAAATGTTATTTTACTTAAACGATAGAATATTCAAGTCTCAAGGGTTATATGAAATCAAGAATTTCTAAATTAGAAATGAGATGTTTGAAAGTATGGCTACATTCAGAGAGTTTTCGATTCGTTTGAAATTGAAATTGCCCATACAAGGCTTCCACCCGGGAGGGCACTCAACTTTTTTTTGGTTGGGGTGTGCCGCACAGGGTCTCAAAAAGGGGTGGGGGGGGGGGGGGGGGGGCTACAGAACTGAACTGAGTGGATTTTGTGATGAAAAATAGGGTCTTAGGAACTGATTTTTTTTCAAAAAATAGGTCTTGAGAACTGGCCTATAGTTCAATTTTGATTGACAAAACGCAACATTTTCGAAAAATTGGGGCTTTGGAATGCAACATTTCGCGATTTTTGAATTTTCAATTGGGGTCTTAATAACTGATGCAGGCTCAAAAGGGGGTCATAAGAGCTAGCAGCAGAGGGTGAAAAAGGGGGTCTTCAGCGCGGCACATACCTATACCCTTTTACAATGTCGGTGCC
This sequence comes from Ophiura sarsii, assembly GCA_035610835.1. Taxonomy (NCBI): domain Eukaryota; kingdom Metazoa; phylum Echinodermata; class Ophiuroidea; order Amphilepidida; family Ophiuridae; genus Ophiura; species Ophiura sarsii. The sequence goes on along the minus strand of CM069449.1, from coordinate 74,364,244 downwards.
CCCCCATTTATTTGTTACAGACAAATTAAAGTATGGCAACTATGAATATGGATTCCCCAGAGTAGGCCAGTGCACATAATTAGTGAAAAACTCATGTCCTTCTGACTGAATTCGAACTGGCAACCTTTGCATCCGATCCAAAACGCTCTTACCATCGAGAAACCGAGGCAACAATTCCATTGTCAAATTATATCGACAAAATACTACATGTAGTATATTACCCACGAGCCAAACAAAATGACTTTCACGTAGTGTTTGGCAAACCATTATGGGGGCACAGCACTAAATAAACCGCCCATTGGATTACATGTAAATTAGGGCTAAAAGAGTCGCTATTTTGGGCCCTTAGTAACCATTTTTTGAATGTCTCGAATGCTCTATTATAATAAACAAACATTCAAATTTCCTAAAATCGTCAAGAAGTGTTACACCTTCCAATTAGATTTTACGATACGATCATTTAAACAGCGCCACCCCTATTTTCAGCCCGGACGCTCGCCTTCTACCCGCCTCCAATCACGTGTGTTCATCCACGTGATAAATTTTCAATACAATCGAAAATCAACATTTTGCAATATCCTGATCAAAGTACAAGAGATTATCTTTCATTTTAATTATGAAATGCTACCCTCACGCCAAACTGATTCCCAAAGGACCCATTAATCACAAAATCGTTTTTTGTTTTTGCCGGAACTTACTACCATTACACAAGACGAGGAGTGATTTAGTGCTGTGCGCCCTTATGTCAGCCCTTGCATACATTGAAATCCCAAACGTTGACACGTAAAAGATCGGAGCTCAAAAGGCCAATACAAGTCAAGAAAACGTGAATGGTGAAGAGAAACAAGTAAATCAAGTCACAGCTTCAATGATTTATGGGTAAATGTGAGCGTAGCTTGAACATGCAGGGCAACTAATTATTTCAAAGTATATTTAAAATCAATATAATACGTCTGTAATATTTAATAATATATAAATAATAGCTAAATAACATACATCGACAAACCACGATGATGTAACGGAAGTGGATCGACTACCATATAGCCGGCCATACGTTTGCTTTTTGGAAGGAAAGACGAAAAGCAATTCATTTCAATTCGTTAACATTGATGTAAATGTGTCTACATAGATATAAGTCACGCAAATTTACTCATAATCTATATTATATCAGTGACAGTTAAGACTGACTATACGCAAAAGGTATAGGAAATATGTAGTACAACAAATCATACTTAGGCCTAAAAAAAAAAAGGTTTGATTGGCGTAACATGACCAAAACAAATAGGGTAGGTCGGTCGGTCGGGATTTTTTTAATTTTTTTAAATTTTAAATCACCTACTTTTGAACACTTAAAAGACAGCAGTACACACAAATGAAGAGACGGCAAAAATTCAACAATATATCATTTCGATGGGGACTTAAAATAGCCGAAAATGAAAGCAAACAGTCAAAAACTTTAATACTTTGTTCAATTTTTATAAATATATATATATATATTTTTTTTCCTCCTCAAAATAATAAAAAATATTCAGGGTCGGCGATGTATTTAAGGTCGGTCGGGTTACGCCAATCAAACCTTTTTTTTTAGGCCTTAGTGATATTTGTCATCAGTTGGTATTATTCATCATGGGGTATTTTGCATGTTTCACTATCTGTCCCCATCCTAAGTATGACTCCTTCTAAATATGATTTTTGTGGTAATTTCTGTATCGCTTACCAGAGCTCAAAAACACACTTCTTTGTGCTTGTTCTTATCTACTCTTTCTCATCTATCTTGCCATTCGTTTAACATTTTGTACAAATGCACTATTCCCTTGAAATTTAAGGTGAAATTCTAAGCCAATTCACTTAACGACACTAGCGATGTTTATCGAAATCGGCGCCATGTTTAATTAATAAATAGACTCGTTTTAATACATTCGTAAGTTAATAAGTGATGTGCGTAGCGTATATAGACGTTTGTTACTTTGCGATGGGGGACGAGACTAAATCTGGACCGCGTTGCCTACTGGGAAAAACTGGGATATTCGCGAAATGTCTCAACAAAATTCTGCCATTGCGTTTACACGGCGGAGAATTATGAGTAAATATGGAATAATTTAGCATTTTCATGGAAAGAAAGATGAGGACTTTATGAATGTGCGTAGCTAGTATGAAAATCAACGGGAATGCATTTTTGCTGTAATTCCCCCACCAATCATTCGAGAGCCACACCATTCACTTTGTACAGCAAATCAAATTGACAGTTTCTAGCAATACAATTTCCCCATACGTTGGTAGGGGAAAACAAAACAAAACAAAAACCAACGTATGGGTTTCCTGTACTAGGAAATATGGCCTATATCCCAGACCAGATCTGTCACTACTTCACTCCCATACAGGGGTCGCATTCTGACGCGTCTGCGTGTCCTAGACCTCTCACTTTCTTAAAGTGACGCGTCAGGTTTCAAATTGGAAAGACTTGCGGGTCCCGATCAAAATTGAAAGGACCCCTTAAATTTGACGATGTATGGAAATGGAAACCTTAAGAAATTCTATAAACTACATATCCCTCCTTTGCTCACAATATAAATTCATTAAAACTGTCCGTAAAAAAGTAAAATTTTCAAATACCCAAACTTCAGGACCCCTCAATTTCTTGGGGGACCCCTTAAATTTTGTTTTTTGAAGTCCTACGGGGTCCTGAAAAATTTCGTGGGACCTCTCACATTTTTGATCCAGTGCTATCCCTGCAGTCCCATAAGACTATTGTTTTATTTTACAGGACTATAAATGGAAAAAGTGTTCTTTAGGTCCCAGATACTGGTATACCAATATCGGTCGATATTGGTACATGAATTTTGCCAGTATCGCTCGATACTGGAACCAGTATCGCTCGATACTAGAACGATTTACATGTTCCAGTATCGAGCGATAATGGAACGATTTAATTTGTTCCAGAACTCGAGTATTGTCATATTTGTGAAAAGGGGACGACTATTTCAGCTTTAAAAATTAGCGATATTCTTACGACGTCAGCTTTGAGTGCATTATAGTTATTTTTTCCTTTTTCAAATACGTGTTCAGTTGTTATATGGGCCATTCCACAAAAATGGTACCATTTCAGTTTTGGAAAATTAAGAAAATAAATTGTTTCAAATCTGCTTACTTTGATTGTTTTTGATTACCCAATATGCTATAGTTACTTGAACAATAATGTTTGCGAACACCACTGCTCAATTCAGGTGTTTTATATGTTTTTTCACTCGGTGAACGGCGTTATCTAGTGTCATATTGCATTGGCAGTGTCATTACATCATCGCTTCCCTCTAACCTAGAGATGCACCGTTGGCCAAAACTTATGTTAAATGCTCTAATGAATCTAAACTGCGACATGGAACATATCAGGTACAAATGGTTGTCGTCGATATAGAGATACGCTTAAAAGGTGCGACATGGAATACATTACTAATGACGCCCCCACAAGTCCACGCTGGGTTAATACATTTAAGCGCATTAGTAAGATTGCCTGTCATAATGTATGGAGTAACACTCTAAGCTAAGGGGAAAATCGTCTCTTGAAAACTATTTGCAGCTTAAGAAAACCATTCAATTAGACAAACCTGATTTCTTTGGTTGTAGTCTAAAATTCAAAGCGCGATCAAACACGCTCCCATTGGAACATAGAATACGCAAATGGTCTTCAAATAATAAGGATGGTAATTGTATGCTTTGTAAAGATAATTTAGTGGAAGACTAATTAAGACACTTCTTATTCACATGTAGATCACTGAATGAGATAAGGGTCGAAGAATATCTCAAACTCGAAAATAATTTATGCAACAATGGTTTTAATGATGTTTGGCTGGAATTTTTTATCAGTAATCTGGACTCAAAATTATATATATTGGTCGGTTGTCCAACTAACATGATTAATATAATATCAACACGCCTTTACAGACACACTAAAGATGCCCGTTCTGCATATGCTATTTTCGACCAATTCTACAAATCATACTTTAAACGTGCGTGGGCTATGTAAGATCATAAACTCAAAGTGAGTTTATTAAGACTATTGTATACATGACTATTACTATATATAATTGTAATTGTATATAATAATTATTTTAATCAAAGGTGATGGGCTACCATAAAAAAAACCTTTTTCTTTATTTAAAGTCCTACAAAGCTCATCTTTGGATATGTTAACACTCTGGACCATTCAGGAGGATTGATAGAGAAAAAAACAACATAAAATGTATCTAATTTGCATAATAATGGCGGCCATCTTGGATTTTAACGCTTAATTTTTCAATCGGTACTCCTGGGAGAACGCAAACATTTGTCGCTGTTTTTTTACTAGAAATATGCTTACACACATAAATGTCAGGATAGCATAGCCCTTTTTTCTAATTTGTGTCCCAAATTCTCAAAATTGCATACATTTTGACGAAAAATGTAAACAAATCATTTTTTTAACCAAAAATGAGCATTTTTCAAAATAAAATTGGCTATAAAAAAGGCTATGCTATCACCTGTCATGCCTGTACAATTATTTAGTCTAGCTCCATACTAAATTACAGCTTTCTACATGCTTCCGTTCGTGAGAAAAGACCCCGGGATTGATCAATATGACGATTTTGCGAAAACGGCGTTTGAAGTCTAGAAACACTGTTTTTAATTATTATGCAAATTTAATACCATACCCAAATTTGCAATTTGAATTATCACAATTTTGGTGGTATTTTCATGGCAATAGCTCCTTTATCATGTTTATTTTTTAAGTTATGGATTTTTTAAGGAATAATACGATAGATATCACTGGTTGAAAAACAAAGAAATACATAAGATATGTTATACCACTATTTGCGAGAATTGCCTAAGAGTTTCGACTTTGATTTGCCGTAACTTTGGAACCGCGGCTCCGATTTGTGTGAAATAAAAAGCAGAAGAAAGAACAAAATTAGCTGTTTCTTATAGGCATTCTTTTGAAATAGCCTATTTCGAGTCACTACATGGTAGACCATTACCTTTTAATGTTCTTTCGTCTTGTTAATTACTGTATGTATATATTTCGAACGCACCGTCGGGTAGATGAGTGCCACTGTTGTAAAAGTGTATGTTCAAATAAATAAATAAATAATTAAGATATAATGAATATGTGCACATTTGATATTGGTAGTTTTGCTTTGATGAATCACGAGTTATCAAACTAGAAATATTCATTGTATGGCATCATGTATTATTAGCAAAACACATTTAGTGGAAGTTTGTTAAACAGAGATACTTGAGCTTTTAATGACTATTAAATTAAAACAAAAGTATATAAATTGAAACCAGGGGTTGAAAAATATTGATCGGATACTGTATTAATGATATTTAAAACAATGGTGATGTTTGATAATCATGAAAGATGAATATCGTGCACGGCCCTTTTTTGGCAAAACACTGTAACTCCAAAATTGTCATATTGAGAAATTGAGCTTTAAAGTTTACATGAATGCATTTTTTATATTTGTGAAATTATTCAGTTGTAATGAAAACATGAATATGCGGGTCAGTTTTGTACTTTTCTACAAATTGATATTAGGTTTACATACATGATTATTTTGAAGATACAATCAAATTTGTTGAGTTACAGTGTTTTGCCAAAAATACATTGAATTGAATTTCTTTGGCAAAACACTGTAACTCATACAATGGCTGTTAACATGATTTATTTTGTTATTTTCGATTATCCATACATTTTATCACTAAGTTTTTTTTCATTTATATACACAATGTAATGTTAACAATCATTAAAATGGCCTAAATTATGTGTATATGGTGTATGTACAAACACTGTATCTCATAGATGCTGTCCTTGTATATAAACAGTTTTATGGCAAAACACTGTATTTCACGGAGTTACAGTGTTTTGCCAAAAAAACACGCACTTATTTACACGCACACTCCACGTAACTCCGACATACAGTGTTTTACCAAAAAATCATCGGTAAATGTGCATACAAACACCTGAGTTAGGGGGTGCTATCTCGAAAAGGGAGCACCTAGGGAACTTGAGAGCTTCAGAAATTGAAGCAGCGCCCCCAAATTGCTGACAAATGATTTTATCTCAAAAATTCACATTTTGTAGTTACAGTGTTTTGCCAAATGACGGCCCTGCAGTATTTTCTCTTATCTCTTCTGGTAAAGTTAATTTTCTTAATCAAAGTCAGGAATATTGTTGTATACAATTCGCGATACAATGTTTCCCAGACATGTCGGAAATGCAAAAGGCTATACTCTTTTGATTCATCTATAAAATTTATAATATCTTAATAATCATCTTCCAAAAATATTGGATTTTACTAAGACATATAAGAGGGGAAAATCTCGTAATTATCATTTATGTGCAGTGATGTTACCATAATTAAAGAATTCAATACATGGAGGCGTATTATAATAATGGTCACTTGTGTGAAACATGCAATACGGACCATATGGTAAGGGTCTTTATCTGGTATATTTCTTATCTGCTTCGTAGGTATAGGTCGTATTTCCCATAAGCCACTGGGTCAACGTCAATGACGTCAATAAACAATAATTCAAAATAACTTTAGAACTCTTTTATTAAGCTGAAGTATCAAATATGCTACATGAGTTTGGAAGAGGATACAGGCCAGTAAATGACATCGTTTACGGAAGGTAAGTTAGTTTTCTTATTTTTCATCTGTTTGATCTCATATAAAAATATTTTCAGGATATCATAATAATTGAATTGGTCATGGTCCAATAATTATAACAAGTATTACACCGTCATGAAACAGAATCCTAATTTGTTTGATGCACCCTGTATTTCAGGTTAAAGACACATCGTACAATTTATTTTGTATTACTTTGTATTTGTTTAATTTTAATACATCACATCAAAGTAACATAACTGGATCAAGCGTTTCTGATGATGACATCCTGTATTCCAAGTAGTAACATCCTCGATTGAAATTTGGCGGAGGTGGCGAATCTGGAAAGACAACAACCCCATGTTACACACAGTTAATATACAATAAAACACAAAAAGAAAGCACTGTCAAACTAGTACGAATGGATTATACCTCCGCTTATACTTATCAGTTGTAAGACGCACTATACGACCCCCGGGAATGGTGCGTCACTTTACCGAGGTGCGTCACTTTACCATGGCGCACCCTGTGTTACAAAAGTAACGGACCTTTGTCATACAATATACGGTACCCTTAGTCAATTTTGTGACGCACCAACTGGTTGATTCTGACGGACCATGACTGTATTAAATGACGCACCCCGTCGTCATACATTGTTGACTGAACTGAATAATGAAACTATTTTATGATTTACGGGGGATCTTCCCCTAATTTGTGTTGTCAACCCTGGCCCCTTGAATATAAGCATGACACGGAGTTGTTTAATACTCAAGGGTTATAAGAAAAGGCGGCTGGGCTCTGGGATAGTGTTTTTATGAATGTACGTTTTTGTTGTTCGTAAAAATGATGTACACTGTGACGCACCCAGGTAAAGTGACGGACATTGACGCACCCCTTTCGTCAATTTTGTGAAGGACAAAAGGCTGCCACTGACGAACCCTCCGTCAAGAATGTGGGGGTAAATGACGGACCCTTGACGAACCTCTCCCGGGGTCGTATACACTGTTATTCGCATGTGTAAAAAAGTGTAGACTGCCTTTTGGGTCGTCCCGACATGTATTCTAGAAATAGCGGACGTATCAGTGTTGCTTGGGGTTTTGAAGAGATGATTTAAGTATTTGATGGTATATTAAGTATATGTTTCACTTGAAAAATTTCAGTAAAAAATACGAAGTAATAATAAGTATTCAGTGATTCTATCAATTGGCTTTTTCGGTAAATTAGTTCAAATTTTTAATAAGTAAACATAAGCTTATAAGCTTACACAATTTACAGTTTACACTTCACAGTAACACGACGATATAATTGTGCGCTAATTTACCAACAAAAGCCAACTGAATACTTTTTACTACTTCGTATTTTTTACTGAAATATTTCAAGTGAAACATAATTATACTTACCGTCAAATACTTCAAACAACTCTCCAAAACCCCATGCACAACTATTGTGTACCAAATTAACCAATAGCTGTGTAAACCATTAAAATGGTCATTCCACAACCCAATAGTAATGCACAACAATTGTGTAGAAAACTAATTGTTGTGTAAACCATTGACACAACTTAATTGTGTAAATTAATGTTACACATTATTGTCTAGGAATACTACACAATTGCTGTGTAGATATTACATAACTAGGGTTGTGTAAACTGTTTACACAACAGTTGCTAGGTTCCTATAGTAAACAGCGGTTGTGTACAATTTTACACAACCGTTATAACAGTGTAGTGCGTCTTACAATTGATAAGTGTATTAAACGTATAAGTAGTGTACATTAGTCGCCAAAGTAATAGTTGGCATCATTATACGTACAAACAACTAAAAATAAACTATAGCAATACAAATATCTCTATATAATAAATATTGAATTATTTGCATTGGTTTATTTCAATTATCATTTGATCTTGTGCGTAGATGATGCAATAAATTACGTTTGGCACTAATAAGCATGTCTTACGTACAAGTCACTTATGATATATACGTACCAGTTATTAGCACTGGTATCGGGCTCGCTATTTTCCTCATTTACACTGTACTGATATCCCATTTAAAATGAAGCTCACTTGCGATACATTTCCCCGTGAAACTATGGGAGCAGCCCGCGGGTTGGAACAGCTTGATAGTCGGCAAATATAGAGTGAGTCGGGGATATGCCCCTAATTAGAACAGCTTTGGTTGAGCCATTTGAACAGGTATTGTGCTTGGTTGACAATACTACGTGTTGGGCTGGAGGGAACAGGCGAGGGCGTATAATTACGTCTAACCAGCTATGTTTTCTTGTCAGTGATTCTGTATATATTTGCAATTTAGCAACATTTTTGCATTTTTAACACTGCTTTAAATAACACGCTTTTAACGATGACTATCTTTTTTCTGTACAGAATTTTGAGATTTTAATAACACTTATGCCACTGCATCATACAAAATCATACAGCCAGGAACTATCTCCACGTGCATGCTACCGCTTTAATTGGTAGCATGCTAATTAAAGCTACCGCTTTAATTGGTAGCATGTCTTGACATCCCTAAAACTAAAAGATAATTTGGGGATAAATCATTTTCAGTTTTTGGATCAAGAATGTGGAATGACCTACCCAATTCTGTGCGTGCCGCCCCAAATGTGAAACGTTTTAAAAAGCTTTTAAAAACTCATCTGTTCCCTGTTGAATAATTCAGCCTTATTTAAAGTTACACAATTATTGCATATATATATATATATATATATATATATATATATATATTGGTCTTTTAGTGTTTTTTATCACTTTTTAAATGCATATCTTTTATATGATATATACATTGTACAGCGCATTGGTCTTTTTGGAAATGCGCTATATAAATCCCTATAATAATAATAATAATAATAATAGTAATAATAATGACGTCATCGTCTGGGGTGATATGTGGGTACTAAATCGTTTGCTTCCGGGAGGTTTCGCGGTGGTTTGATGGGTAAAAAGTACATACTTTGTACCCCTCCCCGATCCACACGAAAATATAGCCGCGGGAGTTAGGTTTAATGTATCCCCCAATTTTTCTTTTCGATATTCGATAGTCCTAGTTCAGAATAATTGTCATTGTACTTGTGACACGCAGAATTGTTTAAAAAGGGTATGGATTAATCGAAGCCAATAACCCAGTGCATACTTTTCTGCGTATTTTGACAACGCGATTGTTGAATTCCGACGTTGCGGAGCGGAGTTATTGTCATTTCAATGGACGTAGGTGCAGGATTAAAAGTGACAATCGTCACTATAGAAGCAGGTTTGCATTACTTTTTTGAATGATCAGGTTTATGCTTTACACACGCTGTTGTGGACAATGGTAGTGGACACAAGTACTGAAGATAAAGTCATGGCAAAGTTGAAGTTGAATGTAAACAATAAATCTGTGTTGTGAAAAGATACATTATCTTCATTTTCTGAGTGTATGTTGCATTTTTGTACACGTGTGTAAAGAATAAACCTGATCATTCAAAACAATAAATGCAACCTGCATCTATTGTCTATAGGGATGATTGTAACTTTTGAAACTGACCTACGACCATTGAAATGACAATAACTCCGCTCCGCAACGTCGTATCTCAACAATCGAGGTGTTAAAATACGCAGGACAAAATTATGCACTGCGTTGTTAGCTTCGATTAATCCATACTCTTTCGGGCCGTTAATTATTGGATCATTTTTAAGTGCCTCGATACTTTTGGTGCGGAGTTTAGTTGAAATATTGAGAATTAAAAAAGAACTTACCTAGCAAACAGCAATGTGTTTTCGTGTATTCTTGGCGTATCTCTTGTCACAGACGCACGATCCCATACATGCTGTTACAAATGAAAACAACAGTGTTAATGTTCAATAATGTAATATAAAATAAAAACATTATCGAATGATCTAACGTGGAACCTATATAAATGCATAAAGTCTTGAGTGGATTTTGATGATAAATAACAGGTTGTTCTAGTTGAAACACATGTATTTGGTGTCATGTTGAAACCAAGTGCAACTGAAAATTCTAACAACAATACTAAGCTAAAGAAAAAAATCATAGCAAGTATGCTTGTCTGGTTGAAATAAGCCTAAGGTTAAGACATATAAGAAGATAACGGGATGAATACCTTATACATAATATTGAACTTTCACTCTTAAATTCCACTCTTTATCATCAAGTCACTTTCGTTCAAGATCGTTGTACATGATGATAGCGCGTGGTCACCTCATGCTCAAACAATGATGATAACCAACCACACGGAATAGAAGATATCATTAGTTTTCTAATCTGCTAAGGCCATATTGTATAACTAGTATGGATGGCTCGTACATTTAGGTGACTTGTACGTAATGCTCGAATCATACTAGCCGGTCGCTGGTCGCAACAGATCGCGGCAGGCCCGCTAGCTCAAAACAGGCCCGCTAGCTCAAAAGTATCTCGGTACGCGAGCTACTAAATCGCCGGTAGTCGCAGGTATTTCACGCAGACGACAACCTGGATAATGGCTGCTAATTGGTTATGCTAATATCGAGGGAAAATAACCTCCTTTGGTTGGCGCTGATTTAGCTGCTGCCTGGACGTTGCATTGTTTATTAATGTATTTGATTTGTAATGTTGTTACAATTCAGCCAGTTGGCTGCGATGACAATAAAATTTAGAAAAAGAAAAAAAGAAAAAAGAAAAAAAAAGTGCGGTGTTCATTACGTCATGACCGACCGATCTTTCGAATTGAAATGGAGGCAACTGGCCGCGACTGGTCGTTTCCAGTCAAGCGATCTCTTGATCGATGTATCGGGTTTTTGAATATGACGTAAGACTCGTCATAGGAGTGACTAAATCGCGAAGCGACCTTAGTATGTTTTCAGCAATAGACTTATACGATAATCACCAAACGTACAAGTGCAAATCAAAATGGAAGTAACCAATGCAAATATGTCCATAATAATTCAGAAATATGTAATGGCCTCAGTTCAATATAAAAGTTGTTTTATACGGACGTACAGTGATGCGAAATAATATTTTTAGTATTACGTGCAAGTCACATAATATACGTATGAGCCTTTTTTTTGGCCATTAAAAATATAATGATTGTTCGCGAAATACTATTAATAATGTTCGGCAATCTTTAATGTGCCATAAGAATTGTTTTTTTTTCTATTTTGGAGCTTCCGCTTACAAAAATGGCTAATCTACTCAGGCATGTTCAAATTCAGCTTTGGCCACTTTACATGTTAAGAGAGCTCTTTATTAGAATCGTCATCCAGAATAATCAATAACCTACTAAATGTTGATAATTAGTTGAATTTGAACAAAAAACACATTTTCATCTACATGTATATATATTATCCATGACATACCATAACATATTTGCATTTTAGACGGTATTTTAAACAATACATTCACATATCCTAAAATCATCAAAGGCGGTTTTTTTCAGTTGAAAGTCATTCTCTTGTTCAAAAGTGGCCAAAGTGGGATTCAGACTCTTGCTACTGAATTGATCATATCTCCGTTAGGGGGTGAAATTCTATGTGATAAAGTGTATATTTGATAGTGGACTAACAGGGCTACCAACAGTCCGTTTTATAAAACAAGAAGTCATGTGATGTATTTTTAATTATTTTTTTAACTCATGGGACACTATTTTTTGACTCTTCCCGTATGATGCATATACTATAGTACAGTTTAATAACTAATCGACAAGAGGCGTGATTCAAGCACATCATATTTGACCATAATTAGAAACAAAATTCAAGTAGCCCGCACGAGGATCGCTTGAAGAATAAAGCCGACTGCATTATCATGTAATGAATAAATAATGTAAGTGTATGAACGGATTTACTATCGTAATACCATTTCCACAATCATGATCATTACTTACAGTAGTAGCGTGCTTGTCCTTTCAGTTTCTTCCCGTTTTTGCGCTTTTCTGCCAGGATGAATTCGGGATCGAGATCAGCATCATACAGCATTTCATTACCAGCCCCAATCAAACCTCGTTTGCTGGCTAGTATCAACCCCAACAGATCTAAATCTCTATCGCCATCATCATCCGTCCACTCATCATCATCAAATGATAGTGTCATGGAGACGAGTAGGGTGACTACCAGAAAGGCCAACACTAATTTTGATGCCATTTTGTTGTCTTCGAAAGAGGCGATCTACAACATAAACCAGGAGAAAGTGAATGAAAACACTATAATGTGTATAAGTATTGTAAATTTGAATACAATTTTAAATCACAGCTATTGATGATTGTTTACGATTTTGCTCTTAATTCTTGTCATTTAAAAGTTGAAAGGTAAATACTTTTGGAGATTTTGATATACCTATATTTTAAAGCTGAGTTCAAGTCAAACATAACAACTTCCATCTGTTTAGAATTTTCCATTTAAGCTGAATTAGCAAACACTTGTATTTATTCACCATTATCGCCAATACTATTAAATCGCACCACTTTCAATGGCGACGAACCATAATATCAGTATCAAGTGAACAATTTCTTCCATCCTTCCACATACCCTGTGCCAAAACTAGCGGGGTTTTCGCAGTTAGCCGACTAGCTAATTAGCTACAATCAAGGAAAATAATAGTTGGCACACTTGATACAATTTAATAGCACTATCCCTGTGCTTACAATAGAGAACCGTCTTGGGACAAAGCAATCTTCAATAGCACGCAGATGTCTCCCCCTCTCTCTCATCCTTCACCCCCCCCCCCCATTAATCAATGTTGAGAGAGCTGCCAAGGCTTCTGATGACATGTGGCTCGGATCAACAGTGCCTCGGGGGAGAGGGGCACTTTTTCTTTTAATTGGGACAAAGTGTGCAAACCTTTTTTTCCTTGATTGTATAGATACACAGTTTAACAAAAATAAGTTCCCCTTTAGATTATGCCTGATAAAATGAGTAATTCCATCGAAACGAGTTTTGACACACATAATGTATGTGGGCACAACAACACTAGAACGGAGCTACAACTACGCAGGTGTTGTAATGTTTGAATTACATATATTGAATGGAGAATTACCTGAATTCATAAGTTGCTAAGTGATGTATTGCAGGAGGGTGGTTAAGCAGCTTGAACCACGGTCTTGAACCACTGTCTTTGCTTGAACATCGCATTTTCACCTTTTGAAATGAGGTATTCCTCCAGTCAATGTGTGCTCATTCAAGCAACCCTCAAAACTGTGCGGTGTTCCAGCAAAGACCTGGTTTTTTTAAGGTATTGTAACTGATTATTGTAATTTTTCTTGTATGTAAAATACTGATTGCATGAAAGATAAATCATTCAGGGCGCCCGGGCGAGATGTTATATGTTACATAGCTGTATGTGTGCTGTGCTGTACCTAGTCTTCTAAGATAGAGAGTCTGCCATGATATAACTATATACAACTTCAAGCATCCCGGTTAGCTTATACATTGCAGACTATCTCAGCATGCAGACAAGGTAAACCGCACACCACAACATACAACTATGTAACATACATCATCTCGGCTGGACGCCCTTAATAATTCATCTTTCATGCACTATAGTTTACATACCACAAGAAAAATTACAATAATCAGTTACAATACCTTAAAATACGATGTAAATAATGTGACTTCTATTGCCTGCTGGCCGCCGACTCACAATTACAATGGCGGCCGCGAGGAAAGAAACGCGAATCTTGCAAGACATCGCAGGAAACCCGCAAACCGTGGTTGTATTGCAAACTTGTATCGTTTATTGCATTTTAATTCGTACTGCTCAAATCAAGTTGTCATGCAATTTGTAATGCAAGCAATACCTCGGTACTTCTAGTCTAACTGACGATGTTTATTTGTCAAGTAAGCCCGGCAAGTAAGCAATGGTAGGGTTGTCAAATCAATCGAATTAGTTTTGCGTTGTTTTTAATGTGTATCGCAATTCCAATGATTCGTATTATATCTTGTTTGATTCGTAGGCCACAGTAACAGAATCGTAACATGACAAGTTTCCTGCATTACAATTTTTATTTATCCGTTTGACGAATTTTCTTCAACAAATGACGAAATAATATTTTCAGTGTGCTATAGCCTACCTGTACCATTGAGTAATACTATTAATAAATAATGATGATTGCCTCCACTCTATCTATGAATTCTAAACTGCTTGTTGTCAACATAATACCATTAAATATACACGTATATAAATAATTACACTAACTCATACAAATACAAAAACCTTAACATTGACTTACCTACAATACGTAGTGTTAAGATGTGTGTTGTTGAGTCTAACGGAATCTTATGGATTGCCACCAATATTGGTCCATCTTTTATACCAATGCATCTTTCCTAATAGACGACCCTTGGGAGGGAGGTAAGCATAATATATAGGCGTATACGAAGCGATAAGGGTTTTAATAAATATTTTAATTTATCAAATTTCATGGTATGCTTTGATTCACCAGATACAGCTGGTTATGCCCTTCGATTTTTCAAATTAAAGTCCGAAACAAATAGCCAATATATTGTTACGGTTGAACGTATTGATCGTTAATTACATTTTTGCGGAATGCTGTGAAACTTAAATGATTAATTAGAACTATATTAAACGGTCAAAGTGTACCTTATTCGGTGGTAGATTGAGGGAACGGATCATATCGTCTTATAATTACTTATGATTGACTCGTAACCAATGTCCATCAAGCAATTGTATTATATTTGGAGTGGTCAAAACCTTCTCTTCTTCCCTTTTTCAAATATGTTGCTGTGGTGAGTTATGTTATTATGTCTTGAATCAGGATTGCAATGATAAAACCTGATTTGCCTACCCTATAGGATAGTCTCAATTAAACAGAGAGAACGTATGGGAGACTTATGCTCTTGTGGTTAGAAAGGAGAAAGGCACCTAGCTACAGAGGACATTTAGTCCTTTATGTGCTCTTTCTAAATCCAAAAAGCTTAACAAGAAACACTGGCCTTAAGGGAGTGTTCATAATTTTTTTGGTGGGTGGGGTAGGACAAAAGAGGTGTGTGTGTGTGGGGTTGGGGGGGGGGGGGGGGGGAGGGGGGTAACAAATGGTCCTTAAAGGGGGGGGGGGGGGTCAGAAAAAAATCCCACCTTAATGGGGGTGGGAGGGGGGGGGGGTAAAAAAAGAAAGTTCTTAAAAGGGGATAAAAAAACCCACCCTGTTTTGGCGGGATAAAAAAATAATGTCCATGGTTTAATTTTATTTAACCCCCGTCCACCAAAGTATTTATGAAAACTCCCTAATATGCCTTATTTCCAGTTTCTGCGCACAAAATTGAATGAGAAAATTCCTTCATCCACATACAAACTGAACTGACAGCAAAACAATGAAGTATTCACATCCATACACGACCGCAATAGCATGGTTGTGTCAAGAGTTATTTTAGAGTGTATTCTTCGAGATCGCAACATAATGATACTTTCGATAAACTTTAATTGTTCACCAAATATTTTAAATATACCAATCTATAACTCTGTGATTGCCACTTGGTTTGATAATGGATACATATATATTTAATGCTTTTGTTAAATTTGAACATTCGGCTGGTATGTACAGTTAAGCCCACAATTATTCATACCCCTTGAAAAAGATGTGTTTTTTGCGTGTTTCTCATATCTATACCAGCTGGAGTGGTAGTACTTTTGCTTTACACTAAAGACAATTAGTTTGCAAGTACAAATCAATATATTTGGGCTCAACATTTTTTGCATAACAATAGAATTGAACAAGAATTGTGTTTTTATGCCTGTCCAAAATTATTCATACCCCATACGAAGTCTCCGGATTGAGGCCACTTTTTGTGATAATACACATGTTTTTGACATTCCAAACATTCTTTATATTGTGTGATAGACTTTTATATTGTTATGCAATTATTCCATACAATGTGGATGCATTACAAATGTGTCCTATTGAATGTACAGTGAGGGATATTATAGGACAACACTCTAGCTCTTTGACAGCATGTCGAAGGGGGTCAAATAACTCAGTGAGGACCTTTTTGTGCATTGTGAATGCTCACAAAGAGGGGAAAGGCTACAAAGCTATTTCGAAGCAACTTCAAGTGCCAAATTCTACCATAAAAAGCATAATTAGGAAGAACAAGACAGTTAAAATCAGTTCAAATCAGTTAAAAACCCTGAAGAATACGGTCGGAAGCCAACAGTGTCCCCTTGTTTGACAAGAAAAGTATGGTGAGAGGCCAACAACAATCCACATATCACCGTCAATGCTCTCCTGAACAACCTTGGTGAGTCTTGGACCAAGATATTAAGGCAGACACTCCAGCAGACATAGTAAACAAGAGTTCTCCATGGACTCCAACCAAGAAAGACTCTACTCCTGAAAAGAGACAATGAGAAACTCATCTAACATTTGCAAGAGCACTTCTGGACAAAGATCCAAGTTTTTGGTCGTCAGTGTTGGGGTTGCTTAAGATGCAAGACAAGTTTCTCTGTGTCTCTTTTAAGGAGTAGAGTCTTTCTTGGTCGGCCTCCATGGAGACCTCTTATGTGCCATATATGCTGGAGTGTCTGCCATGATGTCTTGGTCCAATAATTGCCAGGGTTGTTCAGGAGAGCATTGATGGTAATCTGTGGATTGTTGTTGGCCTTTCGCAATACTTTTCTTGCCAAACAAGGGGACACCGCTGGCTTCCAACTGCATCCTTCAATGTTTTTTAGTGAGTTGAACGTCTTGTTCTTCCTAATAATGCTTTGTGTGGTGGATTATTGCACTTGGAACTGTTTCGAAATAGCTCTGTAGCCTTTCCCCTCTTTGTGAGCATTCACAATATGCACAAAAAAGTTATTTGATCTTCTTCGCCATGCTGTCAAAGAGCTAGAATGTTGTCCTATAATATCCCTCACTGTACATTCAATAGGACACATTTGTAATGCATCCACATTGTAATTGTAAGCACACATCATGGAATAATTACATAACAATATAAAAGCCTATCACACAATATAAAGAATGTTTGGAATGTCAAAAACATGTGTATTATCACAAAAAGTGGCCTCAATCCTTAGACTTGGTATGGGGTATGAATAATTTTGGACAGGCATAAAAACATAATTCTTGTTCAATTCTATTGTTATGCAAAAAAAATTGAGCCCAAATATATTGATTTGTACTTGCAAACTAATTGTCTTTAGTGTAAAGCGAAAGTTCCACCACTCCAGCTGGTATAGATATGAGAAAAACGCAAAAAACTCATATTTTCCAAGGGGTATGAATAATTGTGGGCTTAACTGTATATATAATAAGATTGAGGAGAACACGCTTTAGATCCCACTGAATTTCCTATATCCCAGATTGACTAGTTTTGATCCAAGATCCACTTTCTATATTGTGAGCATTGTGCTTGCCATATGTAGGCCTATAATTATGCCATAAGAGGTAGCTTTAAATTCGATCAGAAGTTACTTATGCGTGTGCTATCTGAACGTGACAGATGAATGGGTCTTTAGTGATAACCGCAATGTGCGGGACAAAGGGTGTATCTGCCTGTGAAGAATACAAGTCTTAGCTGATAAGCTGTGAGTTTTTCAGTGCGTAAATCCATAGACGGGTAAAATATTGATTTTTACCGTCTATGGTAAATCACACACAAATCAATGATTTCCTATACCTAGTGCCACTTTTCTGTTGCATCCGCGGTCATTGAAATCGACATAACTTTAAAAGTATCCATTCGATTTTATTGAATGAGGTATCAAACTGCGGAGAAGAAATTTGCTCACTTAATGTATATCTCAGATTATATATTTTGAATTAGTCAACCTCAAAGCACCTGAGCAGGGACTTTATGTGCTAGGTGTACACCATTATGACTGCACACTGGCGAATTGCATTTCAAATTTATTGTAGCGCGAATTTCAAACCACTGGTTCCTTAGCATGGGTATGTCCTTGAATATTCCTTCCATTATTTGCGTGCATGGCTGCACAAGTATTAATAGACTTTTGCCAAGTCTGTGTACAGTTGTATGAAATAGTGGTTACATGTGTTTTTTTCTCTTTTTAAATATACTAAATGTTTGGAGGACGATATTTTAAATACTAAAGATATATTTAATTATCGGCTCAGACCATTTTTTTAAGCACATCTTTACCTTTAATTTGATACCATGCAAGTCTGGTTTGGATACACAGTATTACTTAATAATTTCAACGAGTTTGGTCATTAATTAAGCTGAATTAAGACAGATTTTGGGTTTTTGTTAAAAGCAAAGATAAATGTGAACTTTTTCTCAGACAGTATTGTTGGCAATGATAGGAACTTCATTTCCTGTAACTTTGGTGTTAATAGCATTTATAGTTTTTGCTGGAAATTCCAAAAAGCAAAATGTTAATGTATTTCTTTATAATATGCTAATCATATGCAAATAAGGTCAAACCATTTTTTTCTATGACATTAAATCACCATGCTGTATTCTATAATATGATATTGTTTCCTTGTCTTACGTATGTTACTTTTTGAATTGGAGCGTAATTTCAATAACATGCACTTTTGGAAATTTATGCTCTGTTGCACTGTAGCTTTGTAGTGCAGCCATAGCCAAGATTAACATCGATCATGGTTACAAAGGGAAACACGAGTTTCATCAAAGTTTTAGATAACACTGGTCGGTTTGCAAATCGTACTATGGTACCATGGTACACAGCGGATAATATAATATGCCGCTTAATGATGATTCATTATTGCAGCAGCTGTACCCATTAGAATGTGTGCAATGTATGGACAAGATAGCATTCCATCATAGCATTCATTGGTGGTGTGGTTACCTGTAATGAGTAAGGTTCAAAAGTCGGAAAGGACGTTGACCTACAATGTATGGGCCATGTGTTTTGAACTCACCACCCTTAATACCGTTGCATGTACAGATTTTTACAGTTTACACCATCTGAGATTCGAATTAGCATATCGCAATAACTACTTGTTCTACCCCATAAAAAGTATATTCTTCTGAATAGTAATCTCACAAGGGATCAAAATATGCTATTGGAATTAATATAGGACCTATTGGTACTATGTTGTGATTAAGAATGATCAAACAAAATCGATTTGCTTCATATTTTGATTTAAGTTCAATAATGTTTTTATACCTATCCCAATCATAATGTTACTATGCATATCAGTTCCTCACACAATTACCCATCAGAACAAAATGGTTGTCTATTGTAACTTGATGACATATACTATATCGGGATGTAAATGAGCACAAACGTTTAAATTTCATATTTATTAGAGCTTACAAGTATATCTTGGGGGTATGCACCCTATCCTGATTTAAATAGCATTTTTGAATTCCCCTATTTGAGAGCTTTCCAAAAATGCAGAATTTTGCAATCATCGGTTGAATACTTTTTGTTGTTGTTATAGTCATGTATGAAAAACCTATGAATTAAGGCAAGTTCCCTGTGAAGCGAATAGGGAAAAAGCCAAGGACAATGCAATCCATTCATGATTACAATTGGTACATAATAGTTGTCACGTTTGTTTAAACAGAATCTTATAGAATATAAAAAAATCTATAAAATGAGAGCAAAATCATGTTTGTACCATACTGAGATGAGGAGTTATTGTAAATTGAACGCATACTTGGGAACATTTTCTATATTCCCCATATAGATTGTACACAGCGCCGTCGCCACCGACGCCACCACCACCACCCCTGACTTTCGCAATATAATCACTCATATCTCAGCCAAACATTTATAGAAATACCTGATTTATTCACACAATTATGTAGCTAGATAAATAGGCTTTCACATGGCACCACAACTATTATAGCTCTACCACCATCAGTTGAGTTAATAGAAAGAGATGGATAAATCGTTACCAAAAATGCAACGCCACCACTCTTTTTGGGTGGTGAGTTCAAAACACACGGTCATAGGGAACTCTTGAAAATGGACTTAAGATCTTGCAAATACACACCGTAGCGAGGTTAATATCCATTATATATATATATATATATTAATATCGTGTCACTTAAACAATATTTGTCGCATGCGCCAAATGCTTACCATATATCAGAGTGAAAAACAAAGACATTACTGGTTTTTCGTAAAATAAAAAATGTGTCGTCAGTTAACTACGTCACTCCCTGGGTCAAATGTTAACACGGTTAATTTAAATAATGAGCCACGATCGAACTGGTCTGAGAGACAGATAAAATTACGAAATTTCGAGTCCGAAAATGTCAACGTTTTTATACAATTTTGTATGCATCATTGTGGATAGATTTAAAATATTTTATAATAAATTGGTCTTAAATGTATCATTGAGTAAATTATGCGTAAATTGATAATGAATTGCATGATAGAAATCTCCAATTGATCATCATATCTATATAATCGTCCATCGGGCAAATCAGAAATCATCATTTAGTTACAGCATTAACTGTTATGCTTCAACTTACTCTTGGGTCCGTTCAGGTGTAAGATTTAGCGTAAATCAAGTTGCTAATCTAGAAGCTTACCCCGGTTTGGTGCTCTCAACATTTTGGGTTACGCCTCAGTTACTGGTGAGGAATCTAGTAGCGCTATTCTTCAGCTAACCGCCATTGGTGCACTTATGCTATAAGGTATATACTCATCTATTAAATATAGTTACAACTTAAAATATAAAATTAGTAGTTATTGATTACCGTCTCCTCTTTTATTTGAGATGTTATTCAAGAAAATCTGTTAACAATTAACAACGCTACACCGTAAAGAATGCGCAATGTCTCCCAAATATTTATTACCTGGTAAGTTCAATATTTTTAAATACTGTAGAGCTTCCTCTAGTCAGGCGTTATACCTCTCAACGGTTTAGGATGGTTTGTTTTTAACCTGTTGTGTGGTACAATTTTTGTAAACCAATACTATCGATTTGGGCAAATCGTATCCGCCGTCGGTGGAATCATCACGCCCTCATGGTTCAATCGACCAATCAAGTTCATTCTACATGTCAACCGACGCATGCGTTATAAGTCATAAATCATAGCGGTGACTGATACCCAAGTATACATTATCTAAAAGAACTACGCTGTACTTAGTTTTCCTTAATTAAATTGACAAATCATACACTGATGAATCTCAATACTATAAGGCATTATGTATGGCCATCATTTGCACATTATGTCACGAGCTTATGTAAACTTACAGACTTAAGTAACAACGCTACCACAGTCATAATATACGCAGGCCCTCTCAGTCTATAGTTAGGTCACCCAAGCCCTATGGCCATGTGTTTTGAACTCACCACCCAAAAAGTGTGATGGCGTTGCATTTTTGGTAACGAATCATCCATCTCTCTCTATTAACTCAACAACTAAATGTGGTAGACTTATGGTTGACGTGTCATGTGAAAGCCAATTTATTTAATAATAATAATAATAACACACACTTATAGAGCGCTTTACTTTAGTGAGATCTAAACTCAAAGCGCTGTACAACATATAAATACAAGATTAAAGCAAAAATACAACAATGATCATAAAACTACAGAGATAAACATACACCGAGTCAAATGCATATTTAAACAAGAGATATGAATGTGTATGACATTAAAAATGCATTATGAATGAAATGAAAGATCATGAACAAAAACACATCAATTAGATTTCCAAGTTAAATAAGTAGGTCTTAAGTCGCGACTTGAACTCCTGAACTGAACCTGCCTGACGTATGTCCATTGGGAGAGTGTTCCATACTTTAGGGCCCGCGATGGAGAAAGCTCTATCACCGAAAGACTTCATTTTGCTTTTTGGAACAACAAGAAACTCACGGGAGCCAGAGCGAAGGTTAGCCATGGGAATATAAGGTTTCAGCAATTCAGACACATAACTTGGACCAGCATTGTGTGAATAAATCAGGTATTTCTATAACTGTTTAGCTGAGATATGGTTGATTATTGTGAAAGTCAGGGGTGGTGGCGGTGGTGGCTGCGGCGCTGTGTACAATTTCTATGGGAAATATAGAAAATGTTCCCAATTCTACGTTCAATTTACAATAACTCCTCATCCTGTATGGTACAATGATTTTGCTCTCGTTTTATAGAATACCGGTATTCTATATTCTGCAAGATTCTGTTTCAACAAACGTGACAACTTTTATGTAACAATTGTAATCATGAATCGATTGCATTGTCTTTGACTTTTTCCCTATTCGCTACACAGTGAACTTGCCCTAATTCATCGGTTTTACATACATGAGTATAACGAAAAAAAGGATTCAACCGATGATAGCAAAATTATGCATTTTTTGAAAGTTCTCAAATAGGGGAATTCAAAAATGCTGTTTAAATCAGCCCTATGAAAGCTACGAAGATTGTTAAACGAGGTCAGTCGTCACAAACATGCACGAACACAATAGTCAGACGACCTTGCTGTTATCAACTCTCCCTACACAGAGGACTGCAGTGCAAATCTGTACGATTTTCGCCATGTAATGTCTATGGCGGATTTCATTCCGTGGTATGAAGCTATGAAGTTTCCGTGGTCTTCGCTTTTTCCAAGCAGATAAAGCAATACGTACATGGACTTTTTTGCAGACGAGGGTTCATTTCATGATTTGGTGATGATTAGAAGGAGTTGGATTCCTGTAATCTCGAAGACCACACATTTTCAAAACGTGAATTTTCCAACAATTTACGACATAAATTTGGTCACAAAACGTGTGTATTACTATACCCTTTCCCGTTCTGCAGATGTTATTGACCCTCCTCTAAAATTCTACATGATTTTTAACACGTTTCTCAGTTTTTGAGATGCCCAATAGACCATTTTCCGAAGCTATTTCTAGCAAATATTGCAGTCACTGAGACTCCATTGTTTTCTTGCGTACAACAAAATCTGACATGCAGCGTGACCTCTCTGCTGTCTACTCTTTGATAATAAATACTCTGTGACACAGTTGTTATAGAGCTAACGTGTGCCCGACGTTTTGGATATATTGGTGTATGTTCGTGTAAGTTGTCATTCGTTCGTGACATATTTGACATACGGTACGTCGCTAGGGTTCGCAGATGTTCGCTGGGGTTTATGAACATTGTTGAACATGTTCAAAATGTCTGACAAAAGGAGTTAGAACTTACTAAAAAGTATTTTAAATAAAAATGAGGAAATCCATACCTTCGTGAATACATCGTTTTAGTAATAGCGAAAACCGTCAGTTTTACTTTCACGTAATTCAGGTTCGAACTTTACCGTGTTTTAATCAATATCACTTCACCTTTTAATATGCTCAATAAATTGTTACAATTTGAATAAAACGTGCGCCTATAATAATTGTCATAATCTGGCAGAAAACAGACGTGCCTTAGACACTAAACTAACACTATATTTTCAACCAATAAGGAATCAAAAGGAAAAACAAATGTTGACAATTTTGATGAAAACGGTTTGCATAATTATAATTCGGAAACGATAATACCTTAGACACTAGAACAATATTATATTGGCAACCAATTAGTAATTAAAACACCATTTTATGAAGTCAAGTTGCTCTTACACTACTTATCCTTTGGTGATTTTAATTCAAATATTGAATTAGAATAATTTATAAAAACAAAAACAACACTGTTGAGTATCATATCCATTAATAGTCGTGTCATTTGTAGTCGGTTTACTTTATATTACATGTTAGGCCAAGTAAAAAAAAGCAGTTTATCATCCCCTCGCGTACCATTTTTTACAGGAATTCTATAAAAAAATTAAAAAAATTGTTTCCATTGCTTTTTCATTAAACTCCATGGCCATGTACAGCCGCTTCCTGGCCTAGTCTGCATCGACGCCTTTATTTGACGTGCACAGAAGAAAGGATGTTATACCAAGCCCAGGATTGTTGACATCGACCTGTCCTCTGCAGTTGCCCCCGACTTGGGACGGGCGGCGGTGGGTTAAGCGCTTTGTCCCATGGGACCCTCCCTCTCCAAAACTGCATTACTGTCGGCACTTCTGGTCTTTGCACTATCTCCCATCTACCAAAGATTTCGTTAGGATCACGTCAAAACTCGACCGCCAGGCAACCGCCGGTTACGGCCGGTTCCGCCCGGTTCTCACAAAACTAGTCGTCTGTTATAATATACACACATAATGAGGTCAAATAGTTACACTCTGGTGAACACGACCGGTTGATAGTGCCTCGTCACACGCGTGAGCAATAACATCTTGAAGTAATGGGCTCTTAAGTCTCAGTTGACAACCAGTACAATACAGCTATTGATTTTCGCTGGGGTTGGCTTTTTCAATCTGTTTATAGCTCAATTAACTTTTTAAAATCAATACCGAAAGTCTATGAATGTTTTTTTTATAGAACGATTATAGAGAGAGCTGTTATAACCGCAAAGTAACAGATTGATAGTGTAAATTGGTCCGGTTACAGCTTTAAGTCAACCGGTGGTTGTTCAGTGTTGCATGCGCGAATATTCATATACCAGTAAAACATTTGACCTGAAAGAACCGGGCGGAACCGCCCGTAACCGGCGGTCAACGGGCGGTCGAGTTTTGACAGTCAATTCAATAACCACACACTTGTTTTCCTCTTTGGAGTATGGTGATGTCTGGGCGTTTTTCCGTCATCACAATGACTGGTGGGAATATTGTAGGATTTTTATCCTCATCCCATGCCACTTCCCAGTCCTCACAGAATTGGATTTTGTCTTGCTTGTTGCTTGTCCAATTTACATTCTTATAGGCAGTACCTTCTTCAGTTTTAAAGACAATCCCTGACTTTTGACATTTGTCTGGTTCCTTGTCAGTAAATGCTCTCGCCCGGTAAATTGCAGGAGCGATGTTGTGAATAATCTGACAATATTTAAAAAGCTGACATTTTGAAATATATTTATTTAAGTCCATTGAGCATTGTAAAGCAGGTTTTGTGTTCTTCGTGCTGTTCAAGTTACGGAACCAATCATGCAATACCACGCTTACTAAAAAAAGTACCCTCATACTCCTTTTTTCAAAAGTTGGGACGAGAAACTAGTTTTTATTTTTATTTGGCCCTATTATAAAATAACGGTGCTGTGCAATTGCATTCATTGCATTCTATTTCAAGAGTAGTTAAATGAATGGCGGAACACGATATTAATATTTTCTACTCTGAAACATTTGTAGAAAAGCATCGATGTATTTAACATATGAAGACGTGTGCATAAATCAATAAGTCCATTTTGGGCCAAATTGAGTTAAACATGGTCTTGGGCAGCTTTAGAGATAAGAAACATGGGAGTATTACTGATTTTTAAATTTGAGACTTTTAAACATGTTTTTCAGGGGGGGGGGGGGGGGGGGGGGGTGCAAGAAGAATGTAATTCCATTCATTATGGTGTTTCTAAAACATAAACCAAAATCAATTATCAATGTTACTGCACAAAACATATATTTTTGTTGCACTTAAAAGTCAAAATATATTAATTCGTTAATTTTCCACATTCAACAACTTAAATGTGGAACATAAAGTCGTTTATCATAACAGATGTTTTTATGCTATAATAGGTCTGGAAGCACTCCTTGTAACTCCACAAAATAGAACAAAATAGAAATGAGGCTAATTCACCCTCACTAACTTCAGATTTCTCTGAATTACACTATAATTGCTAGAAATATAATCTAAATAGTATTACTTGTTCAAGGCTTGAATTATTTTTTCCAAGATTTGTTATGAATTAATAATACACACAACTCTGTACAAATCCTATGGTGCCAACGTGAGCGCAAGAAGTGCGTAAGTCCAAAATCAATAAATTGACTAATATTGATCAATAAACAATGTTAGTACTAATTTGGAGAACATAAATCCCAGAAACATAATACTCACCAAGTAACAGCCAAATTGAACTTATATGTTGATTCCTACAATATTTTGTAAACTTTAAATGCCTGTATCTCAAAATGTCAACTATGGACTTACGGACTTCTTGTGCTCACGTCTTTATATGCGTGATTTAACATGTCGTCGAGATTAATAGGCAAAACTGCCAAACAAGTACATATGACTCATACGTAATTGTGACTCACCTGTTTAAAGTTTAAAATATCTCCATGGAAATGGGAGTATGTGTTAGCATCCACTGGAACATGATGTGTACTGAGGAATTTGTTACGTGATGTGGTAATGCACCTGTCAGTTGTATGACGCACTATACGACGCCCGGGAGGTGTGCGTCATTTACCACCACATTCTTGACGCAGGGTACCGTCATAACAGCATTTGCTCAGTCACACTATTGACGAATGGGTGCGTCAATGTCAGTCACTTTACCTGGGTGCGTCACAGGGTACGTCTTCATGCGTACAACAAAATACGAACATTATAAACTGCGCAAATAATGTATATAAACACTTACAAATGGTCAGTTTTATCGGAACCTGAAATAGTATGCAAACAAATAATTAATTAATTCGATTCACAGTTATCTTCTGCGCATTTTGACACCCCTTTTGTTGCGCTACGATGTTGTTTGGCGGATTATGGACACTTGAGTGGCTTAAGGTCGAATTTCAAAAGTTGCAAAGTCCCTATATTCTAGCAAGAGCGTACTGTGACGAATAAGATCAGCATTATTTTTGCCCGCCTTTTATAAATGATTTGTTTGTCGCGTGTTGGATAAATCGATTGCGAAAATCGAAAAATTAAAATTACTGTATAACCCTAACTCTATTTCACCACACGGCAACATATTTCTTTTCCCACCCCCAAAATTTACCAGAAAGGTCACCCCGACACCCCCGGGATTTGAACCACGGACCTCCAGTACCCGGGCCCAGATCCTAGCCACAACACCACGTCTGTCAGTCGACACGAGGCGAGTATATTCGCCTCGTTATATAGCGTGGGTCCGTTTTGCAGCCCAAAAACCTGCACGCCGGGTGATAAAAACATGTTTCCCGCCCAATTGCTGTATGGTGTAGTAGAGTTAGGGATAATGTATTTTCATTGTGTGTATTTCTTTGTAAAATTTGATGCAATTCAGTGTTTGTACTGGTATATCAATTTTAATAAACCAGTTATGAATGAATGAATGAATGATGAACATCAGCATTAATTGTCAATAACAAAACAAAAGGGTGAGGCATAAATCAATATTGGTTTAATTGGTGTCTTTTGGTGTCTTGATTTTGTCTGTATGTGATGCTTGTGTGATTTCCCTTCTAGAATTGGGGTGAATAGGAGCTTTGGCAACTTTTGAAGTTCGACCTTAAACCACTCAAGTAACCATAATCCACCAAACAACATCGTAGCGCAACAAAAAAGGTGTCAAAATGCGCAGAAGATAACTGTAAATCGAATTTATAAATTATTTTTCTGCATACTATTTCAGGTTCCGATAAATCTGACCATTTGTAAGTGTTTAAATACGTTATTGGACCAGTTTATTATTCGTGTAAACCCAACTAACCAGGGTTTATTTTTATATATGCAACTTTCGAAGTGAAAAAGAATCACTAATCCAGTGATACTATCACCGCGTGTTCAGTACAAGAATTGCGTGCGTAAAACTGATATTCGAGGCCACCTGGCCAGGTTTGACAACAACAAACATCGAGGAAGAACCCCCGTGAATCATAAAGTAGTTTCATTTTCAGTATTCATTGGCCACCTGTACTATTATGCAAAATAGAGCAAAACACGAGAGTCAAATAGCGGCACAAACAGGAAATGAGGTGATGGTTGCGGAAGTACGTGTTTCTAAATATGTATAAAGTTGAATAAAGTCGGAAATGATAATAAAGCAATTGACAAATAATTATGAAAATAACGGGGGTCGTATTATAGTGCGTCATACCACTAACAGGTGCATAGCATACCCATCAAGAACACATATTTATTCTTAAGCAAGAACAATATTTTTGTGGCATCCATTTGTTCGTGATTGTAGAAGAACCTTACATTTTACAGCATGAAATATTCACAAAATATTATATTTCTTAACACTTTCCACGCGGCAGGAGTCTGCTGAAGACAGTCCCAAAATGTCCCCAAATTTTTCATAAATTGCTCAAAAATAAACTTAGAGGTTAATAAGTCTGTATATGAATTTGCATGTAATGAATTAAATGATTCCCGTTAAAGTATGTATGTGATAGAGCACATTCATAAGTACTAAATACAGTTTACTAAGTGTTTTAAAAGTCTGTTTTGACAGAGAAATATTCATTCATTTTTAACTGACACTGTTTTGCCTAGAACATGATATGAATCGATAAACTTGTATGAGATTTCGGACAAAAAAAATCCTTCCAAAATAAAGCACAGAACGATTCCACATCCGTACACTGCAAAAAGGTTGCTTAAATATTTACTCAACATTTTACACAACGTTGTTCAAGTATGCAACCGTTCAACTGTCGAGTAAAATTTGCCCAACACCGTTGGATAACATGTTTTCACCAACAGTTGAACAATTCTAGTTACTCAAAGGTTGGGCAATTATATTCACTCAACAGTTGTTCAAGTATGCAACAGCTCAACTGTTGAGCATTTTTAACCATTTGTTGAGTATTTTATTGTTTATTGGTTGTAGGCTTTTATTAAGTGATTTGTTGGGTATTTTAAACCTATACGAACATGACGAAATAAGCTTATTAGATGGACGACCACAGAGATTTAGACCGATCTATCACATCATCTTCTTGACAGATCAAGCTTCAAAAATTCAAAACCGGACTCACAACACGCCTGTCAGATGTCACACACTCTGATGTTGATGCGGATTAACCATTTTATTTACCAGATTATAATTTATCCAGATACAGAGATCTCAGCTCGTGCAAAGAGTTGCTCGTGCACAAGACGCCATGATGACGATTTCGTATCACGAAATTGGGTTTTTGGACAACAGTTGCCTAAAATTCACATGTGCGTAACTTGCATCATCTGTAGCGTGATTTTCCGCAATGCTCATGCAATAGTTGCCGAAATGGAATATTTTTACGCAACATATTTTAGCAACAGAAACAGTTTCCACAAACATTTTAAGGACTTTGTTTCGACGAATTGCTCAACGCTGGGGATATTTTACTTTTATACAACGCCTAACTTTCTATTCTATACATTTTAATCAACACGTCAACCAACGGATGATAAAAGTACTTTTAGCAACGTATTTTAAGCAACCTTTTTGCAGTGTATGTCAAATGAAGTTGTGGTAGCCCCTGTCATGATCTTTCAATACATTCAAATTAAGATATGGACTTTAACCTCTATGCTTATTTTTGAGCAATTTTGCTGATCAAAATGCACACTCCTATTTGGACATATTAAGCAAACCAATAGCAAATAATTAATTATTTCGCCATGAAAATTACCTTATACAAAACCGACCAAACTTCATACATAATGGTAAAGGCGATTTTGGTAATAAACTTGTCCGAGATGAACTGCGTAGTGATTGTGCGGGGTTAAGTTGCGCGCATTTTAGAAATATACGGCACATCGCGCGCAGTTATAGACCATTTCAAATTGAGGTCGGAAATCTTCGAAAAAACAGGTCACGTGGAGTAGGTGCGTTGTCCGATCTTCGCAGCAGTTGATCGCATATATAGCATTGGTTGTCCGCCTAGTGATTTACTATGATTACATACACGCGTACACCCCTTCGAGGTAAAACGTGGAGCGAGACAGACTATTTTGTCTTTTTATCAACAATGTCGTTGACCGGCAAATTCCAAATGTATCGAGCAGACGGTCAAAAGTGAAAATATTACCCAAATCTCCTTCATCTCACCGTTTTTGTTACTGAAATATCGCAACATCAACTTTATGAGGGATACAATCTATCACCAACACCAGCGCAATCTACCACACGGGCAGACGGGTGAAAAATACGTTTTTTGTTTTCTCCGGCACATGGACATGAATTGTGAGCTAACAAGTCATGTAACCGAGCGTCAAATCACTCGGCTAATCGGAAACATTCGGTACCGTTTCGGACTTGAAATGGTAATACTGTATGTATGTAGCTGTGAAATAATGGATGGCAGATCGCGAATTAACGCTCGAAAGTGGAAACAGCTACGGAGCTTTATTGCTGCATAGCAGTTAGTTGTAATATGGAAAGCTAAGAACACACTGTATATATAAGACTAGAGTACGCAAACATAAAAAGTACTACAAACGTAATATTTTGCGTGACCATAAGTACAATTACCAATACAAATTGAACTAAACGATGTAGATAATTCCATTTTATACAACACCTAAGAAAATCATTTTATTTAATTGGAGGATTATAGATCACGTGTGATTAAATATCCGCTCATTGCACGATTTGCCGTGTATCGACCCATACGATACATTGCACGGTAAGCCGCTCGGCCCTAAGTACATCATATTTTATATAAATCTCTATAATTTGTTACAAAATAACAATGATTTTCTTAGTGTTGTATCAAACAAATAATGATTGTTTTCATTCGTGTAATGGAACGAATATTTTCATTTGGTGAAAGATGCAATGTTCCATTGCACTCATAAATATTCATTATTCGTATAACAATCAACAATATTTGTATTTGTCCTAGTTCAACTGTCAAGGATGCTTGTATTTATAGTGATGCAAACTTTGGCGACTATCGTATAAGTCTTAATACACTTATACGGTATGCTAATAGTACGTATGAACCATGATACGTTCTACATGTCGTCAGCCTGCTTCGATAATTGCCTAACTCATTTTTTCTAGTTCTTAGAAAACAACAAAAGTATGAAACCTGTTACCTGTGTACCTGTTACTCATTTTGCATTATTGATGGATGGCTATTCATTATGTGGAATGTGGCTTGTATTGTTGATACCTCAATTGGCGTGCATGGATGCCCTAATCCAAGTCATATAGAAACAGATGAACACAGCCATACAATAATTTGATTAATTCCATGGATTTGTCAATGCAAATTCAATAATGCAAAATGAGTAACATGTTGGAGTGGTCTGGTGGCCCTTTTGCAACAAAGCTCTTCATTTATCAACACTTTTGATTGGTCAATGACTTAGGTATTATAACAGCATGTGCATAATGTAATGAAGTCATGATTTATGCAAAAAACTCAATTTTGCTGAAAAGTGAGTTAGGCAATTATCGAAGCAGGCTGACGATGTTCTAGTTCTGCATTGCACCCTAAAGTATTGGTAAAGACTGTACCACGTAGGCCTACTGTTTGACAAATACATGGAGTCAGCGACAGTTAGATTAAAGAAACATAAATTAGTGTTGGTTTGATGGATAATAGATTTTAACGCAACCACGATGAAACTCATGAAATGAATCCCACGATACACAAAGGTGCTTGAATGATATGATTTTATTTTCACGTTCAAAAGATGATGAGGCAATATTCGTAGGTAGTGTTACATGGTTATATTACATAGTGGCGTGTGGTAACATTATTTCGTGTTCGTGATAACCTATCATTTTGAAATATCGTTTTCTTAAATATTTCCCAAATTTGGTTCCAAACCCCAAACTGATTAGTTGATTTGGTAATCAAAAATGTAATTGGTCTACAAAAAGCTAATTAATATCTTGATAACATGGCGACGCACACACTATACGTCACTATGTAATAGGCGACGCACACACTATACGTCACTATGTAATACTAACGACCAATTAACTGTCTTCTGTAGACTCATCAACAGAATCTTTACGAGGGTCATTCAATAAGTTCTAGGCGTTCGAAGTCTCTAGAAGAGATGATTGTCTACCATTTACTACATGATTGACTATTCTGGGGGTTGCACATAAAGAAAACTCAAAATGTGACTATCGTGTTACAGATTTAACATACGAGGCATCACTGCGGCTTGACTAGTAACAACGAAAATGTGACTGATTCGCAGTATTCTAATATGCTAGAGGCATGGCAATACATTCGATTTGATAGTATACTATTTGCAAACCTATAACAGTTAATATTGCTTACAATGCTATTTATATATATCGTCCATTGCTTTCTATTTTCAGTATTTGAATCCTCCTCTTACATCGATCCATACAA
Source organism: Ophiura sarsii (assembly GCA_035610835.1). NCBI lineage: Eukaryota > Metazoa > Echinodermata > Ophiuroidea > Amphilepidida > Ophiuridae > Ophiura > Ophiura sarsii. Next base: position 74,331,625 of record CM069449.1, on the reverse strand, counting down.
TTGTTATTTTATTTTTAACGTCCTTTTTCCTTCGTCCAACATATTCGTCCAACATATCTGTCTGGCATCAGTGGAGTATGGAACCCGTCACATCAAAATGGACATGTTGGAGGCCCGAGTCAAATCTGAATCATTGTTAAGTTTCGAAAGATACCTTATTGAAGGTAATGGGACTTTGTAATCACAAGCTATGATTTGAATAAACATATATGATTTGAATAAACATATTCTTTTCTTTTCTTTATATTTCACAAATTGTATCATTAACTATATAAATATATAGCTATGATTTAGCTATAATCATGAGGCTGACATTCTTATTAGCGATACAATGAGTGAGGAGGTAGAACTTCATTGAATGACTCTCGTATATACTGACTGAATATTACTATTTGTACTGTCTGATGCATCTAGGTTTACGCAATATCGCAAACATTCTATTATTGATAGACGTTGGTGACAGCAAACTGATCACTGAAGCAATAGTAAACTGTATTTAAACCATTCGGCTGCGGTCGGCGCTCTGCAAGAATACATGAAAAGACAAAAACTTTGAACTATTAAAATTGATTGTAATATAGACATTTGGTCAGAACTCAGAAATACTGAAATGAATTCATTTCTTATATTTAATTAAAAGAGAAGAAATACATTACAATCTAAGCGATTGTTCAAATCGAAATAAAGTAAAAGTAACATCTTTTGATGTGAAGCTTGGATCACTGATTTGTTTTCAATTGATCGAATGTTTAAAGCCTAAATAATGCATGCTACTTCACCCATATCATTACTTGGTATACTCCATTTTATGTATACGGTGTAAGCCTTTGCTTAAAATAGGTGTCCTGCAAGCGCAACATTGTGCATTAGGCCTATATGTTAGAATAATAATTATTCAGCCCAAATTGCGTAGTTATATAAAACAAAACATACTTATGAACACCAATAAAAAGTACCATCTCTCAACCTTACGATTCCATCCCCTTACAACTTTGAGACTCTCCTAACCCCCGATTTGCAATCTTTTCAGGGGTAATAAACTTCTTCCTCCTACAATATTTCTCAGATTTATATCACACCACCTGCTTATTGCCGAGCACTTGCTACCCTTCCTTGTAGTAAGAAATTCAATGTTGAACTTCAATTTGATTTAAAAACTAGCACTATTTCAGATTTTGTAAAATCAAAAGTTCAAATTTCGAGAGAGGTTACGACATTAAAAAATGAGAGATAGCAGTTTTTATTAGATTTTGTGATAAGTGTTATGTTTCGTTTTATATAACTACACGACTTGGGCTCAATAATTACTCTTCTAACATAAAATGCACAATGTTGTGCTTGCAGGACACCTTTTTAAGAGTATAAGTATATACCCTATGCAGTAACGTAACTAGGGTGTTCAATTGGAGGGGACATGAGGGGGACATGCATGTGACCAGGGGGTTGGGGGGGGGGGGGGGGGGGGCGTAACCGAATATATCTTGTATATACATTGAGTTTTAAACTCATTTGGGAGCATCAGGGAGGATAGCCTTCTGAGAGTTTTCAAACAGAAAATTACCTGTGTGTATTAAAAAACACCATAGTATACTTGATTATGGACTAAAATAAGTAAAATAGATGTATCGTTAAAATGGTCATAATAAACAGGTAATTGGTTTGAAGTTTGAATAGTGTCTTACCTGGCACACAACAAAGTGTTTTCTTGAACGTGGGTTCTGTCTTCGGTCACATACACATTCTCTGTAGCCATTGTTACACACTGAAATATTGAAACAGATTGCAAATTAGATTGGCACGTTGGGAGCACTATTTGTATTGCTAGAAATGAGTATGATGAGTATGATTCCAATGTTGGCCTGATTTGTATTGGCTCGTAACGTTTAGTCAAAAGCAGCCGGATTTTGCTAACGTTTGTTCGTAAACATGTGTCAATTAGCTATATATTACGAGTACTCTTACTGCTAGCCCATCATCAAAACGAGAGCCTAAAGAACTAATATACAACGTTCGTCACTTGGTGGGATTACGTTTATACCTTTGAATTATAAGAATCATTTGCCGGAAATTCGTGGGCATTTTCGCCGGATTGACGTATGATGGTTAGAGCGTTAATGGTTTGAAAAATTCCCCTCAACAAGTTAATGCATGTATTTAAAAATATTATCTTAGTAATTATCTCTGTAGGATCCATACGGATTCATGAAAGAGGAAATTAAAAATGCAGGTATCCTGTCGGGATCGAGTCATTTTGAACATTATTTTTGTAATATAAAAAGTTAACTTTTTCGAGATCGTTTGACAGTTAGCCGGATCGTGCCACGAGATCACGCGGTACAGCAGCTATTTTCTGTGACCTTTTGTGACTTCTGGTAAGGTTGGGGTTAATAGAATATATGTACACGTGTACTTACTATGCAACGGTAAGTTTCTGCAAATTTAACCGAGTTAATGTTTATAATAACCAGTTCAAATATTTATATTGTAATATGCATTCTACGTCACTAGTATTTGATTAAAGCCTTTTAAAGCCTTTTGAATTTATCTCTACAATTAGTCAACCACCCGTTTTAAATGAGTAATTATTCTCAGTATTTATTTATTTTATATTAGGAGAAAAAGATTAGGTAAAAAAGGAGTTAGGAAAAGAAGATAATAAAACCAATTTAGCCGGCACTGCAAAATTAGTACATAAGACTTAAGGTCCGTTCACACTAGACGTTATTAGCCTGCGTTGCGGTGCGTTATCGCAATGGAGTTAAAGCGTATTCAACTGCCATTGCGGAATGGATGCGACGCATTGCGTTAACGCTGACGTTCTCCTATTTTGCGGGGACCTACGTCATTGTCGTACACTGCGACGGAAGTAAAGGCTTGTTCACACTAGGCGATGTTTTCCGTGCGATGCGATGCGATGCGGTAGCCTTACTTCCACCGCAGGCGCAATGTACGGTAATTCATCTCAGGTCACGTCGGATCAACGCAGGTCACCGCAAGCGATGGCAGTCAGCGCCGTGTGGCAAAATAGGAGTACGTCAGCGTCAACGCAATGCGTCACAGACTGCCGCAATGCATAATGGAGGTTAAACTCCATTTCGATAATGTACCGCACCGCACGGTAAATAACGTCTAGTGTGAACGTACATTAAGACTACCCACCGTACCGCATCGCCCGACAAATATCGCCTAGTATGAACGGATGCAATAGTCTGGAACAGGCTTTCTCAACTAGATGTACTGATGCGCCACATTTTTGTAAACCTACTTGTTGAAGCTCCACTTTGTCATATTTGTTTAGAATTTACAATGGCAAAATTCCCTTAATAACATTAATTTTAAAATATTTTAACATGTAGGCAGCATAATAAGTAATAGTACTCTTTTGAGGGCACATGCGCACGTAGCGCGAGAAAAATTGATGTATTTATACATCTGACTGTCATAGGCCTATGAAATCTAGCTATATCATGATATGATTTTTTTATAAAACAAATTTTAACCACTCTCGCGCCACTTATGATGCCTTGATGCGCCACAAGTGGCGCGCGCGCCACCAGTTGAGAATGCCTGGTCTGGAAAGTAACTTTTGCATCAACATACATACAAGCGTCAATGAGAATTGTACTTATCAAATATTTGCCAAATAATACAGATATATTTGTATTGGTCTCAGTTTAATGTTCAATGTTGCTTGTAAATGGTATGAAAAATATTACTACGGCCGTCTGCTGGTATCGCATTAGTCTTACGTACAGTGTCGCATTGTTGCGTAAACGGGTACCCGACGTTTTGGAAATGTTGGTGTACGTTTGTGTAAACTTATCATTCGTTCGTGACATACCGTATTTGGCATACGTTGTATTCGTGAGTGGTTCGCTAGGGATTAACAGAGGTATGCTGAGGTTTTTGAAAATGTTTGAGCATGTTCTAAATTTGAGCGGGTGACAACGTAGTGATCAATACGCCATGTGTACGTTGAACATTCGCTGCGTGAACGTATCGCAAGTTGGGTGTAGGTTGTTGTTAATTCGTCAACTGTTCGGCCACATACGGCGGTTTTTAACATTAAAATTCATATTTTTGATTGTTCGGGGAGGGTTTGAGCTGACTGGGGGGGGGGGCAAAGGTCGTGACTGGTTTGTGTGTGGGTGGGGGTGGGGTGTGTGTGTGTGTGTGTGGGGGGGGGGGGGTATTTACAACGTTTTCCAAATATGTCACAAACGAATTACAACATACACGAATGTACACCCAAATTTCCAAAACGTCGGGCGCACGTTAGCTCTATACGCCACAGTATCACAGGGCCTTAAAGAACCATACATGGAACCGTGAAAACGTCAAAATGCTTTATTTCTCAAACTCATCCCGATGTGTTTTTTGTTGTTGTAAAGTTATGACCTTTAACCTTGTGAAGCGTTTCTCTTTCTCGATAACCATTTGCAATCATATGTGCCTCTGACATTTGAATGCTGATATACCATCCATGTCCTTAGCAACGGTCCACACGCAAAACAGATTTGTCAGAAACCTGTATTTCCCAACTTTCATAGTTTATCTCAAGAATTACTGAACTAATTTGAACTCATTTCTCATGGTGATGAAATATAATGATGTTGACAAATAAATATGTTAAATGTTAAGATTCGGAAGAAAATCTCAAGAGTATGCCACTTTGTTATTTTAGTTGAGATATATGTACTATAATAAATAAAAAAAACACAAACTAGATTTCAGGGTATTTTAGAAAGTCGTGTGTCAACTAAATATATGAGATCTATTACGATTACGTGTTACGTATATGGGGAGTGGGCGCTCAACGCACTTGGAGAACACACTCAGCTGATTCGTTCGCATGCCAGTTGGCAGATAATTACCTGCCTCGGCCTCATTAATACTTTCCACGCGGCAGACGACATTCCAAAATGTCACAAAATGTTTCAAAAATGTCAACATTATTGAATTTCATTATCATATTTGGAATCACCATGAGAAATGGATTGAAATAAATACAAACATGCCAAGTATTGGTTAGTAATCCTTTGAGATAGACCTTGAAAGTTGGGAAAGGTTTCTGAACAATCTGTGTATATGGCAAAACCAACAGCCGCCTGGAAAGTGTTAGAGCAGTATAATGAAACACTGCAAAACTATGTTGTTTTGCATCAGCATCAAGTAACCTTAACAAATTGAATAGAGACCTATAAAAATATTTCTATATTAGTATGGAACTATTTGCATCGGTTTAGTTCAATTGTTGTTGGTGTTTGTACATAATGCGATGCAACATTATTACTTGTGTTACTATCGTATAGGTCTTAATGTACGTACAAGCCACTTATACGTATGGATCATACGTATCTGATTTGCAATGCGGCTTTTGGTTTTACCATATACTTAACATTTTTTTTCAGAAACCTTTCCCAACTTTCAAGGTGTATCTCAAAGATTACTGAATTAATACTAGGTATATTTGTACTTATTTTAGTGCATTTCTTATAGTGATTCCAAATATGGTAATTAAATTAATTTTTTTGGATATTTTTGAAACATTTTATGACATTTTGGAATGTCGTCTGCAGACGCCGGCCGCGAGAAAAGTGTTAAGTAATAAAGTAGAATAAGAACTCACCGAAATATCGTCTTCGTTTCTTCCCGCCTCGTTTATCCATTTCGAGGGATTCCATGTCCGCTTCTCCCAACGTCAAAGCATTATCAAATCCTCGCTTACTAGCCATTAAGAATTCTATTAGATCTAAGTCAGCGTCATCTTCATCTGCTGCGAATATGTACTCCTCTTCGTCCTCCATGGCTAACGCCATCGATACGAGAATGGTGAACAACAGGAACGCACACCCTAATCTTGAGGCCATGTTATATTGGTTTTTAAGATCTGCACAACACCCAAGGAACATATATCAACAACCATCAAAACAACTATAGATAAAAGGCTGAATTTATAAACATGATTTCTTGTTGATCAATATTAAGTAAATATCCCTGTAATCAGTTGTGTTCATGATTTATCATTTGAACGTACATAGCGTCGGATCTTTTGAACAGGAAGTGTATTATAGAGTTCGTTTCGTTCGTGTTTTTATGCGAACAATTAACTTAATCCAAATAAAATAAAATAAACATATTTTCCTACTTCTAGATACTGTTCATTATCAATTTGTATACAAATAACTCCGCTGATATCCCCAATACTTAAATTGTAAAATTAGAAAAAAATCAAACGTAAAAGTGTTCACCTGTTTTAACGATTTGACTTACAAAAGCCTAGACAAAACCTTTCTATATGTATAAGTATAAGTGAAATCTTACAGCTGTTCCTTTCGAAATCTGAGAACTTCCACTTCAGCGGGGTAAATTGAAATCATATAAGACGTACCAATTATTTCTTCCCGTATTTATACACTTGATTATTTGTTTAGAGATCTATAACAATTTGGAACGATGACTCCAATCATTTCCTGCAAACCAGTAGACAAGATAATTACCATAACTATAATTAATAAATTGCAACGTGGTGATAGCTGCAGAGTTTCTACCCTGTGTTACGACAAGGTTTCAATATTTACAATATGTCCCATTTTGTCATTTTGAAATCATTCTTTGTTTCTTGCAAAATGTATTATAAAAAAAGCAGACACATTTAAAACACTCCATTGATATGCTTAACTATAGATAATTATTAGTGTTATTAGTATTATTTTATATTCATTTTTTATTTAAATCAATGTTATTCAATAAATATACATTTTTATAGTTCTTGTTCGTTTGCCATTATGAGGTATATATTATACAAAAATTGTGTCTGCATAAGCAATTGTATTTACAAACCATTACTTTTAACCTTAGTACCGCTGAAATTATTTAATTCTAAATCTATAATAATATCTGTCATGTCTGTTGTTGTGATGAAAGTTAATATACAACAATAAGCACCATGTGTGGTTCACACATCATTTTTGTTAATTTGTTTTCACGTAATACCACAATACTACGATTTAGTATTTATAAACTATTACTTTTAACCTTAGTAGGCCTACCGCTGGAATTATTTAATTCTAAATCTGAAATAATATCTGTTGTTGTGATGAAAGTTCATATACAACAATAAGCACCATGTGTGGTTCATACAAATGAGATTGGATCAAGACTATTCTTTTCTCATGTCTGAAAGCTGACAGCAAAATTGTTAACTTTATTTGTTGGGAGTGGCTCTTTTTAATAATAATTCAACCAGCATGCTTATATAGGCTTTTTAAGCCTGGCCCGAGCAATTTGCTTGAGTTTGGTCCCTTCAGGACCCAAGCGTGTGTCTGTACGGACCGACCGTGTAAACAAACAAACAAACAAACCCTTTTTGTTAATTTGTGTTCACGTAATACCACAATATTACGATTTAGTTTCGAAACACACTGTATACTACAAACTTGATCTTCCCCATTCTTCACATATGAGTTGCAGGTAATATTGCATTAGTTACATTAACGCTTTCCACGCGGCTATTATTTTTACCATAGGCCTACACAAAACAGATTTTTCAGAAACCTTTCATAATTTTCAAAGTTTATCTCAAAGATTACTGACCAAACACTACGCATGTTTGTACTTATGTCAATGCATTTCTCATGGTTATTCCAAATATGGTAATGAAATACAGTAATGTTGACATTTTTTTAACATTTTGTGAAATTTTGGAATGTCGTCTGCAGCTGCCTGCCGCGTGGAAAGTGTTAAAAGAGTCGTACACTCATATATCTGCAGAGATTATTTAATTCGGTCAACTTCCAACGATAATTACTTTTCTTAATTTGAATGACCATATGGTCAAACTTTTGGGATTTTCAAAGACGGCAAATAACGAAATCATCTTTAATTGGAAACATCTGTACAGAAAAAGAACGACAAATAGTCGCTGTTAAAGACTGCCGTGCATCAAGACAACTTGTGGTCGCCTGCTCTACAGCCGAAGGATGATGATGAAGGGGATGTACATGCAAACCCCCGCCAATCTAATGCGTGTCAGCGAAAACATAGTAGAGACAAACGTTATTTACTACTTGCGGCTATTGGTTTTACCATATAAAAAAAAAGATTTTCAGAAACCTTTCCTAAATTTCAAAGTCTATCTCAAGGATTACTGAACCAATACGAGGCATGTTTGTACTCATTTCAATGCATTTCATATGGTGATTCTAAATATGGTTATGAAATTTAACAATTTTGACATTTTTTAAACAGTTTGAGACATTTTGGAATGTCGTCTGCAGACGCCTGCCGCGTGGAAAGTGTTAACATGTTTAATCTTACCTACACTCTTAAGACAACTCGTCATTTGAGCGACGAGGGAGTCTAGTCAAAATATTTTGACTAGAACCTAGTCAGTTTGACAAGGTATTCTAGTAACATATTTACGTTTCAACTAGAGTCTAGTAATTTGTAACACGTTTTGGGTCACATCTGCATCCAAGAAATGACACGAAAATCTCGTCGTAAATCCCTCGTAGAAAACGGAAGTCGCGCATTGCATGATGGATGATTACCGATGAACTCGCAAGTCATCGCGGCCAATTTGTGCGAGCAGGCGACGAGAAAACAGGGCCTAAAGAAGCCTTTTATGCCTCTAATTTCGATGTAAACATTATCCGAGCTGTTTCTTCTTGTAGTAGGCAGGTAAGAGAAACTTTCTGTTCGTCTCTCGTGATATAACTTTGTGTTTTTAGCGGTGAATCGACATGGCCCGGCAAATTGTGCATGCGTATAATACGTAGGCATGGTAGGTATACGATGAGTTCCATGTTAATGTACTGGTATTTTAAGTCAAGAAATTGGGCAATTATGATTATTTTTAAATTACCAAACATCGCCTATACCATGGTACTGAAGGCTATGCACTCGTTTAAAATGGCTCATTTTATTTTTAATTTCTAAAAACTTAAATTAAAAAGTAAAAATAAACCTTTGAATTTCAACTGAATTTGGACCCCCATATTCCCAATCAATGAATCAAATAGACATACAAACCTTTCTAGTCCTAATCACATCAAGGCTCATGTTATTGTAACAACTAGAATGCAGGCATGATTATGTTCAGGCTTTTGCCTGAATTCAGGCTATTTGTTTTCCAAATTTCCGCACTTTCTTTTATTTTCAGCCCGTTTTTTCAGGTTTTTTCCTGCAAATTCATAATCATGCCTGAGAATGTGAACATTGTAACAAATGCCATGCACAGAAACGCCACTGACATTACTGACAAAACACATGTATGCATTCAGATCTACTAACTAGGCCTAGGCCTAAAGCCTATTTTAATAATTTTTTACTTCTGTATTTATTTTACAGTAAAGCCTACATGTGTTTGTACTTGTACTGACGTAGTGATGGATGGTGAAGTGAACATAATCCGAAGGTGTCAAGTGTAGTTACCAAATCTTTGCCAGCGCCAGGGTGTCCGAAGATGTCAATAAAGAAAGGTGGGTGTTTGAATTTTAAATAAATTAGTTTGAATAAATTGCCATTCACATTGTAAACATTGATCATTGATGTCATTTTACACTATGAATGCCCTATGAGTGTGAACATTGTAACAAAGGCTTTGCTCGGAAAACGCCAATGACAAAACACATTCAGATCTAAGCCTATTTTAATATTTTTTTACTTCTGCATTTGTTTCACAGTAAAAGCCTACTAGGCCTACATGTGTTTGTACTCGTACTGACCTAGTGATGGTTAAGTGAACGCAATCCGAAGGCGTCAAGTGTAGTTACCGAATCTTCGCCAGGGTGACCGAAGATGTCAATAAAGGTAGGTGTTTAATTATAAATAAATATTAAATGAATTGCCATCTATAATATTGTAACCATTTGATAATAATAGCCTACTAGATGTGACAGGAGACAATCATTTATTGATACATAACATCAGAAGTCTGTTCAACAGAGGAGAGGATGATATTATGCATAGCATCAAAGGCAGCATATGATTATTTAATGGCAAAATACTTTGACTTTGGAAGTATCAACCAGTATTAAATTATATCTTTCTGTTTTATATTTCCCCTTCCAGAAATCTACCTCCAGGACAACTCGGCCTTCGAGACAACTCGGCCACAAGACACCGAGGCCTCCAAGAAGAAGAAAAAAACATCCCAAGTTATTGGAAAGAAGTTATCAACTGTACAAATAAATTTGAATTGAATTGAATTGAACTGAAATTAAAATTGGAGTTTAGATTTAGAATACATTTGAAATTGATATAAGAAATACATTTCAGGCAACACAAGAATATAGTCACACATAACTTTGACCAGTTGGTATCAAAAATATGTCAATAAATTGATGAGTCATACAAAATATTTGAAGTGTTGTGTATTTATATTATAATTAGCCTCTTCTTTCCATGACATTTATTGCAGGTATTGAAAATACCCAGCACCCGTGTTTCTCTGGGTTTTTGCAGTTTGCCAAAGCCTTAAGTGATGAAACATGTTCAGAGGAGTTGCGTTAATTGAGGCATCTTTTCATCACTACAGCCTTAACCCTAACACTTTTGAAGGATTTTCCAACGACATTTTTTTCAAGCAAAAAAAACACACACAACAAGAGGTGCCACGCCCCGGGGTTTGAACCCACGACCTCTCGGTTACAAGTCGAACGCTCTACCAACTGAGCCACGGGGGGAGCTATGTAGCCCGGGGCCATTATTTCACCTAAAAACCTCAGCGACGGGTGGAACCGACAGGCTAGGAAATGGGATTTCATGGGGTGCTGGGCTGTAAGGGTTAATGATAATATTCTAGGCAAAATGACCAGAACTAGGAAAAATGTTATTTTACTTGGAGATCTGGTCAACTTGACTAGATTCTTGTCGAAAGGGACTAGATATTTCTAGTCAAATTATAACATGATTGACGTGACTAGAATGTTTTAGTCAAAATGACTAGACCCTAGTAAAGTCATATCTGGCCCAGCTTTCTAGTCAAATTTGACTAGATTCTGGTCAAATTTGGACTAGGCTAGATCTGGTCAACTTGACTAGATTCTAGTCAAATTATAACATGATTTTCTAGTCACTTGACGTGACTAGATTTTTTTAGTCAAAATGACTAGACCCTAGTAAAGTCATATCTGGCCCGGCTTTCTAGTCAAATTTGATTAGATTCTGGTCAAATTTGACTAGGTTGTCTTAAGAGTGTATTTTGTTGCAAAACCCCTCATACATGTCATAAACGATCAGAATTGTTTCCAATTCTTAATTTTTCGGATACTTTGTAATATACTCGTTGTTTCACATATTACTGTCCTTATCATTGGCAAAACGAACACATTAGCTTTCCATACCATTGAAAAGATAAACACATCAGCTGTCCATATCATTGGAAAGATAACCACGTCAGCTTTTCGTATCGTTGGAAAGATAAACACATCAGCTCTCTATTGATTGATGTGCAACACGTTTTGATGGGGTTAACCAAAAGTATTATTATGATCAGGGGCGAAACTACAGGGGACATGGGAAGGGCGTTCCACCTGATGCCCTCTCAATGAAATTATAAAATCTATGTATATTAAAAAAAACACGTCAATCCCCCCCCCCCCCCCCCTCCTACCTTAGTTTCAGACCTGCTCCCCTCATGCCCCCTTCCCATTGAAGACCATAGTTACGCCATTGATTGTGGTACTTTATTCGGAAGGCCAAATTACTAGACATCTTCTTGTAACTCTCGTTGGGTTTTCGGAGTGAGATGTTATAGTAGATTCATAAATATATCGCCGACTGGTTATTGATTTGGACATATTCCAATTAACATCAGAGGAACCAAAATCGACGATGTTGGCATCGTTTTGATGGTTGCTTTGGCTGCGATATAATGGACTTCAAAGCGTTGAAGCAACACATGCTTAAAAACCATGCGTTTGTGCATTTAATAGCACATACACAGCCAATCCAGAATTCCACAAATTTCACTTATTGTACAGCTTCAGAATGCTGTAAATTTGACATCGTAAATAACCTGATTAATTACAGCACTATAATTATTACCCAACTTGGTGTGTGTGTGTTTAATAGTAGATGATTGTCTAAGTCTGGGTGAGTGAGAGGTGTCCTACTGTGCAAGTGGTGTGTATCTGGTGTGTAGGGTAGAGCTCTGCCATATAAATCATCACTAAAATAGTCACTGTCGATGAGTGCTATTAATTCCTTATAGCACTCGGCAGCTACGCTGCCTCGTGCTATAAGTCATACTAATTTAACCGTTTACCTTAATTCGCCGTCTATCATGTAAAAGTTCACGATTTAGTAATTTCGATATCAGAATCACTCACCACATAATTTGCTTCAACCAAATTTCAATCTAGCGCGATTATTCAACCGTTTTACCATCATTCCTAGTTCCTACTTAACTGGCTATTTTTAAAAGTCTAATCTGGATGTTAAATAAAAACAAGAACATGTGAATTAAAACCAGACAAAAGCGATCTTAATAGATGCACTTATTAATGTTTTCCAATGTTTTATTCAAAAACTTGGTTAACAACTGGCATATTATTTAGAGTAAAAGAAAAAGAGAACAAGGATAAAGTCATATTATCTTTGTGAGAAGTATTGATTCATTTCTTGTCTGTGCTGTCTTAATCACTCAATATGAGCAAACTTGGATGGAAGTGTTTCTTGATTACTTTATACGTAATCGCTCATTTCCCGTGATAACGAACCAAATCAAACGCGGTTTCCTTCAATTTATGGTCAACTTATTTTCCTTTATTTTGTCGTTTGAATTGTTCTATTTCGACCTAAAGGCGCGTTGTAATATTTGAGACACCCTGTATTGAATCAATTCCTTTTTTCCAAAATTCATTTTTCTCGGCAATCTCTCAATGCCCCTTTACACTACCCAAGTAAATAGCGAGCTATTCAAACGTGCAATCTTATCATTAAGTCATACACATTGATCAATTTTTCTTCTTAGGGCGTGTACACATTAGAGCAAGTTTTCCCGACCTTCCGGATAAAACCCGGATAAAAAGCCAAGCTTGATCAGGAATCTTTGCTAAACATAATGATGCGGATTCAAATGTTGAAAACTGGAAAAGTGCAGGTTTCATTTCGCATACCATCTGGATAGTATCCGCATCGATCGTACTATGAACATAATTTCGCCGTTTTTATCCGGATTACCGGAAGTAGGCAATTTTTGGTCACTGCATGTAATGCAAATATTAACGTTGCACTTAACATCAGAGAAATCACCAGTTGCTGATATTGGCCCATTGTTATTTGCTGCATATTCCACCACATTCCCTGCAACTTTCTTTGGCTTTACGCATGTTCGCACTTATTCTTGGGCTTTATTGTAACATTAAAAATGATGTGCGTATTGTTATTGTGACGCGCCATGATTTCAGCTAGGTCACATGTCATTGGTACGTGAACTTAAACTTCCGGGTCACTAATGCTTATTTGCAATGCAGATAGATTTTCTCCAAGATTCAGCGCAGAACGTGTTTATCAATCCGGATATAATCCGTATCAACTCGAGTCCAGGATAAGAAATTATAATGTGAACACCCATTTAGGACGTGTTCACATTATTGCAAGTTTTCCCACCTCCCGGATTTAACCCGGGTAAATCCGGATAAAAAGCCTAGTATGATCAGGAATTTGTTATGTGTGGTTAAAATATAATCCGGATTAAAATGTTAAAACCAGGTAAAGTGCAAGTTTCAATCCGCATACAATCAGGATATTATGTCATTGTGTCAATTAACATATTAAAGGCATATTATGTGATCTTTTCCAGAGAGCGCCCTCTATTCATGATATTTTTGCAGATTTACATTTCTTGCAGATTTACATTTCTGATCATAAATCGTACATACATTCCAAGTTACAGAGCGATACGATTCCTAATTACCTCAAAATCATGGTTTTAGAGTGAATTTAGACTAGAATAAAATAAGTTGTCGGATATCCGACAGTTTATTTTCACTCTAAAACCATAATTTTGAAGTAATTAAGAATCGTATCGCCCTGTAACTTGGAATGTACGTACGATTTATGATCAGAAATGTAAATCTGCAAGAAAATCTGCTTTCATTTTTTTTTTTTCGATGTTGAGGGCGTTCCATGGAAAGATCACATAATATACCTTTAAGATTTCAAATCACTGCCTTGCCCCTTAGTCTACTCTGAAATGGTATACCGGCCAAAGTCTGTGAATCTACAATAGTTTCTATTAAGCGTCTAGTGGTTTCCATTGTTTTCATTGATCTTTTGAACACATTGGTCTATGAACTTATAGATCACAATATTGCGGAAGAGCACAGCCTATACCTCATGGTCACACAAGCAGTTACAAGGGCCATACCGCATTTATTATAGTATTGTTATCTGGATTGGACATCGAAGTGTTTATAAGAATATTATTTTTAAAATCGTGCGTTTATAGTTTGACCTAATCTTATACTTTCACCGACTCATTTAGCTCATGAACACGACTATAAAACTTGATGGTTGAACAATTTCAGGTATTAATTAATTCGGTGATCATCAATGAGATATTATTATGAAATTATGTGTGCATTCAGTAGGTGTATCTAATTTCTACGTTATTAATAAATCTTGCGGTGGGCATGATGTTTTATAAACTGGCCAGCTGTTCTGTCATTTGTTGAGAGACCATCCGAAGCTTAGCGTTGCTACATTACACCAAGGCATTGATTGCACGTAGACCTAGGCAACTAAAGGATACCTATCCGAGGTCGTCAACTATCGTGCTGTATAAGCATGCGTGACCATTTGACCAACGATTTGGTCCGAACACTCCATTATACTTGCCTCGGAAGCCAACATTCAAGATAAAACGGGAATTTTCTCAAAATTCTGACCCCAAAAATGAGTGAAATATTAACAACATTTTGAAAAAATGTACCGTTTATTTCTTTTAAAATGGTCGCTTTTAGACCCCTTAAAGCGTTACGGTGGTAACAATCCTTCTCAACAGGCAAACCCTTATTACGAACTTTTGTGGTCAAGTGTATGTAATAGTTGGCTCTATACTTACCAACACATGGCAAAAGCAGACCAGGTCGACCACGCACTTCATACCTTACATAATGTAAGACAATTAAAACTGGGGGACAAAGAAGGTGCAATCCAAGACAAACAGATTTGACGCACTTGCTACTGATCTTCGTGCATGGAGAAATTTTGTAGTCACCTGCTCTGCAGTCGACGAATGATGATGATGTATGTAATAGTCGACTGGCTCCAACCCTGAGCAACAAATGCCCGAAATTCAATTTTTTTCTTGACAAAAGACAAACCTTATGAAAAAATTGAATAAAAGTGCAATATACGAGCCTACGTTCATAAACATTGCAACTGGTCATAATCACTACACCCTTTCCATTGTCATAACTTCCAAACCATTTATGCCATTGACCGGGTAATTTCAGGCAAGGAAATTGTAATGTTAATTACCATTACCCGGCATACCTCTTCTTGTTCGTCTGCTATGAAGCTATTAAAAGAAAGCAATTTCATTGGTCCCAAGGCAGTGGCGGAACGGGGGGTGGGGGGGGGGGGGGGGGGGGGGTGGGGGATCCCGGTCACGACCTTTGCCCCATTTTACCATTATAATAGCTGCTGCCAATCACGCCGATATTTTACCCTTCCTTGAATAACGTGCCCAGTTCATCTTTGAATAATCTTAATTTGGCTTAATCAATCTCGATTCTAGATGCTCTGTTTTACGGTCAATTGACCCCAACACACACTTGGTGTCTTTTGTAGTGACAAATTCACGCTTACATGAACGAATTTGTCCCTTGTTTTGCGTTTTTCCTCCTTTTCCCGTCGATGAGAATCTAGTCAATATATCTAACTACCGGGTACACAAGTCTATAATTCATATGAATTCACCACAATCAAAAAGCTTTTAAAAAACTATAATCGCTCTATACTTTACTGTGTACATCCGGGAAACTGGTATACTGTGTTAAAAATTCAAACTTTGAACTAAAATTTGTTATTAGAACTAATAATATTTCAGATTTTGTAAAATCAAAAGTTCAAATTTTGAAAACAAAACACAATATAGTATCCCTAGGGCAGATTTTAGTTTTAAAAATTAGCCCAATGGGGGCGGAAAGTCAACGTATGTGGCAAGTCATCAAGTCAGGTGGCAAGACTGTAGTCTGCCTTTTGGCCATCATCAATGGCCCCGGCATGCGGTCAATGGGTGTTGGATCTGCCAATTATTTGGTGGAACTAAGAGCCCAACGTGCGAAATTTCTTGTGTTAAGAAATTCAATGTTTGAACTTCAATTTGTTTTAAAACTAGTGCTATTTCAGATTTTGTAAAATCAAAAGTTCAAATTTCGAGAGAAGATACGATATAGTATCCCTAGAGCAGATTCTAGTTTTAAAAAGTAACCCAATGGGGACTAAAAGACAACATATGTCGCAAGACATGAGGCAAGACTGTAGACAGCCTTTTGGGTCCCTACATGTTATCCATACCCAAATACTAGCTTCATGGCCAGTCAACCTGTCAAAAAATATATCGCTAAATATACAGGTAACTGGAACGTAATGAAATTCTAAGAAAAAAACATCTTAAACCTATTATTCCAAGAAAGATATTACACTTTTGTTTTGTACAAAACAATTATTGCTACTGTAAAATTGAAGAATATATATCCCTTTCAAAACGACGACAAAACATGCAATTATTGGCCCCAAATCAATACAAAAAAGATAAATGAAAAATCCTCTTATATTAATGTTATCAGGATTGGGCAAGTATTGAAAAATATCAAAGAGCATTAAAGTGATAGGGCAAAAACGGCTTTTAGATTATTACCTTGGTTTTTTTCAAAAAACAAGGTAATGGGCCGTATAAATAAAAACTAGCAATTGCTTTTACTAGCCTTTTACTTAAATCTTTATGAATAAAAGTAAGCAATTACTTGCTAGTAAATGGTCGGACTAGTAAGTAAAAGCAATTGTTTGAATTTTTAAGTAAATGATCGCGGGATTACCTTTTACTTATTAACATATAAATAAAGTCGACCTTTTACTAGTATCCTGTAGCATTTACTTGTAGTTTTACAAGATACTACATGAGGAGCTTGCGCTTTCACTTAAACAACAGTGTTGCATACATGGTGTATACGTGTTGTCATCATGGCGCTATTCATGAATGCACTAACACATGCTAAGGTGTTTCAGATGAGAATGAATCGTGAAGAGGTCAATCCTGCCACTTATCATCGACTCTTTCGATTTAATAAGGAAAATGTGGAGTGGCTATTCGTGTTGAGAAATTAGTAGGCCTAGGCCTATACTAATACATAGCAAAACAAATCATTTTAAGTGTATTTTATTTCTTTAGATTAAGTTGAAGTGGAAACTGCCACGTGTATTTAAATTACTCGCTATTGATCTAATAAAAAGACTATGTTCATTTGAATACCCCGCTATTGTTATACTCCTGATTATATACCTCGCTATTGTACTATCCTCCTACCATTTACTTATTCAATCAAGTAAAAGGTGTTTAGTCAAGTAAAAGGTTATTTATAGAGATTTAAGCAATTGCTCGAGCCTGATCTTTTACTTATCAACCTTTTGCTAATGCTGGACCTTTTACTTGATAAGCAATTGCTAGTTTTTATTTATACGGCCCAATTGTATCTGTACTATTTTTTCTTTCTTTCCTCAAACCCATCTACAAAATGTATGTTCTCCTACAGTTTACATCCTACAATCACCAGACTTGGTCAGTAGGACCCCCCACCAAACCTCAACATAGGGTGGACACGATTTGAGGCCAAAGGTAACAGAGGAGTCAATAGGGGTCAAAACGTGATTTTCACTTAAAACGCTCTTGCAATTTAGTGAAATGACCTAGAATCGTCAGAATCGGTCAATATATTCCTTAGGCATATATGATATTATTTGGGGTCGCTAGGGGTCAAAATGTACATTTTCAGGTCGTTCATTTACAATACTTCTCGTCTCTGAGGAAATGACTGATGACCTTTTGGTAAAAGTGAAAAGTGCATCCGGGTCACTAGGGGTCATTGACCTATACAGGGGGAAATTGAAGACCTCCTCTGATTTCGAACGGACTTGTTTCATCATGTTTGATTTGATATGCCAAGAGAAAATGTTAATTATCATTACCAGGTCAAAGGTTAATAAAGGGTCACTAGGGGTCAAAAGGGGAATCTTTAACCCATTCATTTAAAATGCTTCTTGTTTCAGAGGAAACGAATGATGACCATCAGAATTGGTCAACAGATTCCTTGAATCCATGCACATATAGGGTGTTTAGCGGTTAAAAGTGACATGTCATATGTGTTCACGAGGGGTCATTGAATTATACAGAGGTACAATTTAAGAAAATGTTGATCGGACTTGATGCATCGGATCTCTTTTGATAAGACAAGACAAAATTAGTCAATCATGACCTTGGGGTCCAATGTCAGGAACGAGAGAAAAAAAATCAAGGCGGCTTGGTTTTTGACCAGAGCGAGATCTAGTTTGAACAGTATGCAAATTAGATGAAAATTAGACAGATGTTAAAACCCACCATGATTTGGTAGATTCTATGCAGGGATTAGTTCCAAGTTGATTGGATCATCCAAATTGGAGTGATGGCCTAAAATATGAATATAGGCATTTTGGAATATTTCAATGCTTATGCTTGACCTGATGCATTGTAACTGAATGACGTGTTCAGTGTCCCATATGACAACGTGATAAAGTGCTCAACAAGAGAAAGTCATACACTTTGTTTAGGTCCTTTAGAGTAACTTCTGATTATGTTTTTACCAAACAGACTAGATAGACATTTGGATGAATCCATCCGGCACAATTTGATATCAAAGTTGCCTCCTAACAACAAAGATAAACCATGATTAGCACCATTTAAAGAAAATTAGTCACTTTTCAAAAGTCACATTTTTAACGCACGCAAGCCGCGGGAATGCTGTGCGTGGCACTTGAATAGCCGGGAATGAAATGGATATCGATCACACAGTTCAACTGCGTTGGGTTGTGCCTGAGCGAGCGGGCTATTTGATTATGAATAGGTAACATGTGGTCTTTCTTCCCGCGTAGTGTATTGAAAATGTGACTTTTGAAAAGTGACTAATTTTCTTTAAATGGTGCTAATCATGGTTTATCTTTGTTGTTAGGTGGCAACTATGGTATCAAATTGTGCCGAAAAGATTCATCCAAATGTTTATTTAGTCTGTATGGTCAAGAGATAATCGAAAGTTACTCTAAAGGACCTAAACAAAGTGTATGACTTTCTTTTGTTGAGCACTTTATTTAGATTGCTAGTTGAAAGCCGCTAACCTACTACACTATGACTACAGTCCTAAAAAGTAACTTACAAGGTAATACATACACTCATATTCTCTAAACACACCCCATAAACATAATGTACTCAGTACACGCTGTGTGCATATGCTATGTATGTACACAGAGCATACTGAGCAAAGATAGTTAATAATTAATAACGCTACACCGAAAGGAATGATCTAAAGTGCAGTTTTCATTTTCACACTTGGGTTTGAAACACGCACCTTAGTGTGACAGGTATGTATATGGGCTGCATCGATCAATTGAAGCACCACCGATCCTCATCTTCTATCGACCGATGACATGCTGCTACCAGTTTATAAATAATCTGCATATTGCCTAAGGGAGCACATCGAAACTCGACTGCCCGGCTACCGCCGGTTCCGCGCGGTTCCGTGCGGTTGCAGCCGGTTTATATTGTTCTAAACAATGATATGCGGTCCAACCGGGCGGAACCGCACGGAACCGGTGGTCGCCGCGCGGTCGAGTTTTGATTTGCTCCCTTAGAACGAAATGATAACATGAATAACGGACTTTGTTTTGGTTTTCGACACCTGGCTGTGTTAAAACTCAGTCAATCTTCACATATTATATCTCAGGAGAAATTTTTCTACAACAGTATAACTTAATATTTTTGTGTAGGATTAACAGTTTAGGAGATGAGGTGGCTCTATTGCCTGAGTCATAAATTTAAATTTCCTTTAAAATCAAATAATGTTTTAGCCCTAAAACATTTGAATTAGTGGGCCTAATTAATTAAACAAATGGATATTAAACAAACGCCAACATAGGTTTCAGGCTCTTCAAGTGTACTCCCATATACCAAGTCACATCATCCTAGCTCATTTCGTCTTTCCACAAACTTTCCTTTGTATAATTTATGCATACATAATTATACATAATTAAGAAATTTGCCTGGCAACTTGAATTGAACAAAATAAAAAAAGTAAAAATAAAGTTTAATGAACCTTTGACGTATTATATCTCGGCAACCGAATGTCCGATTTAAATACAATTTTCAGTTCCAGAATCTTCAGACTAAAACATCAAGGGCTAACACATTTGATCTTAAAGGAAATCTAAATCTATGACTCAGCCAATATAGAGCCACCTTAAGAGCACATTAATTACCAAGTAAGTTTGTTATTTTGAGGACTGTATATGGCAGTTTGCAGTTCATAAGTTTAAATTGTATAGTGTTATAGGTTGCTTTAATATCAGCTAACAAGGTATAATGCTTAAAGAAATTCTGTGCCATGGAACATTAGCCCTCATGACATGTGGCATTATTAGTATACATATCACATTCGTATATATATATAATATTTTAAGTGCCACGTTAAGACAAAATCGGCTTTATAATAAAAACATCACCTATGGACAGATGGACGTCGCCACATTGATCGAAGCTATGACGAAACAGAACGAGATTTCCACATCTCTATTTCATGAACGCCTACTGCTTTGTTTGATATGCTCAATGAATTCCTGTGTGATTACGTATAATAGCGACCTGCTGTTGATGAAGCGGTTATATATAGTAACGATGATATCGCAATATTGGGGATGGCTATCCCATCAGCACTTTCGACCGAGCGCGAATTTCAAATAATCACAGGTTTGTGGATGTGCATTTTAAATTAGTTTGATTGAATATTGTAGGTCTGTGTTCAATACAAATATACAAAATACATTAAATAATTATTTTCCTACCATATATGTCCGATGCTTAGTTTCATAAATAGTTAGGCTACTGTACTCTACTATCGTAGAGTGATACTGTACTGGGACCTTGCAACTGAAAAGTATATCTTTAAATATTTTGAATTTTCGTTTCATCTTGTCAACGAGGCTACAGGGAATGATGGGGATCGCCGTGTAAGACGAGGGAGGGAGCCCTCGCCGTGTAAGACGAGGGAGGGAGCCCTCGCCGTGTAAGACGAGGGAGGGAGCCCTCGCCGTGTAAGACGAGGGAGGGAGCCCTCGCCGTGTAAGACGAGGGAGGGAGCCCTCGCCGTGTAAGACGAGGGAGGGAGCCCTACAATTTGATTGATTATGTTGGAGCATGCAGACAAACATTATCAGCTATTGTTTACTAAAATGGGCCTGAAAAAATATTCATGTCGGACAAATTCAGCTATTCAAGCTTAAATGGATGAACATTGAAACTAATTCGCTCAATTGAGCCACTCTAACGCTAAAACGTTCCAATTTGACGTTAATACCGAGTCAACGGCAATTTATTTAGGGGGAGTGGGTCCCCAAACTAAGTTTTAGAAAGCCCTGTACCCCCCCCCCCCCCCCCCCCCCCCCTGCTTCCGCTGGTGCCGCCTATGGCCATTTCCCGTGACCAATAATAATTTGCTCTACTATAAACGATGAGGGAAGTGTAGGCAGCTGTCATTAATATCTTCTAGATATCGAATCGCCTGTATAATACGAGTATAAGCTTAGAAGCCGTTGAAACATATCGATGGGCTGTCATAAAAGACAAACTGACTGCAAAAACTAATTCCAAAATTCTTTTAAAAAAAAAATACGGCGAGTATTAAAAACGACGCGAGAAGCGCCACCTATAATTTCAGTTTGGCATGTGGTCAAGCTCCAAATAATTCAATATAAAGTCCCGGAGCACTATTTGTGTATTAAACTACGGTATATGTATTATTAACCATTTTCTGACTTTTTATCTTTTCCAATACCTTGGATTTACCGCCAGTGCCTGATTTGCTTGCTCGTTAAGTTGTTCTTTGTTGGGTATTTATTTAGTTTGTTGGGGTGTTTGTTTGCTTTGTTTGTTTGTTTGCTTTGTTGTTTGTCTATCATTCGTTCGTTTTGTCATTTAAAGATATATAAATGAATACATTTATAACTAATCAAATTAATTAGTTGATAAATTATTAATTAATAAAATAATTAAAATATTATAAACAAATACAAACACATTACATTTATTAACATAGAAAAAAGTTAAAAAGCAATATAAACAAATAAATAACATACGAGGGTCATTCAATAAGTTCTACTCCCTACCTCATAACTTTGCTATTATACAAGCCAGTCGTATGAAATATTCCACAATTGAAGCTTTGCATCTCAGCTACAGAATCATAGTAGATTGGTCTGAATACTTATTGCACTTTTCTGGATATGCAGTAAAAACCAAACTTCCATTTAGTGCGACGGAAACAGGTTAAAAACAGCCAAATGTTTCCTAAGTGCTATTCATTTGGCCAATTCTAAGAGACAAATTGTACCTATTAGTAAATTACAATCGTTCTAAGTTACAAATATCTCTTGAACAGACTTTAAACAATACAAGTGACTGATTTCTTGGCGGAAAATGCCCTCTAATTAGCCAGAACCAGACCAGGACAGCCATCAATTTTAACCCTACCCTAGAGAACCGCTGCAAATGTCATATTTGCTTTTCATAGGAACTAAAAGATCTTCATTATACAGGACTAAATGGATATATTTCAAGTCTCTCGATGATATATGTTTCTATCACTGACTACCTAATTAACTATTCTAAATGTTGCATATAAGGAAAACTTAAAAAGTAACTATCATGTTAAGATTTAACATTCGAGACATCACTGTGGCTTGACTTGTAACAACGAACATTTGACTGAATATCGGTATGTCAGTATGCTAAAGGCGTGTCAATACATTCGAGTTGATATTATACTATTTGCAAGCTACAAAGGTTAATATTGCCTATACATAATAGTATAGCATTATATTCAGAAATCATCCATTGTTGTTTATTTTCAGTATTTAAATAAACAGCAATGGATGTTTATTTTCAGTATTTAAATCGGGTGGTTACCTAATCATACAATACGGAGAGAAAACGAAAATTTATTTTTGGGGTAATTTTCCGTGGCCGTTGTCCAAAATCTTTCTCTGGCTTTGATTGCATCATGACAAAAGTGAAATAGGTATCAATTAGCATTTATAATAAATGTGTAGCTATGATTCAGAGCTATAATCATGACAAATGCCATGAGGCTGACTTTCATATTAGCGATGTTATGAGTGAGGAGGTAGAACTAATTGAATGACCCTCGTATAAAAAGAGAAAAATAAATTTATAACATTATACGGAGCTATTCGGAGTCCATCCACATGTCAATTTGAAACTATAAATGGCGCTCCTCGACGTGAGCATTTGGACGTGAAATAACTTGCCGTTATTTTTTAAAACTCAACGTCACAAATTTGATTTAAACTCGACGTTTTTCTTTGAAACTCAACATCTTTTTTTAAACTCGCCGTCTTTTTTTTAACACGCCGTCATTTTGTAAACTCGCCGTTTTGTTATGCTTGTGGCGTGCCATAACTGTAGTATCACTGATTTCTAAGACTTCTGACTATGAACATGCGTGTTTGGCACACATATAGGCTACTACGACAACAATGTTTACCTATAGGACATGATCATGATGAAGTCTAGAACATATATCGGTCGCTGATGTCTGAGACGCGGGCAGCAGACTGACAAAAGGCCCGTTACGCTACTCGACATCAGTGTACTATAAGCCGTGAGCGACCGATTCTAGTTCTATAGAAGATGACATGAATTCCACATTTTTCGATGGTTATAAAAGTAGAGAAATCTATCGTTAACAATAAATGGAAACATCGACATAGAGCGTGTTTCTGCTGGGACACTGCAAAAAGTTAGCGGTAATAAACGCTAAGTTTCAATCGGTCAGTTTTTAATCCCTCCTGTTTCTACTCGTTTCTACTCTACTCACCTGTTTTAGCAACAATTTGTGGTACTTGGTATGGGTGGGTCTCACACGACCAAACACTTTCAACCAGTTTTATAATGTTGTGGGTTCACCAATAGGGTTGTATTTGGTATCATAATAATTTCCCAAATCTCGTCTATCAAAATAAGGTTAAATTTATACCATATCGTCAGCCTGCTTCGATAATTGCCTAACTCACTTTTCAGCAAAATTGAGTTTTTTGCATAAATCATGACTTCATTACATTATGCACATGCTGTTATAATACCTAAGTCATTGACCAATCAAAAGTGTTGATAAATGAAGAGCTTTGTTGCAAAAGGGCCACCAGACCACTCCAACATGTTACTCATTTTGCATTATTGAATTTGCATTGACAAATCCATGGAATTAATCAAATTATTGTATGGCTGTGTTCATCTGTTTCTATGACTTGGATTAGTGCATCCATGCACGCCAATTGAGGCATCAACAATACAAGTCACATTCCACATAATGAATATCCACCCATCAATAATGCAAAATGAGTAACAGGTACACAGGTAACAGGTTTCATACTTTTGTTGTTTTCTAAGAACTAGAAAAAATTAGTTAGGCAATTATCGAAGCAGGCTGACGATATGATTTATATTTTATGAGATATGACTCATGCATAGACTTTTGGGACACCCTGTATAAGGGGCTACAGGTTTCGAGGGTCAAGGGATTCATTTGGAACAGTCACTTAGTATATTGAGACAAACCAGTGGCGTAGCTAGGTTTTTCATATGGGGGGGGGGGGGGGGGGGGGGCAAGAAATGAAAGTGAACCGACAAGATTGTCTGACTAAAAAAATTCAACTTGACACTTATTTTTGGTATGATTGAGGTACATTTTAAACAAGCTTGTACAAACAAATATTGCATACACGCGCGAAAAATTTCCATCCGTGTTCTTTTGACCATCATAATTCCATGATTCCTCTTGTCAAATGAACCGACAGTGCCAATCTCAACCAACACACGACAGTCAATATTGGGGGAGGGGGCGATCGCCCTCCCCCTCTTGCTTTGACTGGAGTTGGTTATCCAATATTTAGAATTTTTCGATGGGTATACGCGATTTCGTGTTAAACCAATACGAATTGGCAACGTTATGGAAATCGTGTCCAGCGTAGTCCGTTTACCTGGTCAGTGTTCACCTCTTTCCTATTATGAACTACATAGACATATTATAATACGTGTATCTCAACTCAAATCAAAATAATTGTAAATATTTACTGTATGTATAAGAGCCGGCCAAGGGGAACCCCCTAACAATTGATATATACCAGAACGCTACAGGCTAAAGATGTAGTGGTAATATAGTATACATACGTAGCCAAGTATGCGTATCCATATTACAATTTCTAGGTACCGTTACATATATGCAAATGTTTTTTTGTTTTTAAATGTTACGTGAGTTTCAATGACGGACATTGTTATCTAATAACGGTGTTTAATACAATACTTTTTCCATGTATTATTCAGTTTGGGGTCTCCATCAGAATACAGATATGACGTATTAGAGTCAATTATTCACATCTTGTGATTTCGTCTCTTTATCATGTTAATTTTCCTTGATAAACTATATACTATATACCGTATGCTTTTGATTCACGTGTATCGCTCTAATAGGGATGACGGATTTGAATTTTTAGTGATTTTTATGTTAAGGGGTAAGCGCGGTAAATCATATGCCCATCTCTATTTGGAATCGATCGGTCAAGACTCACTGGATATGACAGGTACTCTGTAAGTCCATGCTCCCATTATTGTAATATATTATGTTGCAATGATGAAAGCAACAATGATGACGAAATAACCGAAAGTTACGCGTTTTACGAGTTCGTAGTAGTCTTTGTCAAAATACAATAATAGCCAAACATTGCCATTATAGCATTGGGCGGCACCATAGGCGGCGCAAGCGGAGCCGTGAATGCGGGGGACGTGTTCACCCAAAATGTCACAACCCATCTGCGTCCCCTCCCTCGCTTATAGTTTGCCAAACGTCCATAGAACACGTGAATAAACCATGTCCTCGTTCGCCCTTTCGCCTCTCCATGACCAATGACGACATACGTCATTTAATACGAAGCGTGCACACGCATGACAAGTAAGTCTCCTTCCTGCATCGAACCGACATTTGGCTGGCACTGCTAGCAAGGATCATGAGAGACTTTGACAAAGAGTTTGTAACCTCACTGAATATAAGAATAGAACAAGTGTCACTTCTGTCCGGTTATTTGGCTTTGATTCAAATTGATAATCCGATCCCGCAAACATTATTCATATGTTAATCAAAGTTAAAATTCGTTCTTTGAAAATCCAAACAAGTTTAAATTGTTCCTATTTTATCCAAGGCATCACAGTGTTAACAATTTGTTTCAACCAATATTTTTGATCTATACATTTCATATCCATGGTATCCACTAGAGGTTATTATCAGAATCTTTTTGCCCATTACGTTTTCCAAAGTCTATTAATATATTGATTACGATTTCAATTGATAATTTCGTTCATTACAGCCAGGTAACCAATTTCATAAGTGTTATCTGTATCTGCAACAGTTACTTCAGTGAAACGGTATAATACGACATTCTAATTGCGCGATATATTTTGGACCCGTTTGGGTCCGTTTGGATCCATTTGGACCCATTTGTACCCGTTTGGACCCATTACAAATTTACAAACACCCATTAGTAAATGGCTGCAAGTTGATGGCTGTGAGTTATTGGTTTGTCTATCATGATTTTCAAACTACTCAACCCTAATGGTACCATTTAACCTCGCCTTGAAAATTAACAGGATCGAGGTCATCATCTGCTCTTAGGTCCACTCTTATCAGCTAGATCCTTTTGAAATATATTTCGGGGTTGAGATTTCTCCATCTTAATTCTATTTCATCTGTCATTAAATGAACCCAAGCGTGTGTCCGTACGGACCGTCCGTGAAGACAAACAAGCAAACAGGTTTAAAGGGCTGCTTAAAAACCTGGAACATATCAACTTGAGTGGTACACATGTGTAGGATTGGGTTAGGTTTTAAGTGGCTTGGTGACACTTTTATGGTTTTATTATTGGCTAAGTTGGCTAACATAAATATTTGAGGACAAAATAAGGTCAACACTTGTAAACACAGAGTTAATAATATGTCAACACTCATCAATGCACTAGTCCCTGACACTTGCAGCAACTTGCCTGAAGCACATTTGGCCTGGCCTAGTGGACCTTTGCCTTAAATACGTCGCCTAGTTTGTCTTTTTTAACCCTAACCTCGGTGTCGTGGTTTTGGGAATGAAACTATCAGGGGATAAACACATGTCAAATTGTCTCCACCAGGAATCGAACACAGTTCACCTGCGTGGCAGTCCCGCCCCTATGGTGAGCCAAAGAGTCAGCTTACAAAATCATGTTCGTCTGCATATAGCCCGCCAGGGCGCGCCAGTAGATTGAATGGGGAAGCCATGCTACATGTACTACGACATTGTCGAGTAGTATTTTATAGCATTCATTTGAGACTTACATATCTCTAAAGAAGGTTGATATAGCTATAAAACCTTTTTCTTATTTAAAGGCATATTATGTGATCTGTTCCATGGGACGCCATCTATCCGTGATTTTTTCCCTAGAAATGAATTTTTGGGGTCAAATTACAGTTATAACCATGCAACTCAAATATCTTGTAAGTTACAGAGCAATATGTCTCCTAATATTACTTCAAAATCAGATCTTTAAATAAGTTGTCCTAGTACCAGGACAGTTTACTTTCTGAGTGGGAATTCCATGGTTTGACACCATTTTCTCACCGTCTTAAAGCCGTAGGATATCTAGTTACAACCGCAACTGTACACAAGTAAACACGCCCCTACGGAATGCTTTATGATGAAAATCAAACAAATGTTGAAAAATGCCTTAAATTGGAAGCTCATTTCCATTATATTTTAGTAATGCGTTGTGATGGGGTTTTTTAATGGAAAATACATTAAAAATAGATTTTAGGAAAGTCTTTCCTGTTAGTCAAACTTCATTATAAGAGAGAAAGAAAAAATGTATGTACAAATTTTAAAAAAATCACATTATTATTGATTCAAAGTCACCCTTTTGAATGGATCCTATTTAATTTCACCTATTATAGGCGAGGCGATACATATGATAATATTGGCGTCAATGACCGAAGAAGAGCTGATGATCACTATATTCAATCTGACATGTGCATGTTTCGTAACTACTATTCCTACGCCTATTACATCGGCCGAGTGCACCAATGACGGGTAACTTAATAGGGAGGTAAGCTACCTCCCTAGTAGTTATGCTCTAACTGTAGCATAACTTACTACGATGTAATTCTTAGAGCATAACTGACAGGTAACATCAGAATAGCAACTAGCGAGGTAAATCTCCACATTAATGAGCATCGTCCCCTTACTAAATTAATTGGCGCATATGCAAAGTGTTAACCTATAGTTTATTGTAAAATTCTGGCGTGAATGGTCCTCCGTAATATTAAAAACGTTTCGTCACTCGCTAGGTCATAGGTGAGTGTAAATCAAGAATCACGTGGAGTTGGCCTGCGATCCGGAAAAAAATGATGCCATTTTATGGCCAAAAAATTCGAAGTTTGTTTACCGCTTTTTCAAAAATAAGGACTATCATGACATTACAAACATATTTTGGGCGAGGGGCACATACAAACATTGCACTAAAAAGCACAATTTTAATGACAAACACAAGCACCCGACGGATACAATTATATACAATTATAACACATCTCTTAACACAAATACTTCCGTGGCGTGGACACCTTGTCCTTCGCTTGTTAACCGCGGAACCCCGGTTCGATTCCCAGACCACGCACGGCACGATATGTTTTTTATTTCGTTCTTCTATAGTTCTACCCGTCCACTCACAATAATGTTGAAACTTGGCTTTATCAGTTTTTAATTAATAAAAACAATAATAAGTTTATGTATTTAGTTATTATTTAAGATCCTCGGACAATTAGTACATTTTGGTCAAAATATGACCCACAGTCGGTGCGATTAGTGTTTGAATGGGCAAAAGGAGTTGATCTAAATTTTGACTAAAAAAAAATCACCAAATTGCATGAATGGATTTTCAAAACTATAAAAATCTTTCAGCTTATGAGGGGTCACATTCCACTTCAAATAGACACCCCCTGGGCATGCAAGCACAATTGGTCCTTCAGCATTAGCGAATCATCCCCTCCAATGTTCACAACAAATTTACGCTACCGCTAGAATCGACTGACTTGTGGCATAAAACGTTATATTATGCCCCAACTTACTCTTGGGTCTGGTCAGGTATAACATTTAGCGTAAATTACCCGCCAGTTACTAGCCTAGTAGCTTACCCCGCATTGGCGCTCTCAAAATGTTAGGTTACGCCTCAGTTACTAGCGAGGTAGCGCTATTCTTCAGCTACCCGTCATTGGTGCACTCGGCCGATATGTATAATAAGCATTATATTCTATTCTTCGGTTTCATATTTTCTGGTTCAAGGTTCAGCATATCGAAGAAACGAAAACTATAAATACGATTTAACAAGTTGCAAAATAGTACATATTCAATTAACCTACTTATCAGTATAAAAAGGGATACTTGATGTAATTAATCCCGTTATATCAACAAATTAATACAAATCTTGAAGTTTTATAGACACTTCAAGAAGAATACAATTATAAAGCGTAAGAAAAAACGCCCTCGGTGTATAAACAGATTCACCATTTGATTTTTGTCTCTATTTTAGAAGCCTGTTGCCCAATCGTAATCATAAGTAATCAGGAAAAGTACTTATTGCACCTGATTGCACCCACATGATTAAAATTATATGTACAAAGCCTGCAAGCTGGAGGTGGACATACCCGTTATTAGTGACTTCATTGTTTGTTTGGATATGAGTTTGATTTGGCTCTCTGAAATGTTTTTAACTTTATGTTGCTGACATTGTTTGCTGTGACCTGTGATGCAAGACGTTGTCTGAGTCAGTGCACATTTCTCTTGTGTCATTGAAGCAAACAATTGATTATTGACTGCCATTTGAAGCAATACATTGCAGTAATATTGTATACAAATTTGGTACATTTTCAGAATTTTATTTGGTGATCTGTTAACATTTTATAAGTTTCTTTTTTGGCTCAATGTATTTCGTAATTTCGGTGTATTTCTTATGAATTTTATTGTTTTTTCACCCTGCTATAGTTACCGATTTTTCTTTAAAAAAAATTAAATAGTGCCATTTACTGCATTTATCTTAGCAAAACTTTGATTATAAAATATAATAATCATTTGCGCAAACACAAAATGTTATAACATAATGTAAAGCGCCACTTACGTTATGTGATTTTTAAATATTTTTCGATATCTCGAACCCTGTAAAAGCGCAAACTCGCGATACACAAATTAACACCAATGTTCGCATACACATAGCGATGACTCGCTTGCAAACATCACCTAAAAGTATCAAATTTCTTCTCGCCAGAAGAGAAATGTACTCAAAACCCGGCCAAGTAGCTGTCCGACCTATGTTCTCATTGACTGGGCCACTAGTATATTGATATTCAATGATATATTGAACTTGAAAGTAATTTATATTAACCAAGTATCACAAAATAAATTAAAACTAAATATGGTCACACTTCTTGCTTTAACGTCACCGGGGTGACCACTCAGATAAAAAAAAAAGTTTGTAAGCATTCTGTGTAAAAACGGGGGCCGGAACGGAACATGGCAGCGCTAAGTGTTTAAAAAAAACCATCCGAATATTTTAGACAATTAGCATTTGTGTGTATGATTGTTTTCAAGGGGTAGCCTTATTAAAAGATAATCACGTTCATCTGGGGAAAATTTAACATCGTCAGAATAAAGAAAACCACACAAAATATACATTCCGTCTTAAAGTACAGGTATTGTCCTCAGTGGCGAAGCTACAAGAGGGAAAACTACTGTATATACCAGCGATACCTGAAAAGGGCACATTCTTTAGAAACTGATTCTGATGATTCCAGAACATTTTATATTTAGAAAACCAAGATCATAGCCATAAATCCATCGATTTGTTGAATGACGTCGACTACATTCAATTCAATTATAGATAACAGCATGGTTATATTATAAACAATGTTTAAAGGGAATGCAGTGAATGACAGGCCACCGATAATCACTTTTAAATAATTTGTAATAAATATGGGAGGGCCCGACTTTTCGATCCTGGCAGAATGGCAGAATGACGGATGGCATAAGGGCAGGGGCACAAAGGGCGGGAAATGACAAGAGATAATATAACACAATAGGGGGAACAGGTGAGAGATGAATGGATAAGGGGAATGATTATGAAACGTC
The DNA here is from genome assembly GCA_035610835.1 of Ophiura sarsii. Taxonomy (NCBI): domain Eukaryota; kingdom Metazoa; phylum Echinodermata; class Ophiuroidea; order Amphilepidida; family Ophiuridae; genus Ophiura; species Ophiura sarsii. The sequence goes on along the minus strand of CM069449.1, from coordinate 74,300,102 downwards.
AGACCCTCTAACGTATATTTATACATTACACAGACTACTTGGGTGGATAAGCAGTTTGCATTCACCTTTTGCATTTTAAGTAATTTGTCTTCCACTTCAATCGATACTGATAATTGTTTTATACGGGGTTTGGAAGAGAACAGAATTGAATCTGTTTAGTAGATACCACTTTATTTGTACAGAAGATTAGAAGAATGATTCACCAAGCACAATTTAGTTTTGTAGAGGGTCACTCTATTATTGTATGTATTCTATATACGGACGCATATAACTTCGATACATGACTAGTAGCCCCCAGGGCGTTCCTACATGTATTCCACAAAGCTATACCTCATAAATATTATATAATTTCATCACATCAATCAAAATAAACGTGGGTATAAATTCATTAAAAAACGAAACTTAATTTGGTATCACTTGACGACCTTGCATTGGTTATTGATAGCAACCAGTATACCGTGACAATGTCATCACCCTTGTTTTCAGTGGAATTTACGCGGGATCCCTGATACAGCTATTGACTTTGATAGGTGGCAATATGTATTATTAGGGCTTGTTTGTGTTACTCTCAAAATTTAAAAGCATTAGTTAGATATACTTAAAATCCAAAAAAGCTGCTAACTATAACCATCTGAACTGAAACCATTATTGATAAGTTAACAATTCTAGAAGATGGTTGAAAGATCCAGCGATAATCTGACATAACAATTATGACCCAAGAGTTCCACGTTGATGTTATTTTTTTCTCCATCCATATCGCCAAACATCATGCTCCTAAACCTGTTAAATTAGCATCATATCATACAAAGCCCATTGACCAGTATCAGATATGACGTGAAAAAGAGGCGTAAAAAGAGCAATCACAAAATACCACCGGGGCTCGGACAGGACGTGAAATACAAACCCGTAGTATAGTGTTGCCAATTTCTTGGTAACTACACACCTCACTAACAACAGCATTAACTTGTAACAACCATCTCAATAACCTGATAAATTTGACATTTCACACCAACGGACACATCAGACCGAAGATTTATGGTGACTAGGTATCTTATAAAAACACTATCATGATTAAGAGGTAATCGCAACAAAAACTACTCATCACAATTGGATATTCTACTGTCTCTCGAGTGCCTTACAAAGAAATCCTGTCCACAAAATCTGCTAAAATAAGGTGAGTAAGAATGTATTTGAACCTGTGATGCTCCGTTACAACTGGTAGATTATGATAACGTAACTGTTGACTATCATACTGCAAAATTGAATTGGTGTGTTAACACTTTCCAAGCGGAAGGCGGCTGCAGACGACATTCCAAATGTTCACAAAATGTTTCAAAAATGTCGAAATTATTGAATTTCATCGCCATATTTGGAATCACCATGAGAAATGCATTGAAATAAGTACAAACATGTCTGGTATTGGGTCAGTAATTTTTGAGATACACTTTGAAAGTTTGGAAAGGTTTCTGAAAAATCTGTTAATAGCCGCGTGGAAAGTGTTAATGTGATAATATTGAACTTCAAACCACTTTGTCTAATTAAGCACGGTATACACATAAGGTTTTGTTGTAGTTTGATCTTAATTCGATGTGATTCAATGCCTTTCTTCTATCTGATTAAAAGCTGTGGGGCGCAGAAATGCAAAACCGCACATGCTATCGACGTATTATGCACCTGTGGCTAGAAATATTAATTGAAACTAAAATTTAAAATTCTAAAACATACATTTAATTATGATAGTTGTGTGATTATACCATGTTGGCAGTTTTCAGCGATTTCTCTTCAATTTACTAGAAAAATATCATTTTAAACTTCAGAATATACAGAGGAAATACAAAAAGAGGTATACTTTTTCAGAAGGAGAATACCCAGCATTGTGTAGACATCATTAATAAAATTGATATTCATAACTGCAATATCGAGGATATATATAGTGAAGATGGCATTGAAATTGACGCTTTAATTACGAAACAATGGCCATTAAAGAACAATGATTACAAATCTGTTTGTCCACCCATAAGTGTATGGTACTCATGCATTATTTCCCTTCCTTAATTGTGCACATTTTATATTTTGTTGAATGGCATAAGTATCAGATTTGACACATTGTCTCTAAACTGTTGCTATTTCCTAATCGTCTGTTCAATTTCCCTCCTGTTTTCAACACATAACCATTTAGATACTGCACAGCTTATGACTAATATATACAGGTTTCCAAAGTGTCCCCAAGTTCTGCGATACCTGCGTCTGCAACAAACGCAAACTATTTGTATGCATGTCTGTTCATTTCATTGGCTTTCTCGTGGACAAACTTTTTTTAATAAGTTTGATTTGAAAAGCTAATATTTTGTAATTCACCTTAAATGGCAACACCATTCTCACCATATGAGCCCAAATATTGCGGTTTATAAATATGTATCAATAATCTTATGAAGTCTCAAGCAACTTTGAAAAACGTTTACCCTGTTGGTGGAACAATTCTAGAATGCTCATATACTCATCACAAAAAGTATCGAGACACTTAACAAATGAGCCAATAATTAACGGCCCGAAAGGGTATGGATTAATCGAAGCAAATAACTCAGTGGATCGTTTTGTTCTGCACACTTTGACACCTCGATTGTAGAGATACGATGTTGCGGAGTGGAGTTATTGTTATTTCAATGGTCGTAGGTCCAGTTTCAAAAGTGACAATCATCCCTATACAAGCATTTTTGTACACGTGTGTAAAGCATAAACCTGACCATTCTCTACTCTGCAAAAATGTTGAGTAAAATTGTTCTCAACATTTTACTCAACGTTAAGAAACTATATGCAACAGTTCAACAGTTGAGTAAATAATGCCCAATTGGCTAAAATGGTTTATCAACAGTTGGGCAATCATTATTACTCAACAGTTGCACATTTTTAATTACACATCAGTTGGGTATTATTAATACCAACTGTTTCTTAATTTGTGAATTGTTTTCATTATATACTGAGCATTTTTGTATAGCAACTGTTGCTTAATTGATCAAATGTACCCATATGTTGAGTGTTTTAATGCCAATTATTGCTGTGACATGACGAAATAAGCTTATTCCCATGGACGACCACAAATATTTAGACCGATCTATCACATCATCTTCTTGACAGACCAAGCTTCAAATATTCTAAACCGGTCTCACAAAACGCCTGTCAGATGTCACAAACTCTGATGTTGATGCGGATTCATCGTTTTATTTACCAGACTATAATTTATCCAGATCTAGAGATCTCAGCTCGTGCACAAGACGCCATATTGATTGCATGACGATTGCGTATCACGAAATGGGCTTTTTCGGACAACAGTTGCCTAAAATTCACATGTGCGTAACTTGCATCAGCTGTTGCGTGATTTTCCTCAATGCTCACGCAACAGTGGCTGAAGTGGAATATTTCTCCATTAGAATCGAGGATTTAAGCAGCGGTTGATCAATAAAAACCACATAAGTAAATCTTAACATAAGTTGCGTGATTGCCTGAGACAAATACTCAACAGTTGCCCAATTGAAACAATCAACGCAATATTGTAGCAACAAGATGAGTTTTGACCGGGGGTTTCCCCAACTTGTTACTAAATTGTTTTGCTAAACGTTGGGTAGTTTTCACTTTTATACAGCACCTATATTTATACATATGTTGAATAGAATTTAATCAACCATTTACCAAACAGATGACTAAACGCAATTAAGCAACGTATTTTGCTCAACATTTTAGCAGTGTATAGGGATGATTGTCACTTTTGAAACTTGACCTACGACCATTGAAATGACAATCAGTGGCGTATCTAGGTTTTTTCAGTGGGAGAGGGGAAGGGTATTTCTTTCCCGGTGAACACCTGTTCGACCCTATTAAGTAAAACATTGTGCAGCTGGGTTGTTTATTCTAGCGAATGACGCTGCATCCTAAAGTTGATACGCGCGTAATTTTAACAACATATCTACACGAATCTGGCTATAATTAAAGTACATTATTCTATCAAACAGGCTTCTATTATGATATTCCTGAACAAATGCGCGTGTAGCGCGAGAAAATTTGCCATTTTTATACTGACTACTGACTACTGACATTTTTATACTGACTACTGACAGGCAAGGGGCAAAGTTATTATTTAGATGGGACTTAAGTAAATCCCTTAGATTTTCTCTTTCCTTTTCCCTTTTCTCTTTCTCTTCTTCTTTTCCTTTCCTTTCCTTCTCCCCTTCTCTTTCCTTTCTTTCCCTTTCCTTCCCCTTTTTCCTTTCCTTTCCCCTTTTCTATTCCTCTCTTCCCTCTCTTCTTCCCTTCTCTTCTTCCCTTCCCTTCGATTTTTTGAGCCCGGTAGTTTGAGCTGGCCTTCCCGGTCAAAGCCGTCTTGGGGGCGGGAGAAACGCTACTGATGACAATAACTCCGCTCCGCAACATCGCATCTTAATAATCGAGGTGTCAAAATACGCAGAACAAAATTATGCACTTGGTTACTTGCTTCGATTAATCCATACCTTTAAGGGCCTTTAATTATTGAGGAGCTTACATTGATATCGTTCGCAGAAGATACATAGAAATGATAGGGTTTAAGGATGTTCCTATGGTTAGCATTTAACATTTTTTGAGGAGCTTGCTGAGCTCAACAATAATCTGGAATTTGATATTGATTGGAGAAGCGGTTCAATAGATATGACAATGATATTATTCAAATAAAGCAACATTGAAGCGTTCATTTTTTTAATTTTTTTTTTTACCCATAGCAAATTTAATAACTTATGCAAAAATGTTTAATTATTTTAAATGCTAAAAAGCTGGGATTTCGGGAGCTTGTTAATTACAGATTTTAGAAAATGTTAACTAATACTAATTATTAAATTTGATTGTATTGTTCATGGGTTATTCAAATTCGTCTACCCATGCACATCATAACAAACCCAAACTAATGATTTTCGCTCATTTCTTAGGAGAGCATCGAACTGGTACTGCATTAAATGGAACCATTCCATGATAAAATTTTGTAACTAGTCCGACTCATTTCATTCAATCTGATTCCAGTTCGAGGCTCTCATCGCAAATGGCGGAGGCCACTGTGTTGGTTCTCCTCTTTCCATTGATACCAAACACTGTTCCATCATTCCCCATATGACGTCAATGACCTAGCAAACATCGCCCTTATTTGACCATATCGTTTTGGATTTGTTTACTGAAAATTAGCCAATCACCCGAGTTTTGTTATTTTGTTATTGTTTGTTCTGACAAAACTAATACTTGACTTATGTTCCTGAACCACGATGCTTCCCTAGATTCTCGATTCCAACATAGCTGTCTTGATTTCTTCTACATGCAATCCTGTGTCACGCTTCAGTATGTCAATGTATGTTTGAGCTGGTCTTCCACGGTTTCTTACTCAATATTTTGGAATCCAATGTATGAGTTTGGAGACAGGCTCATTGGACCCTCTGAAGCAGCTTCCGTACAGGTCCTCATTTGTCATGCTGTCTCCAGTTGATGTTGAACACGGTTATTAACGTTCTAGTGTGACATCCGTCCAGCTGTTTCCTTAGCTTTGGGGGTGACTGTCCATGCCTAACATCCATAGAGGAGGACTGATTCTACTGTAGTTTATGAACAGCCTATTTATTTGTTTGTAAATTGTTTATTAATTGAACTGTTCTAAAACATATAACAAATTTGAAACCGATAATACACAAATGAATTGTTTTGGTTGCTCCGACCACCACCTATACCCATATACCCTGAGTAAGGGGCTGGATGGAATTTGTGTTGGCTTAAATAAGCGCAACCCGTGGTTGTGCGATGTTCCTTAGTTCTCCGTATCATACGAACGGCACTTATGCGAAAATGAAAACTCAATACATTTGGCGAATTAGACGACGAATAAACCGCCATTTGTTTTCAAATTTGATAATTGTTCTGTCTATTTTCGTAATTTTATAAAATTGGGTCCAACTTAATCTGACTCAGCCTGTTTACTCCTATATCAAACGCAAGTCATGATTTCAGTCAACATTTAGGTTGACTACATACTAATATTAATGATTTATCAAATTGGGTCCAACTTAATCTGACTCACCCTGTATACTCCTATACCAAATCTAATTTATGATTTTCGTCAACATTGGCTACAGACTAATCTTAATGATTTTATCAAATTGGGTCGAACTTAATCTCTTCTCTTAGCATCAAGATCTTTACAATTATAACACTAGAAACGCTAATAACTTTATTATTGATAATATTAAATCTAAAATACTTCGTCATTCTATATCTATAATGGACCTAAAATCTGGAACTCCCTTGACTCTACTCCTACTAGTTGTACTCAAATAAACCGCTTCAAAAATAGTTATAAAAAGAAATTGATCTCTGAGTATCTCTGAGTTTGTTTGTTCTATATTTGTTCATATTTGCCCCTATCTTCTCTTGTTATGTCGTTACCTACATTTATGGCCTACTGTTATTGTACTCTTTTTCCTTCATTAAACCATCTCCCTACTTATCATAGCAACCTCCTATAGTAGTAGTATACGTTGTTTTTTAATTCTTATTTACAGCGGTGGAGCCAAACTTAAAGCCGTCCAGGCTTAATGGCTTCTCCGCACACTTTCCATTATCACCATTCTGGTCCGCTCTCATAGCCTTAAATTTTACATACATATTAGCTTATCCTTTGTATCATTCTTTTCACTATATATCGTCTAGATTTAACTCTTTCATGATACCATTCCAGAATATATATTGTTTTCTTGATGTTATATTTTGTTATATTATTATATAATGTTGTTGGATTGTGTAAATAAAATGTATGAATGAATGAATGAATGAATACACCTATAACAAATCTAACTTATGATTTCAGTCAACATTGGCTACATACAATTCTTACTTATTTTATCAAATTGGGTCCAACTTAATCTGACTCACCCTGTATACTCCTATATCATACCCAACTCATGATTTCATTCGAAGGAGAACAAAGGGCAAACACCATTAACGAGCATTGTATTAAGTACTTACACGACGCTTTACGTACATATATCATTCAGTTGGAGAAACCTCTAAATAGCACATTTATTTTAGGGAAAAAAATACATACGTCTAGCTCAGCCTTACTACTATAAACAAAGCTACAAAGATTTATAGACCACTCTAGTGCATGCCGGTCAGACAGTAAATGGCTGCATGAATGCTTTTAACTGACAGGGAAGACAACGGCTCGTTTCCTCGCTAGGCTATTTGTTAATTCATTAACACAAGTATCAATAACATGTGATCAAATTAACTAAAGTCGCGACACAAACTCTCAACGGATCAAACCTTTTAGGTTACATTCGATAGGTGGGATACGCACTTTACCGAGTTCATAATGCCCTCCGACTGAATTAAGTTGAAGAGCTGTCAACTATCACATTTGGATTATCTCAAATAAACGTGTACCCGGCATGTTCAACGTAAATAACACAATCGAAAATGAATTCTTGACATTTTATGAATCCGATTCAACGAGACGGTTCGAATGTGATGTGAACCTTTTTATACAAAATAAGAGCTATTAGATTGTATGCTGTCAAAGTTTCTTGTCATGTTAGAATAAATTCATCATATTTAATAAATCCTGGTTACACCGACTCAGTAGGCCTATTATGATCTAATGTGTCATTTTGGCTGTAACCTTGTCTTTTAAGCATGCATTTTAAATTAAAATGCATGAAGTGTTTTATTAGGAATTGCTTAAAGGTGTATGATCCGATCACTTTTTTTGGCTATGATTTTTTTCTTCACATCATGATATTTTGATGTCAGAAGAATCCCCATATTTTTCTCATTGTCTGTAAAATCTTAGGGGCCAGAAATGTTAGATTGAATAAATTATAGGCTAACATGTGGTGAATCACTGCCAAAGGTGGTTAACCACCAGCCAGGTTTGTGTACTAAAAAGGCAAAATTATTGTGACCTTGTGCTTCTAAAATTTGAAACATTGGAGTTAAACAACTCAAACTTTGGAATGTGACAATTTTAAGGATGACCTTTCATGTAAAAAAAAAATAACATCAAGTTGAAAATCGGACCAGCAATCAGAACATACCTATTGCCTCAGACAGAGACTTGACCGTATTTTACAGTGTCCACCCTTGATAATGATAGGTCGCGGTTTCATTTGCTTTTGGAGGGATAGGGGTGATGTAAATTAAAATAATCAAAATACGTCGAGCGTTACCTCCATTATGATGACATATGTTCACAGACGATCAAAGATGAATGTCGGCGCGAAAATTCAACGTCTGATATAAGGCGGTAGTTTTAAATCAGGTCTAAATTGGCGATAAATATTCTGTTTTTATCTCTCCGCGCTTCAGAGTAATCCAAGCGTACGTGCGAGTTTATGGCCACACGCACGCGGTTTTGGCCACACGTACGCGGTTTTGGCCGCATGTACGCGTCACGAATAAAATGCACAGTGCACTGGTTGCCTTCATGCGAACTCGCGTCCTTCTGTATTCATTCGCTGCTGTTAGGAGGCTTCGCAAGTGTTGAACTGATGATTCCGAAATAGGAAGTTTATCCGAACACTCTAACTAACCTGCTTATTCCGTTTATTACACTCCCATATTAAGTCATTGCAAGATGTACATGTAAATAGTACACAATTCGTTGAAAAAGAGTTAAAGAATACTAGAAAATGGTGATTAAATGCGTGGCTTTGACAAAATGAACTGTAAAGCGGGGTGCACTGTTTTCTTTGCGTACGTTGTGATGGTTTGGAAACCCTAACAATTAGCAACATGGATAGTCTTAATGGATCCAAATTAACGAATGAGCAACAGCAGTGCACCGGATAGGTGGATGAAAATTGATGAGTAGTTTGTAAATCAAGGACATGTTTTTCTAACGAAAATGGATTAATTTGATGGGGATGAGCAGAAACACTGCACATCAGCTATAATAAGGCGGCGGATAAAGAGATACCTTAAAATAATATAAAGTGTGGTTAAATTTCGTTGAATTTCTTTTTACTTTTCCTTTTATGGACTTAATATAATATTATTCATGAGAAGGATCTGAGGTTATTGACCAATAAGGCGCCAGAGAGATTACATTCTGATGATCTTCAACCCGTTTATAATACATAAACGAAATATTATTCCAGGTAACATCTATATTAGATTAATTGAAGTGATTTGCCCGGTACAACCCATTATCATCCGATGCGTGTTTCCAATCAATTCGTTTGCACCAACTATGTATATAGCTTAGGTAATGATACACCATTATGGTCCAATCACACTGTATCTATGGCACCATACTGATGCTACTGCATCTTGTTTGTGTTTTTTGTTTCCAGATTACGTTTTTCTACCACCAAAAGATGGACCGTTGTCGAACAATGACTGTATGTAGTATGTTGGTTATAATGTCGGCGTTGTGCGGACTTGTGTATCCGGCTGGTTTTCCAGGAGGCGGTGATGTTAGAGGGTCAGAACTGATGAAAGAGAAACGAGGATTCCCGGGTGAACCTCAGCGGGGCTCGGGATTCCTTGATTTGAAACGCAACGGACTTGAAGCAATGGCTTTATTGAACGAGGAGGCGTACGCTAAACGAGCATATCAACAGATGGAAAAGGAGCACTTGAATAGACTTCGCGATCAAGCAAAAGCCAAAGCTGCCGCAGTATCGCAATCCAATTACAGAAGCGGTTTAAACGTTAGACGCGTCGAGTATCCGCTTGAAAGGAAGCAGCCAGGTTTCACATGGCCAGATGATATGAATGTAGACGTGTCAAACCAGCGGCATCCTGAAACAGAGATGAAGAGAAATTACGATAGTCCAAGAGAAATGATGTCGTTTAAACGGGATGATTATCACACAAACAAGGAGTTTGTCGCTGATAAGAGAAACAAGTTCGGCGATTTCAGAGGCGAACCGTCTTGGAAGAGGCATAGCAGTGGGGAACAATTGCCTGGCAACCTTCAGTATGTACCTGATGAAGACCCGAGGCTATACTGATGAAAAAAGAGCAGACATTTGGAGCATTCAACAACAGGTAAAGCTGGCCACAATTTCTGTCATCTTTCTGATATTTAACATTGGCTAACGTTAAACCTACTTTTTGGATTGTATTCTTGTAACAGATTGATACAATCTTACAATAAACAGAACAACGAAAGATTATCAAAATTGATTATCAGAGGGGAGGCAGAGAATCAAAATTTATATGAACAACCTAATCACACTAAGTCTTGTTGATGCGGAGATTCTATTCTAATCAACTATCAAATACAAAAAGGTCACAGAAAATCATGAAAATTCGAAAATTCGACAAGACCGTGACTTATACCTCAGACCTGAGAGAGAGCCCGCTATCCCGCTAGGCCACGGCGCTAGGTGGTATTTGGCCAATTTTACATCTACATGGTGTCAAAACCGTGTTCATATACACTATACGCCCAGCTTTCTTAGGAATTTTAGATTTTGAAAATCGGTCATTTCTGATGGAAAATACAGACTTATTTGTAACGATAGTAGAGTTCAAGTTTTTGTCGAAATGATCCATTATGAAAATCTATAAAGTCACTACCCTTTAACATTAAATATTTCCGAAATGTTATTCGCATTATTATTGCACCATCTTCTTATTTACACTAGCTTTTTGATAACAATCGATTGTTGTGTGCATAGAAAACGAAAGCTTTCATTGAATAGGGCGGGATTTGTTTAGCTTGAGTGGTTTTAACCTTCCTTTCTTTGGCGGGAGATTTTAATATAACTTATGAGATGTGGGTTTCATTGTTTGAAATGCTAGTAGTGCTAGGTATGGCATCCATATTCGTACGGATTGAGAACCGTAGATCGGAGAAGGTAAACGCACTGGGATAAACGGACAGTTGTGTGTAGATAAACGGAACGCGGTTAAATAATGACCAACCGATACGTGTTTAGCCATGCTTAGCGAACGCATTGAACAACTCCCGTGAACGGACAGCCAGCGCGTTTACCCTCTCCATTCTACGGTTTTCAATCCGTACAAATTTGGATACCATCCTCTAGAGTCTAGAGAGACTGTAAAGATGAAATATGCGAGCCAAATATGAAAATACGTTTTTCATCGTTTTTCGATTATGTCTTGCCACGGCAAAACAAATAGAGATATCTCAATGGAATTACCGGAATAAGTAGGAAATATTTCCACCATCATATCGCAAGTGTTTATATATGAAAACTATATTTTTTATATATTTTATATATTTTTGAAACCCGGTATAGATCATTCTGGGACACCCTGTATACAGAACTATAATACGATACTGGGCGCATTTTCGGTCGAATTCGAATAGATATGCAAAGATAGAAGTTTCAACTTCTTGGAGAAAAAAAATCACGAAATGCGATGACATTAACATGTATTGACCAATGAACTGATTTATTGCGGGTGGTGTCTCCTAATAAGGTGCCCTATTCAAAATAGGGGGTTTTGATATGAATCCTGTAAAAGACATGATGATTTCTAATCAAATAAAAAGAGCTCTAATGAAACATGAATAGAAATAAGTAAGGGTGTATTAGGCTAATATCAAATATATATGTTTTTGTAGAAAATAACCAAACTGCTTTTAGTCATATAGGTATAGGCTACGGTGTCTTGAGGTACGGTATTTTACCAAAATATCCTGTTTAGGTTTTAAAAAATCGGTGAACTGAATCGGACTGAAATACATTGACTGTAGTTAAACAATAGAGATTAACAAATGCAACATAGATAATTGCTGTGCATTATTCATTCTGTCATATACGCAGGCGCAAAAAAGAAGTAATGCAATCATGCAAAAAAAAATGTGCCATTACACCAGAGTGTGGTAGTATGTAACAGTGCTAAAAATTAACTTACAAGGTAATACAAACGCTCATAACTCTTTAAGTTATAGTTCCAACTTAAGACATATTCAATTACAATACAAAATTATGAATGACTCTCATTGCTTCAATTTGAGATAATACTCGTGAAGATCGGTTAACAATTAAGAACGCAACGCTACACTGACAAGAATTAAACAAAGGGCATTTTTCATTTTATTTTATTTTATTTATTTATTTATTTATTTATTTATTTATTTATTTATTTATTTATTTATTTATTTATTTATTTATTTATTTATTTATTTATTTATTTATTTATTTATTTATTTTTTTTGGGGGGGGGTTTGAACACGCATGCTAGTGTGATAATTTGGCTCGGCGTTCTGATAATCTTTCAGCGTAATGCAAGCGCGGGTCTGATCGCAGCAGAATATGAAAGGGTTTTGGTGACTTTGATCTAAAATGTACAGTTTCGGACAATTTTCCGCGCTTTTCCTGCGTGTTATTCACATTTGGATACTTTTTCAGCGCAGTGCAATCGCTGGCCTGATCGCCGTAGGTGTAACAGGGCCATAAGGCCACGAAAAACACCCTGTTCTACGGTCTCGACCGGCCCATTTTTAAACAAAAATCAAAACTGTTTAAAATTTGTTAGATATTCGAAAATGGCCTTAAAAAAACAAAAAAACTGTCGACCGATGAGTTGTCGCTACTAATCAATTATTATACTCCGCCTATTCTTAACCGAGGCTGCGTGTAGAAAAAAAAACTAACGCTAAAATGAAAAACGGACTTTGTTTTGGTTTTTGACACATAAATACATTTTATAATTTGATATTCTTTTACGCAATGGAACAATTCTTTTGGAGTTATTATCATATTTATTACCTTGTAAGTTCTTTTTGCGAGCCATGTATATTGTATTCAGACGCCACAGTAGAACGTCAACTTAGTCCGCGCCGCAAAATCACTTCGTATGCCTCATACGTATAAAGTGCTTTGTACGTAAGAGCAATATCAACATTTCTATAATTATAGTGAAATATTTACATCGGTCTGAATTCGATTTTTATGGGTGTTTGTATGTATATGGTGATGTTACTTTGGCGACTATCTTGTAAGTCTTACGTACAAGTCACTTATACGTATGAGTTATGCGTACCGATTTTGCAGCATGACCTTAGATAAGTACAATCAGGGCAATGGTGTACGAACTAACACCTGGCATCTCCAACTACGGACAGCTGGGGTGATCTTCCAGATATCTTCTGTGTCTTTATGTGGCCTATAGTAAATACAATATATCAGCAAACTACAGTACAAGTTGAGCTGTTCTAACTCATGTTAGTCTTGTACTGTTAACATTCAATATTTGTATGATGAACAAACAAATCTAGTTATCGATTGGACTTCTGACTATCATTCGGGGAAATTGCACCCATTCAGAAGAATTGAAGGGTTTCATTTAATTAATATTTAATTGCAAGGCATCAGATGAGGGAAGTTTAACTAAATTAGAATAAAAAGTCCAGGAATATAATTTGAGAAGCCCATTTAAAACCAAATTGTACCTAATTATGGCTAGATTTGTGTAAACATTTTAAAGAAAATTTGCGCTTTGCGCGCGCGCTTTCTGGATCAGATACAATTATATGGTTCACGTCATTCGGAGGAATGGAACTCCTGCCCCACCAGAGAAACCCTACACGCGCCGCTGAGAGTCTCCTTTTCTCTCTTAAACAATATCCCATTTCAATATTATATAATATGTTGAGTTTTAAACGTTCAAACATGTCATTCGAGATTTATGAATCAGCACAAACTCGGGCACAAACTGCTATTATTCAACATGCTTTTCAAAATATCAATGAAGGTGAATTGTTATGACATCTATGGACTATTCGGCTTATGTTTTCTAGGGGGTAAAGAAAACACAATCGCCAGAACTTCACACTATCTGTATAATCATACAACGGCTCTAGTTATTGTTGGCTAATGTATGCGCACTATTTATATTCTATAGTACCCATTAGCGCAGATAAGCGCAGCCATCGAGTCACTGGAAAGTAATTGTGCCATGGCGCATGACTTGTGAAACTCAATCTGCATTTTGCAATAAATCTACAGTGTGGTGTTTGGGTGGTGCTGTGTTCTGACGTCCTTTATTCAAGTCATGAATATTTTGTCTATTACGTTCTTGTAGTTATCAGTACTTGGTGATTGACGATTTTTGCACTAGCTTTCCACGTGACCTTAATCACGTGACCAAAACTTGCAGGAGTAATACAGCTATGGTAATACATGTATTTCTAGTCTACATAGACTTGTCATTGAGCTCTATTTATTCGTATCACAGTCTCCGGTGAGTCCTCTCCTGTCTTAATAAAAAAAATATATACCATTTCAACATTATGTATGTCGAGCTTTGTAAGCATTTATGTACACTAAGACAGACGTTCTTATATGTTTGCGCTGATAAACTCGTGAATAAACATGAGCTTATTCACGCACCATCACGCCACATTGCGTCGTTTGTTTTACGCAGTCTTGTGCATCGCGCTGACCAATCAGGTAATTTGGTGTTGTTGTCGAGCAGACTTGCGTAGTTAAGTTTTAATAAGTGACCGGAAGTGACTGTCCACGTGTTTTTCCCAATCCCTCGATTTAGTCCGCCATTTGTAAAGATGGCGTGTAATAGAGGGACGCGGGGACCCAGTCTACTTACTAATAACATTCCATTACATGATTACCATGCCATTTTGTATCCGTTAACAAGTTTTTCTTACCTTTTGTTGTTTTGTTGTACACGTCTCGTTATGCAGGTGGAACCATCGAATGAAAATGCCAAACCGATGCTATGGATTTGTTATTTCAAGATGTCGTCCTAATTTTGATCAATACAACGAAGGGACTTGCAATATTGGGTTTACTTACCATTTTGTGCCAAACAGCTGATAGAACATATGTTTACCTAAGGCCGAAAAACAAACACATTTGTCTCAGGACATACCTGAAAAAGGGCTTCGCGAAATGCGACGGACTCTGTGAAGCAAGAAAATAAAGCTGATACGGTACTTCGCAATGTGAAATTAAAATATGAAGAAGCATAGTCCAATAAATCACTGGAGTCAGGTTTTTTTCTTGAGTTTAAATACTGTTTTAATATTTAAAAAAACCCATTTCATACAGTAACAACCAAAGCTCAAGAACAAAAAAGTGTAAATAAGAATTATGCCCTGAAATGCGAATTTTAAAAGCTACGCGCGCGGCCCTCTGAGACAACTCGTTTTGAATTGGGCTTCTATCAATTTAACGGACATGACGGTCGGATTTCGCTTGTTGACATCGGCCGTATGGATTTTATTTTCTTGTTCGGAATGTGTGAGTGTATCAATTTGTAGTACTGCAACATGTTCCACATTACCTACGACACTAGAAATTTTAATAATTCAAAACGATGATTAGTTAAACGAATCAAGTTTTTTTCTAATATAATTGTCATTGTCAGATAAGGTGTGTTTCTTTATCTAAAATTATTTATCTTTTCTTCAAAATCACTTTAAGTCAACCATATTATTTCAAACCGATAAAAAGATCAGCACGATTTAAATATAGAATGCAACACACTGATTTGTTCTAGTTTATTTGATATAAACATCTCAAGTTTTGTCTACGTAATGCATTAGTTAAAACTATAATACTAAAAATAAAAATCTTACTAAACTTGAACTTGTTATTAATTCGCTTAGACCTCAATAGCTTAAGATGCCAAGAGTTAATTTGCTATACGGTATTTTAAAATCGGCCACGATATGTAAAATACCTCCTTAAGCCAGTGACCAGTACAATATTGTCTCTTTGTTTCATAAGGCGGCGTGGAATGCCTTCGTCATCATTAAACGTAGTGAATGCTAACGATATTACATTTTGTATATGAGCAGAATGGGTATATCCTTGGTGTAGCCCTTTCCACGCGGCAGACGTCTGCAGACGACATTACAAATTGTCACAAAAGTTTACAAAAATGTCAATATTATTAAATTTCATCTCCATATTTGGAATCATGATGAGAAATGCATTGAAATAAGTACAAACATGCCTAGTATTGGTTCAGTAATCCTTGAGATAGACTTTGAAAATTGCGAAAGGTTTCTGAAAAATCTGTTTTGTATGGTACTAATAGGCCTACTAGCCGCGTGGAAAGTGTTTTAAGATACGATTACAGAATAAAGTTATATAATCCTTTAATCCTTAGCTAGAGGATTATGTGCTAGGTTATGTGCAGTCTTACACCAAGGATAAACCGGAGAATGTATGCGCGTCGTAAGCGGTAAACAGTTAAGAACATCATTGTGTAATCGTTGAAAAAATAAATAAAAATTAAGAAGACAAAATAGTTCGTAATTGTTTTGTCCTGATGGTGCTTTCTTTTACATGTTTTAGATAAACACAATCTGTTAAACTGCATCTCCAATTTCTTTTATAACTGGCACTTAATATCTACTTTATTGGTCCTACTGAACCTTAACAAGGCTTACTAAGGTGGGGGTGGTTTCCACCGCCTCCTCATTAAATCCAAATAGAGATGCAGAATATGTGATGCGATCTGTGAAAACCCGCCACATGTCGGGATTTTTCATATTGGAGATATTTGTATCATAAAAAAGCTGAATCTGTGCTGATTACAGAACTGTTTTGATCATTTTTCTACGATCACTACAAAAAAAGTTATGAGTGAATGATGGTTGTGATGTCATAAAAAGCTACAAAACAAGAAATCATGAAAACAGGCCATAAAAGATGCATAGTTCAATAGAATAACATTATAAAGCTGATAAGAAAAGTGACTGAAGTAAGTTTTTGAAGGTGAAATTTCATAAAAGGTGATGATATAAAGTATTAGAAATTAATTTTCTAAACAAAATATGAAAAAATAAAAAGTTTTATTTTTTATTTTTTTTATTTTACCCATAATCCCTAGTTCACATTTTGCGACATCCGACGGGTTTTCACAGATCGCATCACATATGATTATTTCCATACTTTCTAAATGTAAAAGAGTGGTTTTCCACTCTTTCAAGGAGTTAAACGCAGAACAACACGTTTTTGAGTGGAAAAAAACACTCTAAAAGGAGTGAAAGGTGATTTTATCTGACATGTTTCACTCTATTGACAGTAAAGTAATAACTCTCACACTCATATTAGAGTGGAAATTGTCCAAAAAACGGGTTGTCCTGCGCTTCACTCCCTTCACTCCTTTTTGAGTGAATTTCCACTCTTTCCACTCGTTTTACATTTAGAGAGTATACAATACTAAAACAATTACAATCAACCCATGCATGACGTGTTAAAAACGGCCTACCTCAAAATGCCGTTGTATTTGTTATACCTTCATTGAAATATAAGCCAAAAAAGTTCCAAATATCGGTTTTTCACCATGATTGTTTCCTTATAATTGAGTGAAATTATGTTTCTATCATATACTATAAGATTCAGGACTATATTATCAAAGATGTATGTTCCGATCACTTTTTGTTGCTATGATTTTTATTTTACATCAAGATATTGATATCAGAAGAATTCTCATATTTTTCTCATTATGTCTGTAAAATCTTATGGGCCAGAAATGTTCCATTTAGAAATTATAGGCTAAAATGTGGTGAATTACTGCCAAAGGTGATTAACCATCCACAAATTTGTGTACTACTCAATGGGCAAATTGTTTGTAACAGTGTGCTTTAAAAATAGAACCATTAAAGTTATGCAACTCAAACTTTATAATTCGACCATATTTAGGATGACCTTTCATGTAAAATAGGAAAATCAGGCCCGCACCTTAATGCGCAATCAGAACATCTACCTTTAAGATTTTTCAAAATGGCGATTTTAAAATATTGTAAGGTGGCAACCATCAGCCCACTCCTGCCTACCCTCAGACTTTGATGGCTTACCCTACCCCCGGGTAAGTTTGGTATTCTCAATTTTGTTTCGTCAATATTAGCGCAAGGGATATAAACGAAATTACATAATTATGTCACTGTCTGTTGAATATTGGTGCCACCGGCGAAAAATCCTAAGGGTATCCCCCCCCCCACCCCCCCCCCCCCCCTCTAAACAAAATATGAAAAAATAAAAAGTTTTATTTTTTTATTTTTTTTATTTTATCCATAATCCCTAGTTCACATTTTGCGACATCCGACGGGTTTTCACAGATCGCATCACATATGATTATTTCCATACTTTCTAAATGTAAAAGAGTGGTTTTCCACTCTTTCAAGGAGTTAAACGCAGAACAACACGTTTTTGAGTGAAAAAAAACACTCTAAAAGGAGTGAAAGGTGATTTTATCTGATATGTTTCACTCTATTGACAGTAAAGTAATAACTCTCACACTCATATTAGAGTGGAAATTGTCCAAAAAACGGGTTGTCCTGCGCTTCACTCCCTTCACTCCTTTTTGAGTGAATTTCCACTCTTTCCACTCGTTTTACATTTAGAGAGTATACAATACTAAAACAATTACAATCAACCCATGCATGACGTGTTAAAAACGGCCTACCTCAAAATGCCGTTGTATTTGTTATACCTTCATTGAAATATAAGCCAAAAAAGTTCCAAATATCGGTTTTTCACCATGATTGTTTCCTTATAATTGAGTGAAATTATGTTTCTATCATATACTATAAGATTCAGGACTATATTATCAAAGATGTATGTTCCGATCACTTTTTGTTGCTATGATTTTTATTTTACATCAAGATATTGATATCAGAAGAATTCTCATATTTTTCTCATTATGTCTGTAAAATCTTATGGGCCAGAAATGTTCCATTTAGAAATTATAGGCTAAAATGTGGTGAATTACTGCCAAAGGTGATTAACCATCCACAAATTTGTGTACTACTCAATGGGCAAATTGTTTGTAACCGTGTGCTTTAAAAATAGAACCATTAAAGTTATGCAACTCAAACTTTATAATTCGACCATATTTAGGATGACCTTTCATGTAAAATAGGAAAATCAGGCCCGCACCTTAATGCGCAATCAGAACATCTACCTTTAAGATTTTTCAAAATGGCGATTTTAAAATATTGTAAGGTGGCAACCATCAGCCCACTCCTGCCTACCCTCAGACTTTGATGGCTTACCCTACCCCCGGGTAAGTTTGGTATTCTCAATTTTGTTTCGTCAATATTAGCGCAAGGGATATAAACGAAATTACATAATTATGTCACTGTCTGTTGAATATTGGTGCCACCGGCGAAAAATCCTAAGGGTATCCCCCCCCACCCCCCCCCCCCCCCCCCCCCCCCCCCCTTAGTAGGACGAGGGCTAGGGATGGCATAACATACAATTTGTTTCGAATGCAACACCTTTTAAAATTCATGAATGTTGTTTGAGTTTATATATTTCATGAACGATAATGCGGCACTGCAAAACCCGTACGTATGGCTCATACGTAAATGACCTGGGAACTATTTAATTAAACTTTAAGATATTCTTTAGTTGGATTTAAGAAGAATGTAGTATTCTTAAATTCTACGGTAATAGTATTCTTACCTTAAGAAGAGTTGTTGTTCTTAACTTAAGAAGATAGCTTACAAACTTAAGATTAAATCGTTTATTTGTCCTTTATGAAATAGAGCCCTGAACGATTGTCGCCAAAAGTAATGTTTTGCACCATCATACGTACATGTACAATCATACATACACTGTTAGACTAATGCAAATACTTATTACTTTATAATTGTTAAAATATTTGCAATGACCTTTTAGTTCATTCTCCATTTCTTCGCTTCAATCCTTTTATTACTATTCTACCACTCTCTTGCACGGAACTCTAATCAACACTGGTCAAAACAACATAATATTACATGTTCATAATCAAATGGATGGTCACTGTATGATTTACATATATGTCAAAGGTTACCTATACCAGCAAGTAGGAAGGATAATCCCAGGTATATGACATCACTAACTTTAAACCAATCATAATGAAGGAATATTACCCAGCAACAATAATAATGGAAGGTCGCTGGCTAGACAGTTTGACTGCATGGTATATAAACACATTTACAATTTATGATAATGAACTTAATACATAACAATATGAGCATTGATCTGATTAGAGCAAATCCCCACAGTACGTATATGGTGATACGGAATATTACTTTGGTGATTACAAAACAAGATCAAAATTACCATTCATTTTTTTTAGTGGGAATTAGATTTAATCATTATCATTTAAAAACAACTTCTACAGTGAAGTTTAAACTTAACCATGTTTAATCCGGCATATGTTAATTACAACATACTTAAGCTATGTGACCAGTACAATATTTTGGCGTGGAATGCCATTGTCACCATTATTATCCTTCGTTAATCACCATTAAATGGTGATTAACGAAGCCGTACTGGTGAGTTATTATTATTATTATACTACACCTACGCTCCAACGCTGTGCGGTAGCGTTGCCACCGCTACGCTCGTCACAAATGTACCAACGCTCTACCACACAGCACTGGCCCAGTGCTACACGGTATTTTTGAAATTGAACAATTTCAAAAATACTTTGAGGAATAATAATAATAAAAATAAATAAAAAAATAATAATAGAAATAAAAAATACAAATAATGATTTATTGCTATTAGTAGTGTCGAACCAATCAGAAAACTCATAAACACTCTTAATGCTTTCCTATAACAGATAAGGTCAAAAATAAGGTAATATTGCTATGTAGTGTCGAACCAATCAGAAAACTCATAAACACTCTTAATGCTTTCCTATAACAGATATGGCCAACATTAAGGTAATGTTGTCCTCCACAGCTTTCAGAGAGGAGGGGTGGGCGGGGGGATTTAAAAAAACAAATCTTATACCGGCGGAAGCTCAAAGTTCAGCCGATAAGAAGTTGAAATCAGTCGCACATATATATTATAGACACTTAATTTAATATTGAATGCCATGTAAACTGTTAAAAAATAAAAATCGAAAGAGAAAAAAATCGGGAAAAAAAAAAAATCGAGAAAAAAATGTATCGCTCACAATTAAGGTGAAGATTTGGAGAGGTGAGTACATAGATTCAGCAACCCTTCTGCCTGAGCAAGGTCAAAGGTCACTCAAAACCAAGGGCTGGGAGTTGGAGAAGCAGGCGGATAGCTTGATTGCTCACTCGACAGCCCAGGAGAAAAGGAAGGTAAGAAATATCAACCAATGGACGAATGCATTCTAGATTTATATAGATGTATTTATTGATAGGCATACAAGCAAAGCCAAGAGCTGTTGAAGTATGCTTCAGTGATCAGGTCCTATGCCGAGAATATGGCGAACTCGGTGTGGTTAGGTTATGACACACAATTGAGGAAGGAGCAAGCGCGAAACCGCCCGGGTCCATGGGCTACTATCGACATGGAGTTGTACGCAGGAATGTTATTGCATAAACACAATGATGCCAACACAAGCTTCATTCACGAGGTCATATGAGGAGTGGGCAACAGCTTCTCTTTTCGTATTAAACCAACAGAAAATGAGATATGCCGCGCTACAACGAGTTGCAAAGTCAACCATATGCACTTCAGTATCTGTTATAAACCAGGTCACCCAGCCACAATGTTATACCGCGGTCCACAATGGAGTAGCCGACCCCGGTCCCCAGAAAGGCCAGCAACACAAACACGTATAGGTACAGGCATTTTCTGATGATAACTTAACTGAAGCCGTTTATTTTTTCTCGCATGAATCGGCTACTATGCTTTATTAAAAAGTGTCAATCTCGTTGTCCCTCTCGCCGCTGTTGGCGTGACCGGCCCATGGTCCGGTTGACGGTTGGGATGTGGACGGCCCATGGTCCGGTTGGCGGTTGGGATATCTTTCAGAGTAAACTCAGGTTGTATGTGACCCTGAGAGATGCTTGATGTATAATTACCAGTGTTTTTTGATGTAAATGTCACCCTGAGTGATTCCTGGTGTAGGCCTATATGACCGGTAGGGTTTTTGATGAGCGGTGCTGTGATAAAATATCACCAATGATATGTTACATATAAACCTCAAGTTGTATTTAGGATGGCAAAAATGTCACCTTAAGTGATCCAGGCAGGGGTCGCATTCTGACGCGTCTGCGCGTCCTAGACCTCTCACTTTCTTGTAGTGACGCGTCAGGTTTCAAATTGGAAAGACTTGCGGGTCCCGATCAAAATTGAAGGGACCCCTTAAATTTGACGACGTATGGAAATGGAAACCTTAAGAATTTCTGTAAATTACATAATCCTTAATCCTTAATGCTCACAATATAAATTCATTAAAACTGTCCGTAAAAAAGTAAAATTTTGAAATACCTAAACTTCAGGACCCTCAATT
Source organism: Ophiura sarsii (assembly GCA_035610835.1). Taxonomy (NCBI): domain Eukaryota; kingdom Metazoa; phylum Echinodermata; class Ophiuroidea; order Amphilepidida; family Ophiuridae; genus Ophiura; species Ophiura sarsii. The sequence goes on along the minus strand of CM069449.1, from coordinate 74,277,881 downwards.
TCTTGGAGGACCCCTTAAATTTGTTTTTGAAGTCCTACGGGGTCCTGAAAATTTTCATTGGACCTCTCACATTTTTGATCCAGTGCTATCCCTGGATCCAGGTGTATATGACCGGTGTTTCGATAAATGATCTCATAATAGTTTGCACGCCTCTGGCTATATTCCGTATTGCATAAAAAGGCGGAGTTTATTAAATAACTCAATTGATATTAACTACAAGTACATGTAATGCTACTTAAAAGTCGCATTACATCGTCGCTGTTCTGACATAACGACACATCACTTATTCACTTTACTTAATACTTGCGTCGATGGCATATCATTGTCCGGTGTGTTTGTTTTAAACGCAACCGTATTAAGTGTAATGCCCACCATGTTACAGGAGAAGAATAGATCCTTGGTGTAAGACATTCATAAGACCCGATTACGGAATAAAGTTATATAATCCTTTTATAATCCGTTGATAGAGGATATGTGCTGTCTTATACCAAGGATAAACCGGAGAATGTATGCGCTTCGCAAGCGGTAAATAGTTTAAAACATCATTTTATAATCGTTGAAAGATTTATGCAGACACGATTTCGTAATTTTGGTATCTTGATTGGTATTTTTTAAATTAAATTAAATGCCAGTTTAAAACGACGTGTTTAACAAAACCCGATTTTAAACTCCGCAAATCACGTCCCCAGAGTTTTCCTGTGTTCACTGTATATGGGTATTCAATTTATTTTGTCCCAAATGGGTTACAATAGTTATCAACCGAATTCCTCAAATGCACATGTATTTTTAAGACTACACGATCTGCACATTAGCTTGCACTGAGCACGGTTGAGTAACCATTCAAGGCGTACAATTGGTGCACGAGTTTTAATAGTTAAACTAAACCCCATACAGGGTGACCCAAAATTTGTATCACTCCGGGCACATAAGATATCTTAAAAGGACAGGAACACACGGGTCTAATCTTTTAATCTATTCATCAGTTAATCTCTTCTTTCGATTCTTTTCAAGCTTAAAAGACATAAATAAATATATTCCACTTAAATTGTATAGGTATTTTGTCATGAGTTCAAGTTCTATACTCTTTTTCCATGTGCAATGGGTAGCTGTCAGTAAAGCAGTCTTTAAAATTGAAATTGAAAAATTTCATGTTCTTTGTTGAAATGGTCCATCCAATTAAATATTGCACTGAAATAAAACTAGTATTGCACTGAAATTAACCATAAATCAATTGCACGTAATGAATCGAAAATGCGTTGAAAAGAACAAAGAAGAGATTAACTGATGTGTGTGTGTGACTTAATCATATTGCTTCTTGCTTCGTGCATTTTAAAAGCTTTACTTTCATACTGAGAGGATTGGACCATGCCGATTTTGCTTCCTCATGTTTGCTGAAGCATATCTCCCGTTCTAAATAACCAATTGGAACGCAATAAGATGCAAATGAAAGCTTATTTACTCAGCTTTCATAATACATCAAGATTAGACCCGTGTGTTCCTGTCCTATTAAGATATCTAATGTGCCCGGAGTGTTAACATTCTTTGGGGTCACCCTGTATACTATGTTTACAGTTGGATACTTTTCAGTGAGTTAGACGCGTGTTTAAACACATTTTTCGCGAATTTCGTTTAGTTAAGCAATGTGTTTAACGTCAAAGTTAAAGGTGTGTTTAGCTGAAACCCACGTTTAAATACATACGAGAATACGGTCCTATATGTTAAAGGTGTATGTTCTGATCACTTATTTTTGGCTATGATTTTTTTTCTTCATTTTATTTCAGATATTTTGATATCTGAAGAATCCCCATATTTCTCACATTATATCTGTAAAATCTTAGGGGCCTGAAATGTTCCATTTAGAAATTATATGCTTAAAGGCCCAACCAAAAAATCCAGATGTTAAACACATTACAATTGTGGTCTCAGATACTACTGAAAAGCTCAGAGTGTCAACTGTGTCCTAAAACATGGTCAAGGTTTGCATGAATTATCTATGTGTATGAAAAATTTCGCGACTGGCTAGGATTAGTGAAATTGTCATGCTCACAAGCTTTTAGTTTTCTTATTAGACATTATTAGAAATGTGTACATTTGTAAACATTTCATGATGAAAAATGTGGGTTCTTCTGTACCACGAACATTAAATGCCACGAAAAAATAGTGCTTGCTTTAGAATAAACCTAGATGTGTCCTTGTTGGGTAGCACTGCATTGCATAATGATATGGTGAACTGTCACTACAAATTACTCTGTACACATCATGTTCTAGGGATCACTCCATTTCCATGGGAAACGAAGATTTTTAGTTGGGGCTTTAAGTGTGGTGAATTACTGCCAACGGTGGTTAATCACCCTCCAGTTTGTGTACTATCAATGGGCAAATTTCTAATGACCTTGTGCTTCTAAAATAAGAACCATTGGAGTTATGCAACTGGAACTTTGGAATGCGACAATTTTAAGGATCACCCTTGCATGAAAAATAAAAAACACCATCAAGTTGAAAATCGGGCTAGCAATCAGAACATCTACCTTTAAAGTGCAACATCACATTTCTATATAAGTGATGGTTGAGGTTATTTATTTCATGAAAACTAAGGCCGCATTGCGAGACCAGCACGTTTGGCTCATACGCATAAGTGACCTGTACGTACGACTTGTACGATAGTCATCAACTTTTATCCTGTGCATCAGGGGTAGCACTGGCTCAAAAATGTGAGGAGTCCCATTTGCATATTTCAGGACCCGTTAAGGACTGCAAAAACTAAATTTAAGGGGTCCCCCAGAAATATAAGGGGTCCTGAAGTTTGAGCCTTTGAAAATGGTCAAGCATTTTTTTAGAGACAAACAGTCGCTAACACAGACACGCACACTAGCGTAAGATCATGTAACTCATATACCTACACACAGAAAACACTATGTAAAAAATTATGTAAATATAGAACTCCATAATTATTATGTAAGAGTTTACATAAAACATGTAATATATACCCAAGCTTGTGTAAATTCCTATGCAAAAGCTTAACACAACTGTTTACATAGTATTATGGAGTTCTATTTTTACACAGATTGTGTATTTTTTACATAATTTGTGTAATTTTTTTACATAGTGTTTTCTGTGTGTATGTCGTGTCCATGTTAATCAGTAGAAGATACTTATATATAGAATGTTTTGGAAATCGCTTGAAACTTTTGCGGAAGCAATTCGAAAGCGAATTTAGTGTGTTTAACAACTTTTAAAAATACAGGATTTGCATTGTATTTATCTTTTACGGACATTAATACATTTAAAATGTAGGCACAGGATGGAGATTGACAATTTTCAGAATGTCTTAAGGTTTCCACGTCCATACAATACATCGTCAGATTTAAGGGGTCCCTTTATTTTCGATTGGGACCCGTTAGTGAAGTTCAATATGTAAACTGACGCGTCCATTATCGTCCAACAAGAAAATAAGGGGTCCTAGGACGCGAGGACGCGCAAGAACGCGAGCCCTGCTGTGCATACATTTCGTCCTTTTAGCTGTGTATAATAACGTGATCATTTAAATTTAATTAAAGGTAGATGACCCGATCACATTTTCGTAAACACAGAATTATTTCAAACATACGGAGATTTTCATATCATATGAAAGCTCGTATTTTTCTCATCATCATACTGAAATTTGACGGCCTAAATCGGTATAATTACGGAGAAATCGATGAAATAACGTCGAATTACCGCGAATGGTGGTAACCACCGATATAGTTTGTGTACTACTCAATGGGTACAGTTCACATCATCTTGTGCGTCTAAAATAAGAAACCATTAGAGCTGCAGCTCAAACTTTGGAACACGACTTTTTTAAGGATGACCTTTCATGTAGAATAGAAAACTTCAAGTTGAAAATCGGAACATCTACCTTTAATGTGAGCAGTAAGTTTGGTCTGAATGTATGTGGATGTGGTGGGTGAGTGGTGGGCGTAAGGTGTTTCTGTCGGGGTGGGGTTGGGTGGGGGGGGGGGGGGGGGGGCGGGGTGAGTATGTAGGTGTGTGTTAAGTGTGTAGAAGGTATGCCAGGTAGGTGTGGATTGGTTTGTGAGGTGTGTATGTAATGTATGGTTCATTTATTTGGTTAGATACTGTTCTTGATATTACCTTTTAAATAATTATTAATGGGCTTGTGCAATTGTATTTTGATATTTATACATGTTTTTATATTGTAAAATTGTTGCAATTCCGATGTTATTCTGCTATAACAATTATGTTAATAAACCTTTTATGAATGAATGAATGAACCAAAGTAATGCTTTGCTGCATCAAACACTAGCAAGCAATAGTCTTAGGACACCTTGCATGCTACAAATTGAGAGAAAACACTGGGAACCCATTGAACTACTGTGTTAGCGTTTTGATATTCTAGGTTTACCAATTGATGAAAAGTTCTTATGTTTGTTTAAACACATTTGAGATATTATCGAATAATTATTAGCTTATTGGGAAAACATTTATAACAATATTAAATGATTTAAAATATTAGCATGACAATAATACTAAGTAATGATTAGATCAGGCCCGTAACTAGAGGGAGAAGGGGGGGGGGGGCATACCAATGTACCTTTTTCGTGTACAAATGTACATTTTTTTATTGTATTTGCCATCTTTTGGAAGTAATTTCATGTTCCCCTATGACGGGGAGAACAACAAGTAAAAGCTAAGCACTTTTTGGATTCACGTGCCATAGTCTATACTTGTGTGGAAACCTACATTTGAATTTTCAAAACACAAACTTATGAAATATATAATGTGATATCGCCTGTAATGCATATTTGCGGTTGTAATTGCTAAGGAACCTCGACTCAAAGCTGTTAAAGAATTTCCATTGCAACGCTATACTCATGTTTACATATATTATACTCATGTATACATATATTATGAAATGGAATGGAGATAGAGAAGACACATTACCAAATTAATGCATGATAATGTTATTCATTGAATCTCAGATATAAGACCATTAGCCGTCCTCAAAGATGCCAAACAACATGATTTAGTTAACCTTTGCATAAATGTATTATAAAAGTATGTTCCACCACATAATGGATTACTCTTCGTTGTGCGTATAATCAGAAGTACAGGGTGTCCAAAAATAATATCGTGCACGTGTTTACCCAACTTATTGGCCATGACGTTTTTTAACGTGGTGTTATATTTGTATATTTCTTGAAAGACTTAACGCTTGGCTTTCAGACGCCGTTTGTTTCATCTGATTTGGTTTTGTCAATCCTGAGATATGACCAATTAACTAAAGCTGCCTAAAATTGAGGTAACAGAAATAATGTTTACAAAAGTGTCAAACCGATTCGTACTTCTGAGATATGATTTCGTTGTGAACAAATCCAATAAAATGTGAATGTAATACTCACAATTTTAGTTACGTTTCACTGCTAAACAGTGGCGTAGCTGGGATTTTTTTCAGGGGGGGCAAGATTTCTGAAATTTTCGTAAAAGGTTGCCCCAAATTTTTCCCCAGTCACCAACTCGTGAATTTCGCGTAAGTGGGGGGTAGGTGGGTAGGTTGGGGGGGGGGGGGGGGGGGGGGGGGGGGGGGGGTTTGGGGGGGGGGGGGGGGGGGGGGGGGGGGATGAGGTTCAAAAAATTTCGCACGGTCAAAAAAAATCGCACAGTACATGTACTATTTTGCCTTATTTGACTATTTGGGCTGAATATACCCATACATATCCGCCCGCAATCTCGGTCTTTTATCATTATTTTCCTCTTTTTCATTTTTTTCCTCCTTTTTATTTTTTTAAGAGGGGGGCTGGGGGGCGGGGGCACAAATGGTTTTTTTCCGTCAGGGGGGCATTTGCCCCCCCACTGCCCCCCCCCCCCCCCCCCCCCCTGAGCTACGCCACTGCTGCTAAACTAGCAGCTTCGTCAGACTGACAACTCTGTCTGGAGGCAACAGGAATTAGGGTTTTCTTGTTGCTGGGAACCGCCGTTGTAGAGGGCGTAGTTCCGACGAGTTGATCGTAGATGTTGTGCAGTGTGTAAGACCCCTCATCTTTGTTGAGTGTGTTCTCCCCCTTCTCCGAATCCAAATTGCTTCTTTAAGCCATCTAGTTGTTCTGTCTGATTCGCGGTCTATAGTTCTGGCCTTGTCCCAATCGATGGTGTGATTTGTGGCCGCTACATGGTCGGTGATTGCTGATTTGTGCTGAACAGTAGTGGAATCTTTCCTCGTGGAACGAGTGTATGGTTTCTTTTCAAATTTCTGAACCTCTTTCTTGTGTTCTTGTAAGCGGGTTCCGAAAGCTCGACCTGTTTCACCAATGTACGATTTAGGGCAACCAGAGCAAGGAATCTCGTAGACAGTTTCAGCTTTTTGTTGGAGGTCTATCTTGTCCTTGGGGTGCACGAGTAAATTGCGTAATGTCTGGTGTGGTTTGAAACAAGACTCTAGCGATGCGTTCAGATACACCTGCCACATAGGGAACAACAACTAAGCCCTTGTTAGGATTATCGCTGTCCTTTTTCTTTTTGGTAGACTCCTTCTTAGATTGCTTTAAACGTCTGTCTTTTTTCACTTTGTCTATGGTCCACTCGGGATAACCGCACGTTGCAAGAGCTTTTTTGATGTGTTGCTCCTCCAGCACGCGATCTTCCTCCTCTGTCACAATTGACTCACTCCTGTCTAACAATGTCCTGATCACACCCAATTTCTGAAACGTACTTGTTCTTCAAATGGGCATCAATCCGTTTTGAGACATTGGGGGAGGGGAGGCATTCGGTCTGATTTAAAAAAAAAACAACAATCAGTTCTGTTAGCTACACAGACCCAAATTCTATTATTTAAACCTATTCAATGACAATATACAAAAGTTTTGGTTGCATAACATTTGCTAAGACCTCTCGAACAGGTGGAAGATTCGTAACTCCGGAGTGAACCTTTCTATTCATTTTTAAACTGTAAAGTGGTAGAACGGTGATTTTAGGTAGCTTTAGTTAATTGGTCATATCTCAGTATTGACAAAACTAAATTAGATGAAATAACGGCATCTGAAAGCCAAGCGTTTATTCTTTCAAGATGTATAAACATGTTACGCAAAATGTTAGAACATCATGGTGTCCCCGGTCGTATATTGCAGTGGTACATACCAGTTGCTATATACAACTTGTTAAACATATTTAAGTCCTAGAATGTGCCGGTACCAAGCCGTAGTTTGCCGTTGTACATTTGCTAAAAATACAACTTGTTAAAATATTTGACCTCCACAAATGGGTCGTTGACACGTGTAAGCTCTTCGTGAGTTTTTTTATAACGACGCCTTGCTAATATGCTATTGTTTTGTATATTTTTTGCTCTGACTTTGTACTGATATGTTGTATATGCGAAATAAATAAACCTGTAAACCTGTAAAACATTTTGCATTTAGGCATTACCTGGCAATGTTTGAAATTAAGATTGACCCCATCGTAAGTCTAAATTTAACATCCTAGAAAAAAAATAAAAAGGCTGTAAATTTACCTTAATGTTTCATAAGGCATTTGTAGGTTATTTCCTCCACATTATGATCAAAATCTTTAGCTTTTTCATGAATGGTATCATTTTACACAATTTCATTGTTTCCACCAATTTAGAGCTCAAGCCACTGATCTTAGGATATAGGCAGCCTGTCGTACCTATGATAGACATCGTTGGCCCGTAGCGGGGGAAAATGTCGGTTACCCCCCACAAAAGTGATTGTTTTTAAGCAGGAGACATCTAGATCTTCAATAAAAACAATGATTTGAAGAACCAGTTTGCTCTAAAGGTGAGGACAATTCACACGAACTGGACCTCTTGATCATACAAAGCAATAGGGAACTGATTTGGTGGTTCGAAATATGTCTTAGAAGTCACCTCGTAATGTGACTTGTACTTCTTTTAATTGAAATCATTTTAGGGGTTCTTGCTTGTTCAACTGTTCATTTGGTGACAGATAAAATAGAGTTAAGATAGAAAAATCTCAACCTTGAGATATTCCCAAAGGATATGGCTGGTAAGAGTGGACCTAAGGGTTTAACTCGGTGGTGTCCCCGATATACGATGGCTCTCCACACTTTTCGGTCATTTATTGCTGTATTTATGGTCTCCCATCCAGTATCCTGCTTGAGTAAATCAATAAATGTCAGAGCAGGTCTCGGTGTTTTGCCATTCTTGGTGCACCAGTTTGGATAATGGCTCCTCATTTTTGAAACAGTTGCCAGTTTTTCTTTTCTGAATCTTTTGGCTCAATTTGGGGAGGTCACCATACACTTGGGTATTAGTGCAGTTTCCAGTTGTCATTGAGCATTGCTCTCAGTATTCTGGTGTAGCAGCCAACAAGCTCATTTTGTAACTTGGGTGTAAGGGTCCAAGCTTCGCATCCATATGCAGAACTGACTCTACCGTTGAGGCAAACAGGCGAAGTTTGAATTTCCGGGAGAGAGTTTACTTCCATATTTGGTCATTCTGCTACATGCTATCCATGCTGCTGTTTGCGTTGCTTAAGGTCCTTTGCTGTATTCTCCATCCAGACACCAATATATTCAGAATCTTGAACCTCCTCCAACATGATACCATCATTTGAATGTATAGTGGATCCCTTCTGACTCTGGATATCTGGTTATATTCATTTTCAGACCGACCTTTGCTAATGATGTACAACTTTTTGTAGCAGATCTTGAGCTCGTAGAATTTTCAGCATTTTGCCACGGTTGATAGTGTCAAAGGCCTTTCTAAAATCATTATAGGTGATTCCTGCTGTTAGGTTGTTGTCCTTTACTCCTTATATAAGCCTCTTCGGTGGCAATATGTAGCCCAATGTCGTCCTTCCGACCCTTAAGCCGTTTTGATTGGTTCACAAATGCTGATCCAACTCTGGTCTAATTCTGTTCAGGATCATTCTGTTGTACGTTTTGCCAATAATAGAACTTAGGCTGATACCTCGGTAGTTGCCTCCTAGCCTAAGATTGCCTGATTTTGGTATTGGAACGATATTGAGCACAACATACTGGCTCGTTTACAGAACCTCGGGTGGGATGCTGTCTTCACTGCTTCCGCTGCTTTTTCTACTAGTGACTTTTTAGCTTTTCATATTCCTCTTGGTCGAAAGGCCCTGTCTTAATTTCCAGATCTTCGAGGACTGGTGTGATTTCCTCCTGGTTTGTGAAGTGATTATACCAATCTTTGTGACCCGATCCTTCTGAGTTTCTCCCTCCAGCGGACCTTTGGTGGATGCTTTTCCACCAGTGATTGAATTGATAAGCCTCTAGCTTATGGCTAGAGCATCCTTGGAATTGGAATGTACCGCTTCTACTTCATTGTTGTTGCTGGTCTTCTTATAATTATGACTAGACTGTAGGCTTCAGCAGTTATCTTAGGGGTTCTGGGCCATCATAACATATAATGGTTACACACTAGTAAGTTAAAATCCATGTGTAATACATAATATGGACAATCAATATGTTATAGTGGAAGTAAACAATATTCTTTTAAAATCATTTAGTTGGAAAGACTGAGTCAGTCATTACTTATTGAAGTCGTCAGACAACTCAGTTATGTTGGCCCAGAACCTCTAAAATAATTTCAAATAAAATATATACAAATAATACATTATTATATTTTACGAACTGACTGCAAGAAATACTTCGCAAATATTGGTTAAGCCCTAATAGTATATAAAATTGAAATGCTTTATTGCCATGTCATTAGTCTGAAAAATACATAATCGAAGCTAGTCGAGGAGAACTATTTCGGATCACGAGAAGAGAGATACACACCATATCCATGGGTACCAACCAAGATAACCTATTTTCGTTGATTAAACGCAATGATGTGACAATTAATATTTCATCTCACCTAAAACGATCACATTCAACTGTTCTATGGGACACTTTGTAACAATAGTAATTAAACATGTGAAGTTATTATCTGTCCATTTCTTTTCCAATTTGACTACAACATGTTTGACTGCCAATACGACAACATTTAATGACGCATGACTTATTAGATTTATTTCTAAATAAACTTTGCTGAATGTTAAGAATAGTATGCAATTAACATATATTTAGTCAAACGGATATGTTATAGGCCTATTAGTATTTCGAATTATTTGTGTGATACACATCTTCAGTGAAATATTATCGTAAGAGCGGTAATCATTTGGCATATTTTAATGCAATAATTACGCAATTCGGTTACAATTAAGCATAGATATGATGATTTATATTTCCCCTACCCCTGAAATCGTGCTGTTTTATTATCGAATGGGACACTTTAAAAAAAAGCCTGTAAAACAAATGTGACACCACAATTTGAGTGTACTCACTACCTTGCACTTAGCTAGGGGGTCTATACTAAGTACCTATGTTATCAGACTTGAGAAGGTACACCAGTTGAACGATTCGCCTCAACTAGGCATCGTATGAGATCTAGTCTAGACTATAAACACAACATTTACGCAAGCCTAGATTCTCCCCTTCATCTGAGACAATAATCGCCTTGGCCCCTCGTAAAGCGTGTTTCGACTAGGGCAATGGTAAGTTTTAACGGTAAATTTTAACGGTAAGTTTTAACGCTTACTTTTTAATTCCCCTGTTTCTACTCGCGAAAAATTACCGCTAAGTGTATCGATCCTATTCGATGGGCCACGACATTTGACCTTTTGTCATACCAAACAATGCCGCCCCACCTGAAGAAGATTGCCTCACAATGCGAAGAATCCAGCGTATACGTGTATTACGTCCGGGTCACAGAACGTAGCGTTAAGATTAAATGGGTGGCTGTTTCTACTGGGAAAGTTACCGTTAATTACCGGTAACAAACCTGGTTTGTGAATGTTTTTGTGGTTACAAAACTTACCGTTAATTAACGTTATCTGGGCAACAGAGCATAAATTACCAAATATTGAATTATAAGTATTGCCTCCTGAGTGTTGTACAACCATGACAATTTCAATCCTAAGTATCATATATAATCAAATAACTTTGTTTTAAAGTTCTCTGTGTTGGCTTTGTAGATTATCAGCATTGTTACATTTCGTATTAAACCTGATTTCAGATTGATCAATACTTGATTATCCATACACGCTAATCCAACCAGCTACTGGCTTCTTGCTTTTATGGCCTTGACTATTAAGACATGCTTTTATGGTGGTACCTGTATATGAAGAGCTTTGTTGCAAATGGGCCACCAGACCACTCCCACATGTTACTCATTTAGCATTATTGAATTTGCATTGACAAGTCCATGGAATTAATCAAATTATTGTATGGCTGTGTTCATTAAACTGTTTCTATATGACATTGGATTAGTGCATCCATGCACGCCAATTGAGGCACTAATAATACAAGCCACAATGAATAGCTATCCATTCAATAATGCAAAATGAGTAACAGGTAGAAGTCAGGGGCGTAACAGAGGTTGGTTGTCAGGGGGGGCACAGCCAAAACAATTCCTGGTTAGAATAATTCCGTCCCGGAATTTTTCGTAAAAGGTTGCCCCGGGGGGGGGGGGGGGGGGGGGGGGGGGGGGGGGGGGGTAAGGGTCTAAAAATTTCGCACGGTCACAAAATTTCGCAGTACCTGCTTTTTGTAATGCGAAATTTTCTTTCTTTCTTTCTTTCCCTTTCTTCTTTTCTTTCTTTCCCCTTTTCTTTTTCCTCCCTTTTCCCTTTCTCTCTCTCTTTTCTTTCCCTTTCCCCTTTCTTTTCCTCTTTTCCCTTCCCCCTATTTTTCCTGATGGGTAGGTCTTAATTTCCTGCTGAGCACCTTCAGGGGGGGGGGGGGGCACTGTGCCCCCCCCTGCCCCCCGGCTGTTACGCCACTGGTAGAAGTGGATGTAGGCCCTTTTGCAACACAGCTCTTCATATGCAGGCTTGCATGTCAGCACACGGTCACCTAAATTAACATACAACATTATGCTTAAAACCCTTGACTGCACACTGCTGAATGGCATTTCAAATCTTGTAGCGCGGATTTCAAAACAGTCCCTTAGTATAGTATAGCGTGAGCATGTCCTTGAAGATTGCTTCTATTGTTTGCGTCATGGACAAATATTAATAGACTTTGCCAAGTCTGTGCACAGCTGTACAGTTGTATGAAATACATTGATATTTTAAGTAAAGTTGCAAAATTAATGTATCTAAAGTTTCGATTAATCTAATAGAAAAAGACAAATAAAATTGAGAAATGTGGCTTGATCATTTTATTAAGCATAATTTAGAATTAATTTGAAACCTTACATAAATTAATTGGGCATACAAAAAGTGGTTCAAAAGTATTCCATTTAACGCCTAATTATTGTTTTAATTTCGAGCATACATTAATTACACAGCAAACATATTAACAAATGGCTCGACAGATTTGTGTGGCTAACCATTAACACCTTTCTCTGTGATTATAGTGTTTATTGTATGTTTAATTCATGAGAAAAAATACAAAACACCATTTGTGGTTTTTAATAGAGGAAAAATATTTCAAATACTAAAAGGATATTAAATTATCTGCTCAGACCAATGTTTTGAGCACATCTGTACATGTAATTTGATACCTTGCAAGTCTGGTTTGGAGTCGAGTTTGGTCATTATTTAATCTTAATTTAAACAGATTTGGGCTTTTTAGTAAAGATAAATGTTAACTTTTTCTCAGACAGAATTGTTGACAATGATGGGAACTTCATATCCCGTGAATTTGGTGTTAATGTCATGTATAGTTTTTGCTGGAAATTACAATTTCTTTATAATATGCTAATTATATGCAAATAAGGTCAAACTATTTTGTTTTCCATGACATTGAATCAACAAGTTGTATTCTATAATGTAATACTGTCTCCTTGTCTTGTCAGAATAATGTGCTATCTTACAAAGTGAATCCGGGTGCGAATGCTGTCGTAATAAATCCCAGGGTTGTTCATGTTGGTTGTCAACTTACATTTGGTGAGAAAGGGTTTTTCCCACACATCACTTCATCAGTATCACGTCCTATGAGGGCCCGCTCACTTGCTTCCTCCATAATTTATACCCGATTGCAGCGTACAAATATATATTTTAGAGGCTTGGTGTAGAATATTAGGAAAGAGTGTATTTCAGGTCCATACTAGAATACCAGTATCGTTTAATACTAGAACATAAAAGTGCCAGATACAGGAACGTTTTTATGTACCATTATCGGGCGATACTGGTACACATGCTACCAGTGTGATTTATCCCAGTATCGGGCGATACTGGTACACATGCTACCAGTGTAATTTATCCCAGTATCGAACGATACTGGCATATAAATGTGTTCTAGTATCGCCCGTTACCAGTACAGTCCTAAATATTGGATCTAAAGTACACCTTTTCCGAATATTGCATGTTGTGATTTTAGGAAATTGGCGGTTCTTTTTGTAAAATCAGACACTACTCAGTCTAATCACCGCCTAGTGTCTATAGACAGTGCAAGGCGCCCTATGTTGAAATTGTAGGACTCCAAAGAAACTCAACAAGTGAGAAAGAACAAGCATCTCCTCCTGCACATTTGACACCTCATTTGTCACAGTAGCAGCAATAATAATGAAGCAGTTGCCATTTGAGTACAAATTGATGCAAATTCTATTGTTGCACTTAATAATGCTTAATTATATACCAACGAAACGAGCGTAAACAAAACAGTAAATCTAAAGTGTACCACTTCTTTTTCTCCATGTCAAGAAAATCATGATAATCCGAGCATCTCTCATCGTCAATTGTTCCCAACACCTGTATTTCATTATTTGTTTTGATTAAAAAAAGCCCATGAGCAAAACAAAGCTTGATTATCATTCTTATTATTAATAGCATCATCCATAATTTTATGGATATGTGATTTAGTGCAACAATGGAAACTGCGTAATTTTGAATTTAATTGGCAATATTGGTGCTATTGGTACAAATGAGGTGTCAAAATGCGCGGGAGGAAATGCCTGTTCTTTCCCACTTCAATTTCTTTAGGATCTTACGAATTAATCACAGGGCGCCTCCAAAAAAATAGATGCTTTCTTTTTGTGCAGTGTTTATGTACGTGGTACTCTGTTGACGTTTATTCTTCGGGATTGTCTCTCAGGTGTGACAGTTGTTTTGTCACGGGATCTGGCTCCCTTTACTCGTACTCAATTTAATTCTGTAGGATGTTCCGTTCCCATAATCTCCATGTTGGAACTGCTAAGGGAAGACGTCAAAACTCGACCGCCCGTTGACCGCCGGTTACGGGCGGTTCCGCCCGGTTCTTTCAGGTCAACTGTTTTACTGGTATATGAATATTCGCGCATGCAACACTGAACAACCGCCGGTTGACTTAATGCTGTAACCTGACCAATTTACACTATCAATCTGTTACTTTGCGGTCATAATAGCTCTCGATATAATCGTTCTATACAAAAAAAACATTCATAGACTGTCGGTAATGATTTTAAAAAGTTAAATGAGCTATAAACAGATTGAAAAAGCCAACCCCAGCGAAATCAATAGCTGTGTTGTACTGGTTGTCAACTGAGCCCATTACTTCAAGATTGTATTGCTCACGCGTGTGACGAGGCACTATCAACCGGTCGTGTTCACCAGAGTGTAACTATTTGACCTCAATATGTGTGTATATTATAACAGACGACACGTTTTGTGGATTTTTGTCTGAGCAATTCCAATTTATGCGCATTGTAACAGGTGCACAGCTTGAAATAGCAGTAATTCCCTGCGTGTCGGATTTATTGATGCATCATTTATTGAATCAGCATATAAATCGGTATTATTGTCGCACTATTTACTTTTCTAAAATTGTGTTGTTGTGCTTAGAATTATCCTTAAAGGAACGTATCTGAATAATTGGTGATATATATGTAGCTATACACAGGAGACCCACAGTCCGTGTTTGAGTGCCAAGGTAACTCGATGGACTGAGTCGGTGTTATGAAAGCACTTGGCTTCTACAATCGTTCAGACAGAAGTTGCAGGTAGCCAGGAGGCCATCGACGCTCATTCTAACGACAACCTTGGTTCATACGATGTTCTAGCTATTCCAGTAAACGAATATTAAATGACTGTTAAAGAGAACGTGTGACGTTGGGGGTCGGACGGGTCGAGACGGGGGCATTTTCTGCGTCACCACTGTTGCATTTTATTTCTGTAATGTCTACGTCGTGTTTGTATATCCTGTAAGCCATTCGCCCTTTCATATTAGTAACTTATATAAATTAATGTCCAATTAAATGCTATAAAAGTCGTGGTGAAATTTGATGAGTTCTGTCGTCGTCATAACCCAAAGAAGATGTCTTGAGCAAATCAGGATGCTTCAATTTCATCACATGACCATTGATTTCTGGCACCATTATCTACTGGATCCCCATTGACATTACATTGCAACGGAAGGCTGATAATGTTGTTAAACGAGGGTCTTTAAGAAAATCTCTTATTTGTCTTATAAAGACCCTTTATTTTGTGTATAACACGATTGATTGAGATTTAACTTCTTTTCAAATCTGTGGCCAAGATGCCTATCTGTGCCAAGTATTATGAACTTCATGTTGGCACAGTAGTGGTGCTAAGCATGCTGGACTACACGAGAAACCTTCTTCCGTCGTAAACCCATATAAATTGGGTATGCTCTAAAATAAAACTATTCACAATAATTTGATTTAATTAAAAACAGCGTTAACATTTAAGAATGGGAGAAATGTTGTATATCAGCTTTAGGGTACGATATAAATCAGACATATAATACGTATGTTCTTGATTAAGTATTTCAAAGCGTATTTACGAATTATTGAAAATCAGCTTTAGGCTAAGATCGAGACATAAACGTGTTCTAGATGTCGCATTTCAAAGCATATTTAAGATTGAAGGTTACATAATAAATGTAGAAAAAGAAGAAACAATAATTCAAAGACCTCGATCTTAATCCTCACCGCATCTTGTTTTCGTCACATTTAAGGAGTGAACGTAATCCAGAATGGAAAAGTGTACTTATAATAATATAGGTCCCGGATTCTAGACTGTACTAGTATCATTCGAAGCTGGCACACCCAGTAATCATCGTTGGATACTGGTTTAAAGTCAGTGTTGCAGTATCACATATGAAATGTTCCAGTATTGGGCGACAGTGGGACGCATTTATGTACCCGTATCGATCAATATTGGGACAAATCAGTATACCGGTAGCATGTATACCAGTATCGCCCGATAGTGGAACATAAACATGTTCAGGTATCGGACAATACTGGAACAATTAGAATGTACCAGTACCAAGTAATACTGGTAAATTTCTCAAGCATAAAAATATTTAAATTTAATTCTAATTCTAATCGTGATTATGGAATATTTCAGTGGTTTATTTAGAGATTAAATCCTTTCTTGCGTTCTGCGCTTGCTGCGTGTTTATTTTACTCGGGCAACCACTCGGACGCGCGAACACTGTTGTCGATTGGTGAAGCACATACGCTGAAACATGATTTAATCCCTGGCAACAACGACCATGGATTTGAACGCCATTTAATAAATAGACAATGCAAATAAGAACATAGTTAATGTTACCGTTCAATTTTTAAAAGAAAAAACATACTAATGAAAATCTAAATAATAATCATGTTCCTTTAAGCTTCAGAAGTTGATGTTAACAATTGGAAAGACCATTCCAAGACCACACTGCGGCTGCGTCATCGCGTAGCTAGTAAACACATTCATCCGCGTGGTGCGGTTTGATCGGCGAGCTGGTTTCCATAGCAGCGTTGTTTAACTTAAATTGACAACGCTCTGCTACTGTACTTTATAAGTATGGGGTAGTTGTTGAATTAATATTGATAGTGAGAAGGGGCGAGATATATATCTTGAACTTGATACTGCCTTACTTCATACAATATTAAGAATAACAAACATTTCTAAAGGCTTGCGACAGTAACAAAAAAAACCAAGCAAAACATAACAAACAAACAAAATCAGACATACAAAAAAAGAAAGAAAGAAAGAACCTCCTCCAAAAAGAAAAGACAAAAGAAACCACACCAAAATGGCAAACGAATCCTACAGTAAATTAAATTTCAAGAAATAAACTTTTCGTTGAGTCGTATTCATACACTCTATGTAGTGTTGAACCAATCAGGAAGCAGGAATTACAAATACGCGGAGTGCATTGAAAGTGTCCACTGCACTCCGCGTGTGCGCCGTTCAAATCACGCAGTGCGCGTTTTGTTTTGATTCGTTGTTCAAGATTCGCGGGTTCGCCGATTTTCACTGCGGGTGTTAGCAAATTGTTAAAGTGTTTTTAGTCTTTTTACATAGATCAAAATTATGCTTAAATTGTGAATTTTTATTTGTATAGTGTCGTGTATGAATTAGGTCAATGCATGCGTATGTTTTGTTTCTCGAAAAATTAGAAAAATCAATGCACTTGCGCAAATGTTGATATGCTCACAATAGCACTCCCCCTTCGGGGTCGTGCCATTATTCACACATCAACATCAGCGCGCGTGCATTGATTTGTCTAATTTCTCTCGAAACAACGCATACGCATTTATTGACCTATAATTATTGTGTATTGGTATAAAGAGTTTAATCAGAAGTTAAATTATTAATCTCAATACAATACATATAACTATCTTTGTGATATTAAAATTCATTGGACATCTATAAGTAAATAGGATTGTCCTTTGATAACCCTTCGTCATCTAAAACACAACAACGTCCGTCTTCGTAACACATACACTTAGCATATATCAGTGTAAATTCCTGGTGCCACCTTAATTCAGTCTTACCAACATTTTGTTTGCCTCAAAATCCAAATCCTAACAATTCACCAAAATGAGATAAGTTTTATACATATGTAGTTATTTGTTATTTATCTTTACTTAATTGTTTCTTGGATTCATACAAAGAGTTAAGCATGTTAAGGGCCATTGTCAAATAAATGTGCATTTTAATCGATAATTTCTATTCATAATAATAATGATAATAACCATATTTGTATAGCGCCTAACATCGAGATCCCTAAGCGCTTTAACATAAAACATAATAACAAACAAATACATGGATATGGACTACAATTAAAAAGCCATTGTGAACAAATGAGTCTTTAAGGATTTCTTAAACTGAAATATAGTCTCTGCATTAATTTTTCACATGAAGTGGAATATTATTCCAGAGTTCTGCAGCTTACACAGAGAAGGAACGTTGACCATACTGAGTGGACGTTGAAGAGCAGACAAGACGCGATAGAGATGAAGAACGAAGATTGCGTAAAGGTGTTTATTGTTTGATTATAGTTCTAATCGGTTACTATTAAACGTGAACGTATATAAAGGTTCTTTGAATGTGTGTGATTGTCGACCGAGCTAAATTGAACCTTACAGTCTTTTGATTGTTTTCATCAAACTATTTTGAAAACATATGCTATACATACATGTATATCATGACCGATCCAGATATTGTTTCCCTGACATTGATATCGCTACTTTTTCTCTTTGCTCAACATTCACGATCAACAGTTTGGCATACTGTGCCATGGTAAACTGTCATTATCGGAAATCAAAGAACCTGACATGCTTTTCCTATTAAATATTTACATATATATGAGGACAACAAGATTGGTCTTTGTCGTCTAGAGCATTGATACCTATATACGAATATATCATTTCGCACTTTTTTCTTACTTAACAGCATTTGCTTTATGTAAGTTACAATTTAAAATATTCATTGCGTTCATATCGTGAATCTGCCCCTCCCTTGGTAATATACTGGTATACGCGTAGGTGAGTTATATTATTTACACTATTAATTGTCAAGGATCGTTTAAAAGCAGAGGTTTTTAGGTACAATCGCTTCTATAGTCATAGTTCTTTGGAAGACGGGTGGGCTCGACGCTTTTTCATAGATAGGTAAGTCATACCACATGTTCCTTATATCTGGTTTGCATCTCATTCATTTACTGAGATTAATACTATCATTACTGAAGTAGTTTTCAAGCAAATCAGGTGTTTTGGATTTCGATTAAAGCATGAATGACAGAGATTTGTTTCAATATGCCTGTATCTTTCATTGCATATGGTGTCGTTTTCATTTTCTGAAGTATAATTTAAGTCCGCAATGCAAATACGTATGGTCCATACTCATAAGTGATTTGATATCGCGATGTTTGCGTTGATCTTAGTTCAAAATGGGTACTTGATCGTATCCCCGATCGTATCGTGATGCAAAGTAATAATTTAGCGTCACAAGTCGTACGTACAAGTCGCTTTCACGTATGAGTCATAATACGTTCTGGTTTTTTGAAACAATTCAGCTATTTAGGCATTAGAAAAGAATGGCAGCACATTTTTATATTATTGACTTTAACTAATAGTTTACCCGAATGCTTTATTGTGCTCGATGCTTGTGGTGTGTGCATTAACACCATTCTACGCTACGCCAAGTTAGGCCAAACAAATGTAATACTTTGTCTCAGTGACCCGAACGCAATGCTTTAAAAATTAGCTTTCGCGGCAGCCATTTTTTTAATTTATGACTAGTTTGTTTCGGCGATACTCGGCAACTTTGTGACTGAGAACACACATTCAACTAACTTTGTTAAGAGATAAAGAGAACACAAACGTACAATGAGTATTAATTATGTCTGAATACGTTTATTAAAAAGGCAAAATATATTTGGATTTGTATAAAATTTAAAAAAAGAAATAATCGCAAAACGTACATTAACATACTTTTTAATATAATGAAGAAGCAATTTCATTTCCAAAATCAAACTGCTTCAGACAATTTTATACAACTTTTACAAACAAACAATGCCATGGTTTTTAGATCGATTCGTTCTCATTGCGGTGGTGTATATAGGCTACGTTACGAAACAGAGGCGTTATGAAAAACAATACCTCGTAAATGTGTCAATTTCTAAGTAAAGTAAAGCGACGGCGTCATCCAAAACATTTACTGTACCATAAAATTATTTTAACTTTATTAAACAAAACAGTTGACTCTATTATAAACCACTTCAACATATAAATTATACTAAGACAACATTTAATAACGCAGTACCAATCCACTTGTAACTATTTCTGATGACTATACTGAAACGCGTGAATTGCAAATACAAAATCCTATTGGCGCGTGGTTATTACAGCTATCTGTATTAATTGTGCCCGAACTTTGATTTATTTGTGTAATTGGCGTGGATGTGTATATTTAAACTTATAATACCGTTCTGTATTTTTTAGGAATAAAACCTGTATAATAAACTTGTCCGTTTGTAATCCATTTCTTTTCAGAGAGTCGTTTTTGAAGAAGAAACGTATTGGGTTCTCTTGCCATGTTTTCTAATTCACCGGTGAGCGCGGCAATTTGGATACTGTCCGTGTCTGCTTGCTGGCTATCAGACGGAGCCGAAACCAAAGATGCATTGACGGACAGTGAAAATCAATTTCTTTTCGATAGACTACTTTACAATATCAGATCATCTCAGAACCGACAGAAATCTGTCAATAATCTTATTCGGAACTATTTTCCGGCTGACCCTTCATCGACAGGGAATAAGAACGTATTACTTCAGGTACTTTCAAGGTTAGACAATGAACCGTTTAACTTCGGGGGTCCGATAGACGATCCGTCTTCATCGTTATCACCAGCTGATTGGCAAGGTGATTCAAGGCATCAGAACGTCGTTAATGTCCCGAACCAACTTGTAGAGGAAGATATGAGTAAACGATGGGGAAGCGGTCCGGGACCACGTGGCAAGCGTTTGGCTATTGATCTGCGTGCAAGACGTGATAGGGGGAGGGATAGTCCCGGTCCACGAGGAAAACGACAGGGGCCAAGGGGAAAGAAGCAGGGACCACGCGGTAAAAAAGAAGACGATGAAGATCAGGACTGTGAGTATATAGTTTTTTATTTTCTCAAATTCTTTATTAATACATATTGAAACGGATGATAGTGGTGGGTTCTTTTTTAAAATTTAGATGACTAGATTATATATCCAGCCAATCTATGTTTCCAATCCTCAAACAAGTGTACGTTTTCTCAGTTAAACTGGTGATACATTTCTCAATATTGATACGATTTATATCCTATAACCCGTCCGAGACTATAGAATGAGAAAAGTGTAATTTAGGTCTCAGATTCTGGACTGTACTAGAATCCGAAACTTGAACACATAGTATCGTTCGATACTAATACAATGTCACTGTCAGTGTTCCAATATCGGACGATACTGGCACATATAAAATGTTCCAGTATCGGGCGATACTGGAACGCAATTATGTACTATAATCAAAACAATCATTTGTCGATCATAGCGCCATGATCCGAGCGCGCGCGACATTACAAAGGTTGAGCGCGACTAATTACATGCAGTGCGTTCAAAACATTGGCGCTGTCGGTGCATGTGAACAATACGAATGACGCGGTAACACACGATACGCACCAGGTGCATGGGACGCTAGGAATAAATACGCTGTGATCGAGAAATTATTGTTTTGATTATAGTACCGTCCAATACTGCAGGACACATTACTACTGGTAGCATTATGTACCAGTTTCGCCCGATACTGAAAAAAAAGGTTTCACTATCGCTCGATACTGGAACACAATTTCACGTGACAGTATCGTGCGATACCTAATGTACACTTTTTCTATAGAATGAATGATTTTAAGTGAATGCTTGTTATCACGTTCAATGGATAATTTTCTGTGTTGCATTTTAATCAATCAATAAGTGCTTAGTGGAATGTTGTTTTATGACTTAAGATGTAAGCAATTTCAAGATCAGTAATACTGTAAAAAGACAATACGTGGAATGTGGAAAGATTTAACTCAACCCATTCAATGGACAACATCGTATCCAGTCGTTCCCCCGAAGATTGCGCTTGATTATGCAGTGTTTACCCCCCCCCCCCCCGGGGTTACTACACATAGTTCTTTACACCGACAATTCTGCCTAGCCACGATCTAGATGCGTAGTATTCGCCCCTTCGGTAACGTTATGTCAAGTGACAAATGTCTTTTTGAAGCAATTCGATTCATGATAGGTTCTAATATTGGTAGAAATATAAGGTGGCTCAATTTGATTCATTTCAAATAAAAGTATCACCAAAAGTACGCGCTAATAGACCTTGCTTCGGAAAACGGATATGTTGCATCGCATAGGGATAACACCGTTGAAGCACTCTTTGATCTTCTCATACCTAAAAATGTTGCCTTTTTCAATCGCATATATTTCGTAAATCTTGTTATATAGTATGTTGTACATCAAGGAATAGTTGATGTGTATTGTGTTCATCTTACCAATGAGACCAAACTTGTAGCAATCACTTGTTTCAGCGCTCCAGCCAGCTGCACTTAGAGAACAGGGCTAGAAAAAAGTGTCTCATAAGGGACAACAATAATCAAAAATACATCCTATGTTTTTGTCTTCTTTTCAAAACAATAGTTTGTTTGTAAACCCCATTAGTCCTCTATGAAATACACTTAATCCAATTACATTTCATCCCTAAACTTTCGAGATATGGTCAGTAACAAGAGTGCGAATCCCACTCTGGCCACTTTTAGACAGAAATATGTTTTTAACTTAAAATACTGCCTTTGAGATTCCAACGATGATTAATAGAATACAGTCCTCGAAATAAGTAACTGACCAGGTAATTAATATGCTCTTAACTCCAGAACTATATAGCTTTTACGCACAAATATTAAATAATAAAGTTGTAAAGTAATCTCTTTTCTTCAATTTGAAATATAACACGTGAAATTTGAATGCATATTAACTCAGTTATGTGCCCAAAACCATAACAAAGTCAGTTTTTCTTTTTAACATTTTGTTTGTCGACGCGCAGCCTCGGGATAGCAGAACAGGCACATTATTGATTTTAAACTGGTAGCGACAACTCACGGGTTGATAGTAAGATGAGGATTGGGGATGCTTCAATTGATCAATGCACATTATACCTGTCACACTGCAGTGTTATCAATTATTAACCGATCTTCGTGAACAAGAGGAGAGATTTCCTCACAACCATGACAACTGTATGAATTAATATGTTTACGTAGGAGCTACATGTATTAGTTTTGAAGTTAAGAGTATATTAATTACCTTGTCAGTTACTTATTTTTAGGACTGTACATCAATGTACTGTGTATTGGGTGAGTAAAAAAAAAGTTGTACGAGAATGAATAATTGTTTAAAAATATACCAAACAAATTTGACAAACCAATGAGGCACGTTTTCAAAGAGCAACTTATTCCGCTTATATGACAAAAGGAATCATTGAAATCGATCAATTATAGCAGGAGCTATGCCTGTTTTAATAAAAGAGATCCTTTTTTTAGCTGTCCACGGAACGCTTAATCTTCTTGAAATCTATCCACTCTAAGTGGGCAGAAAAATTTACACACGGGCATTCATATTCAAATGAGATTAAAGCCCGGGAATTTCAAACACAAGTGGGATGGTGTGCATAAAATAAATAAATCAGTGACAACAATAAGAAAATGAATAAACATTGAAGGGCTCACTTAAAACAATTAAGACACCTTAGAGGACAAACTTTAGCAACAATTTTTCTGCCCACTTAGATTGGAAAGATTTCAAGAGAATTAAGCGTTCCGTGGACAGCTAAAAAAAGGGGTTCTTTTATTAAAACAGGCATAGCTCCTAATATAAATGATCGATGTCAATGATTCCTTTTGTAATATGAGAAGAATAAGTTGCTCTTTGAATACGTGCCTCATTGGTTTGTCAAATTTGTTAGGACTATTTTTAAACAAATATTCATTCCCGTACAACTTCTTTTTGACTCACCCTGTATAATATTCAAATATGGTAGTATATTGAAAGAAATGAGACACGACAAGACGAAGCAGGGCGTTGTATAAAGTTATCTAGCTTACGGCTTTATTGCCTTCTTCAGGAAAATACTGAAAATAAAAAAGATTAAACAAGTAACCATTAATTAATTATAACTATGACTATTCAAATAGAATGTGGTTAATGAATAATATGGATGAAATCATGTTTTTCTCATCAAATTGAACAAACTATCACCGTGTATTAACTATATTTATTATTGATTATGTTCGATTACACACTTAGTGACGATATTGTTATTGTTCTATGCGCGTTAAAAGTTTGTTGTTTGTAATCATTTGAAATAATTAGCTTTTTATCATTATGAAGGTCTAATGAGAGAGACCGAAGCAAAGATATGTTGATTTTTTTGCCTTAGTTTGCTTTTAGCCATAATTATTTATGATTTGATTATATTTTAAGAGGGGTGGGGCGGGGTTGAGTCAGATTTAGCCTATGTTATAAAAATAATTTTACACAACTTTTACAAATGTCAGCCGATTAGTGTTGTATACCATACTGTAGCCCATGAAGCCTAGTTTTGATAAACGCTTTTTGGTTTTGCTCTGGTTGCCATGGTAATCGATCAAGGCATCTGATTGGCTAAAGACGTATGTACTGATAACTCGAAAACGAATGTTTGATTGTAATTCGATTTGACACAGATGTTAAGAAGGGTAGTGTCTACAAAATAGTAATACATTTCGTTTTCGTTTTTAAATTACGGTGTGAAATCCCCTGATTGACTGCGGCCTGGTTACCCTGGCAACTGATCCCAAAAGACATAGATGTGAGGGGAATTTGTCTCTTGCGCCAAACCCCAAATATGACACCAGTTGATTATTTCCCTTTTTGAGTTATTGCTGTTCCAGTCTTTAGCCAATCAGAGGCCTTACTCGGTTACCATGTCAATCAGAGTGAAAGCGTTTTCAAAAACAGGCATCATAGGCTACAATATGGTATACAACAATTATCGGCTGATATTTAGGAAAGTTGTGTAAAATTGTTTTGAGACTGTGTTAGACTATTGGCCCCATCTCCGTCATTATACTACCGATTTGAACAAAACAAAGTTTATTTTGTTAAGGAAAGAATTTGTTTTCCTGGTAAGAAAACACAGAATATTTTTATAAAGGTTTTTAGAATTTTATATTTGTTTTTATTAGAATCTAAAGTTACAGAGAAAATATATCACCAAATTGTGATTCCTTTTGTCGTATGCACGCCGCAAAAAAGAGTAGAGAACTTCCTTATGTTATTAGTGAAAGAATCGCGGTCATTACAGTTTCTAATTGCTATCGTGCGGTTTGTGTAATGTTGTGAATTCCAACCGGAGAACTATCACTACTATAGGAGGTATCAAAGCCCGAATAATAATGTTCACGAATTCGTATCAAAATCAAATAATGTACTCAGTTCTCACACAAATTAACAAACATGGTTCTAACATAATAACAAACTTAGAAATAAACCAATGCATTCTAAATAAATAAAGGCATTTGATCTAGTAAATCATTCTATTGCTATTCAGAAGTGAATTGCCTTGGGGGTCCGGGGGACTATTGTTCCATGGATATGTAGTTTTCTCAATGATCGTCGCCAATGCGTGCGCTATAACCAAACCGTGTCCAATTATTTGCCCCTTTGTGCTGGTGTTCCTCAAGGAACTAAACTTGGACCCATAACCTTTCAGGCTGTTATCAATGATGCGGCTGAGAGTTGTTATTCCCACTATTGGAAATATGTGGACGATCTTACGTTCGCCGAAAATCGTTCCTCTAGTGAGAGTAGCAACTTGCAAGCTGATCTTGATGGCTTTCTCAATTGGTCTGTTACTAATCAACTCAAACTCAACCCTGCCAAATGCCAAGCCATGCAGATGTGTTTCATGCAAGACCCCCCTCCCCATCCTGACTTAAAAATTGGTCCATCGCAGCTTTCTTTTGCTAGCTCTGCCAACATTTTGGGCATTTGGTTACAGGATGATCTTAAATGGGACACACAAATTGACCACATGTGCAAGAATGCCAACAAAAGACTTTTTATGTTGCGATCTCTTAAACGTTTTGGTTTTCATACATCCGAGTTAGTGACGATGTACAGGGGGTACATTCGCCCTCTGCTTGAATATTCTGACATCATCTGGCATTGTGCCCTCACATCCAAACTAGCTCTAAAACTTGAGAGAGTCCAAAAGAGAGCTTTAAGAATTATCCTTGGTCCTAGTTTTATTTCCTATCGTAATGCTTTAGATGTATGTAATTTTGATTATTTGTCTGCCCGGAGGGAGCAACATTCTCTGAAGTTTGCTCAGTCACTAGCCGAATGCAGTAGGACTAAAAGGTTGCTCCCTGCATGCAGAGGTCAGGTTCATGGTAGACAATTGAGGAACAATGCCGAACTCACCCAGCCTCGTGCTCGCACAAACAGATATGCTGAAAGCCCCATTCCTTATTATGTGTGAAGTTGATCAACAGTGATCTCCCATAATTTGCTTTGCGTGTTCCGTCTTTCTTCATCATGCTCGCATATCCTGTATTTGGCCTTTTCCCTTGTTGTTTGCCATGTTCCTGCCCAGTATGTTGTCTATTTGTGTATTGAATTGTTTTTATATGTATTCCTTGCTTTCCTGTACAATGTAATTCGGCCCTCGGGTCGCGATTTTGTGCCAATAAAATCATATCAATCATCATATCATATCATAGACAGTGTAGACACAAAACTTTGTAGACGTTTGAAGAATATACATACACGTCAGCCTGGTGCAGGTGTAATGCTGGTTTGTCTAATTTACGTATTATATTGATATGTAGTTACCGAGAACAAATATCATCGAACCCTGCTTCCAATGGTCGTGTTTACGTCATTATTCGATGGCAACAAAAGTGCATACACCTATTAAGGAATCACGTTTTGGTATACCTCTAGCACATAAAGTCCCTGACCAGGTGCTTTGAGGTTGGCTAATTCAAAATAGATTATTAGTACCAAACATCTGAGATACACATTGAATGAGTACATTTCGTCTCCGCAATTTGATACCTCATTCAACAAAATCGACTGGATACTTTTAAAGTTATGGCAAAGTTGCACTAGGTTTAGGAAATCATTGATTTGTGTGTCATTACGCACTGAAAAAACTCACAGCTAATCAGCTAAGACTGTTATTTCTCACAGCTAGTCACACCCTTTGTACCGCAAATTGCGGTTATCACTCCAGACCCATTCATCTGGCTCGTTCAGATAGCACACAGATATGACAATAGCACACACAAAATCAATGATTTCCTATTCCTTTGCTGTCATGGCTGTTGTTATGCACGCATTACATTCCAGTTGCCTGTAGGGTTTGAGCCCAAGTTTGATCCATCCAACACCATTTACCGCATGCTGGGGGACCTTGAGTGTGGCAGCGGTGGAACTAGAAACAAGCCTGAGGGCTGCAGTAATGCCACATGACTATTTCCACACGTGCAGATTTTCCGCAGATTTGGGCTAATTTTAAAACTAAAATCTGCTCTTTGGATAATATAATGTGATTTTTTTTCTCGAAATTTGAACATTTGTTTTTATAAAATATGATATAGCACTAGTTTTTTATGACAAATTGAAATTAAAAGTTGGAATTTGTTATCACAAGAACATTTTCAAAAGTAGTATATATGGCTTCTAGTTACACCAACACCAAAGAGCCTTGAGCTATGCTTAGGATAGCGGTGGAAATGGGGAAATGGTAGCACCCATGCTGGCAAGACACAGTTGGTGTAAAATAAATCAGATAAATGGCGTAGGAGGGGATAATTTATTACCCTGGATATGTCATCAAAGACGTGGTCAAGAAAGTTGGATTTTATACAGGGCACGGAACCGTAATGGGTCATTGAAATCGCCATAACTTTAAAAGTCTCTATTTTATTTTGTTGAATGCGATGAAGAAATTTGCTCATTTAAAGTTTATCTCAGATTGTTGGTACCGATTATCTATTTTGAATAAGCCAACCTCAAAGCACCTGGTCAGGGACTTTATGTGCTAGGTGTACAGTCATCAAAAAAAGTAACTATACAGGTAATAAATGTACTTTTAACTCTAAAAATATATATCCTACCTAGAAATATTAAATCATACAGTTGTTGAGAAATTTATCTTCTTTAATATGAGATATTGCACGCTAGGATCGGTTAAATATTTAAGGAGCGACAATCCAAAATGTATGGTAAAGTCACAATTTCAAATTCACATTTTACATTTCAACACGGGGGAGAGAATGACAGGTAGCGTGTGTGTGGCGTATTGATCCATCGGAACAATGCGGCCGACTTTCCAACCTGCGCATGCATCCCCCAATTGCACTACCGGTAATCGATAAGGTACCCGTAGATTGGTCCGCGTGTAGAAAATAAAAATGTGAAAATGAAAATCGGACTTCTCCTTACATTACATGTCACTTCCTCAATAATCACCCGATCCTGACGTGCAATATCTCATATTAAAGAAGACAAATTTTTAGGTAGGATATATATTTTAAGAGTTAGAAGCCCATTTATTACCTGTTTAGTTACTTTTTTTGATGACTGTAGTCTAATGTTGTCCAATTCAACCAGAGAAATCGTCGGTGGTGTTACATTGACGCATAGCGTATACGTCTCTATATTTAGCTTTTTTTAAACACCAAAGTAATTGTTGGTTTTGATTCTTCGTAAAAATTATGAATCCAGCTTCCGGCAGCTTGGTGCTAAGCATTGGTTTCCAGTTTCCAATACGATTTATTCCGTAAAATATATACTACCGGGTTCCAAATTGTCGGTTCCTTTCATCTATGCTTAGCAGCAAGCTGCTCAAAATGAGATTCAAAAATTATTAAGAAAAAAAGAGGAAAATTGTCTAGTTCCGAATTATGGGTTGTTCTTTGTTACAAATCATTAAAATAGAAAGTTCTTGGTTCAGTAATTTCCAATGATCAAACTGGGTTTTTGCCTAACCGGTATATCGGGGAGAATGTAAGATTGATTCGTGATGTAATTGAGTTTGCAGACATAAATGATATTCCAGGTACTTTATTTGTCAATGACTTTGAAAAAGCGTATGATAAACTAGAATGGTCCTTCATTGTTAGATGCCTTGAACAGTTTGGTTTTGGTAACGATATAAGAAAATGGGTCAAGTTATTCTATACAAACATAAGCAGTTTGTGTTATCAATAATGGCCATACCTCAAACTATTTTAAATTAACCCGCGGCGTTCGTCAAGGGTGCCCCCTAAGTTGCTATATTTTCATCATATGTGCGGAGATAATGAGTGTAATGAAAATATTAAAGGTATTAATATTGATGACAGTGAAATTAAAATTACGCAATTTGCGGACGACACCACTTTAATTTTGGACGGGTCTAAATCATCTATTTGTAATGCCATTAAGATAATTGAAAATGTTGGTGATATTTCTGGGTTGAAGTTAAATGTGGCTAAATCTAATTTCTTGAAAATTGGTTCTCTCCAAAACAATGATGATAATTTCTTTCCAGAGAAGAATTATATTTGGACAAAAGGGCCGGTCAAAGTTCTAGGTGTCAATGTATCACTGAACAAAAATGAAATGTACCAGTTGAACTATGAAACTCAATTGAAAAAGTTACAAAATACTCTGGATATCTGGAAACAAAGAGATTTGACCCCAATTGGGAAAATTACTATTGTGAAATCCTTAGCTCTCTCTCAGTTGACTTATTTATTCTCTGTTTTGCCAAACCCGCCGAATAATTTTATGAAAAAATTAGAGCAAACCTTATTTAAGTTCATATGGAATGGTAAACCAGACAAAATAAATAGAGATACTATGTATTGTAATAAGGAGGATGGGGGATTAAAGATGACAAATGTTCATAATCTTGTTGACTCTTTGAAAATTGCATGGGTTAAAAGACCTTGATAGTGAGAATTTAGGGAAATGGAAAATTATATTTTGTAAAGAAATCACAAATATTGGTGGTGAGTGGATATGGCTATGTAATCCTACAAAAGATACTGATTTTTGTTATGATAAATTGTGCAATGCATTTTTGTCTGATGTTATAAAAGCATGGTATAGATTGAAAAAATCTAGTAATGACGCAATTACTGATGAGGTTTTATGGTATAATACAAAGATAAAGGTTAAAAAAATACTGTTTTCTATAAAACATGGAGTGTAAAAGGGGTAAATTTTATTTCTGATCTTCTATATGCGAATCAGCGTTTTATGACATACAATGAGTTCACAACCTTTCATAATATTTATTGCAATTATATGAAATATTTTGGTCTAGTTAATGCTGTGTCAACATGTTTTGATAAACAGCTTATGAACCAAAACTTATCTCATGAATCTGAGCTGTTGAGACAGATTAAAATTGTGAAGAAAACAACTTCATTTGCATATCAATTGCTGAGTAACAAAGTCAATGTTGTGCCTAAAGCACAACAGAAATGGATAACTGAAATTGACAACATGCCAGACTCAAAGGAAATTATTTGGAAAAATATTTATAGTATGCCATATAGATGTACTCTAGATACAAAAACACAGTATTTGCAATATCGTTTTATTCATAAAATCCTCCCCACAAATACATTTCTTTATAGGATTGGTTTAGTTGATGACTATGAATGTAATTTTTGCAAAACAGAGGAAGAGACAATGAAACACTTGATGTGGTCATGTAATTATGTTTCCAAACTGTGGAGTGATGTTTGCAATTGGTTGAAAGATTTGAACATTAATGTAAATATAACATACTGGGATGTGTGCTTTGGAATTTATGGTAATGAAGAGTACCTTTCTTTCTTGAATATGATTATTTTACTTTTGAAAAGATACATTTATAGATGTAGGGTCCAAGAAATGCACCCTCTGATCAATGACTACAAAAATGTGGTAATTTTTACTGAAAAGATGAGAAGAACATTGCAAAAAATAGAGATAAATATGGGTCTCATGTTAAGAAATGGGAACCTTTCTTATAATATTTTTGTTGTTGTTGATGATAAGGTCATTTACTCCAATTTATTTTGTAATGTCATCTAGTGGCTGAGTTTAACTGTGTCAATTTATGTAAAATGTAAATTTAAGTTTGTACTCATGTTTGTATTGTGGTGTGTTTTTTATGTTATTTTATTTGTGAGTTAAAAAATAAATAAAAATAAAGACCCTCACGGGCTTGGAAAATGAAGGAAAAAAAAATAGAAAGTGAACCGTGAAACATTTTGTTACGAATTCAAACTTTTCCTGGTGTTAATATGTTTAATATATATTTAGCAAAACATGCTATCGCGAAAACCGTAATGTAATGATGACGCTCATTTGTTTAAATTAACTAAAACTGGAAAATATCAATAAAACTCGCCAGAAAGTCGGCAGAATCTAAAAAAAGTCGACATATAAGTAGTACTATTTATGATAGGAATGTACTATATAAACATAGTCTAAACAGGTTTTTCGCGAAAATGTGCGGGATAACAAGCGCACAACGATTGATTGAAAACGTGGGTCAATTGAAGTCATGAACATTTAAAGAAAGCAGGAGAGGTGTGTTCTTTTGATTGCAAATTGATTGCTCAAACATTCATGGTACAAAGTGAATGTTTTATTGTCTAATAACACTGTGCAAGTATCGTATCAGTCTCACGTACAGGTATAGTACCGGTCTTGCAATGTGTTGATAATGTTGTGATACATTTCCTTGAATATATATAACTCGTTCAAGTGCATTCCCAATATTTGTTACCAAAGGCCTAGACCTATTCCCACTTACTTTGTTTTGTCTTGTTTTTTTCATGTATTCCCTCAGTCATTTTACATTTCAATCCCTCACTTATTTTTATTAATTTTATTTAGTCGTCACCATTATGGATTTTACTCACCACTGTTATGTTTAAATTCCATTTGCCTTTTACTTTTTAATTATTCCATTTTGTCTATGTCATCCTTTTGTTATATTATCCACTTAATCAATCAGCTGTCAATATTTATTGCTCTTACCCTATTCATCCATCTGTCACTTTGTCCCCACTGTGGTACATTGTCACTCGCATTTCCTGCCCATTGTTCCCCGGTCTATAATAATGTTGTGTATGTTGTATTCTGTCATTTTACCTTCGATAAAGATTCTGTTAGAATCGAAACGTCAATATTGATTACATATATTTTTTCTTCTTTAACTTTTGTTATTGTTTTTCTATACAGATTGTTTAGAAACTATAGCGAACACAAAATATCTCTGTCATTGCAGTGATACATTAGACATGTTAGACCCGGACCTGGCCAAATGTCAAGGTATGTGAATTTCGTACTAATGTTATCAACAACAAAAAATACTTTGGTCAAGACTACGATGTCAGATTTATGGGGAAACAGTTATCCATATACACACGTTTTATGATCACTAGCGGGACACCTGTTCTTCGAATCCCTACCCCTCTCGCCTCGTGGCTTATCTTCGGGCTTATCTTAATCCCCAAGGCCTAACCTTAACCATCTCTCGTAGCGCAGCTTAATCATCCAATATGTGCCCGCCAGGGTGTGTAAGGTGTAAGGGGTGCTTGCAGGGGCGTAATATAGGGGGGAGGGGGGGGGGGGGGGTAATAGAAGATGCCCCCCCCCACCCCCACTTCTTTGAATATCCCCAAGGCTGAAAAGTGTCGTATTATGATGATGATGAGTGATGATGAGTGATGATGATGCCCTATAAAGAAGCCATTATTGTGGGCGAATTAGTTTCAATGTTTAATTATTCAAGCATAAAACCATGGTTTCAGGAACGTTTCTGGACAATTTTAGTGAAAAAACCCAGTGGCGTAACTAGACTTTTTCATTTTGGGGGGGGGGGGGGGGGGGGGCAAGAAGGAGCTCGCGTAGCGCGCGAAAATCTTCGACTTTACACCTACTTTTTGCACGATTGAGCTACATTTCGGCTCTAAACAAGCTTCCCATAGAATATTACATTTTGGGAAGACATGCGCGTGTAGCGCGCGAATTTTTTTTCATCTGTATTGATTTCATTTTGGGGGGGGGGGCAAGCGGGGGGCAAGCGGGGGGCAAGGGTTCCAAGCTCAAGCCCCCTGCCCCCCCCCCCCCCCCCCCCCCCCGCTGGTTACGCCACTGAAAAAACCATTCTTGCACGTTTCGCGCGAGTTAGATTCACTAAACTAAACTACCCTCATGACTTTCATATTATAATAAAACCATCCAATTTCTCATTGCACCCACAAAACGATGCATACTACAAAGTTATATTCATTTTGTCATTACTTAGTATTATTTTCAAAGCTAATTTTACTCTTAAATAAAATAAATATATCATAGAGAAAATGTTAATTCACTGCATATTGTTGTTTTCCCTATAAACTATAATAATGTCTCAAAAAGATCTCAAATTTGTTTAAACAAATTTATAAAAACTTTTCATCAATTTGCAAATGTAGAATACCAAAAAGCTAACACAGTAGTTCAATGGGTTCCCGGCGTTTTCTGTAAATTTGTAGCATGCTAGGTGTTCTATAACTTTTTTGGTTGCTAGTGTAAGTACAAACATGCCTATTATTGGTTCAGTAATTCTAGAGATAGACTTTGAAGATTGGAAAGATTTCTGAGAAATCTGTCCTTGTATATGGTAATCTAACTAAACTGATAGCCGCGTGGTAGGTGTTAAGGTAGAAAAATACGTTTCATTTGAAATCCAGTATCATTATTTGGCACTTCTTCTAACAGAAGTCGTCATTTTCAAGAGAGACTCGAAATCTTGATGAAGTATTTAAACCCCACTCTCTCTATACATAGCTCCTTCTACCTTCTTCCTTGTCGTCTCGATTCTTGTGTGGTGTTTCTTAATGTTCCCCTACTTCAATATACATCTCATCATTAATGTTTCATGCGTGATGAATAATTGATGGTGTTCATGCTAATGCACTTTACAAGTTGTTATCAAATTATCATTTAAATCGGATTGTATTAAACATGTTTTAAAGGGATCATAAAATGGGGACAATATGAATATCAAATCGGATTTGATGAATACAAAACGGTGATAAGGATGAAGTTGATAACAGTAATATTGCAGATGTTAATTTGAAATTCATAAGGGATTGCTACAATATGCGTCACAAAGAATACAATTGGTTAACGATACAACGCATAGGCCAACGTAATACCACGATATACCATATAGCCCGCGGTAAAATATCAACCTTAGACACAATTTGAACACTGGCTATAATGCTGTAAGACCGATACTATTCAGTCTAGTTTCAATAGATTGAACGTTTTAAAACTTAGTTGAAAAGGAAGGACATTCATAAACAAATCCACGACCATTACCTGAGAGGACGACCCTACCTGAGAGGTCCATAGCAGGGCAGCCCTTTTATGGCAAAAGAATGTATCTTATATGTAGTTTTCTAACAGTATACTTCCTTTTAACATGATCAAAGTTAGCTTTTTTCGCCATAAATCATGTAGTGGTAAAAGGCAGTATATTACTTTTATTGTCTTTACAAGTTGCAACCTTTTCCTAAGTGAGGATTATTGAACCAAGTTAACAAAATCCATGTTAAAAGGAAGTATATCATTAGGAAAGTACATATAAGATACATCCTTTTGCCATAAAAGGGCTGAGGGGTATGGTCGTCGTCTCAATGTGCTGCACGAATACGTGTAAAGTGCTCCACAATAGAAAGTCATACACTTTGTTTACGTCCTACTACCAATGTTTTGACCAAACAGGCTAGATAGACATTTGGATGAATATGTTAGGCACAATTTGGTATCATACTTGCCACAAAAACAAAAAATGCCAACCCATGATCAGCCCAATTTAACGAAAATCCGTGACGTTTCCAAATGTGCATTTTCAACACAATACGCGGAGAAAAAATGCTGAGTTTATGCATTGCATGGCCTGGATGACCGCTGGGGATATCGATCTCACAACCCATGCATGACAGTTTGAATTTGAATTAGCCAGCGCATGGGAAATGTGCCGTGATCAATGCGGGATAAATACAGCAAAACCCACAATTATTCATACCCTTTGACAAATATGAGTTTTTTGCAATTTTCTCATATCTATACCAGCTGGAGTGGTGGAACTTTCGTTTTACACAATGGAATAATTGCACAACAATATTAAAGCCTATCACACAATATAAAGAATGTTTGGAATGTCAACAACATGTGTATTATCACACAAAAATGGCCTCAATCCTGATACTTAGGGATGAATAATTTGGACAGGCATTAAAACACAATCCTTGCTCAATTCTATTGTTATGCAAAATAACTTTTGAGCCCAAATATATTGATTTGTACTTGTAAACTAATTGTCTTTAGTGTAAAGCGAAAGTTCCACTACTCCAGCTGGTATAGATATGAGAAAAACGCAAAAAACTCATATTTTTCAAAGTGTATGAATAATTGTGGGCTCAACTGTATGTGCTTGGCATGCTTGGTAACGTTCTATATATTGTCCTCCCGCGTAGTGTATTGAATATGTGATTTAGGAAACGTTGCGGATTTTCATTAACATGGCTAATCTGTGTTGTTTTGTGGCAAAATTGGTACCAAATTGTGCCAAAAATATTCATCCAAATGTCTTCCTAGCCTGTTTAGTCAAAAAGTAACAGTAAGTAACTCTATGGGACATAAACCACGTGTATGATATTCTTTTGTTGAGCATTTTATTTGCTTACTTACATCCGTCAAGGCCAAATATGCCATTACTAGCGTAGTCCACTAAACGAGAAGTACACCTAGCACATAAAGTCCCTGACCAGGTGCTTTGAGGTTGGCTAATTCAAAATATATTGGTATTACGAAGATCCATGATTAACTCTCGTCCTCTCGAGACGTATTTGTAACACTCTTAACCCCCCCCCCCCCCCCCCTAAAATATCCAAACCGAGATACAGAGTACGCCTATTAGGTACCATGGTATAGCTATAGGTCACCTCTTTCCATACATACCAAAATAAGTACAATCATCCCACGGATGACGTCACAGTTGCGTCATTAAACATGGCCGACCTGAAAATCCCGCTGTATTCGTCTTTACAGTGAAAAAAACCCCAATAAAGCAACCCACATTTTTGTTTGCCGTTTTAACGTTATTAAAATGCTGAGCACAAGAATTAAGATGGTAATTGCGAAATTATAAAGTAGATCTAAGTACAGTGTGGCACAACCTCTCTTGCATGAAATGATGACAAGATACTAGTTAACATGTGATGAAGAGAATTATCTAAAGAACAGGGGATATTATGTGTTTAGAACGCCGGAAATGATTATTATGATGGAGATATTACAGGCAACCCTATTGCATTGTTTACCATTTCGAGTCCTACAATCCCCTGTCTCGCGCTCATAATCAATATTCAGATTCAACAGTGATGTGTGCGTACTTGCAAATAAGATATACCATGAGGGGTAGATATTTGTATTAACAAAGCCATTCCATATTCATATTTTCAGAAGTAGGTGTTTTACAAGCGTAAAAATGGATGAAGCTTACCAAAAAATTGTATCAGAAATAATATGAAAAAGGGATTTTTTTTTAATACCCTACGGAAAATTATTCTAATGACGTCAATATATTAAGGGATTAATTGTATATTCACATACCGAAATGTTTTCAATGTTAAGTTCCATGTAGTGTTTTAATCAGTGAATAGTTTCGTAATAAATACGTGGAATAAGTGCTCAAGAGCTTGAAGGGAAATTATTGTTCAATATATCTAATTTGGGTATACAGAAGTGGTTATAACGCTGACAGTGACAGCTACAATGTTTTTTATTTGTTTCCCTCTGGATCCAAATTCATTCTGCATTCTTAATCAGCTTGGAAAGTTTGAGCAATCCCAATTGGTTCTCAGAGACATTGCCGACCTATTATAGATGAGATGATATAAATTGGGAAGGCGAAGATGGGTTTTTTTTAGCGTGACCACCCTCGCGCAGTGCGTAGTTACTATAGTTTTGTTCCGTAACGCGCGCACTTTCTGCAGTCCATCTTATACTGCGCTTCTCCCGCGAACTAATGCGGCACGATACGCCGACGCATGGCGTTCTCATCGAGCGGGAGTAGATGGAATGTTTGTGGGTTATTCTATACTAACACTTGGGTAAAGTTGTTGTTCCCCTTCCCCGTGCACTCGTAATGTGTACTGTACAACCCCATTGTATAAACAAAACCATTCTTAATTTGTTGGCTTTCAATTAATATTGACCCTAGTTTTTATGATACAATAACAAACCACTTCAATTGTGACTATTGACTTACTCACTTTTGTAGATAATAGCGGTTATCCGTGTTTACAATTAGCTGCCATCTTGTCGGGAATAACCGGGAGAGTATATAATGGGAGGGGAAATTCGTATCGCAATCATGAGTTGAATTAAAAGTTCTACCTCCTTCCTAAAAACTACGATGATAATATTTAAGCCAGCCTCATGAATATGCTCATGATTGGAGTTCTCAAATATAAATTCATAGGAAATAAGTCTTATTATCGGATACATTTTATTTTGCCCATTACATTTGACGGAAACAGGTAGAAATCAGTCAAGCTTCTTATAACGGAAACTCACTTTGGCCAATTCTAAGAGACAAGACATACTTATTGGTTAAATATAGTTTCAATTTGAATATTTCAGATAGATCTTAACACTTTCAAAGCCTATATCCAGGATTACTGACCCAATACTTGTCATGTTTGTACCTATTTCAATGCATTTCACATAGGCCTAGTGATTCCAAATATGTTAGTGTAATTCAATAACTTTGACTTTTTTGAAATAATGTTGTGACATTTTGGATTGTCGTCTGCAGACGCCTGCGCATGGAAAGCGTTAATTGACTGCTTTGTAGGACAGAATAAAGCCTCTGTTTCTATGTCTTCAAGTGTCTTCATTCTTCTATAGGAAACCATGCAAAAGTCATTTTGCTGTTGATAAGAAACTGCGATATCTTCAGAATACAACCTATACGAGTGGTTTCCAAATCTCTCAGAAATTATTTATTACAATTAATTTTCTGGGTGACGATTATTTAGAGAATAAAGGTATTGTTTTTAGACCGTACCCGTGTTATATTGTCTGACATAAATGCGGACGATAGTATTATTTTAAGTAGAACAACGACGCCGCAGGCGGAGTTGTTCTACGCAAAAAATAATACTATCGAACGCATTTATGTCAGACAATATAACACGGGTACGGTCTACAAACAATACCTCTATTCTCATTCTTAAACAATCATACTTTAGAAATTTATCAAAGAAATAAGTACATTTTATTGTCCACATTTAACAACTTTTACCCCTGCTAGGATCGAATAGCCCACAAACATTCCATCCAATCACATGCGATGAGTAAACCATGCGTAAGCGTCGCAGCGCCGGCATAAACGCATGAAAAGCGCTAAGACGCACTGCAGAAGTGCGCGTTATGGAGCAAACCACGCATTGTGAAGGTCGGGCGCACTGTTAAAACGTAAGCCCCACCTCCCCGTGTTAAGTTGTCTCATCTAGATGTCGCCGATTTCTCTGAGAACCAATGAGACTGCTTAAACTTTCTTAGCTGTTTAAGAATAAGGTTTCCTAAATACAAAGAAATGAGAGTGACTATAATGGTTGATATATAACGTTTGACGAATCGGTGTAATATTGTGTTATGTCGAAAAAGATTGGCTAATTCGTAGCCTACAAGGGATTGCTTGCAATCATATTAATCAGTCAGTTTCACGAATTTGTATTCGAACTAGAACGCAGCCATAATTGACATACTGTTGACTGATATTATGTCAACTATTCGCCCAACGTTTAATTTTGCGTTCTCTATGCGTTGTCCCAACAAGTAAAAATAGCCTCCCCACAGTTGGTTCACTCTTTGACATTTTTACATAATCTAAGCCAGCCCCTTATAAGCCAATATAGCTAAAAATAGCCGGGCAATGGTCTTCAAATCATGATTTCTCACTCTGCCGCATGATTTATTACTCCCCCCCCCCCTCCCCACTGTCAGATGTACGATCTTGAAGGTATGAGCAAGATTTTTGTTGATATTTTTTTCATTTTCAAAGCCCGTGAGGGTCTTTATTTTTATTTATTTTTTAACTCACAAAAAACACAATACAAACATGAGTACAAACTTAAATTTACATTTTACATACATTTACAAGTTGACGCAGTTAAACTCAGCCACTAGATGACATTACAAAATAAATTATAGTAAATGACCTTATCATCAAAAAAAATTTAAAAATTTAAAAAAAAATTATAAGAAAGGTTCCCATTTCTTAACATGAGACCCATATTTATCTCTATTTTTTGCAATGTTCTTCTCAATCTTTTCAGTAAAAATTACCACATTTTTGTAGTCATTGAACAGAGGGTGTATTTCTTGGACCCTACATCTATAAATGTATCTTTTCAAAAGTAAAATAATCATATTCAAGAAAGAAAGGTACTCTTTATTACCATAAATTCCAAAGCACACATCCCAGTATGTTATATTTACATTAATGTTCAAATCTTTCAACCAATTGCAAACATCACTCCACAGTTTGGAAACATAATTACATGACCACATCAAGTGTTTCATTGTCTCTTCCTCTGTTTTGCAAAAAATACATTTATAGTTATCAACTAAACCAATCCTATAAAGAAATGTATTTGTGGGGAGGATTTTATGAATAAAACGATATTGCAAATACTGTGTTTTTGTATCTAGAGTACATCTATATGGCATACTATAAATAAATTTCCAAATAATTTCCTTTGAGTCTGGCATGTTGTCAAATTCAGTGATCCATTTCTGTTGTGCTTTAGGCACAACATTGACTTTGTTACTCAGCAATTGATATGCAAATAAAGTTGTTTTCTTCACAATTTTAATCTGTCTCAACAGCTCAGATTCATGAGATAAATTTTGGTTCATCAGCTGTTTATCAAAACATGTTGACACAGCATTAACTAGACCGAAATAGTTCATATAATTGCAATTAATATTATGAAAGGTTGTGAACTCATTGTATGTCATAAAACGCTGATTCTCATATAGAAGATCAGAAGTAAAATTTACCCCTTTTACACTCCATGTTTTATAGAAAACAGTATTTTTGTTAACCTTTATCTTTGTATTATACCATAAAACCTCATCAGTAATTGTGTCATTACTAGATTTTTTCAATCTATACCATGCTTTTATAGCATCAGACAAAAATGCATTGCACAATTTATCATAACAAAAATCAGTATCTTTGGTAGGATCACATAGCCATATCCACTCACCACCAATGTTTGTGATTTCTTTACAAATATAATTTTCCATTTCCCTAAATTCTCACTATCAAGGTATCCTTTAACCCATGCAATTTTCAAAAAGAGTCAACAAGATTATGAACATTTGTCATCTTTAATCCACCATCCTCCTTATTACAATACATAGTATCTCTATTTATTTTGTCTGGTTTACCATTCCATATGAACTTAAATAAGGTTTGCTCTAATTTTTTCATAAAATTATTAGGCGGGTTTGGCAAAACAGAGAATAAATAAGTCAACTGAGAGAGAGCTAAGGATTTCACAATAGTAATTTTCCCAATTGGGGTCAAATCTCTTTGTTTCCAGATATCCAGAGTATTTTGTAACCTTTTCAATTGAGTTTCATAGTTCAACTGGTACAAGATTTTTGTTGATATTTTGACGTCATTTTCAATCCATTTTGTTTTGAAAAACATGTTCATGGACAATTGATAAAAGTATGGTGCACCCATCTCTAAGAACATGATATTATGGAAGTTCTCCCGAAGAATAATTGCAAAGAATATTCAGTATATAGAATAATTAGGATAATGGAAATATAGTTTTTATTTTATCACAGTTCGGAATAGTGCTTCTCCTCCCTTAAATTATAATTCAGATTAAATTGTACTTGAGCAGTGAGTGGTTTCATAAGACGTAAGTGGAATCAGTACTAAATAAAACGACAAAGATACTTGATACTCAAGACGTTCGATTTGATGCAAGACAGTGCTTAAAGCTGACCGACTTTCAAGTCGCAGTTCGTAGATACTATTAAATGTCATAGTTTGGACGGCAGGACATGACCTAGTAAAACGCCATAAACATACCTCAAAACATCGTCGGAAATACGATTGCAAAACTTGACACAACGGACATACACTGACTAAGGGGAGAGTGGTGGCTACGTCGGCATAAGTAATGTTCAACAACATAAAAAGGGTTCAACAAAAGAAAGTATACCACTTTGTTTATGTCATTTTGAGTAACATTCAATTTCTTTTGAACAAACAGGCTAGATAGGCATTTATATGAATCTTTTAGGCATAATTTGATACCAAATGTGCCCCCTAACAACAAAGATAAACCATGATTTGCACCGTTTAAAGAAATTTGGTCACTTTTCAAAAGTCACATTTTCAACGCACGCAAGCCGCGAGAAAATGCTGTGCGTGGCACTTTGAATGGCCGGGAATGAAATGGATATTGATCACACAGTGCATGGGTTGTGCCTGAGCGAGCGGGCTATTTGATTATGAACAGGTAACATGTGGTCTTTTCTTCCCGCGTATGTGACTTTTGAAAAGTGACTAATTTTCTTTAAATGGTGCTAATCATGGTTTTTCTTTGTTGTTAGGGGGCAAATTTGGTATCAAATTATGCCTAAAAGATTCATCTAAATGTCTATTTAACCTGTTTGGTCAAAAAAAAATTGAATGTTACTCAAAATGACAAACAAAGTGGTATACTTTCTTTTGTTGAACCCTTTATAATAGCATGCCGCAAGGTCCACCTTTAACAACTGAGGCGGGACTTTTTTTTACATACACCAGACCGCACTGCAAAACGTCCGTATATGGCTCATTTTTCCATAAGTGACATACCCAAGACTTTTACGATAGGCGTCAAAGTCAAAGAAGATTTCTTGATGCACCCCAGCATGCTTCACGTTCATCACATGACCACTGATTTCTGTCACCAGTGTCTACTGGTTCCCATCGACATTACAGTGCTAGGAAATGCTTATAAAGTTGTTAAACGAGGGTCTTTAAGAAAATACTGTTGCAAGTAATATGATTGATGTGTCTTTAATCCAGTCCTCTCTTGATTTTCTTAAAGACCCTATATTTTTATAAATACAAGTTTTAGTTGGGATTCAACTTCTTTCATATTTGTGGCCAAGTTTACCCTATCTGCACCATGTTTTAATATGGTAGAGGTCAGACGACCTCCAGCTGTTAATTACTTTAACACATATGTGGCACTGTTTGTTTTGGTGATAAGCCCTGCTGGTACTGTATGGGCGCTAAGCATGATGGGGTACATCAAGACATCTTCTTTGCGTCAAAGTAATATTGTACAATACCATACGTACAATTGAACCAATGTGAATTAAAATAAAGAAATGAAAATATTCTATAATAATATAGAAACATTTTCAATGTTTTAAGTTCAATAGCTAAGGTTTCTTTGTACGTAGCTTATGCAAAATGTCACTTGCATTGTGGCCTTACTGTATAAAAGTATGGACCAGAAACAAAATGTTTAATCGGAACTAATCTAATATCAATTGGGTTCTTTACTTGTTAAAAATCTCGATATTGTAGAGGGTTTTGTACGCCCTTTTCTAATGCAAATATCATGCGTTTACGTGCTAATAAATCTAGAGTAATTACGCAATGGAAGCTGAGGCAAAGGCTTTCCTGTAAGCTTCTATTAGCTTGCTTTCATGAATTAAACATTTAACGTTTAGTGGGGATTCTTACTAAAGTTTGACACATTTATTGACTGAAACTTCCCAAATATGCCGGTTTCAGTTAGCTTTTGCAATCTCCAGCGTTATAGCAATCCCCAATAAATAAGCTTTGCTGCGTGCGTATGTTTTGAGAACGGTACATGTGTATGTTCAAGAAAACAATGTGAAGGATGGTTACTTAATTATTTCTTTCAAGCTATAATTAAAGCTTTTTACAATTGTTTTCATTAACGTTGTCCAGATAAAATCATGATTCAATTGGGATTCGTTTGCAACTTAAATTGCGTCACAATACTCTTTTGCAATAGAAGCTGTTAAGCTGTTTAAACCAAAATAATACGTTTTGTAAACAGAATTCAATCTCTTTCATTCCTCATTTGCCGACAAGTAATGTCTGACATATCGTTGACTGACTGTATGCAATGTATATATAGATATGTTTATTTGGTGAAGGTAATTGTTTTGTTGTTTTATTTGGTGGAGGAGATCCTGAATAATTTTAATAAATATAGAGTTAAGTTTGCAAGATAAAATGTATGATTTGAAACCCCGAAGGCTTCTAGAGAGTCAAGGGGAAAGAAGTCATCTTTTTTCAAAACAAGTATAGTTTTGGAACTTTTTAAAATCGTAAATAATAGTCCTGAAAAAAATTGAGTAATGCACATATGGCGAACTATACGAACCCGGGAGACGTGCGTCATGGGTGCGTCATTTACCAAGACATTCTTGACGCAGGGTAAGCCATGGACAGCCATGATATTGACGAATGGGTGCGTTAATGTCTGTCACTTAACCTGGGTGCGTCATATGATACGTCATCATGCGTACGACAAAATACTAACATAATATTTTACATGTAGGCCCTACTCACCACCAACCAGGCTTCATTTTTAGATATGCAACTCGAAGTGCCAAAAATCA
This sequence comes from Ophiura sarsii, assembly GCA_035610835.1. Lineage (NCBI taxonomy): Eukaryota > Metazoa > Echinodermata > Ophiuroidea > Amphilepidida > Ophiuridae > Ophiura > Ophiura sarsii. The sequence goes on along the minus strand of CM069449.1, from coordinate 74,234,327 downwards.
TTATTCCAATACTCAGACCGCGTGTTCAATGCAAACATTTGCATGCGTAAAATCACCCGATCGCCATTATGACCCTTTAAATACCCATACCGGAAATACCCCGGGGGACGGTACTTACGTATAAAGGATTGGTATGTGCCGCTCTTGAAGAACATATGTTACACCTTTTTTTTTTTAAAGTACTTTTATATAATATTGCAATCCAGTTCAGTCAACAGTGATGTATGACGGTGCTAGTGCGTCATTTGAGATGTCATGGTAGGTCAGAATCAATCAATGGTGCGTTACATATTTGAAGGGTACTGTCATTGTATGGCAAAAGTCCGTCACATTTGTGACATAGGGATGAGTCATAGTAAATGCATGGAAGTCTTACTGTCGTTAAGCCTTTAAATCGTATTACCAATGTCTAGACAAAGAATCACATATATGCAGCATTATATTGTCACATCTTTGCGTTTTTCCTCTTTGCAATATCAATTTGTTGGCCAGGAGCGACGATAATTCACACAATCCTAGACGAAAACCCTTGATTTCTTTTTTAAGTAGATTTTGAATTTTAACTGACAACGGGACTTATGAAAAACAGACATAATATATCATTAGCTACATTAGAATAATAAATATTCCCTAAACCCTCATGAACACTTGATACTTGGGAAAATTGGAATTGAGATATTTAAAAAGATTTACATATTGAAAAGTGTCTGTGAATTTATATAATGATCTACTAAGTGATATTATATCACTAAATGAGGCAAGAGATTTGTGTAAAGATGTCGCCGTAGTTGTTGGTTAGTTCGTTATTGCTGTAGACATTTTGCCTCGTGTCACAACGCCTCGTGTCCCTAAAAAATGAAAGACACGAGTAGCGTCAAATTGATGATGATAGACATTTTGAAAAGGACTTCTAATTGTGGTCCTTGACATTGCTAAAATCTCAAGGACATTTAGAGGGAAACGTGGGAAGCGGAGTTCAACCATGGTTCAACGTAAACATTATTAACATACGCGATTCCTATGTCATACACCTGTTGGCTAATCCAAAATCAATAATCGGTACGAACAATTTGAGATATATATTTCATCAGCAAATTTCTTGTCCGTAGTATTGCTGTTTTTCACTTGTTTTCCTTTGAATAAATAATCATTTATTATTTGGTTGTGTTTAAAAGCCAAATATTGTGAAATGAAAGATTGTCTGCCCTGGAACAGGGGTAAACATGTAAACGGTTCAACAAAAGAAAGTATACACATTGTTTATTTCATTTTGAGTAACATTCAATTTAATTTTTTTGGTTGACCAAACAGGCTAGATAGGTATTTAGATGAATCTTTTAAGCATAATTTGATACAAAATTTGCCCCCTAACAACAAAGATAAACCATGATTGGCACCATTTAAAGAAAATTAGTTACTTTTCAAAAGTCACATTTTCAATACACTACGCGGGAAGAAAAGACCACTTGTTACCTGTCCAACTAGACCGCTCGTTCAGGCACAACCCAACGCATCCCCACTGTGTGATCAATATCCATTTCATTCCCGGCCATTCAAAGTGCCACGCACAGCATTTTCTCGCGGCTTGCGTGCGTTGAAAATGTGACTTTTGAAAAGTGACCAATTTTCTTTAAATGGTGTTAATCATGGTTTATCTTTGTTTTTAGGGGGCAAATTTGGTATCAAATGATGCCTAAAAGATTTATGTAAATGCCTATTTAGCCTGTTTGGTTAAAAAAATTGAATGTTACTCAAAATGACATAAACAAAGTGTATACTTTCTTTTGTTGAACCCTTTATGTTCACGGTGTGATCAATTGAGTCCAGTTTGCCATTGATGTATCGCTTATTAGCCTTTCATCAAGGCTTTGTGGTGGTGTTTCAAACATTTCAAAATTATTGAATTTTATTACCATATTTGGAATCACCATGAGAAATGTATTAAGATAAGTACAAACATGCATAATATATGATTAATAATCCTTGAGAAAGACCTTCACACCTTAACCGCGTGGAAAATGTTAAAATAATTTATAGTAGCTGAATTTAACATATGTGTGGTGGTATCGGAAAACCCGTCGAAAGTCGCTAGTGTTAATATTAAGATATCTGGGTCATACCAAAATATTCCTTACAAATGAGTTCCAAGTCAATTTTCCAACTTTGGTCCCAAGATAGAGATTATACCTCGAACTTTAGTCTCTAGGAGTTTTTTATGCAAAATTCCAGATGTTAAGTGTATTTTAGTACTTTTCTGAACCTGGTTTATCAAATTTTATGTGTAAAACGCTATGTCTAAAATGCTACGTAAATTGACATTGTTACCATGGTAACCACTTGTGAATTCCGTCAATGCGTTGTAAAGATTTTGAAAGTGAAGAACTTACAATTGTTAATAATATCGCGAAAAAACTGGGTTCATATCAAAAGTCCTTTTCATATGACAAGCTATTCTGTGTGACATAACAAAGTAGTTTTATTATTATTTGAGCATTTAAAAGGTTTTGTGTACACCTTTGAATTGTCAGGTTCAATTTTTAGTGTTGCGTTTAAACTTGCCGACTTTAAAATACTATTGCTGTAGTTCTAGATGGAATTTCTGAAAAATGTAAACAGTCCAATACTCAGTAGATTATGAAGCTCTCCGCCATAGAAAAAAAAACCAAGTTGCTAGAAAATGGCCATGTGAAGGGTTTTCCATGCCACCACACATATGTGGTTAGGGAAAATCTGTTGAATTATATTAAAACCAAACTTGATCCCCGTGGCCCAGTAATATAAATCACACATTAAACGATTTGGTCACATAACTCACAATACCATACAGGGTGAGTCAAAATAGTCAGGTCCCGTTTTCAAAAAATCAAGAAAAATACTTCTTCATACCTGGTGATGTCTTCACGACAATATCATATTCCACGCCAGATTTACAACATATTTACGAAAAGACGCGTAATCCAAAGTGTTCCAAGTTTGGTGGTGGATGTTAATACTACTGTAATGTTAGTTATTCATACAACACAACACACTGTAACTGTTCCATTTTATACCAAAATATCATGGTTTTTTTTGTTGAATCTCTGATAAATTAAACGATATTGTATGCAAAGTATTTAAATATATTATAATATAACTCAGTATTGCATAAATATATTCATAAAAATGGACTATGCACTTTGCCTGGTAAGTTGCCAAAGCACAAACTGTTTAAACCCCTGACACCTCTGAGTAAACGGTAGCCCACCCTGACACCCCTGCCGAAATACCCCTCAATAGGGCATAATGTCACTGTCTGGTACGTTGCCATAACATTAACAGTTACTAGCACTTTTTTAGTTGCCCTATGCATGCTTACCGTGTCTTGTTCATCCTTATTACTAAGGTCAGAATCATATGTATCCTCCGTATCAGAGTCCATGACCCTTGCTAAAACATCTGCTGGCGCCGAAAAATCCCGAAATTCCGACCAAATTGATGAAATAACCCCCAGTTATCAGCATAGATATCGTCTTCAACGCATTGTCAGACAAACTATGTGCAGCCCGTAGCTCGAAGGCTACTCTCCGGGTCAAAGGGCATGTTTATATTCGATGGGGATTCCCTCAAAGATTGTAAACAGTGCGCACATGTTAGCGACTGTTTACCGGCCGCCAGTGAATATAAATGGTTCAACAAAAGAAAGTATACACTTTGTTTATGTCATTTTGAGTAACATTCAATATTTTTTTTGACCAAACAGGCTAGATAGGCATTTAGATGAATCTTTTAAGCATAATTTGATACCAAATTTGCCCCCTAACAACAAAGATAAACCATGATTAGCGCCATTTAAAGAAGATTAGTCATTTTTCAAAAGTCACATTTTCAATACACTACGCCGGAAGAAAAGACCACATCCCATGTTACCTGTCCATAATCAAATAGCCCGCTCGTTCAGGCACAACCCAACGCATCCACATTGTGTGATCAATATCCATTTCATTCCCGGCCATTCAAAGTGCCACGCACTGCATTTTCTCGCGGCTTGCGTGCGTTGAAAACATTTGGTATCAAATGATGCCTAAAAGATTCATCTAAATGCCTATCTAGCCTGTTTGGTAAAAAAAAAATGAATGTTACTCAAAATGACATAATCAAAGTGTATACTTTCTTTTGTTGAACCCTTTACGATACGCATATTAGACTTTATACCGGCCGCCAGTGTTCAAAGGGATCTGTTTTCTCTCAGACTTCTCTCGTATCAGTTCGATTAAAATAGCAAGTTTCAAAATACTTTGGTCAACATTTTGTTAAAACTCAATTATGTTTGTTATAGGCTATCTCTGATTGCACGAAAACTATTGAAAACATAACCGCAAAGACAATAGAATCTCTTTTCCTATTGTAATTGCTGTGAATACCAACAAGCCTTTGATTGACTTATTCAAAAGGCGCGCGTTAAACGTTAACATCCATAGGGATCCCTTAGATAAGTTGGGAATATATTTCATTTCACAGAATTTAGAAAGATTATCATATCTCCCGTTTCGAATAACCAATTTGAATGAAATAAAATTAAGGTTATAGCTAGTAATGCCACCTTGCTAGGCAAGTCATTAAGTATATTCATTCTTGAATTTTAACTGGTTTAAAAAATCGGTAAAATCGGGACCTGACCTTTTTGACTCACCCTGTATAATTGTTCAACTCGCAGTACGCAAGGTGTACGTCGCTGTAATCATGCGCTCTGCATGTTCCTTATTATAATAACAATGATATCAACCTGAAGTTAAAAAAAGAAACACCATAAAAGAACTTGATTCTCCTAACTATAGTCTCTTCATCTCTCGCTCCCTAAACTTCTTTATTAAGCCCGTTATAGCCTAATACAGTCATCAAAAAGTAACTATACAGGTAATAAATGGGCTTCTAACTCTAAAAATATATATCCTACCTAAAAATATTAAATTATAAAGTTGTTGAAAAATTCATCGTCTTTAATATGAGACGTTTGCACGTTAGGATCGGATGAGGAAATAACACTCCCAAATGTAAGGTGAAGTCCGATTTTCTTTTTCACATATTTATTTTCTACACGCGGACCCATCTACGGGTACTTTATCGATTACCGGTAGTAAAATTGGGGGATGCATGCGCAGGATGGACAGTCGACCGTATTGTTCCGAAGGATCAATACGCCACACACACGCTACCTGTCATACTCTTCCCCGTGTTGAAATGTAAAATGAGAAAATAAAATAGTGACATTACTTTACATTTTGGATTGTCACTTCTTCAATATTCAACCGATTCTAGCGTGCAATATTTCATATTGAAGAAGATAAATTTCTTAACAACTTTATTATTTAATATTTTTAGGTAGGAATAGGATATAAATATTTAGAGTTATAAGTCCATTTATTAAGTTTTATACTACGAATAATTTTACCAGAAATATAAAGTGTTAAACATGTATCGACACTGTTGGGACACGCTGAGCTATGAATTAAACAGCTTTTCGAGTCACGAGTGTGTTTAATTGCAACTTTAAAAGATGGCAATCTAATAACACACTTGAGACAATACTAATTTGATAGAGTCATCATTCATAATGTCAAGGTCCTTATGAATAAACATTTCCGCCACGCAGTCTGATCGCTCTTTAGACAATCTAATATGTACTTCAAAACTTGTTTCCCCTCATTAACATGGTGTCCTAGAAAAGCGTTTGATCTCTATTATTGCATTTCATTCATTCATTCATAAAATGTATTTACACAATTCAACAATATACATATATAACAATATAACAAAATATGACGTCAAGAAAACAATTTATATTCTGGAATTGTATCATGCAAAAGTTAAATCGAAACGATATATAGTGAAAAGAATGATACAAAGGATAACCCCCTGGGCACTACCTGTCTATCTTACAGTGGTTATGGTTGGTTTATTACAAGATGTACTCATATGAATGGCCAATTCAAATGCAGCTTGTAAAATGTTTCACTCCCATCTTTATCAGGGATACAATTATTCTAACAATGTCTCTCATTGGTGCAATAAATGATGTATCCATCTTTCTGACCAATCGGCCAGTAGTTCTCAGGGGGTTAAACTAATATGATGTGATGTGATGTTAGAAAGTGTGCGAAGAGGCCATTAAGCCTGGAAGGCTTCAAGTTTGGCTCCACCGCTGTAATTATCTAGAATTAAAAAAAACGTACTACTACAGGAGGTTGTTAAGTAGGGAGATGGTTTAATGAAGTGAAAGAGTACAATGACAGTAGGCCGGAAATGTAGGTATCGACATAACAAGATAAGATGAGGAAAATATGAACAAATATAAAGCAAACAAACTTAGAGATCAATTTCCTTTTATAAATATGTTTGAAGTGGTTTATTTGTGTACAATTAGTTAGAGTAGAGTAAGGGAGTTCCAGATTTTAGGCCCATGATAGATTATTGAATTACGAATTATTTTAGATCTAATATTATATATATTATATTCTGGAATGGTATCATGAAAGAGTTAATTCGAAACGATATATAGTAAAAAGAATGATACAAAGGATAAGCTTATATGTATGTAAAATTTAGAAAGTGTGCGGAGAAGCAAATAAGCCTGGAAGGCTTCATTTTTGGCTCCAACGCTGCAAATATCAAGAATTAAAAAAACGTACTACTACTACAGGAGGTTGTTATGATAAGTAGGGAGATGGTTAAATGAAGTGAAAAGAGTACAATGACAGTAGGCAGGAAATGTAGGTATCGACATAACAAGAGAAGATGAGGAAAATATGAACAAATATAAAACAAACAAACTCAGAGATAACTCAGAGATCAATTTCCTTTTACAACTATTTTTTAAGTGGTTTATTTGTGTACAATTAGTTAGAGTAGAGTCAAGGGAGTTCCACATAGTGTTATAAGTGTAAAGATCTGTATGTTTGGAGAAAAAAAACCAACAAAATTTGGGAGCGCGTTATTTATAATGACTTTAGTTTGGTCTTGACCATTTTTCGTCGTAGACGTTGACACGAAAAAAAACGAGGAAAAAAAATGAAAATTGAGATTTTCTTATAAAAACATGTATTTCTACCAAAGTATGCAATCTAAAACGTTTTCTTTCCTATTTGAAGGAAAATATGCTCAGATTTTGATATTATTTTCAACTGGAGATTGATCCTCTGGCAACTCTTGACTGTCTTCTTTCATGTGTTACACTTTATGTGCCTTATAAGCTCCCATGTAAGTCAAGTGTTTTCCACTAATTGCTGCATTCGAAAGTTGTTGCAAGTTTGGAGTGTTTATGATCTGATGCACTGTCCTTTCACCCAAACGCAAAGTGTATTGGGCTATAGAGAGTATGCAATGTAACTGGAAGTTGCGTTTATAAAAAAATCTATCTTATAAAAAAACCTCGCCAAGTTATATATCATTTTGAAGCTTATTTTTTTTATTTGAACTATGCCTCCAAGATGGATTCCACGGAACAATATGATTTTGTCAGTTCAGATCACATGGAGCGGGAAATTTAATTGTCAATCCGAATACGTGACTAGCCTATACCTCCATAATGGCTGCCCGATCCATTGTTATACCGTTCCGGTTGGTCCATTGCATACCCTCTATTGCAGTAGAAATCCATGCGTCCCCTATGGCAGACATGACGTTAATATCTTTCAGGTTTTACGCATTTGTATCTTGTAGCGATGACGGGCGTGGGTTTCAAGGCATGCATGCAAGGTTCTAACTGACATTTCAGTATTTTTGAGATAATTTCTAATTTAAAAAAAAAAAATAAGCTTCAAAATGATATATAACTTGGCGAGGTTTTTTATAAGATAGATATTTTTATAGACGCAACTTCCAGTTACATTTCTTAAATTTTATATTGTTTTCTGTGAACTTAAAAGGGCCATATCTCAAAATAACCAAAATGTCAATTAAGAACATCATTACAGCTCACGACTTCCCAGTTAGCAATTAAAATATAAAAGCTATACATAGCATAGAGAGGTTTCCTTACAGGAGTGCGTTAATTCTTTAAAATTTAAATTGTATTCAAACAATACACTTGATCATTGATCTAAAATTCTAAAAAGGTAAAATACAATATTCCAATAGCTTTCTGAAGAGGATTCGTTAGTTTTTTAGTAGGCCAACTATCAATTAAACCAGTCTCGTTTGTATAAACAAGTTGATTTCGAATACAAGTGTTCGTTGGAAACGTACAATATTTAAACAATCTAATTCAATCTGCTTCACAACGCCATCTTCGCAGTTGATTACCTTCCATTGAATGACTGCACGAAGTGTCTGATGTTGCGCCCTCACGCGACCTTTTTTACTCAGTGTGGTAAACATTTTGTGAAATATTGCTAGACCTATGTATAGCCCGTCTGAGGCCATCGGGGGGGGGGGGGGGGGGGGCTATTTTGGTGCATTCAGGGCTGTTAATACGGGTGTTAATAGAGTTAATAGCCCGGGTCGTACACCTAGGGAGCGGGATATTTGATTCCGAACATAAAGGGCATTATATCGCAAGCGTTGACCACCTTTGACCAATCAGGCTGCGTCATGTTGTTGTGGTGGAGCTACTACGCATGTGTGAGAGCATTAATAGTTCAAGCGTAGTGGAGTCTGCTGAGCCCTTTAGGGATACATCTTGGTTTGATTTCGTTTGGTTTGGTTTGTTTTAGCTGTAGATATCAATGAAGCATTTATAATAACACATGTACACATCCTTCAACCATGCATGTCACTTTAGATTTGAATTAGCCCGCGCATTGAGGGGAAATGCGCATCGATCAAACACGAGACGGCTTATGTGCTTGTTAACAATTGGTGTTTTCTTCCGCGTAGTGTATTGAAAATGTGACTCTTGAAAAGTGACTAATTGTCTATAAATGGTGCTAATCATGGTTTATCTTTGTTGATAGGTGTTATGTTTGGTATCAACATGTGCCTAAATAATTTATAAATCCAAATGTCTATCTAGCCTGTTGGGTAAAAAAATAATCGAAATTTACTTTAAATGACTTAAACAAAGTGTACGACTTTCTTTTGTTGAGCACTTTACATTAATCACCGCGTTTTTCAAGCATGCCAGTCATACAGTTGTTTGAAACACACATAGTATTATCAGTTATTCACGACATTTAAATAGACATTATCACCCCTGCACTAGAAAATCTTTGAACTATTGATGCTAGATCTATAGTTTCACAAATCCACTTCAAAATCAAGACTTTTTTTGAATTTGAATTTGAATTTGGATTTGAATATCGGTTAGCAGTTAGTATCATTCCAGCGTTTTAAAGGATTGGTAAAGCACTCCCCGCAAAAGTGTTGAATGTTCAATAGTAGGTTTATTAGCTAACTATAAACAATTAATCAATCTGTATTCTTATCATTAATAATTAATCTATCTGTATTCTTATTATTATCAACAGTTGTTGCTGACAACTAGTGCATCAAGCGAGTGATCGTCGAACATCTACTCAAGCTGTCGCGGTTTTGATGACACCGGAATAAAAAAAGACATATTTATCTATGCCAAAAACACTACACTCAAGGACTTGATGCTTCCGAGAGAACAAAAAAAAACGAAGAAAAAAAACTTGAGGAAGAACTAGTCTCTTTTCTAGATAAACCGTAATCTAGATTACTATTACAAAGTACGTTACTACCGGCCAAACGGACAAATAAACGTAGTCACTGATAATTCCACGAACCTATCTTTGAGAGTATGTGACTGGTAAACAATACAAATACAATGCAATATCGACTGATTCTCACTCAACCCAAATCCGGGATCCAAACGATAAGTCTTCGGACAAGTTGCCACTTAAAGTGGCCTCGTCATCCACCTTTTCGTAAAACAAAAGTGGTCCAGAGCAGGCGCTATTATATCGCTTGCTTAATGTAATACCAGTTCAGTGATCTTTATGGTTACGGTATACTCTGATTGATAACAATGCCGCTGATAAATACAAGGTACGATGCTCACCCATTAATTCTGCACTGAGGAGGAACTGCAAAATGAAAACGCTGGGCTCCAGAGTAAATGTTAATTCTACTCTAGACAATATTTCCGATGGCGCTAAAGTAATATGATCCAATTCCCGTGATTGTGCTACAGTTATAGGGGTGAACTCGTCTAGTTAACTATCTTCTTTATAGTTCTTACTACTATTTGTTTTATATTTTGTCCCAGATGAAGGGTTGGATATCCACTTGAAACGTCGGTCTTATTACGTTATTATTCGTTGTTTTTTATTGCACAGCAATTTTTAAATTGATGAAACTCACACCAAACTTCAACACTTCTTTTACAGAAAGTACGGCACATGTATATATCACTCAAGCTTAGCAATTCCCTTTACATCATTCTAATATTCCTTATAAAACATCACAAAAGTTGTTATATATTAAAAATTACCTTTATATACTTTTAATAACTTGAGCTCTGTGCCGAACGGGGTCAATGAGTTTCAGAAGAAGTGATTTTGATTGCCAATTTAATAGAGAGTTCATAATTTCTGTCAGAAACGTCTTATTTTTATTTATGTATTAAAATCCTCGGAAAGATACACACTCTGATATAAAATAAAATAAAATGCACATTTCCCGGTATCAATTACTCTGGGACACTAGCCTGTATCTAGCGTAAAAAGTGAGTTTTACTCTGAAGCCCTGCGTATCAATTTTGCAGTTCCGCTTCAGATTTGGCGATGAACAAATCCCTGTTCTACGGCGAACGGACCTTTCGGGGTTGGACGGTCATAGTTTTGGTATTTATTGTATTTATTTGTTGTTCTTTTTTAATATGACACAAAAATGTGTAAAAATGTTGCCGTTTTTGACAAACAATTTTTTACACCAACATATCTGGAAAAAGGGTAATTATTCATTTGCACGTGAAAATCTTGTTCACTTTATCATAAAATTGGTCTGTATGCCACGTCAGCCTTTCATCGTCGCCTTAATGTACACTTTTTAATTTTCGTTTAAATACAATAGGTATCTTTGTTGATAATGTCAGATCACAGGGGACCCCTTTCCTTTGAACTATGTTTTCTGCTATTTATTAGTGTAAGTGGGAGTGATTACGCGCAAACTTCAAATTGACAACTTCAGTATATGAATTTCCATAAACATAGCACTTAAGATAAGTCTGTCTGCGAGTATTTATGAAAGGCGTGAGAGATAAAGATTTGATGATTAATTCTACCGTATTTTCATTTTGTAGTGTAGCTGTGCCAATAAGAGGCGCCCAGAAAATTACCGAATGTAATATAAACCTACGCCTATGATGTGCAATGTCATTTGAATGAAATAGAAAACCCAATTTTAGTTACAATCAATCAATGCAATTTGCCAAATAGAATCTCAATAGGATAAGTACAGAGTATAATAGAATAAATCAGGTATGTAAGAGAATCATGTACGCCACTATGAGCGTGTTTCTGCTGGGGCACTGCAAAAAGTAAACGCTAATAAACGCTAAGTTTCAATCGGTCAGTTTGTAATCCCCCCTGTTTCTACTTGCGAAAAGTTACCGCTAAATTTATCGATCCTTAGTCGATGGGCCACGAAATTTGACCCGTTTTGTAATAAAAAACAATGCCACCGCACTGCTTCACAATAATGTGTATAACCCAGCGTGACACGGTTCACGGAGCAAACCGCTAAGAATCGCCTTTTCTGTTTCTATTGGGTTTATTGCCAATTATTGCCGATTCCAAGGTTTTTGGGATTACCAAAAATACCAATTATTGCCGGGTTCTGCCTGTTTCTACTGGGAAAACTTAGCGTTTATTAGCGGTTTCTTCCCTAGCAGAAACACGCTCTATAAGTCGTTTTTTCTTCAATCAGTATGCAGTGACAATGTATGTGTTACGTGTGTATTTCCATTCCGATGACCTACGTACATGCCTGACCGCTTTAAAAACACTCCGTGTACAATACAAAATTCCATTTCGAAATTGTATTCGATGATATGTTTATCTTTCTCGGTGCATGGTTTGTAAAAACGGTTGTGACTTCAAAATTATCAAACAATGAGTTCACGATAGCACGTGGTCAGGAACATTATGGTTTTAGGTGTATGTGTCTTAAGTGTAAGTATTCTTAGAGTTGCATCTTCTTTAGAAGGTTTCCAAACGTATTGTATGTATCTTATCGCGTAAAATACATTATGCACAAATAAATATTGAACATGAAAACGATAATCCACATATATGTCACTTTGCCATCCTGCTACTAATACCCAGCAAATGCAGGAATTCGGGCCCTCTTGGTTATAAATAATTACTTTGATGTAACGTGATTCGTGTTTTGTTAAGCACCTCTATTTTTCTTACATCAACGCGAATCGCAGACGATGCCGGACACAACCTCGCTCACAAATATTCAAGGTTAATATGTACGAGGTTATGAGTAAAGGTTAATGACGGATATTAAAAGAAAAACACTTAAAACTGGAGTTGATTTTTCCAACCCCAGCTGGTTAAGGATGAATTAACGTGTGATGATACTCGTTTTATTTTATTATATAACCAAAATCTATTTATGTTGAAACCAAACGGGATTCAATACAGGCATAAAAAAAGTAACTATACAGGTAATAAATTGGCTTCGTACTCTAAAAATATATATCCTACTTAAAAATATTAAATTATAAAATTGTTGAAAAATTCATCTCCTTCAATATGAGATATTGCACGCTAAGATCGGGTGATTTTCGAAGAAATGACACTCCCAAATGTAAGGTGAAGTCCGATTTTCATTTTCACATTTTTATTTTCTACACGCGGACCCATCTACAGGTACCTTATCGATTACCGGTAGTGCAATTGGGGGGATGCATGCGCATGTTGGACAGTCGGCCGAATTGTTCCGATGGATCAATACGCCACACACACGATACCTGTCATTCTCTCCCCCGTGTTGAAATGTAAAATGTGAAAATGAAATTGTGACTGTACCTTACATTTTGGATTGTCACTTCTTTAATATTCAACCGATCCTAGCGTGCAATATCTCATATTAAAGAAGATAAATTTCTCAACAACTTCATGATTTAATATTTTTAGGTAGGATATATATGTTTAGAGTTAAAAGTCCATATTTTCAGCACATCGTGTCCATCATCATTTGACGAATTGAGTTTTAGAGATGAAGCAATTTTATAATAACGCTATAGCGATTCCGTCTCTACAAAATTGCATGTTGTAATGTATCAATTTTCTGTATAAGATTTCATCTGCTCAGGTTTTAATAGATCCTTCTTTACATGATACGGTATGAAGATAGTAGGGACAAGAAACCTGTACCACCACAAGAAGCTATGTTAAATAGTTAACAAGTCTTGCAAAATATGTCGTCGAGATTATTTTCTTCGTCAATAAATTATCATTAGAATAAATCTTTAGTACTATCTGAAAAAGAATAAAATAAAAAATGTAATTGATTTTTTTAATATATATTACTCGCAATTATGACTGCTTCAAATATATGTATAATACATATTTGTGACATGTTATGAAAAGAAACATCAATCAGTGAGCATGTCAAGTGGATTATTGTCAGGGGAATGAATTAAGTCTTAGTTGTTATGAAATGGGATAATAAAATAATCAAACTGCATTAATCGAAATACCTGTCTCTGGTGTGATAAATATTCTAATTTAAGGTGTCAGTGTATTCATAATAAAGGAGATGTCATGATAAACAATCATTTACAATCCAATTAAGCATGATTAAGTCACATGATGTACCACTGCATAATCACTTTTACACTGGCGATTATCAACTGACCGTTTCTCCAATTTCCAGATTAGGCAGGCCAGTGCTCATGCCCTAAAACACTGTTTTGATGTAAATCCCACACGTAACATTGATTCGGTAAATATTGAGAGCAGGATCTTTGGTCTGTAATACAAAAGTGTTAAGGGTCAACCAAAAAGGTGATTCAAGTATGTTTTATTCGTTGGAGGTTATTGTAAAACACAAACAGAATTACCCTTTAATATTGCCCATGAAACAAAACATAAAGTGCCGTATTCTCGTACGTAGTTAAACACGGTTTTAAGCTAAACGCACGTCTAACTTTGACTTTAGACACAGCGTCTAACTAAACGCAATTCTCGTACATTTGTTTTACTTAAACACGCGTCTAACTCGCCGAAATGTGTCTAACTTTAAACATGGGTACGGGGGGGGGGGGGGGGGGGGGGGTAGTTTAATGCGTGTTTAACGAAACTCGCGCACTAACTGTATGCCTTGAATGATCACTCATCCGTGCCCGGTGCAAGCTGACGTGCGGATCGCGTAGTCTTTAAAAGTACCGGTGTATTTAAGGCATTCGGTCGATATTTATTGTACTCCATTTGGGCCACAATGAATTAAATATCTGTATAGAATCAACGCAGGACCACTCTGGGAACGAGATTTGCAGAGTTTAAAATCGTGTTTTGTTAAACACGTCGTTTAAAGGATAAACTCACGTTTAAGTTGAACACGCGTTTAGTTAAACACGGTTTTAAGCTAAAACCGTGTTTAGTACGAGAATACGGCCCTTTAAAGTTGCTAAGCATATACTTTGTATCATAAACATGTATATTGACGATGGCATTCTACTCAGACTCTTACACAGACCATCAATAGGTCGATATAGCATATTAAGCATTGATGACTTTTGATTGTTCAGACCTATCGACCGAGATCCGGACCGAGTTGGGAGTTACACCTGTGACGTAGTAAAGCTTCAGTTCATCCTATGCTAAAAAATAAACACTGGCAATCATAATCATGATTAATATTCCCTGAACAATATATAGAGTAATTCTTTTTGCATTATGTTTTTCTAAACTTACTCCATTAAATAAAACATACTTGAATCGCCATTTTGGCTGACCTTTAAGACGGTGGAACATAAGTGACTTTTAATCTTTTCTATGCCCTTTTACTTCATGTGCATATAAAAATGCATAAAAAAATATATTCATCATCAGTCTAAAACAACAAGAAATTACTGTCATAATCTCAATTTTTCATCGTTTGAAACACTTTATACAAACATGAAGAGTGAACATCTTGAACATGGTGTCCAAGAAATATTTATACCGTGTTTAAAACAAATATTATATTAAAAGTATAAAAACAACATAGCTGACCAACTTTTAACGGGGAACAAGTTTTCTACTTTCTCTGTCAATGTCATCAAGATATATGTATCCGTTCCGATATGGCATGGCATTGAAAATTCGTTAGAACCTGTTTTTCACCCTTTCAGCGTTGTTTTATGTATACAACTCGCACCAAACTTCAAAACTGCCACTTTAAAAATTGTGGTATAAATCGCTTAAGCTAATAATTAAAATCTACCCTTTGTTACAAACATAATAGTCCGTAATTTCTATCGGGATTTGGAAACGTCCAATATTTATAGTTCAAAATTTCTACGAAAGCTAAATGTATGTAGATGTCAGCTTTATCAGCACTATGACCAACAAAAATGGTATTCATAGCTAAATAAATGCATAATTTCCCGGTATACAGACTGTAACAAAAAAGTTATACAATCGCAATTTTATTTTTAATCCAATGTTAAAATCATGCAATGTCAAAATTCTTTACACTCTGTGTTAAATTCCGTTTTGGCTACCAGAATCATTTTATTTGGTCTTTTTAACTACTTGCGTTTAAAGTTATGACTAATCTACTAAGTCGTCTATAAATCGGGCTGGGCCACTTTCACAATATCATACAATCTTTTTGTATATATGAATTAAATGGCTAGGGTATCATGCAAGGAACATTAAAGAGAACAATATAATTCGTTTTCAAATAGTTTTATTGCATTTGAATAAACAAATTCATAAAATGAATAAATAATAATTATTTGCAAAGACCTTAGTAACCTTCTTTGTAATACTTTTAACCACTTGAAATGAACTATTGTTGTCTAACTTTACAAAAGCGCTCTACTGCTATGTTCCTGTTCGATTCCGTTCATATTCATCCCAGTGGTTTTACCATTTATTAAACCAAGTGGCCCAGGTGATTTCATGACTACTTTAGACGATTGATCATATCTCTGCTTACCGACCATCGATTGTCTCGAATCAAAGCTTATTTGAAAGCTAAGAAAATTTCCCTTGCAGCCCATTAAAATTCGAACAGAAATGCTACGGGAGATATTTTTAATATTTTTTTCAAAACTGTATAACTTTTTTGTTATAGCCTGTAAATCATTATGGGACAACCTGTGGCAATGCAAACCAAGCATCTTGGATAATCTCTTGTCAGTTTTGATGCATGTTTACTGTTTTAACACTAATTACTGTAAAAAATAAATGCTCGATGTTGAGTAAAATTATACTCGTTACGATGGAAAATAGGTGACTATGTAAGCGATTTTTTAGTATATTTACTCAATGTCTGTTAACTCAACTGTGTTTTAAGATGTTTGCTCTTTTAGTGGTAAACGTTTTATTCAATTTCTTGTTGATCAAATGTAACTCAATATTGATAAGTCACCTACTATAAAACGATGTTAAGTTTACTCGTTTAACATCGAGTAAATGTTTACTCAACTTTAGATTAAGACGTTTGCTCTTAACTGGAGTGATTTGTTTAACTCATTTTGCGTTGTTTGAATTTTTGCTCAAAGTGTTGATCAAAATGTTGAATATTTCCATTTGATTGATTTTACATCATTCATACGCCATTAATCGTGCAATTTGGTGCCATATGTTTTATACCATTACACGCCTCGTGTGTTTTTTCAGCAGGCAACAGTCACTATACCCGCGCTAATATTGAACAGCGACACGATTACGATGCGTTTGTTTTATGGCCAGCCTGTGTGTAGCGCATAGGGTCTCCAACAACCAATCTTCCGGTGAAATTGCCGTGGCGTAGCTGCTAGGAGGCCTATGGTCTGCCTGCATATCTTGGATTATAATTGCCTTCTTGTATTGATGGGAATTATGTTAATGCTGTACATGAGACAAATATTGTAAGAGAGAACGCAAGCTTCTAGGCGAGGGCTAGGCCTAATTAAAATGTTCAATTTTAAATCAAAATAAGCTTAGCCTAGGCCTACTAACTTAGTAGCGTAGGCCTGTCAGCTTCTGTTTTAATGACAAATAACATACCGAAGGTGTTATATAAAAAAAATTGATGCTTCGTTGAATGAAAAATTTCATCTTTCACCTCATGAAAATATTCATACCATTGCACTCATAAACATTCATTATTTGTATAATAAACTCCTTCAAAAAACAAAAAAAAGAAGTTCAGACCCCACTGCACACCGTGCAATCTGACAAACACTTTTCAGGCAGCGTTTATGACAAATTAATTACTCTATGTAAGAGGTCAGATACAAACGCTATAAATCCAGTTCGACGAATTTGAGATATATCCAACTAAATGTTCAATAAACAGCCTCTAGAGACAATATTATATAAAATTGATACTTTCACATATCAAATATGACATTTTCAAGGGTAAACGGTTTAACTTTTCATAAATGTCCCAATTTCATATGCAGTGCTTCTTGCTGGGGATCCAAAACATTTTCTTCTTCAAATCACCGTTAAAGAATGTTATATTCTATAAAGATGTTGCTGTTTTTTTACAAGCTCAAACTCATTTCGGGGTCGATATTCTTTTGTATGACGTCACATTTTTTGTTCACCAAACAAAAGCGTCGATCGTGCGCCCGTATAACAGAGGTTTATGGCACGCCAGAGCGGCCATAAAACGGCGAGTTCATAAAACAAGCGATAAGATCACGAAACAAGCGATGAGATCACGAAACACGCGATGAGATCATTAAACACACGGCAAGTTCATAAAACAAGCGATGAGATCATAAAACACACGGGGAATTCAGCGCGAGCCGAGACTTGCCAACACGCCGAGTTAATAGCACGAGCTGACAATTACCACACGCCGAGTTTTTGGATTTCGCCCAAGCCGGCAACATGGACGTACAAGTGCACGCGCGTAGTAGTGCCACAACCGTAGGGAATGACGCGATGTCATTGTATACCGTGCGATCGGGTAGGCCTGCCCGATCTAGCGCGTATTTTGAATTGTTTACATTTTGATAAGACTCCTTTTAATGCATCTTGTAGGTTTAACTAAATATAAAATAAACCAGGAAAGCCAATATCCCGCAAATAATGGGTCATAAATAAAGCTTATTAATAAATCCACACGATGTCGAATGGCATGAAATGTTATATCTTTTTGTTCACATAATTGATCAATACAATGTTTGACTTGTGAAACCGTGATGAAAGAGCAGAGAGGCTGACAGAGCCCATGCTAACTCGTATATCAAAACACTGAGCATTCTATATTTTGGTGTCATGACTACATTATTTTTGGTTTGTTGTCAATCTAAAACTTAGGTAGTGCTGGTCCTACTTAAAATCGTGCTGGTTTAAGCTCCTAGTTTGTAATTCCCCATCCCCCTTTAGGTTTTTGTTACACTGGCAAAATGATTGCAAGTACTACTACTAGAAATAATAGTAAATGAATCCGCAACCCCGCCATGATGGATTTTGCCTATTTTCAGCTCGGAATACAGACTCATTTTAGTCGTGGGCAAGCTCAAATCTTGGCTATCACCGTATGCTAAATCTCGGCTCGTGCGCGCTGAACTCTCCGTGTTCTTAATATCGGCTCGTGTTAAATTCGGCGTGGGCAAGTCTCGGCTCGTGTATTTTATGATCCCATCGCTTGTTTTATGAACTCTCATGTTTCATGAACTCGCCGTGTGTTTTATGATCTCATCGCTTGTTTCATGAATTCGCCGTGTGTTTTATGATCTCATTGCTTGTTTCCTGAACTCGCCGTTTTATGGGCGCTCTGGCGTGCCATAGAGGTTGTATTGTCGCCTTATCGCGTTTTGTATCCGAAACTCTCTCGCCTCAACGAGGCAATTGATACTATATAATAAATATCTTACTCAGGAAGGGATACAAACAAGCTGGCTACGGCGGGGGCTAGAACTCGAAACTTTGTTATCATGAGTCCCCACGCTGTTCCGCTAGACTACACGTGCTCTCTTAAATCTCTCTCTTATACCCCGTCCCTTTTTATACTATGTAATTTTGGCGCCATCGCCATATATTTTGCACCGGGTTTTGCATATATTTCCAAGTACAGGGTGTCCTAACAATTTCGAAACCATTTTAAAGAGTTATAGTTCGCTTCAAATAAGTCGCAGTACCACACTGAAATTATATTTGGAAAGAGAAAACTTATAGAATTATTTAAGTACCAAACATGACCCCTTTCTGAGGCCCCTCAATATAAATCCCTCACTGAAAGGTTTGGCTACATATCTCACAATAGCATACATTTGTTCGATTTGTTGGACGCACTGTGTAAGACAAATGTTATCACATGCCGCGTGTTCCTCACATTTCATTTATGTGGAATTCTTTTTCAAAAATGATTTTAACTTATTAAATGTTGTGAACAACATTAATTCTGTTCATAATAAGGATTATATCAATCTGAAATCAAAAAGAATCATTGTAGAGAGCATTTTTCACGTCCCTACCTCTTCCCCTTTGTCGCATCCTTGACTTTATTCAGCTCAGTACACTCATGACATTTTATACTACGCTTATCATGCTTATGACAGTGCAGTTTAACTCACAGCACGGGAAACTTTCGTCGGTATTTTGGCAACACAGCTATTATTTATCCGGGAATAGGAAGTTTTGAAAAGGTTTCGAGCCTTTTGTGACACCCTGTACACGGTTGTCGTCTGCAAATCGTGTTATCTTAGGCGTCTATTAGGAAAAGAAGTCTTATGAATCATAATGAAGCATTTTGTATTTACTTTGCATAAATATACTTCGTGTGGTTAACACGAATGACTAAAATGATAGATTGCAATTATAGCCCAATGTCTACTAAGTTACTAACCACTATGAATATTTAGCAATAAAATTGATCTGAGATGTAATATATTAGAAGACAATGCAGTATCACCCTAGCTATAAACAAGTGAATGTGGTCGAAAGCCATTGATTCAAATCATTGTGGTGGACATTCAGCCATTTTGGGAACATTATTGATTCGAATAAGATTTGATAATACCTTTATGATACTAACCTGCGGTTGCGGTCTTGTTTCTTATAAAGGCCATCCTTTTGTTATTTACACAATAATACCCAATTAAAAAGATGTATACACTGGCCTCTCAAGTGTTACAATTGAGTTTATTAACAATGTGTCAACTGTTATTATCCCTGTCGTTAATTCTTAACTTCATAAATACAATACTTAATGATTAAATATACGAGGGTTGATCAATAAGTAATGAAATTGATCATGGTATGGGTTGCATGAGTGATTCTATTGAGGATAGTGTGATCAAAACAAAGTATGAACCTTTGTCTTTCAAACAATACAAATTGGATCTCTAAGTATGAACTATGGCGTCTTGGCATTAGCTCAAAGTAAGTACACTTATAGGACATTGCTAAATCATTTATTTGGCTGGAAATTAAAATTGTTTGTAAGAAAAACGTGGTAAGAAGATTGCAAAACATGACACCATAAGCAGGTAAATCCCATTTTCTTTTGTTGCATATGATACCTAAGACAATAACTATAATCCCCGTGTAATTTAAAATATGTAGAATAAGAGACTGAAAAAGTACGGAGAAGTAATTGAATAAAAAGTATACAATCATCAGTATTTCAAATACCGTCCATTTTCATTGAAACATTCCCAGTCAGTAAATCACTAATGTTGCGGAAAATCAAATAAAGTAAGAAAAATCCACAAAATTAACCACTTTGGGCGATTCAACATAATAGGTATCTAATTATCTCAACTTATTCATATGAAATCTACAGAAAGTATGCGCATTCGGAGATGGCAGATGATTTTGATCTGGACAAAAAATGGCTTAAAACATGAAATTTGCCAGATAAAAGGTTACTGTGCCTTCAATCTATTCAGAAACATTGAAAAATATTTGAATCAATGTGTATAATTATGTTGATAATTAAAATGAAGATATACATGAATGTATCTATGATCAGCTCCTTTTGAAATCCCTACTCTTATTGCTTTACATCACATAACAATTAAATTATAATCCCTCCATTGTTCTTTATATATCCTTTGTTGTTTTCTATGATTTATCGTTGCGGATTTTCCTTAATAAACCGTATTTGAGATGGTCCCTCCTTGTTTGTATTCTTCTTCTTCTTCTTCTTCGGCCTCCGTCAGATATGACGATTGGCTGCCATACGATCACATCTCCGGATCATCTTTCTCCAAGCTACTCTGTCTTGTGCCAGACGCTTGGCCTTTATAAGACTCATACCAGTCCATTCCTTGATGTTGTCAAACCATTGTTTCCTTTGACGACCTCTTTTCCTGCTGCCTTCCACTTTCCCTTCTATGATGTGGAGTGCCAGTAAGGTACCACTGCCTCTAATGATGTGCCCGAAGTAGGCCAGCTTTCTTTTGATATTTTGTATTAGGTAATTTAGATCTAAAAAAGAGAGTCAACCAAGGATTATTGTGTGTTCTTACTTACTATTCACTAAGTTTTATCTGTTTCTATGCTTGCATTGTCAACATATACGCAAATGTATCATCAACCCATATTTCAACCTATTACATATCCAGCCAAATAATATTGGCAGATTTCAGGCAGTGTTCAAGTGTACTTTAGTTTAAGCTAATGCTATGACGTCATATTTCCTACCTAGAAATCCCATTACGCTACAAGGCCAGCTAAGCAGCGCTATAAATTGTTGCCCTTAAAACCGGCAACAAATTTAAATATTCGCCTTCCATCAAAGCTGGTTGCTATAAATGACATAATTCTCGTGTGCAACCAACCGGCTGTATTGCAATGCCCATTGAGTAGTTTAAACGCTTGAGCATGTAATTTGCAACATAATGGAAACTCACCCATGCAGTTAGCAAGAAGTACTGCTCGAATTTAAATATATAACCAGGTAATCCTCTCGTAGCAATTGGTTTACTAGACCGAATTAATAGCGCTCCTAAGCGGGCAATTTATGCCATGAAAAGTGTGTTGTTTGAAAGACAAAGGTTCATACTTTGTATTGATCACACTATTTGTCAATAGAATCACTCATGCATCCTATACCATGATCACTTTCATTATTTATTGACCGACCCTCGTAATAGTCCTACGTGTGAAAGTTTCACTGTCAGTTCGCTGATAAAACTACATACGGTATATTAAACGGTAGTTGACGTATACATTATACTAATAATAATATAAGTAATGGGATTGCTATTCAATTTCTAAATGAAAATGAATAATGAATAATGATTAGTTAGTAAATCTGCTAATAAGGAGTCTTAATTCGTTTTCATATTGATAAAGTATACACATTTTGGCAGTAAAATTAAAAACACTGGATTATAACTATGACAAATGAGTTATCAAAATAGCAAACTATAGAATTAACCGTGATGAGAGCTGGATACATTGTTTTCATACAGAAATGGCGTTTTTAACAGTGGGTTGTAATTAATATGGCAACAGTGCGTACAGGCCTAATTTTCGTTCGATTTGAAAATTCACATTTGATATACACGTATTGACATATCCATTCCATTGTTATTTCATCCCTGTCCATCTATTTTTGATTGAATAAAAACTTAATTGAATGACAACAACATTAACAAGGTAGATGACCCGATCACATTCCAATTTTCAACTTGAAGTTTTCTATTCTACATGAAAGGTCATCCTTAAAAAAGTCGTGTTCCAAAGTTTGAGTTGCATAGCTCTAATGGTTCTTATTTTACACGCACAAGATGCTGTGAACTGTACCCATTGAGTAGTACACAAACTATATCGGTGGTTACCACCATTCGCGGTAATTCGACGTTATTTCATCGATTTCTCCGTAATTATACCGATTTAGGCCGTCAAATTTCAGTATGATGATAAGAAAAATACGAGCTTTCATATGATATGAAAATCTCCGTATGTTTGAAATAATTCTGTGTTACGAAAATGTGATCGGGTCATCTACCTTTAAGGGACAATCTTCCCGTATAGGCTTTAGCATCGTGACAAATGATTGGAAAACATTACAACAGTCTGTTGTCTAGAAGAAAAAAAAGGTAAAAGGTACTTTAGATCCCAGATACTGGTGTATCGCATTAGTATACCAGTATCTCACGATATTGGCACATGAAATTTGCCAGTATCGCTCGATACTGGTACACCAAATTGTGTTTGTATGTTCAAGTACAGTGGCGTAACAGCCGGGGGGGGGGCAGGGGGGGGGGCACAGTGCCCCCCCCCCCCCTGAAGGTGCTCAGCAGGAAATTCAAACCTACCCACCAGGAAAAATGGGGGGAAGGGAAAAGAGGAAAAGAAGGGGGAAAGGGAAAGAAAAGAGAGAGAGAAAGAAAAAAGGGAGGAAAAAGGAAAAGGAAAAGGAGAAAAAAATGGGAAAGAAAGAAAAGAAGAAAGGGAAAGAAAGAAAGTAAATTTCGCAGTACAAAAAGCACAACAGTCAACAAATTGTTGAATGTTGTGCTTTTTGTACTGCGAAATTTTGTGACCGTGCGATTTTTTTTTGACCCTACCCCCCCCCCCCCTCCCCCCCCCCCCCCCCCCCCCCCCCCCCCCCCCCCCCCCCCCCCCCCCCCCCCCCCCACTTACGTGAAATTCACAAGATGACTGACTGGGAAAAAATTTGGGGCAACCTTTTACGAA
The DNA here is from genome assembly GCA_035610835.1 of Ophiura sarsii. Taxonomy (NCBI): domain Eukaryota; kingdom Metazoa; phylum Echinodermata; class Ophiuroidea; order Amphilepidida; family Ophiuridae; genus Ophiura; species Ophiura sarsii. Next base: position 74,210,571 of record CM069449.1, on the reverse strand, counting down.
AAATTCCGGGACGGAATTATTCAAACCAGGATTTTTTTGGGCTGTGCCCCCCCTGACAACCAACCTCTGTTACGCCCCTGTTCAAGTATCAGGCGATACTGGCATACATGCTCCCTTCAGGACCCAAGTGTGTGTCGGTACGGACCGACCGTGTAAACAAACAAACAAATAGTGATTTGTGCTAGTATTAAACAATACCAGTACATAGTTGTGTACCAGTACAAACAAAAACATTTTGTATGTGCTCGTATCGGGCGATACTGGAACACTGGGTTTGTACCAATATCGAACGATACTGGGTGTTCGAGTATCGGACGATACTAGTACAATCCAGAATCTGGGTCCTAAAGTACACTTTTTCCGTAAAAAAAACCCCTCCACATCTGTTAAATCCTTAGGTCCGCTCTTTTACCAGCCAGATCTTTTTTTATTATCTCATGGTTGAGATTATCTCATGGTTGAGATGTCTTCATCTTTTCTCTATTTCATCCGTCACCTAATGAACAGGTGTTAGCTAGTTTACCATGGTGAACTAACCAACGTGGACATTTGCATTTAAGCACGTTGGTTTACAATTGAAACAAAACCTCATATCAAATTACAAGTAGGTTCTTTTTTTGTAAAAGCCTAATCTAAAACTATTATCTCTAAACTTATCCCAAAATCTTTAGTTATAAGTTAGTTAGTCTTTTTTAGAACATTTTGCCAGATAGGCAACTTGCAGGCCATATTGGCACCCCTGCCTTTTTCGTCATATTGTTGTATTTGATCGGAGTTCATGATGTAAAATTAACTTATCCCCACGCACTCCCCCCCCCCCCCCAAACAAAATTAATTTGACTTTACAACGAACAATTACCGAATCTGCGTACCTAAGCCGCCGAGAAGCAAAACTAAAGATGGCGCTATTCTATTGCAAATTATAGTAACTACAAAGGGACCGCTCATACGCAGATTGTTTTTGTGCTGTTCTGTTTGATCTTGTTTCGTGTTTTCTGTTCTCCCGTCATTTTATATATGCTCTATTTGCTATCATTCTATTTTTTGTGTCAAGGGTCCCCATTTTATAAGCCCGTCTATCAGTGTTTCCACTGGGGTTCCTAGCCTCTACTTCATATTGTATTATTATTTGTTTGTATTCCTTTTGCTGAATAAATGTAATTGAAAAAATTGAATTGCATAAAGACACGAAACAAAACACTATGTTCTAATGGCACGACTGAACGTTTGGTGGTTCTTCTTTTCATTGTATTAATTTCTTTCTTTGTTTGAATGATTTTATTTCAAATATTCATACACCCCAAATGGACGTAGTAGTAGTATAAGACACTTGTCACAGATCAAATAATTACTAGATAATTATAGTTAACACTTGGTTTTGCTAATGTTGAATACTGATGTAATATGATCAGTCGTTGGACCTACGCGCAGTTCTATTTTATGGTTCTCACCGTGTCCTCACCGGGTGCATACCTCCTCCTCACCGTGTCCTCACCGGCTGGAACGCCCGGGAACCGGCCGAGCTGCCTTGGTGACGTCATAATCAAACGGCCATATAAGCTGAGCGCTCAAGCTCGCTGCTTCACTCGCATTCCAGACTTTGTACGAGCAACATGCATGCGTTTGTTGATGAAATACAGTGTTTTCTGACGCCATTTTTTTTTTTTAATTTGAGTAGCAGTCACTGCTCTAGGTAGCAATTGACCAGCGCCCATCACTGCGCGCGAAACGGGTGCCGTCCTTCCGTCCTCATTCCATTTTCACTCGCCCGGCAGGAGTTTTGAGCATGCTCAACTAAACTCCTGCCGGGCACGGATAGACGGCAAAATCCCCTGAACGTGTTCAACGGACGGGAAACGGCCCACCGTGTGTCCTCACCATGTGCCACCGTCCGCACCAAATTGTTCACTCGGTGGCGAACGGTGAGCCCACACGGCTCTGTGTGACAGCTGCATTAGAATCAAGCACTTTTATTAATACATAAATACGCATTTGCCAGTATACATGTAGACAGTAGACACCCTGCATCTTTGAAGTGGTCAGAAATCAAAACAAATTATAACACGATTGTACGGGCGCGCCAAAATAGTGTCTGGATATTATACCGTATTTTATATTATTATATAATACTGTCAACAGATGTATGATATAATTTGATAGAAAACGTAATTTGGAACACGAAATACGTTTGAATTTTGTAATTACATTTACCCACGTTTATGTAAAGTTCTGGTTTTAATTAAAATTCAAAAATGTGCTTCTTTGGTATAAAAAAGTTGACAAAAACATCTCAGCCATCATATTGTGTACATTAATTTGCTTAAAAGGTATATTAATGGGTGATAGAAATATAATAAACTGATGTCGATGAACTGATATCCAGATCGCGCGCGCTGCTGTGCAAGCATACAACAGTGTAGTACAGCATTAGTCATGCTTTTCCTTTATATTTGTTTCCAAATATCAAATTTGTAATGAAATTGTCAGTGTTTAGTGTTATTACACCTTAAAATAAGCATGTTATCACTTCATGTCCAGGCCTACTGAATAAATTCGTTATCCTATGTTTGTTCTCATGCAATACGAAAAAAATTAATAGCTTGGGTTCATATCACATTTGGCCAAGAACGATCGAACCTTAATACATGTTCGTGTTTCGTATTGCGTGAACATCGAGGGATACATTATCCCCTGTTTGTTCATGGTGCGTTAACCAGAGTTCAGAATAAGGGGAGTATCTCCTCTATCCATGAAGGGAAATGACTTACTTGAGACAGCTAAGACAAATGGCGTCCGATTGGAGCGCAGATGTCTTAGTGCATTTGTTAATTTTGAGATTAACGTGTTTGAAAACTAGAAACTCTGTGTCAGGCAATGGGGAATTTGAAGTTGCCATCCAATTTTCACCAGCAAAAGATACATTTGCACTCTAGCTTTTGTGTGCACTATAACTCGAGAATGTCAAAGTGTTTTCATATTATGCAAAATCTCAAATTCATCAAAAATGCACTTAAGACATCTGCGCTCCAAGCACTCGAATTATTATATTGACAATAAATATTTCACCAAAGTTCTAGCCACTATAGATTCCAACAATTGCTCACATTACCTGTCAATAATGATCAGAATGGCTTCATTAACGGTCGAGGTATCCATAACAACAGTCGTTTAATTGAGGATATACTACGTTATGTTGATGATAATGATATCCCAGGTATAATGCTATGTGTTGACTTCAAAAAAGCTTTTGACACTATTGAACGTGATCTTATAAGTTATGTTCTAACGAAATTTAACTGAAGCTCTTTTATTCGATGGGTTATATACTGCTGTTCTCAAAAACGCGTCAAATTGTATCACCAACGGACACATTTCAAAGTTCTTTGATGTGGAGTGCGGTGTGAGACAAGGCTGTCCTTTGGCTCTTTTACTCTTTGTAATGAGCGTCGTACTTTTACCTTTACCTTGTAAATCCGTCAATCCAAGCTAATTCAAGGTATTAAACTACCGCTCTCTGGTTAAACCAGGAATGAAGTTAAAATTCCTTTGGAACTTGCTCTACTCATATTAGATGCGTTTGTCAATATTTGCCTACTCGGATCAATATCATTTAGCAACACTGAATGCCATTTTAGATAGTTTCTACGAAAGAGCAGGGCTCAAATTAAACGGTCACGTCTTCCCTCACGTCTCTTGCATGTCTTTTTGCTGTCATGGCTAGAATAATCGCGTAGAAATGGCATACAACAGAAATGGCTATCAAAACATTTAAGCATTTGTTTACTGGAATACGCGTTCATTTAACATCACATCATAACTCAAGAACAAAATGTAAAAATGAAAAACGAACATTGTTTTGGTTTTGGGCACATAACTTACTTAATATTCATTTAATATTCACGTGTAATATCTCAAATTGAAGAAAGTAGATTTCCTTACAGCTTCATAAATTAATATGTTTACGTAAGAGCTATAGTTATTTACCTAGTCAATTACTTATTTTGAGGACTGTGTTGACCAACCTATATAATTTGCTGTAACGGGAATATCAAATGGGGTACAATCAATATTTAAATAAACTAACCATTAATTAACACTTTCTACCCGGCTATTAGTTTTATCATATACAAACAGGGTTTTTTTCTTCAGAAACCGCTCCCAACTTTCAAAGTCTTATTTCAAGAATTATTGAACCAACACTAGTGTTTGTACTTATTTTAATACATTTTTCATGGTGATTCCAAATCTGGTGGTGAAATTCAATAATGTTGACAATTTTGAAATAATTATTTGGTGAAATTTTGGAACTGTCGTCTAAAAAATACTGCCGCGTGAAAAGCGTTATACAAACCACAACAACTATGAATAACACAATATACGCATGGAGTAAATTGATAGAGATGTGTGCCATTTTATTGCTCCCAGTAAGCAAAACATATTTACAAGCTTTATTTATCGGACATACAATTCAGGGTTTAGAGATATTGGTACAGTGTCAATGATGAATACAACAAGAAAACTACAGACCCTAATTAGTGATTAGTCAGATACCGCATGTTAGAATGGCTTAGTGAATATTCCCTTTCATAATATGTATGCATTAGCGAAAAATAACTCAACATTATTATTTGTTTATGCCGGGCTTAACAGGCTATCAGCGGTGGTTTGTTACATTGCAGATATCGGACATGGATGTTGGAACTTATTTGTTGGTGACACGTTAACACAATGAAAAGAGTATCTGATATGATGCAGCAAGAGTATCAAGACACTCTAGGACCGTCGCTAAATTGCCAGCTGGAGTAGGTGCAGTCACTAACTTAGCAATACAAATCATACGAAGTTCAAAAGAATACAACTTTTGTTCATTTTGCGGTTTTATTTAATAATTTTTAACCATGGTAACGTTATGACGTGTCTGTTAAAATGTCAATTAAACCCAGCACATGTGCGTCCATATACACTGATAAAACACTGTTTAAAAATGTCTTGTTTAAAACAATTTACCCAACATTGTTTAAATTTTAAACAACATTGGTTAAATATACTTTGATTTTTATAAATTTAACCAATAATTGTTTAAAATTTACCCAACATTGTGCAAAAATAACAACTGTTATTCGATTCACCGGTTAACCAACAGTTGTTTAAATGAACATGTATTAAACAACTTGTTTAAAAATTACTCATTGTTATTTAAAACATGCTCTTTTAAACAACTGTTGGTTAACTGAATTGCACAACAGTTGCTTAAAATATTTTTGCACAATGTTGGTTACATTTTAAACAACTATTTGTTAAATTTATGAAAATCAAAGATTATTTAACTAATGTTGTTTAAAATTTAAACAATGTTGGCTAGATTGTTTTAAACAATAAATGTTAAAACAGTGTTTTAACACTGTAATAACTGTAGTATATGGTTCGTCTATTGGTTTAAAATATGACTAGACTTAACATTAGACTTAGGATTTTTAGTTTCCATGTTAGTGTTCCACGCGAAGTAGGCACTTTGTGCATTCCTTAATGGTTCGCAATATCAAAACTTGTCGCTACAAATGTTTTATTTGAACAATTGCTCGATAAATTGAGTTATATTAGGAGATATTGAATATTATATTCATGGTATACGCACCAAAGAGTGTCTGATGTTTTACCTCGAAATACATCGATTCGTATACTTCAAATCACGTCCATTGTTTTGCACTCTATGTATATTCAGAAACATATAAGAATAGTATTATATGTGTACTATGCCTTCAATACGGCATGAATGCATATCTTATTAGAGCGATTTGGCGTCTATCTCGGATGCAAGTTGCTCAAATTATTAGGGGAAGGTGCTCGTAATGTGTGCGATTCAGCTGTAACAATAGACCATTTCAAATACATATATCTTTAAAAATCGGAGAATTTGAAGTCGTCAGAAGTCATCGAAATTGTGCCCAAGGGTATTTCGGGTCCTACTGTATATTAACCACACGCACGGTACCAACTAGTTGAGAACTTTTTTCGAAGACTTCCGATTTGGGATGGTCTTTAAAGGAGGTGTCCCGCAAGCATAAAAGTGCGCATTATATGTTAGAAAAATAACTATCGAGCCCAACTTTTGTAATTATATTGAACAAAACACCACACTTATGACAAAAACAAATAAAAACCGCAAATCTCTCAACATGCACTTTTTAAAATTCGCGGCGATCGAAAGTCCCAGTGTCGATGATGTCATAATTATACAATGCACTTGCGCAAATTTGAGCACCGATACCCATGACGTCATCGACACCGGGACTTTCGATCGACGCGAATTTTAAAAATTGCATGTTGAGTGATGGCAGTTTTTATTCATTTTTGTGACTAGTATGGTGTTTTGTTCTATATAATTAAGTAATTCCGGCTCGATAACTTGTTGTCTCACAAATAACGCTCAATGTTGTGCTTGCGGGACCCTTCCTTTAACATAAACTTATATGAAACAAGGGAATGCTACTACAATAATGTAGCAATATCAACGGTAAATGTTCCTTAACTATTGATAAAGGTACATATACACATAATGGTTGCAATCCAGTTGTAACAATAACATGTAAGTACATGAAATAAAGTAAGACTGATTGTTGTTTGAGGAGAGATAACCCGAGATAGGTGTTATGAAATAGCATCTGTGTAGAAATTCTTCATAGCCATCTTGAATAACGGTTCTGACGACGTCCCAAACCCTCTGAAAAATACAAAAGTCATAGAAAATGTTACAGAAATCGATGATAATTGCTTTCAGAATCCTTTGCCGGGAAATGCACGCGCGTGTACAGGGTGGTCCAAAAAAAACTATACCCAACTTTGGAGGCCATTTTCTCCTAGATGATAAAATATTTTAGTAATTTGGTTTGCATATTATTAAAGCATATATCGTTGAGCATTATTGGTGAAAATAGGGAAGATATTACATTAATATTTTTTGAGATATTGCTATTTTTAGCGAGTATGTGTAAAAATGGCTTTTCCACGGGAGCTGTCAATGCATCTACATGTTTGAATATGATATGACAATGTAATGACGCGATAGTCCTTTGACAAATGTTTTTGCGAGAGCTTCAAATATTCTTGAAATATTGAAAAGAAGCTCTCGCATAGTTGTACCGACGAAAGGCATGATATACCGAATTTTTTTTTACAGACTCCCAAAGAAATCGTAAAACTTGTACACATTTTTTCCCGTGACCAGCTGAAATCTTGATAAGTGGTGGTGGAGGGGGGGGGGGGATGAAGTTGTCAACATAAACGGCCGAAAAATCACATGGTTAAAATCACAAATCTACCGACGGAGGGTCGTTTTTACCATGTCGATTGACGTTTTCACCATGTCGATTTGTTTAAAGATAAACAATGTATGAACTGTTTGTGACATCGTGAGCTGAGAATTACAAGGTTCTAACTGACACTTTGGTCATTTTAAGATATGGCGTTTTTATTAAAGTTCACAGAAGACAATATAAAACATAAGAAATGTAACCGGAAGTCTTATAAAGACCTCGCCGATTTGTATATCACGCTTACAAAATCACGATTTTACATATGTAAATATTTTCAAAAACACTGAAATGTCAATAAGAATCGTGTAATTATCAGCTGACGAAATAATAGATTGACTAATTGTAGTCTTTGCGCAAGATCCAAGCCGAAAAATGAACACAGTCTATTCGAGCTATACTTATTAATGGCCAAAAGAAACAGCGCATTAATGATCTAATTGAATATGGATGTTGGGTCATTGTGGTCTTAAGACGCCCCGTAAGACGCGTGTTTGTAGCAACTCGGCCCACTTCTTTGTGACCTTTTTGGCTGTAGCAAATCGGCAACATGATAAAACGCCAAACATCCATATTGAGTGGCAATGCAACTTTTTGGGGGATTTTTTTATGCTGTAGCAAAGCCGTCTGTGCGAAGTGGTAAGATGATACACATTCCATATTACGTGGTAATGATATTACTTATTTTGAAATCATGGTGGCGCTATTCATGTATAAAAGCAGTGCAAATGAAATTATTTTATGTAGATAAAACGCCAAACATTGTATAATGCGTGGTAATGCACAATTTGTATGTGATGTTTTTGTGCTGTAGCAAATCGGCAACGCCAATCGATATCCGATGCACCTGTGCGAAGTGTTAAGATAATAAACATTCCTTAATGCGTGGTAATGATATGGCTTCAGATTTGATATCATGGTGGCGCTATTCATGTATCAAAGCAGTGCAAATGAAATTATTTTATTTATATATCAAAATCATGATACACAAAGATTACATTGAAATGATGAGCGCACATACATTTGGTATAGTGTAGCAGATGATACACCTAACTATTTAAAACTAATTGCCAACCAACAACTGTCACAACTATAAAACAATGAATAACCTTAGGCGATTTGTTGCCAAATCTAAATAAAAGAAATCACAATGATATAGTGAAGGATTAAAAATCTGTATATTATCTTATTCAACATGTAGAGCCGGGTGTTTATTTTCGGTGGCCTTATAATACAAACAAAATAATAAAATAAAAAGTTTGCTGTGTTTAGATGGGGTGACATGTGACGTCATGCCGGGCATTTGATCGGCAGTTGCCATTGTTCTTCGCCCATTTTGTTTAGGACCCGTGCTTTAAAACTCGCGCCAAAGCATTATAAAGGGCAGTCCCTTCGACCGTTGCTTTTGTTGATAAATATTGCTGTCACCCCAATTATACATCGACAAAATACACCTATTTTGGTCGAATGCAGTTTGTGTAAAGATGAACGTGTCAATATGTGCATTTTTATGAACCACGAATCACTTAAAATCGTATTGGTTCCATTTTGAAAATATTATTCACAAAATGATTTTAGCTCTTTTCGATGGGAATTTATTCTCTATGGATTGGAGGAAAATACTTTATTCATTATTCCAGTTTAAGCTGTCAGTACTGCTGGATAACCTCTAAATAGCTTGTTTCGTCATACCTTTAATCAAGTTCGGACGAAGCAATGATTTTTGAAAGAATTTTAGTTTTGTTTCTTACAAGCAGCTACAGAAAAGGTTGTATAATGATATTATTAATCAACTTTCCGAAGCGATGGCTTCTTGAGAGGAAACAACTCCTTAAAGTAGCTGTGATAATACTGACGACAGCTTTGTTAAATTACACGTGTTTCCATCTCGTTTCTATCATATCATGTGCATATGGGTACGTATTGTGTCTATGTTCCTAAATATAAAATGAAAATATACACTTCCATTTTTGTATGCGAAGCATCATGGTTACTTGGCTGACGATCAACTGACAGTACTATATGCTTCGTACCTCTATGACAGTTGTACAGTACATCATTAGGCTACAAGGCCCGCTTAGCAGCGCTATAATTTGGTACCCTAAAAACCGTCAACAAATTTAAATATTCGCCTTCCATCAAAGCTGGTTGCTATATGAGATAATTCACGTGTGCAACAAACCGGCTGTATTGCAACACCCATTGCTTTTTAACGCATAAGCGTGGATGTAATTTGCAACATAATGGTAACTCACCCATGCAGTTAGAAAGAAGTACAGCTCGTACACGCCCGAATTTAAATATACAACCAGGCAATCCTCTCGTAGTAATTGATAACAATAGGTTTACCAGACTGAATTAATAGCGCTCCTAAGCGGGCAATTTATGTCATGTGTGCAGCGGTATAATAAAGTAGCCGCATATAGTAGCGGAGAAGTTACTGGTACTTTGCAGCTTCATTGGCTGTACTTCAATTGTAATTTAACAGTACCTGTACAGGTACTGGGCATGAAGTACCCATACAGGTACTTGGCATTAAGTACCCATTATACAGGTACTGGCAACAGAGTAACCATTATGCCAAGCATAAGAAAATGGCTGTGTATGTGTCACATCATCATGCATAAAACGTAAATTGTTGAGATACAATAATGTGGTCTTCTCAATGGGTGTGGATTGACAGGGAGAGACAGAGGAGTGGAGCATCTCCGCCTCACTATACGTGCAATACAATATGGTTATAGAAAAAGCACATCTTTCAACCATTTTAATGGCTGAAGAATATGACGACATCTGTCTATACCTGTTTCCGACTTATAAGTGGTAAACCGGTTTAGAAAGACGTCGTAGTATTCTTCCTTATAAGTGGTAAACCGGTTTAGAAAGTGGTAAACCGGTTTAGAAAGTGGTAAGCGGTTTATAAGTGGTAAACCGGTTTAGAAAGACGTCGTAGTATTCTTCCTCTTGAGATGAAGTCGTCACGAGGTGGGGAAAGAAGGATCCTGCTCCGTCAGTATAGAAAATGTGGCAACTGATTGTCAATTAATGCCATATGGAAGAACACATGTGCCCACTCTATAATATAGATCTCTAGATATAGTTTAGTGCCTGCGTCACCTAACGACCCAGCTAGGAATGTTTAGATGGTAACTCTTCTTTGGCTGAGTAGGTCCATAATATAAGCTTTACTTGATGATACGGGCACAAAACCAGAGCTCTAACTAGCCAGCCGTTTTATTACAAAACAAAGCAATTACTGTTATAGTTTGATAAGTTCCAAATTGACGAAGTCTCATTACAGCAGCGGATGAATACAAAAGAACACGCATGAACATAACCGGCGCACTGTGCATCATATTCGTGATGCGTGCGTACGATCAAAACCGCATGCGTGTGGTCATACTCGTACGCTTGGATTACTTTAGTGTAGGGAGAGATAAACCAAATATTTCTCGCCAATTTGGAACTGATTAAACTATAGAAAGCAACAGTTATAAGCATATGTACTACGTAGCAATAATACATCTCCATGGAAGTGTACAGGAACACCGTAACATTGACTGTTATGCTTTTGAATACCTCTGTATTCAACGTTAAGTGCATTGAAAAGGCGGGAACTACATTACACTAGAGTTTTCATAGCATTAACATATACATTACGGTGTTCCTATAAACATGATAAACGGGTGATACAGATGAACACATGTTGTCAACTTTCCTCTCTGTGTAATTGCAACATCACTTGTGAATGGTGGGCCAAAGTGTAACACAATTCAGCCTAAAAGTTCAACTTTGACCTCTACTTACTGCATAGATAGTTTGCATTGATCACAATGGGGTCCATAATACCCTGCTATCACATGACCGGAACTAGTTGTGAAAGTAAAGCGATGATTTCTTGCAAAAAGGCCAACACCTTTTATTATTTCCGTTTCTAGTTCTTACTCCTGATGAGAAAATGTTAGGTTTATAGTATTTAGGAACATTTCTCTGCATCATTCACGTGCCTGGTTATGTCTCATGTCCTCTATATGCAGTTGTTTAATGATAGTAAGTGAGCTTGCGATTCAATTCAAATTTCCAAATTATACAGTTAATGGTACATTTGGCTTGATTTCAGGTCTCAAGGGCCGCATGAGGTCCTTTTAGATAACAAGCGCCAACTATTATTGACAGCTAGTGATGATTGTTAATACGATTTAATGTCATGACTTCAGCCTACCGGTCATTGGTATCATTCAAACACATAACACATCCTGCATGTCATCTTTCATACTCTCACCAATGGTTTGTTTCACTAAAACCGAAAACCAACACGAGTGTGAGTTATGTTTTCAAACGTTTTCAAATACCAATCAATTCACCAGCGTCACTGATTGATAACAGTAATTGATAACAGTAATGAGTTAAGCACGTTCGAATCTGTTACAAGAAGTTCAATTAATCCTCGTCACGTCTGAGTAATTATCTAACCCATGGTTACAACTGGGGTTACAACATCGTGTGACGGTGTGATATAAAAAGGTTGATTCGATTAATACTAGTTTATCATCGATAGAAACAATTTTTAGATTGAGAGTCCGTAGTGCGGCCACTGTACGTGGTACGGTGCGTTGTGTAGCACGAACGGCAAGGTGTAATCATTTTAAGTGCTTTAGATGTAGAACATTAGAGCGAATAAATAAGCGGAAATAAGAGTAATAGCTAGTTCCAAATACATGTAGGTCGAATGGTTTCATCAAAATAGCCAGAAAAAGCGATTAACAAGTTCTACGTAAAGGGTTAAAGGGTATAAAGGGTGACTCCCATATTTGGTAATTTACTGTATACACAAAACACATGGCAACAATTGTGACTGAAAACAGTTAAATCATCATAAACATTAACAATAATTGTCAGAAACAAAATTAAACAGCTAGCTCTGAAACTTAGCCGAGATTTTCACATCTATTTTAAATAGATTCGAAGTTGTATAACCAGCACGTATAACTTTAGAGTTACTCAACCCAGAGCAACAAAAACACCGTTGCGCAATCTCGGTTAAGTTTTACAATTATTCTACGGTTAATGCAAAACGCCCTGTTAAAATACTTTTCTACAGCAATACCTGTATATGATGCTGAAAATAACGATATAAGGAATAGTATTAAATAACTGTGGGTGACCATTATCAAAAATAGACATAAAAGCGATTGATATAAACAATTATATAGATATACAGTAAACAAACAAACTTTGCATTATGTTCCCACTCCCTTAACACTTTTGGACCGGTGATTTGACACTTCGCCGGTAATAAATCATCTAAAGGATGTGTCTATTTCCCACTATGTGATCCAATTAAAGACCGCATAGGACATAATTATGCCCAAGGGCATAAACTACCTTCTATAACCCTGAAAATGGACCACATTGTCAGCTGTTTACAAAATCTTAGATGATTTATTACCGGCGAAATGTCAAATCACCGGTCCAAAAGTGTTAAGGGATGGGAACATAATGGCTAGAAAAACATACGAATATTACCATTGAGTACCTGTTTTATTTATATTTCGATAGCTCTACTTGGCTGCAAGACCTAGTTGTTCCATGAGATAAGTGAATTGAATGAAACATTTGGGAAAAGTTGCGATCAATCATAAACAAGGATTTTAAAATAATTTGTTATATTTAAGTGATGAAATAAACATGCATGGACAGATACTCGTACATAATTGAAGTGACATTCTTCAACCAATAAGGGTCGGATACTAGTGACCAAATTATAACGTACAGTAAAAACATCAAGTAGTACGTTTGTTTGTTGGTGACGACTACTACAAACATTAGTATGCTTATGTTTCTTTTTGGTTTGTTCACATTTGTTATGAAGAAAAAAAACGTAGGTAAATTATAAATTTTGCACAAAAAATGATTTTTGTATCATGATTAAACTATACAAATACTACGTACGATCGTGGTCAAACCATTTGTAAATAGTCAATCATGGACATAATTAGTACCGCACAACTGACTTTAGGAAATTCAGATATCTCCACAATTATGAAATTGATAACACTTAACTGACAATACTTTACGTAGAGACTCGGCAAAGTTGGAACACAATTAGATTTAAATCATGCAATTGGAATTACATAGATATACAATATGAAAAGTAATGGCTATTATAAAGTTGTTCCACAAAATAAAAAAGGTAGGTAGGTTAAAATTAGACATGCTTAATGATTCAAAACAGGCTTAAATACAATTGATAAATATACTTAGCGCCCTCATTTGCTTATATTATATACTATTTTCCCGCAGATGACGGAGATTACGATTTACAGATATACCTTGGGATGGTTTGTCATGTTTAAACAACATTATTTCATCCTAAACCAATTTGAGATGGACATCCTACTCGGGTTCTTCTACTCCTTGTATTTTTTTATTTTTTTATCAAATTTGAGTCGTAGTTTGTTTAACACGTAGCCTATCGCAATCATCGCTAACACGTCGAATAAGCGTATAGTGTCGTATATTCACCCACATTTAAACAGCCTTTAAAAAAGAATAAACACCGCCACCTATAGTTGAAAGTCGTATTGATTGAGCTTAGCATAAAACCGTTCAAAGAACGTGGTTCTACATGTACAAGTGATAATTGGAACATTTGTAAGCAAATCGCCATTGTCGTACGCCATTGTCTTTCTAATTGGTTTAATACATTTATGATAGCATTGCGAGGGTCATTAATATAGATTTAACTATCTCTATACTCTATTCGGCTTCCTCTGGACAGTGACGTAACTTAACAGGCGCAGCTTTTACGCACGCGTATATATCCTCCGTCTTTCAACGCTCGTGTGTATACGCCAGCGCCTCGAATAGGCGCGCGCGTTATGAGCTGCAATTAGTAGAATATGCAGTTTCGCCACTGTCTCGTGATGGCCAAATAGACTGTAGTTGAATATTCATGTATAATGGAGGTGATAGCCAAATGAAATTCCACACATTTTAGCCTCGAATTAAAGTTCCAGTTGCATATTTTCTTGATAATACCGAAATCAAAAAATATGTGAACAGACAAGGTATAACTTTTTCATATAATAGTCGTTCTTCCGAAAAGGCTAAGATAAGTGATACCCAATGAACACTCTTTCAGAGTCTTGAAGTATCGTGTATATAGTTGAGAGATGATACATTCATTTCATTTTTATACAGCAGACATTTATAATCAAGATAACAAATGTGGAGGTACTATTTATTGAATAACCCTCATATCTCAGTATATCTTACGCTCCTAGTTACGCTACTGAAAATTAAGGATTTTCCTTTATTTACTGCGTCATTTTTGAATGCGACGGAAAACAAAATAATCTAACTTATTCACCATTTTTGAAATAAAATGTCCTATCAAAATCTCGACTTGACCCAAATTGTGATTAAAAGTGCGGACAAATAAACTATGTAAAAGAAAATCAATTACAGAATATGGCAGACTCTCGGCAAATGTGACGGTAACATTATTGTGCATTATTATCCGTCTTGGTTCCAACTATGCCGAGGTTAATAAACTGCTCACAAAAAGTATCGAAACACTTAGAAATGATCCAATATATAACGGCTCGAAAAGGTATGCATTAATCGAAGCAAATAACCAATTGCATAATTTTGTTCTGCGTATTTTGACACCTCGATTGTTGAGATACGATGTTGCGAAGCGGAGTTATTGTCATTTCAATGATCGTGGGTCCAGTTTTCAAAAGTGACACTCATCCCTATTAAAAATCACGAATCTGATCATTCTAAACAGTAATGCAAACCTCTTTCTATAGGATGATTGTCACTTTTGAAACTGGACCCACGACCATTAAAATAACAATAACTCCGCTCCGCAACATCGTATCTCATCGATCGAGGTGTCAAAATACGCAGAACAAAATGATGCACTTGGTTATTTGCTTCGATTAATGCATTACCCTTTCGAGCCGTTATATATTGGATCATTTCTAAGTGTTTCGATACTTTTTGTGAGCAGTTTAGATCATATATTAGACAGGCGTACCTCAATCAATCAATCAATGGTGATTTGGTTACACATGTTGCTTTTATTTATCTTCACATCTTTGAAGCTAACCCCAAGAAGCATAAAAAACCGTGCCAGCTCGCCCATACGATATGTCAGATGATACAAACAACGGTTATGAATTTCTGTGATTGGATGAATTATTATGTCATCAATTTAATCGTATTTGATTGACAATCGGCAATCGATAATCTTAATTTATCATTACGGCTCCATTGCCTCTATGTTTTGAGCCACTTTGGAATATATTTCTTGACATATATTGACAGCCCGAAATACTAGTAATTCCTCCGTGAACATGTGTCCCGACTTTGTCTAGCCAATACAGTCTTGCCACGTTTTATATTTAGCAATTTAATGTAGCCAAATTGAGCTAATAATTGAAACTAAAATCTACTTGCAATATCACGACTTTTCTCAACAGTTGACCATTTTATTTTTAAAAATCTGAAATACTAAGCACTAATTTGTATAACAAATTTAAGTCCAAGCACCGTCTATGTTCAGAGCTGGAAATTCTTTATACAACCACGCTAAAACATGCTAAAACCTTACAATGTGGGTGTTGTTTCAACCATCAACCAGCAATTGGCAGACCTACCGTCCATTGACAACATGCCTACATGCTTGGGAACTTCCTTGCGCCTGCGGGCTTCCTGCTTGACCAAAGGGCACCAGAGTATTGCTACATAAGGTTTGTCAAAGTCCACGTTTGGCTCATTTTTAAAACCTGCTCGAGCAATACTTTATCGTAATTTTTCTCGAAATTTGAACTTTTATTTTACTAGATCTGAAACAGCACTAATTTGTATAACAAATTGAAGTTTAAAGTATAATTTGTATAACATCAAAAATGATAAACGTAAAATTTTGGGCTTGCTGCTCCGCCCAAAATTAATTATTATCGAAGGTTGAAGCTATTTATAGACAGCAATGGAGTTTTGTGAATTGACTGTCACTGAGTGAATGGACTTAGGCCTATGAAATTATTGGGAACATGACATCTTTTCTAATACCATATTGCTGGCCCGATTTTCAATTTGATGTTTTCTATTTAACATGAAAGGTCATCCTTAAAATTGTCACATTCTAAAGTTTGAGTTGCATAACTCCAATGGTTCTAATTTTTAGAATCACAGGGTCACAAGCATTTTGCCCATTGAGTAGTACACATACTGGCTGGTGGTTAACCACTTTGGAAGTAATTCACCACATTTTAGCCTATAATTTATAAATAGAATATTTCTGGCCCCTAAGATTTTACAGATATAATGAGAAAAATATGGGGATTAATCTGTTATCAAAATATCATGAAGAGAAAAAAATCATACCTAAAAAAGTGATGGGAACATACGCGTGTTCAAAAAACAGACTGTGCTATTTATATATAATATATTCATTTTTGTACTTTAAATCACGAATATCAACAAAAACTGCATTGATTAAATATGACAATGACTAGTGTGACGGTCTTGCTACAAAAAGGTCAAAACCTGCGTTGAAAGGTCCAAACGGCCAGAGCAGGTACCCAATGCGCCGTAGGCACTAACAGCTGGTGCAATAACTCAAAGAGTTGGGGGAAAAGAATCATGATTTAACCACAGATACCATGCTGTATCCGTGGTTAAAAAGTGTGTAAATATACAGGGAACAGAACCGTAATGATGCATTTAAGATTGACTTTAGTTTCTTTTAGATTTAAGTTTTAGTGACAATCGTCGGTAGTCACAATACTTATCGTTTGATGTAGAACATAACAACTGTAATCTGTTTATGTTAGACAATTGATCTGTTAATATGTTTACATTAGTTGGAGTTATGAATGACACGAACTGTTGAGACCACAAGTAGCTTCCTCCTGAAGTGCGACACCAACGGTTGGCCACAACGCATTTCACATATAATACCCAAAACAACAAATTCGAGGAGGGCGTCAAGCACACCTACATATAATTGTTATTACTCCCATAATATTCTGTGATTGAATTTATGATTAATAAGGGTATACATTTTTGATGCACTATAATTACAAAACGTGGTAATTTACTGACGGCTTTTATTTCGATTAATTTCGCGGTCAATGATTAAAGTTATCAGATGAATTCAGCATACATCAATCATCAACGCGAGGGTATAATCACGTTGGGTCGTGGTGTGGATTCTGACAATTTTTGAGATTTATTAATTAGGATTAATCTTCCATCCATAAATTGAAATGATACGCAGTCTGAGTAGCCGGTGCCCGGGGGGGGGGGGGGGGGGGGGGGGTACTAGGATTTGGTTTGGTTTGGGGTGTGCCGCTGGAGATTCAAACCCATACCCATTTCTAAGGGTGATCTTTGCGAAAATATACCTAATTTTGGCAAATTTCCGCGAAAATAGACCTAATTTTGGCAAATTTTCGCGAAAATAGACCTAATTTTGGCAAATTTTCGCGAAAATCGCGAAAACAGGACCCATGTCTAAGGATTTTTCACTGAAAAGCCTACCCATGGCTAAGGATGTCTCATGAAAAAGCGACCCACTGGAGCGGCACATCCCCGCATGCCTTACATACGTGAGTACCCCCCCCCCCCCCCCGGGAGCCGGTGAACCGACCACCCTAGTTCTTTTAGTTCTTTCACGTAACTGTCCTCAATTATTTGATTGATGAACACATGTGCCTTTGGTACATTTTTGGTGTTGTCGATTTGGAATTATAGTCACGTACGAACATTTTAGGAAGAAAGCAATTACGATATTGATCCAACTTATAGATTTTCTGTAATGAAATTGCATTGATTTATTCATTTCACTTTTATTTTTATTTTTTATTTTCTATTTTTTTAATTATTTTTAATTTTTCTATTTATAGTTTTTTAATAATGATTAATTAATGTATCTATTTATTTTATTTGTTAATGTTGTAATTAATTAAATAAAAAAATATTAACATACATCTAAAAAGACGTAAATGTGAAATACAGACAAGGGAATGATGAACACTTCATTCATCCTGACCCCAATGAATATATACATGTAGAAACAGTACAAAATAGAAACCAGAATGTTCTACTGCCTAATCACTTTTATACCGACGATGTAGCTTTTGGCCGGTCATAAATTCTTCATTTGCCAGATTATGCAGGCCAGTGGACATGCCCGAAAGCAATGTATAAATCCCACACGTGGCCTTGCTACTCTAAGTCAACAAGGACACCAGATTTAATGCTTGAAAAACAGACACGTTGTGGCCTTAGGATCTTTGTCTGTAATACAAAGGCAGTCAAGCAGTAGAACATAATGCAATCAATACTCAATCATGGGCTTGCGATCCAGCTTAAGTAAAGATCCATCAACTTGACATCATAAGTTGTCCCAAACGTAGTCAATCTTAAATGATCGACATGTGTTAGGTGATATTTTTCTAAGTACATAGCTGACATGTGGAGGTTTTTTTCTTCAGAAAGGGCACATCCAAAATGTATCATGCCTTTCATAAAGAAAATATAATAAGTTGCTATGTATAGAACAAATATACAGGGTGAGTCAACAAAACTGCAATAGTGGAAAGAAGCCATCTTGTTTTCAAAACCAAGTTGAAGTTTAAAACTGTTTAAACGTTGCAAGAATTATGTATTTGTTCCTAACTTTATGGGAGAAAATGAAGTCAATCAAATTTTTCGTTTGTCTTTGGTGAACCGTTTAGCTGCACAAACTAATTTCCTTGTTTGTCCACCAGTATAGAAATTTACAATTTAAATTGTATACATTTCATATTCACATTTAAATATCCCGCCAACAAAAATTTAGAATAATTTCATTTTGTATTTGAATGTATTTTTATCTCCCATGTAAACAAGAAAAGATGCATATAAAATTCAAATTACGTCACAAATTTACTCAAATTTTCAAATTGTAATGAGTGACGCATTTTGCAATCTTATATTATGCATGTTTGTCTCGTGGACAAGCATGTGAAATGGGTGCATGGTACAAAGGTTCACCAAAGGCAAACGAAAATTGCGATGGGCTTCATTTTTTCACATGAAATTAGTAACAAATAATGTTATATTCTTATAACATATAAAAATAATCGAACATCAATTTGGTTAGAAAACATGATGGCTTCTTTCCACTATTGCAGTTGAATAGAGTTCACTGAGAAACTTGTCACCGAATCGGTTATTCCAGTTGAAATCCATACACCTATAATGGAAGACATCGGCCGAGTGCACCAATGACGGGTAGCTGAAGAATAGCGCTACCTCGCTAGTAACTGAGGCGTAACCCAACAATTTGAAAGCGCCAATGCGGGGTAAGCTACTAGGCTAGTAACTGGCGGGTAATTTACGCTAAATGTTATACCTGACCGGACCCAAGAGTAAGTTGGGGCATAACGTTTTGTGCCACAAGTCAGTCGATTCTAGCAGTAGCGTAAATTTGTTGTGAACATTGGAGGGGATGATTCGCTGATGCTGCAGGACCAATTGCGCTTGCATGACCAGGGGGGGTTGTCTATTTGAAGTGGAATGTGACCCCTCATAAGCTGAAATATTTTTATATTTTTGAAAATCCATTCATGCAATTTGGTTATTTTTTTTAGTCCAAATTTAGATCAACTCCTTTTGCCCATTCAAACACTAATCGCACCGACTTTGGGTCATATTTTGACCAAAATGTACTAATTGTCCAAGGATCTTAAATAATGACTAAATACATAAACTTATTATTGTTTTTATTCATTAAAAACTGATAAAGACAGGTTTCAACATTATTGTGAGTGGAAGGGTAGAACTAGAAGAACGAAAAAAAGAAGAAGAAAAAATATCGTGCCGTGCGTGGTCTGGGAATCGAACCGGGGTTCCGCAGTTAACAAGCGAAGGACAAGGTGTCCACGCCACGGAAGTATTTGTGTTAAGAGATGTGTTATAATTGTATATTATTGTATCCATCGGGTGCTTGTGTTTGTCATTAAAATTGTGCTTTTTGGTGCAATAATTGTATGTGCCCCTCGCCCAAAATATGTTTGTAATGTCATGATAGTCCTTATTTTTGAAAAAGCGATAAACAAACTTTTTTGGCCATAAAATGGCATCATTTTTTCCCGGATCGCAGGCCGACTCCACGTGATTCTTGATTTACACTCACCTATGACCTAGCGAGTGACGACACGTTTTTAATATTACGGAGGACCATTCACGCCAGAACTTTACAGTAAACTATAGGTTAACACTTGGCATATGCGCCAATTAATTTTGTAAGGGGACGATGCTGATTAATGTGGATATTTACCTCGCTAGTTGCTATTCTGATGTTACTCGCCAGTTATGCTCTAAGAATTACATCGTTAGTAAGTTATGCTACAGTAAGAGCATAACTACTAGGGAGGTAGCTTACCTCCCTATTAAGTTACCCGTCATTGGTGCTCTCGGCCGTTTAAAACCTTTTTATTTTCCCCTGTAGAGGAGTCTTTTATAGGGAGTGTATGGAATTCAAATTGAATAGCTCAATGCTACAAGGTCCTACATGCACCTATAGGGTAGATTAACGACTTAAAATGCATATCATATTTTTAAAACGTGCAAATTAATTGGTTATCAGTTGATGCACAATTTTGACGCGTCATTTTATTTGGAGGAATATCGGCATCGAGCTTTTTTACTAATATTTCTTTAATTGCATATGGACACCTGCCCTGACGCACCCCAACAAGTCATCATATTAGCAAACACAAATCATAGTCTTACCACCGGATAAAACTTAAATTCTATTGATTATTGAAGGCCATCGATTCTTAAAAGTCAAATGACACGTCACGTGCAGGTGTTGCATACCCTTTTTTTACCTTTTTTATTATAAGCCACGTGACCTCATTTATGTCAAATAAAATGGTCATAAATGACAACTGGATCTTGTTTGACATTTTCAAATATAAGAAAGCTTATTGATACGTCATATTAAATGTAAAAGGGGAAATCCCTATAAAACTAGTTTGTGAAAATTGTGACAGCTAAGGACATATCGGGGATTATATTGTTATTGTGGGCGCCTTTTGTTAACCGTTATTTAAACTTGAATAGTTTGTGTAAGAATAGATGGCAAAAGTGTTCTTTAGGTTCCAGATTCTGAAGTGTACTAGTATCGTGTCGAACGATACTGGTACAAAGTGACTGTTCCAGTATCGGACGATACTTGCACATATAACATGTGTATCAGTATCGTTCAATACTGGGACAAATCACTACTGGTAGCGTTTGTACCTGTATCGCCCGATACCGTAACACAATTTGGTGTTCCAGTATCGATCGATACTGGAACAGTCAAATCGTACCAGTATCGAGCGAAACTGGCAACGTTTATGTTCCAGTATTGAACGATACTGGTTTACCAGTATCTGGGACCTGAAGTACATTTTTTCCCGAATATATTTAGTTTATGAAAATAGACAATGTGTTCTTACTTCTGCAATCGATATATCTCCTTCCGCTTGAGCTTGAAAATCTCATGTCGCATGTACACACTTTACCCTCGGCTAGACATTCTTAAATAGAACACGGAAAATATGATCATGGTTAACGATCTGCAGAGAAACGAAGGGTTTGTTAAGAATATTGTCACTTGATTTTAACATATAAAGTGTATTGAAAGGCTGTGCCTTCGGACAAGATTTAAACTGTCAAGCTTCATTTAAATTTAACTCCTAGATATCCAGGACAAAGGTTGTATCTGTCTCACAAAAGCGAGGCCTAATCCAAACGGACACCTCACAGAGATCAAGCTTGTCCAACGGATAATCTATTGATACAATTTTTAATCTACCGTATCAAATACCTTATAATCACAGTATTGAGTGCGTGAGGAAGTGGATTTGTAAAATGTGGATTTTTGCTGTTAATTATAGATTATGATTTGAAGAAAACGTGGGTGCGATACGTAGGTCTTTTTAATACTTATTGTGTTTACTGTTGATGGTTTACACGTCAAATGACCTTGATTGACAGAATAACTAGATTAAAATATTGCACAATATTATATTGACCAAATTATGTTTAAAATAATGTTCGCGCAGCGAATAACATTTCTATACATGTTACTCATACTGATGTTGAAATAAATCATACTATTCATGGAACCAACAAAAACAGTTCCTAATCAAGTGCTTTTATGTTACCTAATTCAAAATTACCAAATTATCTGATATATATATATTAATCGAGGAATTTAATTTTCCGTAATTTGACACCTCATTCATACAAATTGGGTGGATACTTTTGAAGTTATGGGGCCGTATTCTCGTACTAAACGCGGTGTTAGCGTAAGACCGTTACTAATCTAAACTCGTGACTAAATCAAAAGAGAGTTTATCTTTTAAACGACCTGTTTAACAAAACCCCATTTTTAAACTCTGATAAGTGGTCGTGCGTTTACTGTAAACAGGTATTCAATTTATTGTGGCCCAAATGGGTTACAATTATAATAGATATCGACCAAATTCCTCAAATGCACGTGATTTTTTGGTAATGCTACATGGTTTGCAACGTCGTTAGCTTGCACCGAGCATGGTTGAGTAATCATTCAAGGCATATAGTTGGTGTATGAGTTTAGTTAAATGCGAGTTAAACTATCCCCATATCCATATTTAAACAAATTTCAGCGAGTTAGACGCGTGTTTAAAGACATAACCGCGCTAACTCTCTGCTGGAAATATCAGCCAGGGAGGTTGAGCCATACATTCATGTAATAATGAGCTAGATGACACAATAGCCGTTACTAACATTAGGGGAATAAGCCTAAGTGACAGGCCCTGTTACTTCGAACAAATTCAACCTTGACTTTCCTTGTCCTAACAGCCTTGATTGTTTTACCATGTGTGATTCGCTAGTTGGGAACTAAGAGAATGTGATTACACATTTAAGTTAAACAAATTTTCGAGAATTGCGTGCAGTTAAACGATCTATTTAAAGTAAAAGTTAAACGTGTGTTTGGCTTAATCCCGTGTTTAAATACGTACGAGAATACAGCCCATGATACGTGGCACTGACTAAACATTGCTATCCCGTAGAAAATAAAATTTGCTATTTCTTTTTATTAGGTGTGGTTAGTTAAAACATAACTTGAATTTGTGAATGAGGTGTCAAATTGCGGCGCGAAAAAGTCTTTGCTCAATGTGTATCTCGGATTGTTGGTACAGATTATTGATTTTTAGTTAGCTAACATAACAAACCTGGTCAGGAACTGTTTATCGTCGCTATTCTTTCAAAACCTTGTATGTTTTCCGGCCCTTCAGCATGTATAAAGTAAAAATTCCAACATTTATGCATAGGAAGAGTTGCTTTATACATGTTCCAGGACAAGAGAACTTATAAGGTTTTGATAGATGTGATTTTGTCACTTAAAAATGTATAGAGCAGACCTCCTAAAGTTCATACATAGGATGAAATACTTTATACATGCTGAAGGGCTGGATGGAGATACAAGGTTTTGAAAGAATAGCGACGTCACGTCATTTGTATATAAACTTACTACGAACGAATTTTGTTTTCCCGCGTTTGTCGTATGGCATTAACATATCTGAAAGACCGACCTGGCCTGATCTTTTCTCATAAGGTTCGTATTCTGCTAAGTTCCATGTTTCGAAATCTTCATCTGAAGCCTGTAGAATACAAAGAAATGAACATGCAGTGGTTTATATTTTAATCACATGATATAGATTGTTTTAACGTTATTTATTTTAGTCAGGTTGCTAGTAGGCTTATATTTTAGCGAAAGGCAAAAATAATATATATATTTCAGTATCTATCCTTAAAAGATTAGATGCTAGCGTTCATACTGCCACATAGGTGATATTACAAAAGCCTCATTTAGATGTATCTAACTTTGGCTTTTGGGGGAATCTTACTATATCGAAATTGCCAGCAATTTGATTATTAGACGTACTAAAGAAGTAAGTTACTATTGGATGTTGATACTGAGTATTTCTATGGCGGTGCAAAAACAATTACAGAACTTATCGGTACAAATCCCCAATAATGTGATACATGAAGGGCGCTCAACGACAGTATAAATGTCACTACTTTTATGAAGTGGTAGGAGTTTGTGTGTGTATTATCATCTTAAGTATGAAACATATCTTTGCAATGTCGTAGAAAATGTTTGCGACTGAACCAATCATAAGTTATGGGTTTTTTTTCTTCTCAAACAACGCCCGTGGTTGGACTGTACAAAGGTTGTGCCCTACGAATAACGTGAACATCTTATCCCAAAGGTTTCTTATGTCGCAGACTTGAAATAACGTAACTACAATGGAGTTTCTTCATAAATGTTCAGTAAATGTGACTTACAGCTGCAAGACAGACATCTTAGTCCAACTAACCAATCGCACGTCACGAAGTATTTATTTATACACAATGGTTGATTAGACTCCACCACAAATCTGCTACATATGACTCGTACGTATAGTTGACATTTGCGTGAGATTTGTTTTCTTCTCGAATGGTGCCATATAGTTTGATCAGTTCCAAATTGGCGTAGCCTCCTTACAACAGAACGACACGGGCGCGCATGAAGGCAATAAGCTCACTGTGCATCATATGAACGACGTGTGCGTGCGGCCATAATCTCGCTCGTACGCTTGAATTAATTTTAACCGCGGAGAGATAACAACCAAAAATGTCTCGCCAATTTGGAACTGATTATACTATAGTAATATTTTGAATCACCCATACAAGCACAGAACTGAGATCAATGCGAAAAAACTTCCATAATAATTCATAAATTAAGAACAAATATTTCGTTGGCACCAATCGTAAACGTCTTATGTAAATATCACTTTATGAGCAATGCGTACTGGTTTCGCAGTTCGGCCTTATGTTGCTGTTCAACGATTGTGTCTTGGGTTCCCTACGCTTGCCACATACACGGCACTGTTTCAACACGTAAGAATGTCTACACTGTGAATGTGTGACAGACTAAGGATATCTACAAATGATAGATTCCATCATTTGTCTTTAGTGTCTT
This sequence comes from Ophiura sarsii, assembly GCA_035610835.1. Classification (NCBI taxonomy): domain Eukaryota; kingdom Metazoa; phylum Echinodermata; class Ophiuroidea; order Amphilepidida; family Ophiuridae; genus Ophiura; species Ophiura sarsii. The sequence goes on along the minus strand of CM069449.1, from coordinate 74,185,194 downwards.
TATGAAATACCCCTAGAAAATGCGTTTCAATAAAAGATTACCCGTACACATGTCCAAATGTGTTGTATTATTAGCCCGTAAGCTGCTAAATGTGTTGTATTATTAGCCCGTAAGCCTCGATATGTGCTTGATGACCAATTATCTGATGACCGAGTTTTTCCGTTGACAAAATGCATAAATGCATTGTCTATGCATTTACATAACATTTATATATTAATTTGTGCCAAACATGAGCATTAACCTAGATATATAATGTTTTCACAGAGCAAAACAATTAATTCATATTATTGCTCTATCTAGTCGTATTATATATTCTTGTCTTCATTATGATAATTAAGCCTGAGTTTTCGCGCATCATTAAACAATTATTAAAAGTGTATTGGGAATGAGACGCAACCTAAAATCTATATCCAGGTATCGTAACACAACTATCTGTTCTTGAAAATAAACATATACAGAAATCATTCACAACTCAATAATAGAGAGATATAAATGAACGCCTTTTGGGCATGCATATGACGCGTTTATATGAACTCATCATGCTCATTAGGTGTATCAACCATAATATAAACATAAGATGGATAGCAAGCATATAGTTGAATGCTTCTGAATTTGAAAACAACGGATGTAGATCAAACTCATCGTAATCGGATCGCCTCTCAATATTTTCAAATGTAGATAGGAGTTTACTTGATTCCCGTAAGTGAATCATCCTTTTCAGATTAGTTGCGTTATTTTTACAACTTTGTTTTAAGCGTACATGAGACTCCGATGCAGTTTTCAAAATTGCATACATTGAAAGTAATAATTACAGTTATCGGTCCTTTAATACCATAACATTTACATTGGATTTGAATTCATTTTGCAAAGTTCATATTATTGCTTTTGAATTGAAACAAAATAATATCTCTATATTATACATAAGAAGCACTCCAAAATCATTACTATGGCTCATACGTTATATAATAAGTGACCTTAGCTGAGACCAATGCAAATAATTCTATATCATTACGGAAATATTTCCACTGGTTTAGCTCAATTTGCACCGGTGCCCTGTACGTAAGGTGATGCAACATATTACTTGTTTGCAACTATCGTATAAGTCTTACGTACAAGTAACTTATACGTATGAGCCATACGTAATAGTTTGGCAGTATGGCCTCATCTCACCTGTGCTACTTGTGCGACTAAGACTGCTACTATGAGTACAAGAAATATAGAGCATAACGTAAGAAGTGATCTGGGTACCATCGTGACTGCTGTCTACTTTCGTCTGTCTCACAATCTGTGAAAAGATACAGAAATATCAATAATGTCAAGACTATTATGCAATACCATCACGGGTAAGGTTAAAGATGATTTTGGCCAATCAGCACTCCTCTTATTTCGTCCCATTACCACTAAGTACTCTCTGGTTAGACATGTCAGTGGGGGCGTTGTACTTGGAGGTTTTTAAAATGTTTCAGCCGTAGGTGGTAAAGTCAGAATGACATCAACACTTATGTCGTCCTGCTTCAGATTATCCATGTAGTCAAATTAAGATACAGATGTTATTATAAAAGAAGAAGAAAATCATTCTGCTATATTTAACCATTTAAGACAGTTTTTGATTACTAGAAATGTCATGAATTATGTTTAAATGGTTTTCATTCGATTATTAGCGTTCTCATGTCGTTAATAAAATTAATTGTTATACAAAGTATTCAACCTTATTTATATTTATTGAGGGGAAAAGAGTGACCGTTAGAGAGAAACTCTTGGGAAATTACTAAATATAGTGGCAGTGTTTACACGTTTATCATATCATATCTTGTTCTGACTTACTTGGACCATACATTTTAAGTGCTCAAATTGACTGCTAAAACCTTAGGATATGTATATATGTTTCTAATTGTTTTGAGCAAACATATACTTAACAGCTTATATATAGAATATATAGTATTTTCAACAGTTGGTCTGCCCTTGTGTACTGTTAGTACTCTCTTTGGGTATTATTTAACAGGTCTCCAATATAAAAGTGTTGAATAGTAACTGTTCGAACAATATGACATAGCTGATAGAGTTAGAAACTCAACACTGTTATTTGGGGTTAACAATAACAAATATCATCTTTCAACTTGGTTTGCATGATTTTTAAAGACTTGACTGGCATGAAGCGTAAGCCGATTGATGTGATCGGTTTCTGAAATAAACCCCTCCTGTGGCCCATTATTCCCTAAATAAGGTCTTCCCTGATCGAGAAAAAAGGTTCAAACGAGTTTATGGTCCACATTTTAATAGTCGTACTTGGTACTTGGTAGCGATAATCCATTTGCAGTTATGAAGATGAACTCATATTAAACACTGTTTACAAATGTGTTGTTTTAAACAATTTACCTAACATTGTTTAAATTTTAAACAACATTGGTTTAATATACTTTGATTTTCATAAATGTAACCAATAATTGTTTAACCAGCAATTGCTTAAAAGAACATGTTTTAAACAATTTTTTTAGAAATTATTTGTTTAAAACGTGCTCTTTTAAACAACTGTTAGTTAACCGGTGAATCTCTCAACAGTTGTTTAAAATATTTTTGCACAAAGTTGGTTAATTTTTAAACAACTATTGGCTAAATTTAAGAAAAATCAAAGTTTATTTAACCAATATTGTGTACAATTTAAACAATGTTGGGTAAATTGTTTAAATAGTGTTTTAACAGTACAGCAAGTTATTGTTCAAGTAAAAAGGTGGAATATGGAGACAGAAGAAGGCGATCTCCAGAACAATGACTGAACGAAAAGAGACAAAATAAACAAGAGTCTGGATTCAGCAGGTGGAAGCATCGCCTGGATGGATGGCATGACGGATATCCTGAAGACCAGAATGGATGGGGCTGAGGCGGAGTCATGACATGTGTGGTAATCCCCAGTCCCTTATTATAACCTTTTATTACGTTGTCGGGCAGATTAGCGCGTTGCCCTATTGCCCATTGATTGGGAAAGGCCTGCAGGTATCTTTGCTGACAGGGCGTTATCTCTTTAACCTGTTACGTTCATGCTTAAACCAAACACTGGCTGAAGGATTCAAATATCTAACGATGACCGTCCAAATTGAAATTAAAAAAACAACTCTAATATCCGAGCATACTCCGCGAACGAAGTGTAGAGCAAAGAGAAAATTACGGAATACCCATGATGTTAACAGACATGATTCAATGGTGCACCGCCAGTTATGGTAACATTTCCTACAGAGGAAAATAGACACTTTATTCAATCAATGTAGTCTTAGATATATAAAATGTAGGTAATCTTTTCGAATATGTTACACATTTTAACCTTTTACTATTTATGCATACAAGCCATTCTTCATAAATCCCCGTTGGAAACCTATGTTAATAGCTTTTACCAATGAATTTGAAGACGTTCCATTTCATTGACCATTTAGCTATCCACATTTCTCCCGCTACGTGTCGGGGTTGTTGGTTCCCGTGATACCACCGTGTTATTTCTACATCAGATCACATTTTCATTAACCCTAAGGTTATTAACTTTGTCGCCTCTCTGGTCTACAGAGAATGCTGCACGTCAATTAAGCTCACCACATAGGTATACATTTCCTCAACTGTCATTAGATAATTTGATACCGCACTGGTAAATTTTTAATTACGTGTGCTCATGCATCAATTAAAATCTTCGTAAATATTTACACGTATACTTTCTGAGCTTGGTGGCTTCTGGAAATGGATGTTTTAAACGCAAATTAACAGCTACGGCTGCTACAGCTACAGGGATTGAATATCCAAAAGGTAACGTCATATCATAGATCAATTTTGCATAATCGTTAACCCCAGACGTAGCATTTTGGCGTTGTGTTGATATTATTGCTATCACTCAAAAGTAATCAAAATCGAACTAATTTAAAGTAACTGTATTGGTATAGGTGGATCAATAGTCTTGGAACCATTTAAACCTTTGGTGTATGATCTGCTCTTAGGAGCGCGGAAAGGCCGTATATTATTCTATAAATTATTGCTGAAAATGCCAAGACATCCCGTAACAGTCCAATGAAATGGCAAAGTGAACTAAGAGTCCCAATCACAATAAAGGATTGACAAGGCAACTAATATGCTACCGACCTATGCAAATCACAAAGGATGCAAAAAGTTCATTGGTTGCAGAGTACAGAATACTAAATAATATACTGGGCAGAAACTGTATGCTATATAAAATGAAAATAAAAGACAATGATCAATGCAGTTTTCGCAATACCAAAACGGAAACTATTTTTCACTTTCTGTACCAATGTGATATTGTTACACGTGTCTGGGAAAGAAATCCAACTATATATTAAACGGATACTAAAACCCAACGTCTAAGAAATATTGATATCACGCCTCTAATGGATATTTTAGGTACAAAGAACAATGATGCTCTTGATCTTGTATTATTTTTAGCCAAATTCCATGTATGTAGGGCGAGAGTACAAAATGCGAAACCAGACTTTTATCGCTTTTAAATAGGAAGTACTTTGTCACATTTATGCCGACAAAGCTGCAGCAATAAGCAATAAAACATAATGTATATATTTGGATTTCAACTATTCTACACCTCGTTTTCCATTGCATTTGCAACTACGATGAGCATCTGTAACAATTATGTTTATTAACACATGTAAAATGTTTCTGCAATATGTTTGTTGGGTTTTTCTTGTAACTATTAATGATTAAAGATATAATCATAGCGCTTTTCCTGACTACATACAAAATATTTTCTGAGTCAAGTGACTCACTTTTCATAAATGGGGTTACTGTGGAGACAAAATGACTCATTTTGATCAATAAAGTGTCACTGTGGAGACAAATTGACTCAGTTTTACGATGATGACTCGCTTTTTATTTTCAGTGTACCCAAACCAGGTATATAACGCGAGACGTAGTCTTGAGTGACCAGCAAATTTTGCTGAGCAAAAATCATTCTCATGATATGTTACAGTATGATCGCGTATCCTAGGCTGGTAAAGAAGGGTCTGAATACATCTAGGTAATTTTTTTATATGTAGATATAAATTAACTATATTTAAACTGTAGCAACCTTTATAACGTATGTATGGAAATGTGAAGTAATGATCGACATTTAATGTTGCCATTTCTGGTGACGTCATACATCTTTCACATTTCAAGATTGCATGGGTCATTCATCGTTGTTACTTTTCGAGAGTTTTATTTGTTTATTTAAGTCAAAGTCAATACCTGCCTCCCTCTAATAAGAAAACTTACATCTTCTAATAATCAAAAGAAATAGTTAACTCGAAGAATCATTGTTGTTGATTTGGGAATACCTAATGAGATATAGGCCTATTTACCGATGCTGCCGAAATACAATTGATAAATAACCAATACCGTACTGCTTAGTGATTACAGCCTTCGTTAAAGTAACTTTATTTCTATAATCGAAGATCGACAGTGACCCACAACCCAAGAGACAGACAAGTTATTATTCTAAGTAATGAGGCTGACATCCTATGAGACGTCATTATTCGTTATGTTATATCTAGCGTAACACCTGGCTAGTCTGCTTGTTGTCGGTAGGTATTTGTAGTGTCTACTCAAGTTGCTACCTAATAATAACATCGACGGATAGCATTCATGCAGAGGAAATCACTATAGAGCGATGTCCTATAGGGATCAATGTAGCTTGCAATGATTTCTTCTGTTATTAGCCGTGAATTAAGTTGAAAGGTTCCACTATGAAGGACCATTGAGTTATGCGGAATAGACGCTCTAAAGACGCTCTATTCGTGACAACTTCTTTGATAAAGTATATTAGTAGAGAAAAACAAAACCTGTTGTTTATAAATATTTTGTTTTTGGCCTCAACGTTAAATCAATCAATAAAACCCTGGATATTTAATCAATTTGAAATACGACATCCCTTCTTGATTAAACATTTAAAGTACTGATGTTGCCAATGGTGCTAAATTTAACAGTTCCGATCACTACCATCAATTTTTCATGCGATTTTTTTAACCGTTTATACATCAATACGTTGTAGGCAAATGGATATCATGGATACCGCAACCACCTCTTTAATGGTGGTGGCGAACTGATTCTTTTTGAACAGGCACAAAATCATTCCCTCCTAGATTAAAATGTATATCTATATAATAGATATTTGATCATAAGGCATCAGTTTATATCAAATCGAAAAATAAACTTATTTAAGATAGAGCTATACATAGCAGCATAGAAGTATAGAACTGTCAATAACCAATAGCAATGAATCAGCACGATAATGATATTCTAACCAAGTCCATACACCTTAACCAACTGTGCCTGCCTAAGGTTAATAATAAACACGTTACGTTAATCGCATAATAATAGAGCATGGCATATGTCCTAACAATAATCAAATATAAATATCTAAACCGATACCTGTCCAATTGCGAGCCAATAATTGGACTTGAAATCCGTAATATCAGTTAAACATTAGCAGTAAAGATAGTGCCGTCGGGCGTTTAAATGTTATGTTTCTATTAAAGCACTGATATGACAGGTAAACTGTGTTAATAAAACCTAGTATTGGATAACACACGGCTAACTTAATTGTTTGTATGTATATGCATACATTAAACATGTATTAGCACGTATCGTGGTATCGACTCTCTTCAGGATCTGGTTAGAAGGGTCGTTGAAAGAGGCAAGCAATACTATGACATACTAATAGCCTTTGTATTAAAACTTGTCCGCAAGTTAGATATAACCATCTGCTCAGCTGTAAATCTCGCCATATACATGCTTTAGATATATAACAATCCGCTCAGCTGTAAAACCCGCTATAGACATACTATAAGACAAGCCGAGCACATTTCCTTATTTTGTTGTGCCATAGATATATTTAGGCTTCATCAAAATATCTAGGATCTAGAGAGTAGAACGTCGCCAGTAACAACATACTTGCACGTCATATGCCATGTATAAACAATTCTCACCAACTCGAAAAAGTTTCGAAAAATGTTCCGTACTAAGACGAAACTCCATGTCAAGTTATGATTGTACGTGGTGTCACGTGAGCAGGATACGGCACTGTGTGTAAAGTAGTTTATAATTCGATTTCAACGTAATTTTGCACCACTAGCCTCAGCTGCATATTTGTTTTAAGTATCTATGGGACTTTTGTAGCTGTATACCCGAATTGTATAATAGCAATTCCATTATGTGTGAATATTAATAGAAATTATGGGAAGTCGTGCATGCACAACCGTCTGTATTATGAGATTATGAGGAAAACGAATTTATTGATTGCAAAAGAGTAATAATTTAGCAAATGATAATCGATAGCATTTTCCTTTATAAATGGAAGTAGGTTAAGAGGTACGAGGCATGCTTTGGCAAGTATTCGTTACAAAATTCAGAATCGTGTATTAATGCCGATGAATAACAAATGTATCCTTTTCAAGTAAATGAATATGAAGAGGTATCTGCTTCAATGTTATTGCGTGTAAAGAATGTGTGTTGCGTGATCAGCCGAATGTGTTAACCTAAAACGTATGCCTAGGTGTATACTTCAATGATTAATTTCGAGACTTACACGTCGATGGATGTAAAACCATACTGATTCGTGATTGCAATATATGGTAACGCATTTATGAGAATATCAAACTATATTATATTGCTGTATTAATCACTATTGGAACGGTATAGGATAACATGGCCTCATTCTCTAAATTATAAGCTAATGGTTATTGGTACAACATACCGTAGAATGTACAAAAACTAAATAAAATTATCTTGTTTTGCTTATTTGTGATGTGATCTGTGAAAATCCGTCGGATGTCGCAAAATGTGAACTAGGGATTATGGGTAATTTAAAAAAAATAAAAAAATAAAAAAATAAAAAACTTTTTCTTTTTGTTTAGATTTTTTTAAAGAAAATTAGTTTCCAATACTTTGTATCATCATCTTTCATAAAATTTCACCTTCAAAAACTTACTTAAGTCACTTTTATTATTGACCTTATAATGTTATTATATTGAATTATGTATCTTTTTTTGGCCTGTTTTCATGATTTCTTGTTTTGTAGCTTTTGATGACATCACAATCATCATTCACTCATAATTTTTTTTTTGTAGTGATCGTAGAAAAATGATCGAAACAGTTCTGTAATCAGCACAATTTTAGCTTTCTTATGATATAAATATCTCCAATATGAAAAATGCCACCACGTGGTGGGTTTTCACAGATCGCATCACATTTAGTTTCAGGTATAAGCTGCATGTCAAATATCAAGTTTACAGCATTCAATAATGAATAATAATTATCAATTTAAAATTAATAAATATCTATTATCCATTTTATAATTGTAATACCATATTTATGAACGCACTTGCCCGCAGGACAACGATTATCAGTAACGAAAATTAAAACTAAAGCGCAGGTTGTGACGGTAAGCGTCATCAATTAATAGTGATAAGTTATGCATCGAAGCTTCTGTGGCTATTCTGTGCAATAACATTGACCAGTCCCAAGAGCAATAATTAATACTTTCAAAGATTGTCTTCAGAATTATTGAACCAATACTAGTCATCGTTGTACTTATTTAATGTATTCATCATGGTAATTCTCAATATGGTTATGAAATTCAACAATATTGACATTTTTGAAACATTTTGTTAACATTGTGGAACTTTCGTCTGCCGACGACTGCCACGCGGAAAGTGTTAAGATTTCTAAGCATTGCTTCCTGTGCCAGTAATTAATATTTTTTTAACATTGAATCACATAGTTCTTTTAAAACTGTAAGGTATTCCAAGGGCCTAGCTATTGCCAATATCCTAATTTCTACAGCACTTTAATAGAAATCAAAACATCAAAACATAGAATTCATAATGTCGACATGTTTATTCACAATTAACAAAAGATTTGTGTTGCTGCGTGATGGGAGTTAGTATATTCGATCATTTGCTGACAAAATGTCTTTAAGCTTGCAAATTAGATTGTATTAGATACATACATATTTAATGGTGGCCTTGAAACGTTCGCACATGGCATGCAGATTTAACACGCAGATGACGGAGACATCTTTGAAGGTTTTCCAGGAAACGGAAAATGTGTCTTATAACTTTGAAAAGACAGCGGTTGTGATGATATAAACCTGATGTTATAAAAACCTACATTGATCTTATTGATACTCCTCTTGTCCATATATTTGATTTATCGTTGAGCTCGGGTATTGTACCAACAAAAGCCTAACAATAACATTGCCACAGTTGTTCCTATTCCACAAAAAAGGTGATCGTCAAGATGTGCACAATTACAGGCCCATCTCTGTCAGTAGTTAATCCCTCACTACCTATAATGCGTTGAAATTTCCACAATAAAAAGTAAGCGAAAATTGGATAAGATATAATGAACCTTTCTCTCGTGTGTTTTAACTGTTTCTAATAAATATGATTTGCACAGTGATGAAAAAACGGGTGTACATACACATATTTCATCGTATTCATAGCAATTAGAACATAACTATGTGTGTTCTATATGTTGATATACAGTCAACAACAAAAAGTGGCCAACAAAAGGTAATAAATGTGGGCTTTCCACTGTGCGCTTTTCCCAAAATGCTTTTGGACAATTATTATTGCTGCCACTTTGATTCAGAACCCTTTCGTCGCTACACTTACAGCTACCGGCTAACAGTGCACAACCTATCAACACTACTTAGATTGTGACTTCCTAACAGCTCCTCAAATATCGTATGGGTTGAAAAGGCAACTGAGACTCAGTATCTTACCCAAGGACACAGATTAATTGGTCACGGCGGGGCTAGAATTCACAACCTCATGATTACGTGCTCTCTTTAATGTAATTTTTCCTACTCCGGGGTTAGCGTGTAAGACGAAATTGACATAATCATTATAAAGAATGTTGTTTTATGTTTTTGTAATAGAATTTCATTTTTATAACTTCTACTCACTTTAAACATTTACTTTGAATGAGCATCCTTTCAAACGTATATTATTTGTCCATTGACATATTATAGTTGAGTAAATCTGGGCATTCTTCGATATGCATGAGTTTGCCTGAATAATATGTTTACACTTTACTGAAGGAACAATTGTTTAATTTATGTAACATATTCTGAATTTAAATATTATACTTAACAGTGAATTATCACTCGTATTAAGTTAAACATTTGCCATATCACTCGTATTAAATCAAATATTTGCCAATAAGATGTATGAATTAATTTACTTGAAGTACCTACTAACTGTAAAACATTACAATTTACTCGTGTCTGAAATATCTCGAAAAAAGTAAAACGCAGAGAGAATATGTACCAAAAAAATATATAAGAATAATTTACGAAATTATTAAGAAAATATTGGTATTTGGTTGTCCATTCCTCTACTTAGTGTTGCCGCCGATGAAACATTATGCTCATAACTGTACACTCTTTTGCCATTAAAATTTAAAAAAAACACCATTGTATTCTTTCCTACTCCACGTCTATCTTGTAACTGACAATATAAAAGCCATCGTAGTGTGCCCTTTTGAAGAATATAAATTGTTCAAGATTTTCATTATATTGCACAAATTGGATGTTTGCATTTCTGTTACAGCTATGAAAACATTGTACTATATAAATAAATTGCACTCGTTAACGCCTTCGATTGATAAATGTCTATTGTGTATTAACAGAACATACTGTTAGGGCGTTCACTTTCAAATAATATATGATCTTTGGAATGTTAATTTCATTGAACTAGTCAAATATTCCAATGATAATCAATATAATATATTCCTAAATCAGCATTTGGAGCTACGTCGCTTTTTATTTCAATTTCACATTTTCAACATGGATCATAAAATAGCACACTAAGTACTTTTGATCTACTATGGATCAACTTCTAGTCTAGTTTCTGTATCATGTAAACAGAAATATTTGCCCATAAAATGTATCAATACAACAACGACTGTAGGTTCTTGAACCATTAATCGAGAATTACTATGCATTACAGTGGTCTTCTTTCCATTAATTTCTTTTTTCCTTTTTTAATGATTTTTCTCAACATTGAAATATCTTTCGAATAGATAAATTGAATAGTTTCCATGGTAACTAAACATAGGGTTTACCGACCTTGAAACCTCACGGTACGCGGGAAATTCGTGTCGGTAATGTCTTATCGGGTCTATCTGGTAAGGAAAAACTAACGCTGTAGCTATATCTAGATAATGTTCACCGAGTTGCTAAAGTACACGGGTCGATGAACAGATAACGAAAGGGATTATAAATTCGCCATCCGATCCTACTCTTTCGGTAACAGCCGTAGATGCACTGTACTAAGAATGTTACATTATCTTAAGCTATTCGTCAAGACATTGTATTATGCTAAGACATGTGTGTAATGTAGTCTTTCCCGTTTCAGAGACACAATGTAAGATATAATTGGCAAGATAAAATCAATGTAGAGTGCACTGTTAACGAATGCAGTCGAACACGCCCTAGCATGCAATTTAGAACCGTGGATATTCATGGGTTTCACATTAATGTAAACAGTATTGAAGTTCAACTAAGCTTATACATGAAAAGGACCATAATGTTCTGAATCCTTCGAATGTAAGTTGTTGTCAAAACTCAAATTGATTCACTGTTAATATTGACACGGTGTTGTTAATACTAGATGTTCCTTATTTGTTGGAGGCTTTACTCAATTTGCAACTAACAAAACTATTGCAACCTATTAAGTAATTTTTAAAATTTACTTTCTTCTAGTGATCAGTTCTTAAAGCACGTTATTTTAGAGTTTTAAAAGTATGTGTGAATTCCAGCTATACTTGAAAGAGTAATAGCGCTTGTTGTTCTCGAAATAGTATCCGTTTGAACGCAGTCACTCACATAATATGCTCTCGGGTTAATGATTTCATGCTAATACGAAACTGCCTTAAGCCATGATTATAGCCCTATTTTGTCAATCTTGTCTATTGTCTACCTACAAGGCAGTTTATTGTATAAATCAAAGACTATGTTAATATTATAAGCACAAAATAACTTGTAGCTGCCAAAGTTGGTTAACCTTTGAATTGAATGCATCTATGTTGCAACATGTACAACTTTCTCAACTCGATGTTTAACACTTTCCACGCGGCAGGTGTCTGCAGATTACATTCCAAAATGGCACAAAATGTTTCTTAAATGTGAACATTATTGAATTGTATTACCATATTTAGAATCGTAGTGAGAAATGCATTAACATAAGTACAAACATGTCTAGTTTGGTTCAGTAATCCTTGAGATAAACCTTGAAAGAAAGTTGGGAAAGGTTTCTGACAAATCTGTTTTGTATGGTAACAGTTATAACCGCGTGGAAAGTGTTAAAACTCTGAGTTTGATTTTCACATGTCCATAGTAATATGGCACAAGAATAACAGAAATACACATCTTCACTTATGTCACGTTACCATTACAGTTCAAAGTCGAGCAGCAATACCTGAACTTTCTGACATTAGTATCAGAACTTCTGTGAAAAAACTGTCGTAAATCATCGTGGCAAGATAGCAGTGTTTGTCCAATTCACAGGCTATAATTAAAACAAACATACCATCTATAGACCTTTCAAACCGACAACTATACTGCTTTGTCCAAATTACTTTACAATCATTATCACTCGCAGGAAGCCATTATTCATTGCGAAAAGATGTTAAATTGAACGCCTTGATCCGTGAAAACGCATCATTTATTAACGTTCATTGTGTACACATCTCTACGGCATAACTTTATCATCAAATCCTTAAATACAAATTCCCATAATTGAATTCATACGGTTAAGAATGTGCAAACATTAAGCATTTTAAAACAAGCATAGACTGATTAAGCTTGATAATTACAAACAAACTGACATTTTCACGAATAGACACGGAATGCTTTTAACCAATGTTTGCAATGTCTGTTTTGAAGGTCATTTTTGAATAAATGGTGACTAAACGTTAATTTGTGTGCCGATTTGCACAATACGTAGCATATTGGCATATTCATCAGGTTTGTCCAACCCGAATAACTGCTTACAAAGGATAATCGAATAAAAAGTTTCACTCCTTTGCATCTAATCGTGTGTACTAAATTGATCCGATCCGACCACGTCCCTTTACTCTCATTGATACGTGGTGATAACACAATTGAACTGAATTGATTTCCATGAGTAAGTGCTGGGTATAATACAAGTAAGAATACTTAGAACACGTGTTAATACTATAATTTGTTTTGTTTAAATAAATATATCGATACGCGGATAGGGTGCTCTGTAGACATCGAACTGAGGTCTTCCTTAATACTACAAGGAATGCATGTGTGATATTTGTTTAGCATATATGGCAGATACAAATGTTCTTACACGCACCATTTGTCCTCTTGCTCTCATCTGTATTATATCACAGAATCCGGACAAACGTCGTTTAGGTATAGTAAAACATACGGATATGTAATATAAGATATTAGGGGGGGGGGGGGTATTGTTGGGGTGGTTCTTTCTTCAAAATTACCTTCATACACTCTGCATCGCACGTGATAGTTATGCTTACTCTAACCAAAATTCAATTTCCGCAAACACACACGGAATGTTTTCAGGTTTAATGGCATTTCGGATTACGTATGCGCCTTTATATTTGTCAATTTCATAAGAAACGACTTATATAAAATATGTCTTTCCAGTAGGTTAGCCATCTAAATTGATCATACTGGTTACAAAGACTAATCAAGAGGAAAGCAGATGTTTTTCAGAGTAACAATGTGTTGTTTTTTCTTATGATGCATATTATTGCTTTGCCTTTGCGTCGTGTGAACTATGGTTCGACAAATACTTAGTATCATTGAATACGTGAGAACTCAATTGAACTGAACTGGTTTTATGTATTAATACTTCTTATATACACTGAGCAAAAAAAGAAACTTATAAAAAAAAAGGAAACTTATAAAATGTTAACAGATCACCAAATAAAATTCTGTGCATGAAAATGTACCAAATTTGGATACAATATTACTGCAATGTATTGCTTCAAATGGCAGTCAATAACCAATTGTTTGCTTCAATGACACAAGAGAAATGCGCACTGACCCTATGGTGATCTGTTAAAATTGTATAAGTTTCTTTTTTGGCTCAGTGTAGTTGGTGTGGTTTTAGATGTCAACAAGCAATTTGATTGCTTTTAAGCTGATTTTCAGTATTATATATAATCTTCAATGATTGTTCATCGCGTTAAGATTTCCAAGCACGTCCTACACAAAGTTGCCGGCGAATGCGTTGTGCGTATACGCACAGTTGCCGTTTTTGCGTGTACTACCATACACGACTCCAAATAATTATGGTACAGCCTATATTTTATGAGACCAACGTACATATATTGCAAAAAAGCTGCGAACTATATGTTTTTCTCTAATTATAAATTGTACGTGTCTAGACTATATTTAGTGGTACCTTGTCTATATGAAGCTACGCACTGCGATGCTTCCAAGGAATTGCGTGTAGGACATTGGGTTTCTATAACTGACAAGGTATTATAGTTGAGATGTGCTGAGGCTCTTTGTTTAAATATAGTGAGTTTTTTGAATTTTTGAATTTTTTAGAATTGTTGTGAAAATTACCCACAATACTTTCTCAACAGCGTACTGTTGGATTCGAGAGTTCGATTTTCTTTGCGCCGGTTTGAGATCATCGCCAGGGCGCGTTAGCTTGCAGAATGAAATTACTTTTGGTCCTATCCATTATAAGTCACTCCAAACCGATCATACTCACTTCCAAATTCTTATCACGCTTATCTTCTAAATGGTTATTATATTTACAAACAAACGGTTATGTTTACAAAAAGACACGTGTGGAATGCTTTTATTAATGTTTACAGTATCTGGTTTGAAAGCTCATCTCTGAATAAATGGCGGCTATTTTACGAATTGGCGCAGGCACCGTTATATTATCATTTAATACGTTAGTTTGCAAAATGAAATTACATTTGGACCTATCCATTAAGTCATTCCAAACTGATCAGAGTGATTTCCAGATCCTTATCAAGTTTATCTTCTTACGATGTAAGGCATAGTCTCACCTTTGAGACTTGTGAACTAGATTGATTCGACAACGTACCTGTAGTATCACGAGTAGGTGATACCTGAACTGAACTGAACTGGTTTGTAGTAATATGTATTATGTATTGAGTATTGTACGTGTATAGACTATTAATTGGTTAAAAGGATATCACAAAGCGAATCGGGTGCGCTGCCCAGATCAAGCTGCTTCAAAAGAATTGTGTATATGATATTGGGTTCCTACAAAATATTAGTTGAGAAATGATAAGGCACTTCAGTTAAAAGTAGTTTTCGGTAACTGAAATACACAATATATTGTATCATTTGCTCCTTTAATAGATCAGGAAGTTTGTTAAGGTATTGAAAACAAAAGGATTTTGTTCAAAATTATAAATACATTATAACAGTTATGGTAATTCCAAACCAACGGTTAATGTTACGAAAAGATACATGTGGAATGCTTTTATGAATGTTTCTAATATCTGGTTTGAATGGCACACATCACTGTTATTTTACAGATAGATGCATGCATTGCTACATTATAATTTAGAACGTAATATTGCAAAATCAAATGTTCACAAAAAAAGTTCCACTTTATACGTGCAATGCATGGCCTCAGTCGTGTGTACTAGATTTGTTCAACAACGTTTTTGTAGTATCATCATGTACATGATAACACAATTGAACTGGTCGAAATTCCAGTATTATATATAAAAGGTATTATATATTGTGTACGTGTCTAGACTAGCGACTGGTTGAATATGATATAATACCGTATATCAGCGCGGTAAGGGGCGCTCTATTATTTCGAAGTGTATTTATAATGCCTGTAAGATATAAGTAACAATTATACTACAGCCTATTTATTGGCCATGGCAGACGAAGAGTTAAATAAAGTTGAACTATTTCTGACTTGACCTGTGACCTGGTCAATAACTCTCAGAAAAATATCCTTCGGATTTGGATTCCGTCGATATTCAAGTAAATGTCAAAGTACCAGTTGTATTACTGTTACGTTTTAATTAAATACTGTGGGTGTTACTATCAAAAGGAGATACAAAATGATTTTTTAGAGCCGTCTTTGGATATTAAGAATCACATTGTATGTGTATGATACATAACCACCGTCCCATTCATAACTATACCTCTGGCGGTATGTGGGCTCTCTTTTCAATTTCCTTTTGTTAAAACCTGCTCTAATATTACCCAAATAACAGCCATCATTGCAATTTTATCAAATCTAACGTGTCATGTCGTCACTACGTGAAAGGTGTCTTCGTGACTTCACCAGAGACCACGCTATAATAATCCTTTTAACCGCACACGTCCCTGCATGCCAATGAGTCAGTTTACTCCGATAACGAACATTGATCCTGGTGTAATACAGGCAGGTAAACTGTAGGAAAAGGACCAGAATTGATATTGAACCTGACGTTTCGATTGTATTTACTTTTATGTCATCTACCTCTGTGCAGTGATGTCAGCACTTATTTCATTTATCGCAACATTTACGCGCTGTTGTCGTGATTCATCTTTGATTGAGTTATGTACTGATACGCCGGTGCATTACGATCACGCGTGTAATTATAAGAGTCGACCATTTGAATATACACTGTAGTCACACATACATACACCCCCCCCCCCCCCCCCCCCCCCCCCCTACATACCAACATGCATACAACACGTATTTGGGGTGCGCCATTCCCCGGAGGCTTCCTACGGGCCCGAACGACCACATTTTTCTCTCGAAAGAACCTATTCCAAAGGACTGCCCCTTGACCAATAGAAATAACGTAAACTGCCCTTGTCTTTTACAAACTAAAACTAGTATATTGCACAGTAGTGCAGTCACTGATCTGTAAAGATCGTGTAGCCAAATTTATAGTTGTCCAGTGGCAACCTACGTTTACAGCTCTTTCCAGATCCACCATCTCTGTTCATTGGTCAACGGGTAGTCCATCTGAACGGCTCTTTTCAGAGCAACCATTCTCTCACAAGTAGGACTCCCGCATCATCTGGCAATGGGCAGCCCAGATAATGATTATGATAGAGAAGCGGCAATATCTATGGTTTGCTTAATATTATATCGATTTGGTCCTGAAGAAGTTAGAGCTAATCCTGACGAAAGCTTGACAGTTTTAAACTTGTTCAAGGGTAACAAGAGTCTATTTAAAACAAATATTCCAGCAAGAGGTATAAACCCACAGCTCCCATTTGTCCCCTTACCAGAATACCCAGAGTGTAACACCACCTCTAGTAGGTATCGTAAATCACACTTCGACACACTCATTACATATAATAATAAATATATTGTAAATGAACTCATAAACTTTATTTAATATTGAAATTGAACCGCGCATGGGTTATATAAGATTGCATTCGAGAGTGGTAAGTGCAGGTCTTTAAATCTTGTTAACGTTACAAATGTTGGTACAAAAGATTACATGATTGTGTTATAACAAATGTAATACTTTGACTACAGAATTTGATACTCATTTTTAGATATACACAGAGCAGTATCAAATTCAATTCATTGTTTGTGTATGAGCCTGATTGGTGATGCAATGTTTACATATGTTGAGGTAAACCTCCCAAATGCAGGTCTCGTGTGGATAATAACGAGTTGCCAAGCTTCAATTTTTATATTCTGTTAATAGTGTCTGCGCATGTTATTGAGTGCTCAAAATTGTATAATTTGCTGATCGGTATCACGAATTAAGAGTATCCCTATTATGACAATTACTATACAGTAATTAGTGGTAAAACGCATGCATCTATTTTCCCTCAATTAGCCTTATACTAAAGTATAGTATTAAGATTAGTAAAGTAGCCAGAGGAGGTGTCAGATATGTGTACAGAATTAAGAGGAGACGTGTTAATGCATAGAAATCAGTGCTTAAATGTTGGACTGTTTATGCAATGTTGAACATTTTCTTTTTTACAAGAAAACTAATCAATTTGTAACTAATTTGTTATTATAAGAACCACTGTCATTAGAAGTTGTTGATTTTGCCACGATATTACATAGATTTCCATTTACATAAACCCACAATTGTGATTTTGATATTACGGTTGATACTTACTACTTCAGATCCCGAATTAACAATTATAATGTAAACAATCATGTAACTCGTCCAAAATCCGATCATCTTCATCAAAATGTCTAGTTTGACATGAGAAACCCTATTAGTATTTCTTTTTAATGTGGTTAACGAAAAAAACACCATGTTAATATTAGTTAAAAGGCAAACAAGAGAACGAACATAGTTAAGTGACGCTTTTGGACAGACTCCCATTTACCCTATCAGCTCCTTCAAGGGTAATTATACACCTATCAGTTGTAAGACGCACTATACGACCCCCGGGAGTGGTGCGTCACTTTACCGAGGTGCGTCAACTTCTCATGTACCATGACGCAGCCTGTGTCAAAAAAACGACGGACCATTGCCATCCAAATACGTACCCTCAGTCAACTATCAGCCCATTCGCACCCATGTAAAGTGACGGACCTTTACGCACTCTCCGTCATTTTTTTGACGGACCAAAGGCTGCCACTGACGTACCCTCCGTCAAGAATTATTGGTAAACGACGCACCCACGACGCACCTCTCCCGGGGGTCGTATAGTGCGTCTTACAACTGATAGGTGTATTAGCGTTGAGAAGCAAAACATGAAATAGTCTTCAGAAGCGTTCAAAAACAATATTAAATGGTTACAGATACAGACGGTCAAAATCGTTCGAATTAGATCACACGAAGTCGCTTGTCCTATAAATAATGCACCAAACTGCTAAATGTAGGTCAATACAGTTTTAAAAATTAACGTTCATCGGATATAATCCATTTCTTGGAAATTTTAATATTTATATAAGGCTTGTCAATACAAATACAAATCTTGCGTGTTTGAATTTTAAAGAAGCTTCCTCCAAACTAAGAAAATCATACAAATTTCCTTTACACTGACGTACACATGCATGAATATTGCAACGACAGATTTATATCAAACTTGTATATTTGATTTCGTTTTTTATGACGGACATAATTCGGACGTAAATAATCTTTAGTATTATTTTACTTCATTTTACTCTAGCTGTTTAAGTCGGGGCATTAATAGTGCTTATCAGTTAATTTGTTCTGTGAAACTTGTTCACTTATCAATTCCTGTTTTGAAGAGGAAGAACATTGCCTATATGGGCTTTAGATGGTATTGAAGACCTTTTGGGCTTAACAGTGTCGGATCTAGGAATTTTACTTATATACAAAGTCATGGGAATATATAAACATAAACTGAGATCGTTGTTCATTGTTTGTTGTTTTGTAATATAGTTGGCATATACGAGGGTCGGTCAGTAAGTTATGAAAGTGATGGGATGCATGAATGATTCTATTGAGAGATAGTGTGATCAATACAAAGTATGAACCTTTGGCTTTAAAACAATACACTTTTGGATGTACTATGACGTCATAGCATTAGCGTAAAGTAAGTACACTTCGGACACTGCCTGAAATCGGTCAATATTTGGCTGGATATGTAATAGGTCTAAATATGGGTTGATTGAAACATGTGCGTGTATCTCGGCAATGCAAGCATATAAGGGAGCACATCAAAACTCGACCGCGCGGCAACCGCCGGTTCCGCCCGGTTGGACCGCATATCATTGTTTAGAACAATAGAAACCGGCCGCAACCGCAGGGAACCCCACGGAACCGGCGGTTGCCGGGCGGTCGAGTTTTGATGTGCTCCCTAAACAGATAACACTTGGTGTATAGTTAGAACACACAATAATATCTGTTTGACACTCTTTTTTGGATCCAATTTCCGTAATACAAACAAGAAGGGACCATCTCAAATACGTTTTTATGCAAAATCCACAACAATAAACATTTGAAAACAGCAAAGGATAAAGAACAATGGAGGGATTATAATTGAGTAAATTGTTATGGGATGTAAAGCAATAATAGTGGGGATTTCAAAAGGAGATGATCATAAAATGTCCTCTAACCATTGAAATTATATGACGATTACTTTAACAATACACATCTAGTAGCTGTAAAGATAGCAGTAATAAGAGAGGCTGTGGCAGCCATATTTGATTGATACATTCATGTATATCTTCATTTTGACTATCACAATAATTTTACGCATTGAGTAAGCATTTTTCTTCTTCAATATTTCTGATTAGAATTTGAAGGCACAGTAATCTTTTAACTGGTAAATGTCATGATTCTAGCCATTTTGGCCCAGTTTAAAATGATCTGCCGTCTGCGCATGCCCATATTTTCTGTAGGTTTCATGCGAATAAGTTTAGATAATTATTTAACCTATGGAATCGCCTAAACTGGTTAGTTTCTTGGATTTTTCCAAATTTGTTTGATTTTTCCCAATATTAGTGATTCAATGACTGGGCATTTTTTAGTGAAAATGGGCTATTTGTAATACTGATATTTGTATACTTTTTATTCAATTGCTTCTCATTACTTTTTCGTACTACATATTTCAAATTACACAGGGATTAAATGTATTGTCTTTTGTATCATAATTATGCGAAACAAATCGGGATTTACCTGCTTCTGGTGTAAGTTATGCAATCTTCTTACCACGTGTTTCATAAAAAACACAATTCAAATCGCTCTAAATAACAGATTTAGCAGTGTCCCAAGTGTACTTATAGTGTAATTAAGCTAATGCTATTGTCATAGTTCATACTTAGATATCCAAAAGTGTTTTGTTTAAAAGACAAAGGTTCATACTTTGTATTGATCACACTATCCCTCAATAGAATCACTCGTGCATCCCATACCATGATCCCCTTCATTACTTACTGACTGACCCTCGTATCATGTCACATATTCTCTTTACAAGTTATTCAATGAGTAAGTAGTATTAAAGTTTTACAATACAATGTTATAAATTGGTTTCAACTTTTATAATTGGATTTTATCTAAATTCATGTTATAATAACGGTACAAATTTTGTTTGATCATAACAGAGGTGTTACAGTTCCGTTTGGAAGATTTTTATATTTTATTAAATGTTGCAAGTTTTTTTGCGAGTATACATTTTAGTGTTTGACTAGAATTCAACAATTGTCCGTCTCCAAACACAAACATTGTTGGCAGAATGAATGTAACACAGTTGAGGTATCGATCGGCTGATTTCGTAACGAGATAAACACCTTGCATACATTTCTGCCAAATACTGTCACTAAAGTGATTGTTTCCCAATAAACATGCCCTTAAAGACAGAACGCTATCTTCTCGTATTTAGAATAAATGTGTCCGGGTACAAAGAGGGTAACTTGCGCAAAAAACCTTTAATTCAACCTGCCTAAATCAGGAGGAAAGCGTAGTGACTATGCGTTTATGCGTTACTTTAGAATATATCAAGATAGTTCTCCATTGAGATGACTGCATTGTAGTCTGGGTAATAAACAAATTACCAGATAAATCAATTTAATGAGCTAGAATCATTGCAATAACAACATGTTTACTTTTATTTTAATGAAATTATGTATTTCCGAAAACTAATGGTTGGTAGCCATCTACAGCGTGTCCATAAAAACTGGGTTCAAAAGTTTGCGAGCTTATAACTAAAAAAGTAGGAAACATAGATACTTTATATTTAGGGATATTTAACAAAATATACTAGACCTTAATTGGTTAAACTCTGTAATTAATCCAATAGAAACTTTGTTTTAATTTTTTTTTTAATAGAGCATGGTCAAAACCATTTATCCCACTTTTCAAGGAACACCCCCGATGTGTTGCAATTGCGTATTGTTGTGACTTCATCCAAGTTTTGCCTTTGCATTCATTCTTTACAAAGTCTTGGGCAGTAAACAAAATTATCTTGGTCATATTGCAATAACACAAGTTCATTATTTACATAAACATTAAAAAAAAAGTTCTTTGGTATAGTCCGAGTTATTGTTAACTTCTTTCGGAGAATAAACCCCATGCCGGGAATACTGCACATAGCGCACAATTTCATGGTTTATTCCTTAAATCGGGACAAATGGGTTCTGACCACGCTCTATTTAAATCTTTGTATTTCAAAAAGTTTACATCGGATTGGTCTCTGAATTCACCCAATTAAGGTCAAGTATATTTTGTTTGATATCCTTAAATATAAACTATCCATGATTCCTACTTATATTGTTATAAGCTCGCACACTTTTGAACCCAGTTTTTTGGGACACGCTGTATATATCAATAAAAACCTGAATTCTATGAAGCTCTTGTAAGGATTTTTTTAAAATAAATTTGTCAATTGTGTCCACTCCTTTTTTCTTTGAATGATCAAGAAAGTCGTCCAGAAAACTGAAAAAATTGAAACATCACGTGCTTATGATACCTCTCGTTGTGATTTATTGATGAAGACATTATAAACCTCCCTACGATTTGACACTACGTGTCCCTAAAGAGATCTAAACCGATTAGTTTCTTCAATGGATAACTTTCGCGGAAATTACATGCGAACGAGACATATCAGTTATGTTCGGAATCTTACGATATCTGTAACCTGGGAACGATACTCGATTTCTCCTGCTCCATAATCTATGTATTCCCACTTTGATGATGGGAGGAAACTAACCCTACAGTCATGTTCAAAACTGTTTGGAAAAATTCTGTGAAAACGATGGTCCCTCTCCCTTAACTCAGTGTTGGTCCATATAAGAGCAAATTCCAGCAAGCGCGTAATATATACACGCTCTCACACTGGTTTGGGGATGTATTTTACACAAACTTGTTTTGCATCATACTTTCAACTGACAGGTTTTTATTCACATTGTCAGCTATTTCATATGCACGCGTGTAGTGTCCCAACAGGTTTTGAACAATATTGTAGTTCACAGTGATATTAGAGTTGGCAGTCGCATTACAGGTACACACACTACACCAACTACTAAGTTGATTGGTGATACTCAGTGATTCGGTACAGCTGCATGCTATACTGTAATTAAGACTAAGACTATCGCTGCAACAATAGTCCGTATAGCTAATACGTGTAAAGTGACTTGTACGTAAGACTTATACGATAATCAAGTGATACGATAATCAAGTGATGTTAAGTGATATTTCACCTTACCATACATACAAGGAACCATAAAGGTTGAACCGAAATCAATGACAATTATTTATTTCTATAGTACTATGGAACTATTTGCAGTAGTCTCAGTCTGATTTTCTTTGATGTTTCGACGCATTGTCATGCAAAATACTACTTTGGTGACTATCGTTTAATGCTCATTACATACTAGCTTTGAGTCGCTTGATAGACTATGAAATACAAATCGCCCACAGATTGACCAGTCGCGTACGAATTGGATTGAAGACAACTGCAGTGAATCAGGCCGTGCGACCTGGTGCGACTTGGTGCGAACTTGATTGCATTCGATTGAACAACAAATTACGTCATTGGGGGCGACCCGGCCGCGATGTTCGTAACCGTAAACAACATTTGATACCTTGACGGAGTAAAGCGCATAGCACATGTACATTGTACAGCAATACATTAATACAGTGAGTGTGTAAGGTTAATAAATTCGTGACCCGGTCAGTGTTATCTTACGTACAAGTCAGTCATACGTGTGAGCCATACATGTACATACAAGCCATTGGCGTGTGTTACTCTTAATAAGGTATTGCTTGCTCTAGTCTAAGGCGACGGGAACAAAACCCCTGATCTACGGGCCCGGTCAACCAATTTATTTTTAGAATTTGGTGAAACAAGTTTTCACGTGCAAATGAATACACAGCCTCCCCCACAAATGTTGCTTGTCAAAAAATTATAAAACGGCCATTTTTTTACAGATTTTGCGGATTTTCAAAAATTCCATTAGGGATAAACTCGACCGACTGACCCAACCTGAGAGATTCGTTTGCCTGGAGATTTTTTTTTGTTCGTCATCTAAACGCTTAGTTTTATAAGATAATATTCGGCCGAGTGCACCAAACTAGATAACTTAATAGAGAGGTAAGCTACCTCCCTAGTAGTTATGCTCTAACTGTAGTATAACTTACTTACGATGTAATTCTTAGAGCATAAATGGCGAGTAACACCAGAATAGTAACTAGCGAGGTAAATATCCACATTTATCAGCATCGTCCCCTTACAAAATTAATTGGCGCATATGCGAAGTGTTAACCTATAGTTTACTGTAAAACTCTGACGTGAATGTTCCTCCGTAATATTTAAAATGTGTCGTCACTTGCTAGGTCATAGGTGAGTGTACATAAATAATCACGTTTGGTCGGCCTGCCTTCCGGACAAAACATGACGGCATTTTTTTGGCCAAAAATTTCGAATTTGTTCAACGCTTTTTCAAATAAAGGACTATCATGACATTACAAACATATTTTGGGCGAGGGGCACATACAAAGATTGCACCAAAAAGCACAATTTTTATGACAAACACAAGCACCCGATGGAAACAGTTATATACAATTATAACACATCTCTTAAAGGTAGATGACCCGATCACATTTTCGTAACACAGAATTATTTCAAACATACGGAGATTTTCATATCATATGAAAGCTCGTATTTTTCTCATCATCATACTGAAATTTGACGGCCTAAATCGGTATAATTACGGAGAAATCGATGAAATAACGTCGAATTACCGCGAATAGTGGTATACCACCGATATAGTTTGTGTACTACTCAATGGGTACAGTTCACAGCATCTTGTGCGTGTAAAATAAGAACCATTAGAGCTATGCAACTCAAACTTTGGAACACGACTTTTTTAAGGATGACCTTTCATGTAGAATAGAAAACTTCAAGTTGAAAATCGGAAATGTGATCGGGTCATCTACCTTTAACACAAATACTTCCGTGGCGTGGATACATTTTCCTTCGCTTGTTAACCGCAGAACCCCGGTTCGATCCCCAGACCACGCACGGCACGATATGCTTTTTTTTCTCGTTCTTCTAGTTATACCCTTCCACTCACAATAATGTTGAAACTTTGGCTTTATCAGTTTTTAATTAATAAAGAAAATAATACATTTATTTATTTATTTAGTCATTATTTAAGATCATTGGACAATTAGTACATTTTTGTCAAAATATGACCCAAAGTCGGTGCGATTAGTGTTTGTATGGGCAAAAGGAGTTGATCTAAATTTTGACTTAAAAAAAATCACCAAATTGCATGAATGGATTTTCAAAAATATAAAATCTTTCAGCTTATGATGGGTCACATTTCACTTCAAATAGACACCCCCTGGGCATGCAAGCGCAATGGGTCCTTCAGCATCAGCGAATCATCCCCTCCAATGTTCACAACAAATTTACGCTACTGCTAGAATCGACTGACTTGTGGCATAAAACGTTATGCCCCAACTTACTCTTGGGTCAGGTCAGGTATAACATTTTGCGTAAATTACCCGTCAGTTACTAGCCTAGTAGCTGCCAGCGAGGTAGCGCTATTCTTCAGCTACCCGTCATTGGTGCACTCTGCCGAATGTAGTCTACTTTGCAGTTTTATAAGATAGTTTACTTTGCTCAAAATGTGTTCTATTCTGTAGGCTCCGGTTAGGAGAGACGTGGGGATCTAGTCGATTAATACACCCGTCTCCTAATTAAAGTCATCTTAGCATTATGAATATAATCACTACCTTCTATTTCAGCATTTCATATTTCGTATTCAAAAGCTTCTGCAATACAATACAAGTGCTTACACTTTACTGCCACTTCACAAATCCAATTTAAAAATGCTCAACATAGAAGTGGTTCAATATTCTCATGATATGAACATAAAAGAAATCGATCTATATAGAAAAAAAACCGCTTCTTTTTAATACGATTTTAAGTCAGTTTCAGGTCAAGAGGGTTATATCTTATTATTTGAAATTTTGATTTTAAAAGATTCCATGATCAATGTTGCAGCCAGAGCTCAGGGCCTTCAACAGTCTGTCGGGAAATCAATAAAATGCCAAGAAAAGGCGAAAGAGAATACCTACTATCTTATACACACACACTAATCAACTATTAGGGTCAAGATTCATATGTTTCTAGAGCCTCGGGTGAGATTAACACTTGGTCATTCAGAGGTGCTTCCTGGCTTGTTCTACCCAACATCTTTATTTTTTTATTTTTTTATTTTTGTATATAAAGAGCAAATGTGAACAATAGCCCAACAGACATTAACAACGTTAATGAACTGAGTGATTACAAATCAAACGGGTAACTATCAACGGAGAGCTCTGATGGGCCAATCAATTGGTTCACTGCAACTCAGAAAATAATCAAAAATACAAGTAAACACAATTGGGCGAGTAAAAAAGCCAATGAAAGTGGCGTGGGACAGGAATAGGATAAACACCCAAACATAGAGAATAACATCAAAAAATAAGACGAAAATAATATCTGGAGGTCATTGATACATCGAGAGAGCTTAGTCAACATACTCTGAAGAGTTGTAGAGAAAGTGTCTGTTAACACGACATTTAAACGATTGTAGTCCTTCCTCTTGGATGTTGCCAACAACATTGACTGGAAGACTGTTCCACAGTGTAACAGCTGTATGGATGAAACTTCTGTCTAAGCAGCAAGTTCTGGCATTTGATGTGCACACAGAAAAGGAAAGTGTGGGAAACATCCCGATTTGACCTGTTGGCGTAAAAAAGTGACGTTTTGATAGCTAGTGTAAAATCAACTCAAGTTCGAATATGAACCTAGAAAACTGATTGAAATTTCACCATATTGCATAACAATGCTTTGTTTTAGAGCATATTTAAACTAAAATGAAATTCTATTCCTTTATTCATCAAAATCATAAATATCCTCAGGGTATAAGTGAAAATAAAAACGGATTTGGTGACTTTAGCTCTACGCTACTCGTTTCTCTTACCTTAACACTTTCCACACGGCTATTAGTGTTACTACAAACAGATTTTTCAGATACCTTTTCCAATTTTCAAAGTATATCTCAAGGATTTTATTGGACCAATACTAAGCATGTTGTGCTTATTACAATGCATTTCTCATGGTGATTCCAAATATGATAATGAACATTTTTAAAACATTTTGTGAAATCTTTGAATGTCGTCTGCAGTCGCCTGCCGGGTAGCCAGTGTTAAAGCCATTTCGCATCGTTTAACAGATGTAAAAGGTATTGTAATGACCTCGTTTTGGTCTGAATTTTATACACAAATCTCTTTTTATTTTAATAATGTTCCCTCAAGTTATAGAATTAGAAACAATGTTTATTCGAACGCTTTTTACACATAAATCCACGCACATCCATTGCTAAAAGGTTTCTTTTGTTTTCCTTTTTGCTGAAATGAAGTATAATCCCTGTTATATCTAATGGACCGTAACTATGTGAACGCTTTATTGTGTGTAACCAAGAGTCAAATTTACCGTCAAATCGATTGTGTTTGCATCACCACAATTGCATATCAGTTGACTTGAAATTTCTGTGAAATGAAAATATGAAAAAGATATCTCTAATAAATCTGGATATTTCAAAAGATTTCCGTTTTTGAAATAAATTACGAGATCTCAACTACAACGTTTAGTTTAGTTTTCGTGCATACGATTTCGCTGACAATCTAACAGAACACTTCCATACTATTACAGCGGTGCTCTACTAACTGAGCTGATTATTTTAATATTTTACTTAATCTGGTATTGCGCAATAACAAAAATTTGGCTAGATTTTTGGTATAGATGAGGATGCCCGGCGGTATGCGTGCGCACCTACAGGGAATTTGCTTTGTAAATTAAATTGATCATTACTTACGGTGTAGAATAGTGCAGTAGTCATGGTCTGCATTGCTAGGACAATGAGAGACCATGTACTAAATATGGTTTCCCGGCAGCATGCGTATGCACCATAAGGGCAGGTACTTTTAAAATTTGCGCTCAGTGATGAGTATGTTATAGTACGTATGCTTTAGTCATGGACTAGTACCTCTAGCATGTCTTCAGACCAGGCGCTACTCAATTTGTAATCGCTACTGCTGTAAACAACAGTCCCATCATCTATAATAGCAAACTCGTTTATTTACCAAAGGGAACAACATAGGGCTCTTTCATGTTGGCGTTGATGACTACGTAGGAAAGCATTACAAAAAACAAACAAAAACACAATTTTGTAGAAAAATGATTAAGTGTGTCTTCAATATTGATTAATATTAGACTTGTTGCCATTTTATACGATACAAGATCAACCAGTCCCCAAGTTATAGATTGCAGTGCATCGAGCACTGTTCTATCT
Organism: Ophiura sarsii; assembly: GCA_035610835.1. NCBI lineage: Eukaryota > Metazoa > Echinodermata > Ophiuroidea > Amphilepidida > Ophiuridae > Ophiura > Ophiura sarsii. The sequence continues at coordinate 74,156,914 of CM069449.1, read as the reverse complement.
GATAGCCCACCTTAATGCACTAGAAGAATGAAGTCGCATAAAAAGCTTGTAACTTACAGATTGTATAGTGTTCCTTACTTGTGACACGCAAACAAAACTATGTGGAGATGAGACCCACAGCTACGGGAAAATGTGCGGATAATCCCCGGGGATGAGCTCGCGTTGAAAACCAAAAGTGAATATGATATTGCATAAAGTACAGATTGAAGTTTTTGAAATAATTATAAAATTGATAGACATTTCGAATAACCCTTAAATCCCGTATCAATCAAGGATTATGTCACTTCGCGAATTTTATAACGTTACAGAAATCCACCGGCATAGACTGAAAAAATTCTACTCAATACCTTTAATACCAAAGTGTCTATGTTAAGGAGTTTCAAGAGCGTACGGTGGAAAGCATGAAATTTAGAACTTTTGGGGAAATTTAGTTGATTTTGAACGAAAAAACAAAAACAGAAACAAATTAACGGAAAGATATCCCTGAAGTCAGAATATGTAATTCGGCTGTTAAATATGTCTAAATAATAACCCCAGGGCTTCCCACAGAACATTACTCAACCTACTCTATCCTAATTCACAAAAGCTTGCGTTGATTAGACAGCATTAATCAGGTGGATAAGTTATGTGTCATTTATTCCAGTTTTGGAAATTTTAGATGTGGGATATGAGCGAAATTGATAAGTTGTAGCTCTCTCAGGAGACTGAGACGGTGTTATTGAACAGATCTCAAAGAACATAGTTTATGACGCTTTTATGCTGTGTGTTTATAAACAGCACACCAGGTGTGGTAACTATATAATGGTCTCGTTTAGAATGTTGCTCTTTCAATCATCTAACCGTAATGGAGTTGCATCAAGCAGGTGGGCGGTGTTCGATTATGAATCCAAGTGTTAAAGAAAATATGAAAAATATGTAGTGATAATGAGTCTTTCCAATGTTCAGATTATTAATTGATAAAATATTCTTAAATGGGCCGTGCCTTAGGGGTGTGTGTGTGTAGTTTACCAATAGCTTAGGGGCCATATCCAAACTCTCAAGTGATTTTATAGCGTTTTTATACCGATTTTACCCCGGTATTAAAACGGTATTTTTTTCTATTGTTAAAAGCATCGGAAAAAGATCGGTGATTAACTAGAGCACTGGTCAGCTTAATACACACAGAAAACACTATGTAAAAAATTATGTAAATATAGAACTCCATAATTATTATGTAAGAGTTTACATAAAACATGTAATATATACCCAAGCTTGTGTACATTCCTATGCAAAAGCTTTACACAACTGTTTACATAGTATTATGGAGTTCTATTTTTACACAGATTGTGTATTTTTTACATAATTTGTGTATTTTTTTTACATAGTGTTTTCTGTGTGTAACACAACCTTCCTCGCGCTTTCATCTGTCTGCTTCAATAATTGAGCCATCGAGAGTACTACAATAGTTCTATTGTTAACGCCAGATAAGTCGAGGCGGCTCTAGTTAATCACCGATCTTTTTCCGATGCTTTTAACAATAGAAAAAAATACCGTTTTAATACCGGGGTAAAATCGCTATAAAAACGCTATAAAATCACTTGAGAGTTTGGATATGGCCCCTTATCTGTTCTCAACAACTCAACACTTTTATAGAAGGACGGAGATAAAATAAGGAAATATCGAAGATGGTATGATAAAACTCACTTTATTTGAATAATTGTATAGGGAAATCGATTTAGTTTAGAATCACGAACCACAGATGAAATATCCAGAGAAGATAAAAGCAATTGCAGTTTATTCCAACACCGCAAGAGTCATGTTACATAAATGAGGTTCATGCTAATATATAGAACAAAGGCCCAGTTATGCTTTACCCCCATGAATAAGATATTTTAGAACTTGCGACAATTGAATTTGGATGTTAAACGGGCTTTGAAATACGGGTCATTTTCTAAATGATTGCCGGACCGTTACGTATTTTAAAGTATTTCATCAAACGTACATGATGTGATACGGAATGTCTTATCCATATATTTTGATTTGTCAGAAAATTTGAACAATTTGAACAGTTTAGTTATGGATACAAGGGAAAATATAAGAAATGTTTGAGTATCATTGTATTGTGTTTTTAATATTGCTGACTTACAGTGATGGTGTCGCATTTTATTACACCTCCCTCGTAAGGGTATCAGAAGATCTTGCGTTGAGTTCAATTTTATTAATCAATAATTTAATCATTGCGTAACCATTGTTAAAACATGTAAACGAGTGTACCTAAAAGGTAGGTGTTCCGATTGCTGGCCCGATTTTCAACTTGACGTTTTCTATTCTATATGAAGGGTCTTCCTCACGGCATTTTGGCCTATAACATCTAAATGGAACATTTCTTGCGCCAAACATTTTACAGGAATAATAAGAAAAATATGGGTTTCTTCTGATATCAAAATATGTTGATGGGCAAAAAAAAAATCTAAAGTTAAAAGAGGAATCGCCAACTAAAGGCCTACACAATAAGACTAATGGCGCTGCTCACCATGATCGTAACGTCCCACCGAAGAGTGACAATAATAATATATACAGGTTTCTCACGACTAGTTTGAAGATATCAGTATGTTGCTATACGCACAATTGTACAACATAACAACGAAGTATTGAAAGACAAAATCACCGTGACATGGATTATTACATTATCGTGAAAGATGCCGCCTATCCAAACAACATCTTGTACAATTTCACAGCATTATGACAAAAATAGCAACCATTACGTTTTATGAAACAGTTGATCACATACCGCAAAATGTATGGAATATATTTCAGCCGCTGTTTCAAACTCCCCCGTCCAATGGACTACTGGATATGAAGAGGAGGTGGAGGACATTAATATAATTATTGAGAACACACCGAAATGCTTTTGATATTTTCCGGGAAAACTGCCCAGTAAGGCTAGTCGGGTACAAATTATTATAGGACGCATGAAAGAAAATTGCATCTCCCTATGGTCCATTCTGTTATGTAGAATAAGTCACAGCCGCCTATCCATTAAGGTGCGATATTACATTTAGCTGCATTAGAAACCTAATAGCCACCAATAGCCTCAGCTATTGCGGATACTAGCTAATGGTACTTGTAGCTGATATTGGATGATATTAGGTAATAAAGGGGGATATTAGATATTAGCTATAGGTAATAAGATATAAGCTACTACAATTAACCCGTTAATGCCGTAGCTATTATCAGCTATAGCTAGCTAATATGGTATATTAGTATAGTACTCAAATACATCTAATATCAGCTATTATATATTAGCTATAGCTATAAGATATTAGCTATTACAATGTGCTTATTGTATTAGCTAATATCAGCTACAAACCTACCTATAGCTGATACTAGCTATTACAACATTCTATTATCACAATCATATAAGCTATTGCCTTCTAATATAAGCTGATATCGGCTAACTAGAGCGCTAGCTAATATAAGCTACTACCCGCTAATGCGATATGATAGTTCGATTTCTTCTTTATTGTAAACATAGATATACCAGCTATTAGCTATTAGAACAATCTAATATACGCTATTGGAAGCTAATATAAGCTATTGGTAGCTAATATCAGCTATTGATAGCTAATATCGGGTTATGCGCTAATAGTTAGATTTTATTTTATTATAACCTAGCTATAGCTGATATAAGCTATTACAACAATCTATTATAAGCTACGGGTAGCTAATACAAGCTATTGGTAGCCAATATAAGCTATTGGTAGCCAATATAAGCTATCGATACCTAATATTGGCTAATAGGATAATGGTACATAGATTCTTACTTTATTCTAAATCTAGCTATAGCTGATATTAGCTATTACAACCTTCTATTATAACAATCATATAAGCTATTGCTATCTAATATAAGCTGATATCGGCTAACTAGAGCGCTAGCTAATATAAGCTACTACCCGCTAATGCGATATGAAAGTTCGATTTCTTCTTTATTGTAAACATAGATATACCAGCTATTAGCTATTACAACAATCTAATATACGCTATTGGAAGCTAATATAAGCTATTGGTAGCTAATATCAGCTATTGATAGCTAATATCGGGTTATGCGCTAATAGTTAGATTTTTATTTTATTATAAACCTAGCTATAGCTGATATAAGCTATTACAACAATCTATTATAAGCTACGGGTAGCTAATATAAGCTATTGGTAGCCAATATAAGCTATTGGTAGCCAATATAAGCTATCGATACCTAATGTTGGCTAATAGGATAATGGTACATAGATTCTTACTTTATTCTAAATCTAGCTATAGCTGATATTAGCTATTACAACCTTCTATTATAACAATCATATAAGCTATTGCTATCTAATATAAGCTGATATCGGCTAACTAGAGCGCTAGCTAATATAAGCTACTACCCGCTAATGCGATATGAAAGTTCGATTTCTTCTTTATTGTTAACATAGATATACCAGCTATTAGCTATTACAACAATCTAATATACGCTATTGGAAGCTAATATAAGCTATTGGTAGCTAATATCAGCTATTGATAGCTAATATCGGGTTATGCGCTAATAGTTAGATTTTATTTTATTATAAACCTAGCTATAGCTGATATAAGCTATTACAACAATCTATTATAAGCTACGGGTAGCTAATATAAGCTATTGGTAGCCAATATAAGCTATTGGTAGCCAATATAAGCTATCGATACCTAATATTGGCTAATAGAATAATGGTACATAGATTCTTACTTTATTCTAAATCTAGCTATAGCTGATATTAGCTATTACAACCTTCTATTATAACAATCATATAAGCTATTGCTATCTAATATAAGCTGATATCGGCTAACTAGAGCGCTAGCTAATATAAGCTACTACCCGCTAATGCGATATGAAAGTTCGATTTCTTCTTTATTGTTAACATAGATATACCAGCTATTAGCTATTACAACAATCTAATATACGCTATTGGAAGCTAATATAAGCTATTGGTAGCTAATATCAGCTATTGATAGCTAATATCGGGTTATGCGCTAATAGTTAGATTTTATTTTATTATAAACCTAGCTATAGCTGATATAAGCTATTACAACAATCTATTATAAGCTACGGGTAGCTAATATAAGCTATTGGTAGCCAATATAAGCTATTGGTAGCCAATATAAGCTATCGATACCTAATATTGGCTAATAGAATAATGGTACATAGATTCTTACTTTATTCTAAATCTAGCTATAGCTGATATTAGCTATTACAACCTTCTATTATAACAATCATATAAGCTATTGCTATCTAATATAAGCTGATATCGGCTAACTAGAGCGCTAGCTGATATAAGCTACTACCCGCTAATGCGATATGATAGTTCGATTTCTTCTTTATTGTAAACATAGATATACCAGCTATTAGCTATTACAACAATCTAATACACGCTATTGGAAGCTAATATAAGCTATTGGTAGCTAATATCAGCTATTGGTAGCTAATATCAGCTATTGATAGCTAATATCTGGTTATGCGCTAATAGTTAGATTTTTATTTTATTATAAACCTAGCTATAGCTGATATAAGCTATTACAACAATCTATTATAAGCTACGGGTAGCTAATACAAGCTATTGGTAGCCAATATAAGCTATATCGATACCTACTATTGGCTAATAGGATAATGGTACATAGATTCTTACTTTATTCTAAATCTAGCTATAGCTGATATTAGCTATTACAACCTTCTATTATAACAATCATATAAGCTATTGCTATCTAACATAAGCTGATATCGGCTTAATAGAGCGCTAGCTAATATAGCTAATATTCGCTAATATGGTAGTTCGATTTCTTCTTTATTCTAGACATAGATATACCAGCTATTAGCTATTACAACAATCTAATAATACGCTATTGGTAGCTTATATAAGCTATTGGTAGCTAATGTCAGCTATTGATAGCTAATATCGGGTTATGCGCTAATGGTAGTTATATTTTTACTTTATTATAAACCTAGCTATAGCTGATATTAGCTATTACAACAATATATTATAAGATAAAACATTAACTTGATCGTTTCCCAAAAACATCAAGGGTCGTTCTTAAAAAAGCCAATAAAATGTAAAAATGTAAACACCTTTTAACGCTTTCCACGCGGCTATTATTTTTACCATACACAAAAGAGATTTTTCAGAAACCTTTCATAATTTTCAAAGTCTATCTCAAAGATTACTGACCAAACACAAGGCATGTTTGTACTTATTTCAATGCATTTCTCACGGTGATTCCAAATATGGTAATGAAATACAACAATTTTGCCCTTTTTGAAACATTTTGTGAAATTGTGGAATGTCGTCTGCAGCTGCCTGTCGCGTGGAAAGTGTTAAGGTGGTTACATTTGATATAACTTTGGTGTAGGAAGCCAATGACGTTTAAACCGGTATTAAAAGCATGTTAAGAGTTTGAACATCACATTGTTGGTGTTTTTAACTTGGTGTTAGAAGCCATAGAAATTTAAACCCTTATTAAGCGTTAAAACATCAAATCGATCCCGGAACACACGATTGGTCGTTCTTTAAAACGTGTAGGTGTAGAAAGCCAATAAAAGTTAAAATTCTTAATATGCATGATAACACTTTCTACGCGGCCATAATTTACCATAATTATTATCGAACAACAGATTTTTCGGAAACCTTTCGTAACAGTTTTCAATGAGGAAAAAATATAAAATAAAGATAGCCCATTAGCAGATAGGTGTAGCTGATATAAGCTAAGGGGTTGTGATAGCTGATAGCCGCAATAGCTAAGTTTTCAATGAGGGAAAAAATATATGATAAAGATAGGCCTAGCCCATTAGCAGATAGGGGTAGCTAATATAGTGATAGCTGATAGCTCAATAGCTACGTTTTCGAGTGAAAAAAATATAAAATAAAGATATCCCATTAGCAGATAGGGGTAGCTAATATAAGCTAACGGGTTGTGATAGCTGATAGCTCAATAGCTAAGTTTTCGAGGGAAAAAATAAAAAATAAAAATAGCCTATTAGCAGATAGGGGTAGCTAATATAAGCTAACGGGTTGTGATAGCTGATAGCTCAATAGCTACGTTTTAGAGGGGAAAATATAAAATAAAGATAGCCCATTAGCAGATAGGGGTAGCTAATATAAGCTAACGGGTTGTGATAGCTGATAGCTCAATCGCTAAGTTTTCGAGGGAAAAAAATATAAAATAAAGATAGCCCATTAGCAGATAGGGGAAGCTAATATAAGCTAACGGGTTGTGATAGCTGATAGCTCAATAGCTACGTTTTAGAGGGGAAAATATAAAATAAAGATAGCCCATTAGCAGATAGGGGTAGCTAATATAAGCTAACGGGTTGTGATAGCTGATAGCTCAATCGCTAAGTTTTCGAGGGAAAAAAATATAAAATAAAGATAGCCCATTAGCAGATAAGGAAGCTAATATAAGCTAACGGGTTGTGATAGCTGATAGCTCAATAGCTACAGTTTTCGAGGGACAAAATATAAAATAAAGATAGCCCATTAGCAGATAGGGTAGCTAATATAAGCTAACGGGTTGTGATAGCTGATAGCTCAATAGCTACAGTTTTCCAGGGGAAAAAAAATATAAAATCAAGATAGCCCATTAACAGATAGGGGTAGCTAATATAAGCTAACGGGTTGTGATAGCTGATAGCTCAATAGCTACGTTTTCCAGGGGGAAAAATATAAAATAAAGATAGCCCATTAACAGATAGGGGTAGCTAATATAAGCTAACGGGTTGTGATAGCTGATAGCTCAATAGCTACGTTTTCCAGGGGGAAAAAATATAAAATCAAGATAGCCCATTAGCAGATAGGGGTAGCTAATATAAGCTAACGGGTTGTGATAGCTGATAGCTCAATAGCTACGTTTTCCAGGGAAAAAATAAAATAAAATCAAGATAGCCCATTAGCAGATAGGGGTAGCTAATATAAGCTAACGCGTTGTGATAGCTGATAGCTCAATAGCTACGATTTCCAGGGGAAAAAAATATAAAATCAAGATAGCCCATTAGCAGATAGGGGTAGCTAATATAAGCTAACGCGTTGTGATAGCTGATAGCTCAATAGCTACGATTTCCAGGGAAAAAATAAAATAAAATCAAGATAGCCCATTAGCAGATAGGGGTAGCTAATATAAGCTAACGCGTTGTGATAGCTGATAGCTCAATAGCTACGTTTTCCAGGGGGAAAAAATATAAAATCAAGATAGCCCATTAGCAGAAAGGGGTAGCTAATATAAGCTAACGCGTTGTGATAGCTGATAGCTCAATAGCTACGATTTCCAGGGGGAAAAAATATAAAATCAAGATAGCCCATTAGCAGATAGGGGTAGCTAATATAAGCTAACGCGTTGTGATAGCTGATAGCCGCAATAGCTAAGTTTTCAATGAGGGAAAAAATATATAATAAAGATAGGCCTAGCCCATTAGCAGATAGGGGTAGCTAATATAGTGATAGCTGATAGCTCAATAGCTACGTTTTCGAGTGAAAAAAATATAAAATAAAGATATCCTATTAGCAGATAGGGGTAGCTAATATAAGCTAACGGGTTGTGATAGCTGATAGCTCAATAGCTAAGTTTTCGAGGGAAAAAATAAAAAATAAAAATAGCCTATTAGCAGATAGGGGTAGCTAATATAAGCTAACGGGTTGTGATAGCTGATAGCTCAATAGCTACGTTTTAGAGGGGAAAATATAAAATAAAGATAGCCCATTAGCAGATAGGGGTAGCTAATATAAGCTAACGGGTTGTGATAGCTGATAGCTCAATCGCTAAGTTTTCGAGGGAAAAATAAATAAAATAAAGATAGCCCATTAGCAGATAGGGGAAGCTAATATAAGCTAACGGGTTGTGATAGCTGATAGCTCAATAGCTACGTTTTAGAGGGGAAAATATAAAATAAAGATAGCCCATTAGCAGATAGGGGTAGCTAATATAAGCTAACGGGTTGTGATAGCTGATAGCTCAATCGCTAAGTTTTCGAGGGAAAAAAATATAAAATAAAGATAGCCCATTAGCAGATAGGGGAAGCTAATATAAGCTAACGGGTTGTGATAGCTGATAGCTCAATAGCTACAGTTTTCGAGGGACAAAATATAAAATAAAGATAGCCCATTAGCAGATAGGGTAGCTAATATAAGCTAACGGGTTGTGATAGCTGATAGCTCAATAGCTACAGTTTTCCAGGGGGAAAAAAATATAAAATCAAGATAGCCCATTAACAGATAGGGGTAGCTAATATAAGCTAACGGGTTGTGATAGCTGATAGCTCAATAGCTACGTTTTCCAGGGGGAAAAATATAAAATAAAGATAGCCCATTAACAGATAGGGGTAGCTAATATAAGCTAACGGGTTGTGATAGCTGATAGCTCAATAGCTACGTTTTCCAGGGGGGGGGGAAATATAAAATCAAGATAGCCCATTAGCAGATAGGGGTAGCTAATATAAGCTAACGGGTTGTGATAGCTGATAGCTCAATAGCTACGTTTTCCAGGGAAAAAATAAAATAAAATCAAGATAGCCCATTAGCAGATAGGGGTAGCTAATATAAGCTAACGCGTTGTGATAGCTGATAGCTCAATAGCTACGATTTCCAGGGAAAAAATAAAATAAAATCAAGATAGCCCATTAGCAGATAGGGGTAGCTAATATAAGCTAACGCGTTGTGATAGCTGATAGCTCAATAGCTACGTTTTCCAGGGGGAAAAAATATAAAATCAAGATAGCCCATTAGCAGAAAGGGGTAGCTAATATAAGCTAACGCGTTGTGATAGCTGATAGCTCAATAGCTACGATTTCCAGGGGGGAAAAAAATATAAAATCAAGATAGCCCATTAGCAGATAGGGGTAGCTAATATAAGCTAACGCGTTGTGATAGCTGATAGCTCAATAGCTACGATTTCCAGGGGAAAAAAATATAAAATCAAGATAATAGCCCATTAGCCGATAGGGGTAGCTAATATAAGCTAACGGGTTGTGATAGCTGATAGCTCAATAGCTACGATTTCCAGGGGAAAAAATATAAAATCAAGATAGCCCATTAGCAGATAGGGGTAGCTAATATAAGCTAACGGGTTGTGATAGCTGATAGCTCAATAGCTACGATTTCCAGGGGAAAAATATATAGAATCAAGATAGCCCATTAGCAGATAGGGGTAGCTAATATAAGCTAACGGGTTGTGATAGCTGATAGCTCAATAGCTACGTTTTCCAGGGGGAAAAAATATAAAATCAAGATAGCCCATTAGCAGATAGGGGTAGCTAATATAAGCTAACGCGTTGTGATAGCTGATAGCTCAATAGCTACGATTTCCAGGGAAAAAATATAAAATCAAGATAGCCCATTAGCAGAGAGGGGTAGCTAATATAAGCTAACGGGTTGTGATAGCTGATAGCTCAATAGCTACGATTTCCAGGGAAAAAATAAAATAAAATCAAGATAGCCCATTAGCAGATAGGGGTAGCTAATATAAGCTAACGGGTTGTGATAGCTGATAGCTCAATAGCTACGTTTTCCAGGGAAAAAATAAAATAAAATCAAGATAGCCCATTAGCAGATAGGGGTAGCTAATATAAGCTAACGCGTTGTGATAGCTGATAGCTCAATAGCTACGATTTCCAGGGAAAAAATAAAATAAAATCAAGATAGCCCATTAGCAGATAGGGGTAGCTAATATAAGCTAACGCGTTGTGATAGCTGATAGCTCAATAGCTACGTTTTCCAGGGGGAAAAAATATAAAATCAAGATAGCCCATTAGCAGAAAGGGGTAGCTAATATAAGCTAACGCGTTGTGATAGCTGATAGCTCAATAGCTACGATTTCCAGGGGGGAAAAAATATAAAATCAAGATAGCCCATTAGCAGATAGGGGTAGCTAATATAAGCTAACGCGTTGTGATAGCTGATAGCTCAATAGCTACGATTTCCAGGGGAAAACAAATATAAAATCAAGATAATAGCCCATTAGCCGATAGGGGTAGCTAATATAAGCTAACGGGTTGTGATAGCTGATAGCTCAATAGCTACGATTTCCAGGGAAAAAAATATAAAATCAAGATAGCCCATTAGCAGATAGGGGTACCTAATATAAGCTAACGGGTTGTGATAGCTGATAGCTCAATAGCTACGATTTCCAGGGGAAAAATATATAGAATCAAGATAGCCCATTAGCAGATAGGGGTAGCTAATATAAGCTAACGGGTTGTGATAGCTGATAGCTCAATAGCTACGTTTTCCAGGGGGAAAAAATATAAAATCAAGATAGCCCATTAGCAGATAGGGGTAGCTAATATAAGTTAACGCGTTGTGATAGCTGATAGCTCAATAGCTACGATTTCCAGGGGAAAAATATAAAATCAAGATAGCCCATTAGCAGAGAGGGGTAGCTAATATAAGCTAACGGGTTGTGATAGCTGATAGCTCAATAGCTACGATTTCCAGGGAAAAAATAAAATAAAATCAAGATAGCCCATTAGCAGATAGGGGTAGCTAATATAAGCTAACGGGTTGTGATAGCTGATAGCTCAATAGCTACGATTTCCAGGGGAATAAATAAAATAAAATCAAGATAGCCCATTAGCAGATAGGGGTAGCTAATATAAGCTAACGGGTTGTGATAGCTGATAGCTCAATAGCTACGTTTTCCAGGGAAAAAAATATAAAATCAAGATAGCCCATTAGCAGATAGGGGTATCTAATATAAGCTAACGCGTTGTGATAGCTGATAGCTCAATAGCTACGATTTCGAGGGGAAAATATAAAATCAAGATAGCCCATTAGCAGATAGGGGTAGCTAATATAGGCTAACGGGTTGTGATAGCTGATAGCTCAATAGCTACGTTTTCCAGGAAAAATAAATAAAATCAAGATAGCCCATTAGCAGATAGGGGTAGCTAATATAAGCTAAACATTACTTTTGTTAGGGGTACCCCTTTAGCTGATAGCGATAGCTAATATACGATCCCTATACATATACATGTATAATAGTAACAAAAATCTCGTTACATTTAGCAAAAAAGGGCTACTGTTAGAATATATAATATACACATAAATAGCTCCTAATAGCCAAGGCCCTTAAAAAAAACTGTAATACCGCACCTAACTCCGCCTATCGGGCTAACTGCGTGACTGCATCGTGTTACACTACACATCATTGGACACGCTATTGTCACTTTATTTTGTTTCATGTAATATTAAGTTACCAGAGCTCGTGATGGGCTTAAGGGTGTTTGCATGGTAGTAACGGGTACGGTCATGCATGTAGTATTAGATATGGGATACATCAACGTTTGTTTTAGTAATGGATTTAGACAATTTGTCTAAGTGTCTATTTCTCTTCGGCTGAACCTGTAGCTACTGTGTCATATTGTGGAGACTCGGAGATATGTTCAAATGCTTCCTATTTTCTTATATTTTGTCTTTTGAAAACACACCCATTCAGCTTGAGGGACAATAAAATGACAGGGGGAACAAATACAATTTGATGCAAGAGTAAGGGTAGAAGACTGCTTTGAGTAGACACCAATTGAAGATACACCCAACCAAATATGTAAGTTCCCCCTAGCATAAACTAGAATATTTCCAAAGATATTTGATGGATTTAAATAATTTTTCAGCTAGAAAGATGCACCCAATTATTAGGCACATTTTGATACCAAATTTGTTGGCCTTGAGACAATGCAACGATAAGAAATTGTGCCATTTATCAATTTGTATACAGAAAAAAGTGGCACTAAATCTCACTGGCTATGGCTGGTTTTTTCCATAAAATTTATCTTATTTGTGTATTATGTGTCATTATGCTTCCGATATGCTACCGTGTCTTGGTGCACAAGATTATGATCGGCTTATTGATTATTAACCAGCCATAGCCATTGAGATTTAGGGTCACTTTTTTTCTGTATAAAAATTAATAAATGGCACTATTTTTTATATTTGGTATCAAAATGTGCCTAACAAGTGGGTGCATATTTTTAGCTGAAGATTATTTAAATCGATCAAATATTTTGGAAATATTCTAGTATATGCTAGGGGGGAACTTACATATTTGGTTGGGTGTATACCATGACACTAGGGTATCCTACACAGTCGCAATTTATTTTCGTGGTGCTCTGGTTTTTACACCACTGATTATAAGCATATTTACTTCTTCTACAAGCAATAAAAATATATGTACATTAACCTTTGTAATGTCATGATAATCAAGATTGTAAAAAACAGTTTTCAATGTGCACGTAATTTTAAAGTATACGTGAGATACTGTATTATGTCGGAAACCGATTCAACTGATTTGCCAAATATTGGCAGCTATGCAGAATTGGCATGCAGTTGAAACGTGTCTTTATAACACTTTCAAGACCGAATTATTGGGCTGACTGAAATATTAAAATCACCGACGCTTTGAAGTTCTTCACTTATCGAAACGCTTCACGAGAGTCCCGAGTAAAGTAACATTTTTGTTGTTTTAATTTGGTGAAGATTAATTGTGTTAATAGGCAGTTAATATTAATCCCTTTTAACCTGAAATCGTAAAATTTCAATATAATTTGAGGAAAAAGTGTACTTTAGGTCCCAGATTCTGGACGGTACTAGTATCGTACGATACTGGAACTCCCAGCATCATCCGATATTGGTACAAAGTCGGTGTTCCAGTATCGGATGATACTGCCACATATAAGATGTACCAGTATCATTCAATACTGGAACAAATCTTATTAGTATTACGTGTACCAGTATCTACACAATTTGGTGTTCCAGTATAAATCGTACCAGTATCGACTGATGTTATGTTCCTTAAATGGATTTGTGATTCAATATAGTCGATATGTTATTTAGTAGTCACTATTATATGGTATAACAGATACAGCAATTCAAGCCCTACAATCTATAGGGCAACATAAAGTAAACACAAAACATAGGTTGCAATAGAAATAGGATTCCTTCTTCTTGTTTCGGAGTGAAATTCAATGCAAGGAGATAGAGCGTTAATAGGCAAAATAAAGATACAAATGGTGCATACATGGTGACAATCGAAATGAGTCACATGTCGGCCTTTTTAAAATTTGATATTTGTCTATAATTTAAAGCATGTATCAAATGCTACAATATGGACCTAACCCCACTAAAATCAAACTTGCAATTTTTTTCAATGTACAATCAATTTAAACATTTACACACAATTTAAAGTAAAACATAGGAATTGGTCACTTCTTTTTACTTGTTACTCGAAATCAATAGTCCCGACATCCAACTCATTCCACGTGATCGAAAATGAAGCTATGTTATGAACAGTCATTGAAGATGGCCAAGTGTCTCGTGTTAAGCTTGCAGTGCATGCAGTGAGGGGATCGAGTAATATGAGACACTAAGGTATAATAAGCCATTTATTTTCTTTCATAATTCAGAGCCATCGTGTATTGTTGCGTTTAACCCATCGTTCTTTTGCCCTACCTTCAGCATAAAATGTCATACTTAGCTCGGGAAATATGATATGAATTACTCTAAGCGACTTAAAGCTAGTAGTTGTGGATCCGGATGGAAATGAGTAGTACGTCAAGCAAACGATATTTGGTTTTCTAAACGAATTGTGCAAGCATTCGCGCATATAATTGGTTTTGCAACTATATAAATATGTGGCTATAATGTCAAATAAATGTAATCTTACTCTTTGCCTGTATATTTAGAATTACGTGGACAATTGTTTTATACGACATTGTAAGTTCATATGGTGACATAAAACGTGAAATGCATGAACAAATCCGAACCCAAAAAGTATTAATAATTCGATATGCCATCCGGAATTGTGACAGAATATTGCTGCCGCTTAACACTTTCCACGGGACTATTATTTTTACCATACACAAAACAGATTTTTCAGAAACGTTTCACAATTTTCGATGTCTATCTCAAGGATTACTGACCAACTACTAAGCATGTTTGTACTTATGTCAATGCATTTCTCATGGTGATTCCAAATATGGTTATGAAATTCAACAATGTTGACCTTTTTTTAAACATTTTGTGAAATGTTGGAATGTCGTCTGCAGCCGCCTGCCGCGTGGAAAGTGTTAAGCGAGTAGAGGAATCGTACTGATTTAGATGAAAACAATAAAAGCAGGAGATAAGTTGTCCACTATCTAAATGCTAAATAAGTACATTATAAGGAGGTCGTTGATGAGAAAGGCATTTGAAACTCATAAGCACCTTTTTATTGAAACGAATACACATATTGAAACGGACACACATGTTAATTGTGAGGAAAGATTCTCTATAATATTCATCCAAGATAAAGTGTCTTGATCTTGAAACCATATTCGTATATTAAATGTTGTTAATCTAGGCAATAAATCCAGTCATTACGTATAAAAGGCTACATTAGTTATTGAAAGTGCGCTCGGGTAATTTATTAACGTTCAAACATACAGAGGTTTGAATATATTGGATGTTTACTAATAACACTGTTGATATCATGTGTGTCATAATATTTATATCCATTACATAAAGTATTACAATTTATTAATCTCAAAAGTTATATTTTGCATATTCCTCTCCTATAACTTTTCCATTGTTGCCACGGTACGTAATGTATTAAGCGTTATGACAGACTTTCACTGCTACATGTTTTTCTCCTTTCTCGTTTTTCTTTAGAAAACTACCCCATCCTATTGTTGTTTTATATCAAATTACAGAGTCGACTCCATATTATACTATGGTGCTTTTAGATGTCAATTAGTATAAATCGTAAGGGTTAAGAGCGTTAGGAAGACTTTCATAATGAAACCAAAATAGTACTTTCAAAAAACGAACTATTATTCCCACGGGGGAATTTTTCAATTTTCCTAAACAAATGTAACTGTAGGTTAATTTATCAATTGTGTGCGCTCTTTTTTCTTTGAATGATCAAGAAAGTCGTCCAGAAACTGACAATATTTAAAACATCACGTGCATATGATACCTCACGTTGTGATTTATTGATGAAGACATCATAAACCTCCCTACGATTTGTCACTGCGTGTCCCTAAAGAGATCCAAACCGATTAGTTTCTTCAATGGATAACTTTCGCGGAAATTACATGCAAACGAGACATAGCAGTTATGTTCGGAATCTTACGATATCTGTAACCTGGGTACGATACTCGATTTCTCCTGCTCCATAACTATGTATTCCCACTTTGATGATGGGAGGAAACTAACCCTACAATCATGTTCAAAACTGTTTGGAAACATTCTGTGAAAACGATGGTCCCTCTCCCTTAACTCAGTGTTGGTCCATATAAGAGCAAATTCCAGCAAGCGCGTAATATATACACGCTCTCACATTGGTTTGGTAATTTACACAAACTGGTTTTGAATCATACTTTCAACTGACAGTTCTTTTATTCACATTGTCAGATATTTCCTATGCACGCGTGTAGTGTCCCAGCAGGTTTTGAACAATATTGTAGTTCACAGTAATATTAGAGTTGGCAGTCGCATTACAGGTACACACAACTATACACCAACTGCTAAGTCAGGGCTGTCAACTCTCCCGCATTAGGCGGGAGTACGAGTCTATACAAATTCTATTCCATTATTCATCAAAATCATAAATATCCTCAGGGTAAAAGTGAAAATAAAAACGGATTTGGTGACTTTAGCTCTACGCTACTCGTTTCTCTTACCTTAACACTTAGCACACGGCTATATTAGTGTTACCATACAAACAGATTTTTCAGAAACCTTTTCCAATTTTCAAAGTATATCTCAAGGATTTTATTGGACCAATACTAAGCATGTTGTGCTTATTACAATGCATTTCTCATGGTGATTCCAAATAGATGATGAAATTAAATAATTTCGACATTTATAAAACATTTTGTGAAATCTTTGAATGTCGTCTGCAGACGCCTGCCGGGTAGGCAGTGTTAAAGCCATTTCGCATCGTTTAACAGATGTAAAAGGTATTGTAATGACCTCGTATCGGTCTGAATTTTATACACAAATCTCTTTTTATTTTAACAATGTTCCCTCAAGTTAAAAAATTAGAAACAATTTGTTTATTCAAACGCTTTTTACATATAAATGTATAGGTTCCCCACGCACATCCATTGCTAAAAGGTTTCTTTTGTTTTCCTTTTTGCTGAAATGAAGTATAATCCCTGTTATATCTAATGGACCGTAACCATATGAACGCTTTATTGTGCGTAACTAAGATTCAAATTTACACTCAAATCGATTGCGTTTGCATCACCACAATTGCATATCAGTTGTCTTGAATTTCTGTGAAATGAAAATATGTAAAAGATATCTCTAATAAATCTGGATATTTCAAAAGATTTGTGTTTTTGAAATAAATTACGAGATCTCAATTACAACGTTTAGTTTAGTTTTCGTGCATACAATTTCGCTGACAATCTAACTGAACACTTCCATACTATTACAGCGGTGCTCTACTAACTGAGCTGATTATTTCAATATTTTACTTAATCTGGTATTGCGCAATAACAAAAATTTGGCTAGATTTTTGGTATAGATGAGGATGCCCGGCGGTATGCGTGCGCACCTACAGGGAATTTGCTTCGTAAATTTAATTGATCATTACTTACGGTGTAGAATAGTGCAGTACTAGCACAATGAGAGACCAGGTACTTAATCTGGTTTACCGGCAGTATACGTATGCACCATAAGGGCAGGTGCTTTTAAAATTGGCGCTCAGTGATGAGTATTTTATAGTACGTATGCTTTAGTCATGGAATAATACCTCTAGCATGTCTTCAGACCAGGCGCTACTCAATTTGTTATCGCTACTGCTGTAAACAACAGTCCCATCATCTATAATAGCAAACTCGTTTATTTACCAATGGGCACAAGATAGGGCTCTTTCATTTCATTTTGGCGTTGATGACTACGTAGGAAAGCATTATAAAAAACAAACAAAACAACAATTTTGTAGAAAAATGATTAAGTGTGTCTTCAATATTGATTAATATTAGACTTGTTGCCATTTTGTACGATACAAGGTGGATTGCAGTGCATCGAGCACTGTTCTATCTGATAGCCCACCTAAATGCACTAGAAGAATCAATTCACATAAAAAACTTGTAATGTACAGATTGTGTAGTGTTCCTTACTTGTGACACGCAAACAAAACTATGTGGAGATGAGACCTACAGCTACGGGAAATGTGCGGATAATCCCGGGGATAAGCTTGCGTTGAAAACCAAAAGTGAATATGAAATTGCACTAAGTACAGATTGACATAAGTGTTTGACACAATTATAAAATTGATAGATATTTCAAATAACCCTTAAATCCCGTATCAATCAAGGATTATGTCACTCCGCGAATTCTTAACGTTATACAAATTCACCGGTATAGACTGAAAAACCCCTACTCAATACCTTTAATACCAAAGTGTCTAAGTTAAGGAGTTTCAAGAGCGTACGGTGGAAAGCATGAAATTTAGAACTTTTGGGGAAATTGAGTTGATTTTGAACGAAAAAACAAAAAACAGAAACAAATTAACGGAAAGACATCCCTGAAGTGAGAATATGTAATTCGGCTGTTAAATATGTCTAAATACTAACCCTAGGGCTTCCCACAGAATATTACTCAACCTACTCTTATCCTAATTCACAAAAGCTTACGCTGATTAGGCAGCATTAATCAGGTGGATAAGTTATGTGTCATTTATTCCAGTTTTGGAAATTTTAGATGTGGGATATGAGCGAAATTGATAAGTTGTAGCTCTCTCAGGAGACTGAGACGGTGTTATTGAACAGATCTCAAAGAACATAGTTTATGACGCTTTTATGCTGTGTGTTTATAAACAGCACACCAGATGTGGTAATTATAATGGTCTCGTTTAGAATGTTGCTCTTTCAATCATCTAACCGTAATGGAGTTGCATCAAGCAGGTGGGCGATGTTCGATTATGAATCCAAGGCTTTCAACAGTGTTAAAGGAAATATGAAATATATGTAATGATAATGAGTCTTTTCAATGTTCAGATTATTAATTGATAATATTATTATTATTATAGTATAAATGAGCCGTGCCTTAGGGGTGTGTGTGTATAGTTTACCAATAGCTCATCTATTCTCAACAACTCAACACTTTTATAGAAGGACGTTCTGTAGTGTTGCAGTGTAGGGGCTCCTGTAATACTACGCAATGATGTTCATGCTATTACAACAAAGAATACTTCTTGCCCAGTGATCCTTTACCCACATGAAGAAGATATTTTAGAACTTGCGACAATTGAATTTGGATGTTAAACGGTCTTTGAAATACGGGTCGTTTTCTAGTTGATTGCCGGACCGTTACGTTTTTCAAAGTAATTCATCAAACGTATCCTTGATGAGATACGGAATGTCTTATCCATATATTATCCATATTTTGATTTGTCAGAAAATTTGAACAATGTTTAGTCATGGATACAAGGGGAAAAAAGATATGTTTGAGTATCAATGTATTGTATTCTTTAATATTACTGTCCAGTCGTGAAATTGTCGCATTTTATTACACCTCCCTCGTAAGGGTATTAGAAGATCTTGCGTTCAGTTAAATTTTATTAATCAATAATTTAATCATTGTGTAACCATTTTCAAAACATGTAAACGCTCTTTTGTACTTAGGTGTTCCAAATTGCTGGCCCGATTTTCAACTTGACGTTTTCTATTCTATATGAAGGGTCATCCTCATTGCATTTTGCACCTATAACATCTAAACGGAACGTATATTGCGCCAAATATTTTACAGATATAATGAGAAAAAAATGGGTTTTTTTCTGATATCAAAATATGTCGATGGGCAAAAAAAGGTTAAGTTAAAAGAGGAATCACCAACTAAAGGCCTACATAATAGCAACCATTACGTTTTATGAAACAGTTGATCACATACCGCAAAATGTATGGAATATATTTCAGCCGCTGTTTCAAACTCCCCCGTCCAAAGGACTACTGGATGAATATGAAGAGGAGGTGTGGAGGACATTAATATAATTATTGAGAACACACCGAAATGCTTTTTATATTTTCCGGAAAAACTTCCCAGTAAGGCTAGCCGGGTACAAATTATTATGGGATGCATGAAAGAAAATTACATCTCCCTATGGTCCATTCTGTTATGTAGAATAAGTCACCAGCCGCCTATCGGGCTAACTGCGTGACTGCATCGTGTTACACTACACATCATTGGACACGCTATTGTCACTTTATTTTGTTTCATGTAATATTAAGTTACCAGAGCTCGTGATGGGCTTAAGGGTGTTTGCATGGTAGTAACGGGTACAGTCATGCATGTAGTATTAGATATGGGATACATCAACGTTTGTTTTAGTAATGGATTTAGACAATTTGTCTAAGTGTCTATTTCTCTTGTGCTGAACCTGTAGCTACTGTGTCATATTGTGGAGACTCGAAGATAAGTTCAAATGCATACTTTTTTTCTTATTTTTGTCTTTTGAAAACACACTCATTCAGTAGCTTGAGGGAAAATAAAATGACAGGGGAAATAAATACAATTTGATCCAAGAGTAAGGGTAGAAGACTGCTTTGAGTAGACACCAATTGAAGATACACCCAACCAAATATGTAAGTTCCCCCCTAGCATAAACTAGAATATTTCCAAAGATATTTGATGGATTTAAATATTTTTTCAGCTAGAAAGATGCACCCAATTGTTAGGCACATTTTGATACCAAATTTGTTGGCCTTGAGACAATGCAACGATAAGAAATTGTGCCATTTATCAATTTGTATACAGAAAAAAGTGGCACTAAATCTCACTGGCTATGGCTGGTTTTTTCCATAAAATTGATCTTTCTTTGTGTATTATGTGTCATTATGCTACCGATATGATACCGTGTCTTGGTGCACAAGATTATGATCTGCTTATTGATTATTAACCAGCCATAGCCATTGAGATTTAGGGTCACTTTTTTCTGTATAAAAATTAATAAATGGCACTATTTTTTATAGTTGCATTGTCTCAAGGCTAACAAATTTGGTATCAAAATGTGCCTAACAAGTGGGTGCATATTTTTAGCTGACGATTATTTAAATCCATCAAATATTTTGGAAATATTCTATTATATGCTAGGGGGGGAACTTACATATTTGGTTGGGTGTATACCATGACACTAGGGTATCCTACACAGTCGCAATTTATTTTCGTGGTGCTCTGGTTTTTACACCACTGATTATAAGCAAATTCACTTCTTTTATAAGCAATAGAATATACCTACATTTACCTTTGTAAGCATAATCAAGATTGTAAAAAACAGTTTTCAATGTGCACGTAATTTTAAAGTCTACGTGAGTATGTCGGAAACCGATTCAACTGATTTGCCGAATATTGGCAGCTATGCTGAATTGGCATGCAGTTGAAACGTGTCTATTAACACTTTCAAGACCGAATTATTGGGCTGAAATATTAAAATCACCAAAGCTTTGAAGTTCGTCACTTATCGAAACGCTTCGCGAGAGTCCCGAGTAAAGTAACATTTTTGATTGTTTTAATTTGGTGAAGATTAATTGTGTTAATAGGCAGTTAATATTAATCCCTTTTAACCTGAAATCGTAAAATGTCAATATAATTTGAGGAAAAAGTGTACTTTAGGTCCCAGATTCTGGACGGTACTAGTATCGTACGATACTGGAACTCCCAGCACCATCCGATATTGGTACAAAGTCGATGTTCCAGTATCGGTCGATACTGGCACATATAAGATGTACCAATATCGTTCAATGCTGGAACAAATCTTATTAGTATTACGTGTACCAGTATCTACACAATTTGGTGTTCCAGTATAAATCGTACCAGTATCGACCGATGTTATGTTTCTTAAATGGATTTGTGATTCAATATAGTCGATATGTTATTTAGTAGTCAAAATATGTTTTGGTATAACAGATACAGCAATTCAAGCCCTACAATCTATAGGGCAACATAAAGTAAACACAAAACATAAGTTGCAATAGAAATAGGATTCCTTCTTCTTGTTTTGGAGTGAAATTCAATGCAATACCTTCAAGGATAGAGCGTTAATAGCCCAGATAAGGATATAAATGGTGCATACATGGTGACAATCGAAATGAGTCACATGTCGGCATTTTTAAATTTTGATATTTGTCTATAATTTAAAAGCATGTTACAAATCCTACAATATGGAACTTACCCACTAAAATCAAACTTGCACTTTTTTCAACGTACAATCAATTTCAAAATTTACACACACTTTAAAGTAAACTATAGGAATTGGTCATTATTTTTTACTTGTTACTCAAAATCAATATTCCCGACATCCGACTCATTCCACGTGATCGAAAATGAAGCTATGTTATGAACAGTTATTGAAGATGGCCAAGTGTCTCGTGTTAAGCTTGCAGTGCATGCAGTGAGGGGATCGAGTAATACGAGACACTAAGGTATAATAAGCCATTTATTTTCTTTCATAATTCGGAGCCATCGTGTATTGTTGCGTTTAACCCATCGTTCTTTTGCCCTACCTTCAGCATAAAATGTCATACTTAGCTCGGGAAATATGATATGAATTACTCTAAGCGACTTAAAGCTAGTAGTTGTGGATCCGGATGGGAATAAGTACGTGAAGCAAACGATACTTGGTTTTCTAAACGAATTGTGCAAGCATTCGCGCATATAATTGGTTTTGCAACTATATAAATATGTGGCTATAATGTCAAATAAATGTAATCTTACTCTTTGCCTGTATATTTAGAATTACGTGGACAATTGTTTTATACGACATTGTAAGTTCATATGGTGACATAAAACGTGAAATGCATCAATAATCCGAACCCAAAAAGTATTAATAATTCGATATGCCATCCGGAATTGTGACAGAATATTGCTGCCGCTTAAGGGGCCATATCCAAACTCCAGTGATTTTAAAGCATTTTTCTACCGATTTTACCCCGGTATTCCAACGAAATAGAACGAAATACCGTTGGAATACCGGGGATAGAACGAAATACCGTTGGAATACCGGGGTAAAATCGGTAGAAAAATGCTTTAAAATCACTGGAGTTTGGATATGGCCCCTAAGCGAGTAGAGGAATCGTACTGATTTAGATGAAAACAATAAAAGCAGGCGATAGTTGTCCTCTATCTAAATGCTAAATAAATACATTATAAGGAGGTCGTTGAGAAAGGCATTTGAAACTCATAAACACCTTTTTATTGAAACGAATACACATATTGAAACGGACACACATTTTAATTGTGAGGAAAGATTCTCTATAATATTCATCCAAGATAAAGTGTCTTGATCTTGAAACCATATTCGTATATTAAATGTTGTTAATCTAGGCAATAAATCCAGTCATTACGTATAAAAGGCTACATTAGGTATTGAAAGTGCGCTCGAGTAATTTATTAACGTTCAAACATCAGAGGTTTGAATTTATTGGATGTTTACTAATAACACTGTCGATATCATGGGTGTCATAATATTTGTATCCATTACATAAAGTATTACAATTTATTGATCTCAACAGTTATATTTTGCATATTCCTCTCCTATAACTTTTCCATTGTTGCCACGGTACGTAATGTATTAAGCGTTATAACAGACTTTTACTGCTACATGTTTTCTCTTTTCTCGTTTTTCTTTAGAAAACTACCCCATCCTATTGTTGTTTTATATCAAATTACATAGTCGACTCCATATTATACTATGGTGCTTTTAGATGTCAATTAGTATAAATCGTAAGGGTAGAGCGTTGGGAAGACTTTCATAATGAAACCAAAATAGCACTTTCAAAAAAACGAACTATTATTCCCACGGGGGAATTTTTCAATTTTCCTAAACTTAATGTAACTGTAGGTAAGCTTCAAGATTTTGCATAAAAATTCCCAATTTTTTAATAAAATGTCTAAAATGTCTTTTATTTTAAGAGAAGAAAAAACAATGGTCGGGCGGGCCCGTAAAACAGGTTTTTTTCGACGCCTAAACATCTTCGAACTGATGTGGTATGCAGCCTTAAACTCACTTGAACTTTATGGACACATATTGTTGGCAAGCACTCATGCTGCCCGTAATAAGTATCATCAAGATACTTTCCCCTATTCATGGGGGTAACACATCACTAGGCACGTAATTAAGACACTGTTTTAATGTCATGTTCATAGCCCATTAACACATCTCATGAAACAGAATATGTGTTCAGTGGTGTGTTACCCTTATACATGGGACAGCAATGTGATACCGGCATGTATTATGGAGAACGTGTGACTTACTAATGTTTTCTTATTGTGAGTTTAAAGACACCTAATACTATCGTATGTTGTACAGTCAATGGACAAGCGGTTTCCTCCTACTTTATCCAACATCTCAGATACCAATGACCAAGTGCAGCCGTTAATCACCCCACCCTTACCAATGATATAGAAAATCGCCATATGATGTTATTGTGACGTCATAATGACCGGTTCCCAAACAACGCCCTCAATAGATCAAATATTTTAAGAGCATGCACATCTTAAGGAGGTTTAGTCTTCATGTAGGCGTACACTGCAAAAACTCCGGTGTTGAATTTAACACCATGGGTGTCAATTTAACACCATGGGTGTCACTATAGGACCGGTGTAAAGTGGTCCGGTCCTATAGTGACACCCATGGTGTTAAATTAACACCGGAGTTTTTGCAGTGTAGGCTTGGAGTGTTTGTTTTGTTTGGTGGTTTTTTTTCTCAACAGCGTACTTGTTCTAACTTTGAATTAAATGGGGTTTGGATGACGGATGTCCACTCAAAAAGTTTGCATGGAAATACATGTGTATAAAATGGCTGACAGCGTGCCTTGTTACTTGTTAGTAGCCTTAGATTTAAGACTTCGTTACTGATGCACATTTTCCATAACGTGATGAATTTGGTTGAAACAAAATCTCATTGTAACTTTCAGAATTATCAGAATATTATGTTCATATTAGGCTTATATATACTCGACTACGCATGAGGCATATAATGTCATACTATTACATATGATAAACACTACTAAAGATCAGGAATGCCAAAATGCAACAGAAATAAAACAAATTTGCAAAAGGTACAACTTCATATAAGAAAGTACACAGGTCTAGTATATCAGAACGAATAAATAAAGACTTTGAGTAAATGCAGATTAGAACCTATTTTATTTCATTTGAATGCTTAAACTGAATAAATGAATTATGCAGAAACAACAATTTATTTATTCGGATATTAAGAAATAACACTTGTTAAACCAAAAGCACGCAAGTAGCTTTTTAAAAATAATCTAACATATAGCCAGGTGGCTTAAAATACTTTGGCCGTCAATCAACTGTATCCGGCCGGATCAACCTCTGTATTTGACAGTTTAATCCTTCATAAGATCTTTCTCCAATTATGGCTACGTTTGTATACAATTCTAGGAATAAAGTCCTTCTGACGAATGGACATCCGCCTTCAAAAAGTTGACGTTTAAGCTTCCGTAAACACTTGATTTGTTTCTACAAATATTTTTGAACCATTCCACGATTTGCCCCCGTTATGTTATGCCGTATTTAAGAATAATCAAACGGTCAACAATTCTTTAATTCAGTGTATAGATCCGTTTATTATTCCTTTGCGCATAATATACGCCATTGTATGTATAAGGTGTTCCAAAATCAAGGTTTACCACATTTAACAGGTTGTTGCTAAAGGAGGGGTCCCGCAAGCACAACGTTGAGCATTATTTGTTAGAAAAATAATAATATCGAGACGACATTACGTAATTGTATAGAACAAAATATCATACTAGTCACAAAAACGAGTAAGAACTGCCATCACTCAACATGCAATTTTTAAGATTCGCGGCGATCGAAAGTCCCGGTGTCGATGACGTCATGGGTATTGGTGCTCAAATTTGTGCACGTGCATTGTATAACTATGACTTCATCGACACCGGGACTTTCGATCGCCGCGAATTTTAAAAATTGCATGTTGAGAGATGGCGGTTTTTATTTGTTTTTATCACAAGTATGTTGTTTTATCCTATATAATTACACAAGTTGGGCTCGATAGTTATTTTTATAACATATAATTCACAATTTTGTGCTTGCGGGACACCTCGTTTAAGAAAAGCAAATATCTGTTTACTTTTAATTGAGCCACAATACCATAGAGGTTCCTATACCTGGCATTTTAAACATTGTTAAAGTGTTAAGCTGCCAATCATTCGACCTAACATCCACTCCACGTTCTGTGTGCATTGAACCAACATGTAACATTGACGCGCGCAGATGGCACCGAATGCCCAGCGCTAAAACTCAATTGAGTGAAATAGCATGATATTTAACATTGTTTCTTTGCGCTCCGTTTCTACATGTACCAATGTAGCTCAAAGTAGCCGAAAAAGGTTTTATTCAATAAAGATTCATTAATTTACTGCTGATGAAGTGTTCTCCGCCTATAAAATTGCTGAAGATACGCTTGTCTTACAGGTTACATTTTCTGTTTTTTATTGCTTTTTCCCTTTCAATTTCTTCTATTCTATTACCACTAATATTCTACATTTGCTAGAAACAGTTATCATACGTTTGACATGTTCGAAACTGCGTTCAATTCGCCAATCGTACACTGTGTGGAGTTATAGATACACCCGTGAATTGAAACATCGTGACATTGTGGTAATGGTGCGTATTTATTTTCTTTCGATTCGTGCACAATTAATGTGTATGCGTTAACGTTTAATAGAGTTTAAATCCAGTAAATTTAGCCCTATATCATTGTTATTTAAATATGATTACTTTACTGTCATTTGCGACTAACATCCGGAGAATAGAGATAAAGAAGTACCCATATATCTAGAGATAGAGATGGTTTTGTTTGTATCCCTGTGTTCAGCTGCATAGCAATGCACTACACATATTCTTATTACAATGTCATTTGTTTTACTACATTATCACATAGTAGTGTTAACGAATCCGATTTTTGGTTAAATTTTCCACAATTCCCACTTTATATCAAAAGGTGCTTACATTTCCATATGTCAAAGTATTTCGACGAAAACATGAAGCTGTATAAAATAATAGTAATATACATTTCTTATATAGCGCTTTCCACCGTGCAAGCACAGTCCCAAAGCTCTGTTTTGTCAATTATTATGGCTGCCATTTTCTATTCAGAACCCTTTCGTCGCTACATTTAGGCGGCTACCGGTCAACAGTGTACAGCCTATCAGCACTTCTTATATATTGCGATTACCTAACAGCTCCCCAAATATCGCTTGGGTTGATGACGAAGCAATTGAGATGAACTATCTTTCCTAATGAAACACACAAGTTGGCCACGACGGGGCTAGAACTTACAACTTCATGATCATGAGTCCCGCGCTGTTCCGCTGGACCACGCGTTCTAAAAGGCATTGAGTATTTCCTGATCCCCTATATGTATAACACCCGTTAAAAAAGATCACAGCTCTTATGCAACTTATGTGCATGACGTCATCAATCGTCATTAATTATTAAGTCAGAGTTGTAAATTTGTCAAATTCATGTAGTTATTAAAACACACAGTGATATTCAATTGCTATATTTCCCAATAATTATTCCAAAAGAAAATCGATCACGTAATTACGATTCCAGGAATGAAATAAAATTGCCGCGATCTGATTCTGAAAGTCAAGATGATTTATTTATTGTGTTAAGGCAGATCACGTGGTAACTCAACAGATTTCAAACCTTGAGCAATATATTTAGGCATCGACATTGTGATATTCATGTGTACCTCTTTAAAATGTATTAACAAAGGTTTTCAACGACATTTCTCAGTAATGTTCTAAAACATATCATCCAATAATCTGATTATACGAGACATAAATTGCCCGCTAAGGAGCGCTATTAATTCGGTCTGGTAAACCTATTGTTATCAATTACTACGAGAGGATTGCCTGGTTGTATAATTAACTTCGAGGCGTGTACGAGCGGTACTTGCTAACTGCATGGGTGAGTTTCCATTATGTTACAAATTACATCCACCCTCATGCGTTTAAACTACTCAATGGGCGTTGCAATACAGCCGGTTGGTTGTACACGATATTTATGTCATATAGCAACCATGCAGCTTTGATGGAAGGCGAATATTTAAATTTGGTGCCGGTTTTTAGGGCACCAATTTATCGCTGCTAAGCGGGCCTTGTAGATTAATGTATATAAAAGATGTACTCGGAACATACACAGGACATTCTGATGTCATATTGAGCGCAACCACAACGTAACCCAACAATACCAAAAACGTATTCTGAAATCTGTAAAATTTGTAATCTTTCTACGTTGAAGGGAGGAATATGTGTGTATGAAACAGAGCCGAGATGATCCCTCGGATCTACTCTATACTACAGGCATCATTGAGTTCCAGTTGAGGCTTAATGTTGTACATAAACATCAATTTGTGAAATATAGGTCTCTATTCCTGAAACTAAATAAGTATTATTCATTAATACAGTTGAATATTTTGACAACTTGTTGAATACACGAATACAGAGTGAGCTATTAGCGCTCAGTGCTTGATCTACTATTCGGTAGATGAAAACGACCTGAATTATTGTTGACTCAATATTTCATTGAGTATTTGTTTGTTTGTAATGTACGTGGTCACGAATTTAAAAATACAAATCCCTGATAACAAAATATCTCCTTAACGGGTTAATCGCTATCGTGCAAATAAGGCATTTACGTTAGATGGTAATCGTTGAATTCAAGAACTTATTATTTCTGAGTCAGAAATAAATATTGTTGATGTTTTTATGACCTTAATCATTGAACACTTCGGAAAAGCATTGAACTTTTTCAACACATATGATGCCCCTCTTATTTAAGTTCAAGTAACTCTTACATACAAATGTGCATTTGTGGCATGAGTTATATAATACCCGCCCGACAACTTTATCCGAAGCCACCCCCCCCCCCCACCCCATCTCTCTCTTTCTCGAACATTTGAAGGGATACCAGAGGTGCACGTGAGCCACTCTTTGTTAAACAGAGGAACGTACTTTAGTATTAAGACGTGTTTAAAAAACTGCCCACTTTAAGAAAGTCAAATCCTAACCCCCCCCCCCCCCCCCCAATATATTAGGGAAAAACGACGCGAATGTTTTAAATTCAGGTCTTCTTGAAGTGATTTAAATTAGATTTATAAAAAAATTGTTTATAATGAGCAGCCAAAGTCTTCAACAAAAATCCATGACCTTAATGATATCAATAAACTAGAAATAAAATACCAGAGCTATTTGACAGTAGTTTAAAGCTAGTATTACACCTGAATATACGGAATCAATTATAAAAATCATAATCTAGCGCGCGTGCTTACTAACTGTAATAAGGCCAGATAGAAATAGCCCTATCAACCGATCATCTGTGACTGCCAAACGAGAAACCACATGGGCCGCACATCTTGCCAAATTCTAATTGCTTTTTGGCGATAAAATGTCGGAATACGTGCTTTTTATTTTACCTAATGAAGATGTCACTTCGTGACTCCTAATATTAGATGATGATAGTACGATGTAATATTGTTAGGTAAGGACGCATTCGACTCAATAATATTTCATTTGATGAGCGTATAAAGTTATCAAGTAAAAGTGATTGTAGAAATACACCTGTCTGTTCTCACATTTGGTTTGAGATTACAATATGCGACAGCTGGTCAAGGTAAAATCATGAATCAAACCGTTTCAATCTGGAATTTCCTGAACTTATAATATCTTCCCGAATTTGATTCAGGTTAATGTACACCAACATCCCATTACAAACAACACCGTACTAATGTACTTATTTAGTTTCATGACATTAAATTCTAACTCTTTCTAACATAAAAACATTTGAAAATTATCTTAAAGCTTACCTCTGTACGATTTGTCGAATGCGCGTTTTTTGTCGATAACTAGTTATTTCCAATACCATTAGCTCTCGGATATTATAGATAAAATAAACACTCACCGTCTTGGTAACGTCGTTAGAACCAAACTCCAACCAACCCCGTGCAGATATCGTGTTATCGGAACCAATAAGCGCTAGCGTATGACTAATAATGCTCTACCACTGCATGGAGTTATATAGTGTTTCTAGTCTAAAGAACCGCTTCACAGATTATTTGTTTCCAAATAAAGTTTACGGCCCTCGCACATACGAGATGGATTGATTCAGCGTGACGTATCGTTAATGCGTTGTCGATGGGATAAAACGTGTTTGGTATTTGAATCGCAACGAGATATATAGAAACATCACATTGCGGTTCGTCAATTATCCTGGCACATCTACCACCCAGAATTAATCAGGTGTTACGGAGATTGTCTTTCGGACTTAAGTCAGACCTGACAGAAGCATTTATATATCGTCCGAAGGGAAATCTCTGTTAATACACGTAATACCATGTGAAGGTTGTAAACCCACCTACTTGGAGTATTTTAAAACCACACCGACTATTAACAACAACAACAACAGCAACAACAACAACTTGATAATCGTCTCCAAAAACAACAACAACGGCAATGGCCTTTATTTGTTTTAATTGTATAGCGTCAAGCAAAAAAGTCAATACTAATGTACGCAATTTATGTGATAATGACTTACATTACTTACTGTAATTACTTGTTTCATCATAGAAGTTCAGCTCATCGGTGAATGAGTTTAATCGACCATGACGTACTAGAGTCCAACTTTAGTTTTAAATGTCAGTCCCGTGACGTCACATTGATAATTAGTTTACATACGACACGTATATGTGTCAAAGCTTTAAGAACGAATAATTAAACATTGCTATGACTAGCGGATAGCTGTAGGTCTCCAGGGCCTTAGCGAGATCTTAACCCAAAAGCGTAACTCTAACCAAAACGCTTACCCGAACCCGAACTCGAATCCGAACCCGCACCCGAACCCGCATCAGAACCAGAACCTTAACCCGAATCCGGAAACACGAACACGAACACTAGAAACGTACACGATAACGAACCCGAACACAAAACCTAACACAAACCCTAACCATATTGGTTCAATTATCCGTGACAACCTACCTATCAAAGAAAACAGGTGTTTTCACGGATATTGTCTTTGGGACTAAGTAAGATATGACAAACGTATTCATATGTATTCCTCGAGGGAAAAACTACATTAATACATTTAAATACCAGAAGACTTACACACAAACACACTTGAAGTATATTAACAACAAAAAGCCAACAACACTAATAATAACTACCTTTTATTGGTTTTAATTGTGCCGTATTACCTGAAATATATGCTCATTATATATCACAGGGAATATAATCTACGGTCATTTTAATTGTAGTTCAATGTATGCAAATTGAATTCATTATTTGTTAGGTTTAGGGGATAATGTCAATAAGGCTCTCGAAATGAAGTAGGACGATTTGGAATGGATCATTTTACGGATATTTTACCAGCTGTAGATACTTAGTTGAGGACGCTTAAAGCGCCTTACCAAAATACGCCAACTTTTCCATTTCGATGCACTAGCCGGACATCGAAATTCCCATATGGGGTACCACTAGACAACTGATAAAATCCCTAACCCCTTCCCTACAATGGTAAGCCATCTTTACAAATAATTCGATGTATGATTCTCTATTAAAGTGGCCCCTTTAAAGATCATTCCATAACTATGTAGAGTACACACCACCAAATCATATTTTACATTCTGACATTACACGGCAGTGTTTGAAATTAAGATTGACCATAAGTCTAAATTTAACATCCTAGAAAAGGTAATAAATGCTGTAAATGTACCTAAATGTTTCATAATTTTGCATTTGTAGGTTATTTTCTCCACATCAGTCCCAAAATCTCTAGCTTTTTCTTGAATGGTATCATTTTACACGATTTCACTGTTTCCACCAATTTAGAGCTAGAATCGCTGATCTTAGGATAAAGGCAGTCTGTCGTACCTAGGATAGATATCATTAGCCCGTAGCGAGAAAAAAATGCTGGTTACCCCCCACAAAAGCGATTGTTGTGAAGCAGAAGACATCTAGATCTTCAATAAAAACAATGATTTGAATGAACCAGTTTGCTCTAAAGGTGAAACAGATTAACACAAACTTGACCTCTTAACCACACAAAGCAATATGGAACTGATTTGGTGGTGTGGGACCATAACGTAAATTTCCCTGTATAAGGACTCCCTTTTAAGATCATACATTAGTGTACATGTCCCTGTTCTTGCGCTACCTTTGAAGATCACTAATCACATAATAACCTAGGTTCCCCTTGAAGATCACTAAATGGCATGTGTTCTCCTCTTCCAGCGCTAACCTTCAAGACAACTCGCGATCGCACGATCCCTGTTCCAGCGCTCTCCAAGATCAGTCATAGGCTATGTTTTCCAGATTTTCAAAAAGCAATTCGCTTTTCTATTACGCCTGAAAAAGGGGAATTTAGATTCATATCAAAAGTTCTAGTTTCCCTTGGGATTTCTTTTCCTTCTTTGTGGATGCTTACCAATACGAGTACATTGGATTTGGAATGGAATTATAGCAGGCCGTTAGCACTGTACACAGACTCCGATTGCCGAGATTGAAGCCTCTAGTGTGCTAGCGC
Organism: Ophiura sarsii; assembly: GCA_035610835.1. Lineage (NCBI taxonomy): Eukaryota > Metazoa > Echinodermata > Ophiuroidea > Amphilepidida > Ophiuridae > Ophiura > Ophiura sarsii. Next base: position 74,124,338 of record CM069449.1, on the reverse strand, counting down.
CACCATTTTACGAGTCACCTCGCGCGTCTCACGTGCCTTATAAGGATTTTCGTGCTGTCAATCATAGCGTTGTCAAGATAGCGCCCTCATTTTATGAGTCACATTTTGCGTACCCACGTCCATTTGCCCATATATAGGAGGCTTCAGTTTTGTGATTCGAATTTCCCCTCCCATTTTACACACTCCCTGATTATAGTAGTATCTAATTTTTCGAGGTATGATTTGCTGCCCCTCTTTTATTTTTGTTAACAAGTTCAAGATAAGGCTCTTGCGATGTTAACAACAATAGCAATGCACTTGTGATGGCACTGTGAAGAACCTTACAGTTACCATATTTATCAGCTACCCTCTAGTTATTGTTAAGCACCAGTTATCAATGTATTGTAATGAAATTAACTTTTTTATTATTATTACTGACCCTTAACTATATATTTCCCGGGTGAGTAATGTAAGTATGCCCGTCACTTATCATGCTTATTAATTGCCTTCTAAAAGATTATTCGGCACCAAGTGTTCATGTCTTGAAATACTATTAGCCGTTTTAATTATACCAAAATAAAAATGTATAGAGTGACAATAATTACTCGGTATAATATAATGACCGTGATGACCACGACATGTATTTTCATCCTTCAATCTGGGGCGTTTCATTCGACCCTAACGATAACTTAACAGGTGCTTTTGTCTACATACGACTATCATGTCAAGCAATGTAATTCAGAAGATTCAGAACACTTTCTAATGTGGCCTCGAACAATTTCATTTGAACTGTTCTTGATAATCGTGCATATAATAATATATCCACTTTGTTGCCTTTCCTGTTTTATGTCGTGTGAACTGTCAAGGTGCTCTGAGCCACATGCTGAGTGCATACTCTCAGATATTCTTTATGTATTCTCTGACGAAACCCTTTTGTATCGTATTTTATAATTCAGCATGGCTTTTATGTTTTTGTCATCCGGTTCATTATAGGTGATATTTCATACAATAAAAACCCATTACACATTTTTTCCGGTGATTTAACCGCACGCTAGCCCTAGTTTCGTGGGAGGCAGTATGTTATCAAATTGGAACAATTTAATATAGTACATGAAATTGATTTTGGCGTATAAAACATGTTACGGAGATCAATATAAATACAGTGTCATATTAAATGTGATTTTAATCTTGCATTTAGTTCGGCCCACATACCATTTATATTGGCTAACATTGCTTTCTCTAAGTGTTCCCGACCATTTTCGGGCATGGTGTGTTTTTCATCATTACTAAGAGAATAAAATATAGTTAGTGGCTGTTTTGCTATTACGATGGTCTTACAATGTACAGGCTGTATCATATTTGGAGACAAATCGGCCAAAAGCCAATAAAATTACCAGCTGACAGTCAAAACCACACCCACTATATAAGAATACTAGTATACAGCCGATACGCGATATTACCTTTAAAACGTCTTTAAGGAGACCATTCTTCATTACATTTGGTTAAATTAATACCGCACTGCGAAATGATATAAGTAATAAGTAATTTGTAGGAATGACTAAAACAATGGACACCCAAAATAATATGTTGCATCACCATACGTACAGGTACCTATAATTAAACTGAGATCAAATGTATTAACGCAATTCAAAATGAAACGAACGGTATTGTCACATGTGTCAAAATTAATCTGACCAAGGGGTCCTTTTATATAAAATAAGCTTATAATTTATTTGAAATACAATATAGCCTCGGTTCACTATTCATCATCAATGATTCTAGCTACTTTAATCAACCGAGAAATTATGATCAATAGAAAATCATATGCGCCAAATGGGAGTTGGATTTGTATTATTATTGTATTGCCAGAGAGTACTTATTAAACTTCAATGCTCTGCATCTAACACGTAGACTGGAAATTATATTTCACACGTATATGTGTGTCTTTACCCAGCCTGGATTTATATGGGTTATTCCTTAATGTTGAATTGGATATATCTCAGTGCATATTGTACGGTATTGTTGTTCAATATGAATATTAAATGAATAGTTGTAGTCAATGATTGAATTGTCGATTCGAAGTAAAAAGTAGTTGTAGTGACGCAGTATATTCGACAGTAGCACTATCTATGTTGAAGTATCATTAGAAGTAGCACCATGATCAGTGGCAATAGTACCACCAAAAGTAAGATCATTACTTAAAGAATGTGTCCAGCAAGCACAATACTGTGCATTTTATGTTAGAAAAGTAATTCTCAAGCCCAAATCGCGTAGTTATAGAGAACAAAACATAATACAATTTAAAGAAAATTAAAAACTGCCTCAAAAACTGCCTCAACATGCTATTCTTAAAATTTGTGGTGATCGAAAGTTCCGGTATCAATGACGTTATGGCTATTAATGCTCAATTGTGCGCAAGTGCTTTGTATAACTACGAATTCATTGATACCGGGACTTTCGATCACCACGTATTTTAAAAACTCGTTTTTGTAATAAGTGTGATGGGGTTTTTTGTGTATTATTACGCAATTTGGGCTCGATATTTATTTTTCTAACATTAAAAAAAAAATCCCGGACTTTTAAGCTCAAAACCGTGTCTAACTAAACTTGTGCAAAATGGAAAATTAAACGCGATTTTATCTTTTAAACGAAGGGTTCAACCAAACCCGATTTTAAACTCCGTAGATCTCGTCCTCGTGTTTAAGATACACGATCTGCGTGTCAGCTTGCACCGGGCAGGGTTGAGTTATCATTCAACGCGTACAATTGGTGCATGAGTTTAGTTACACGCGTGCTAAACCCATGTTTACCGTTAGCCACTTTTCGGCGCATGTTTAGATTTAAAAACTGCGTTTAAATACGTACGAGAATACGGCCCATTATAAGAGAGATCTAGACCCTTCCAGTTCGTTACAGACAACCTGCCTTACACCTGTTCACTTAATGACAGAAAGAACAGGGTTATCATGGAAAATGTGCAACCTAATGGAATTTCCCTGAACAACTTGCTGTCTAGTACAGGGCTTTCTCTTTAAGAAGCATTTACAGTAGAAAATGTCAGATTAATATTAGTCACAGGAATTACAGAATCCTCAAGATCCCCGTTTACTATGTTGACATCTATTATTAATTTCACATTGAAAGACACCTTCTACATTTTATCCACGCTCTACTAATACTTGTGAATGTCACTGCTCTACTTCAGTCAAGACTTATGAGTTTGGCACCCACATATTGTTCGACATTCATAACGATGTTGTGTCACAATAATGCATAACGTGTACATTGAAAACACGGGAATGATAGAGATTTGATGGTAACCTACATGTTAAACATAAAAATGAAAAAATAAATAAATAAACAAATTTAGTAAAAAGGAATCGTAGACACAGATGTTAGGATACAAATGTAGGTATGTCATCTCTTTGTGTGACAATCAAACTTGTTCGTAAGATTTGTGTACACAATTTCTCCTTTATCTACATACTGTTTAGTTCTATCTTTTATATCCCCTAGATTTCAAATTTCTTCTTTGGTTATACCTCGTTTCTCTTTCCATTCATATTCAGTCCTGACGAAGAAACGTTAGGTTTCGAAAGCTCGACAATATTACCGTTTTCCATCAATTTCAATTATATTTTATATCACTTCATACCCATAATCATTTGTCTACGCGGTCAACGGATTGTGTTTAACGATGCCTTAAATTTGTCCTGTTTGATATATATTTGCTATGTTTACAATGTATCGTGGAAATGCTTTATCGTATACTCGTAAACTCGTAACTCCTACATCAGGTAACGATACAATACAAATCTCAGCTTTAATAAAACAGATGAAAATGTCAGGATGACCAAAACTATAGGTTGTATTGGATTAGTTCACACCTCTGCTATATAATCTTCAAATAATAAAGTATTTATGATCTTGTCTCTAGGATATCATTCTCGCAGGCATTGTTACAGTTCAATAAATAGAGGGCAGTTGAATAATTAAATGACTATATGATTATGACATGTATCGTGTATTGATACCTAGGGTACGATGTAATAATAACTGTTCAGACGCAGGCGTCGGAAATTGATAAACCCTCATCTTCTTGAGCTATTTTATCTATCATACCTCCTCCGAAAAAAATTAAGAATGTTAATAATAAAAATACTTGTTTTCACTTAAAATATAGAATGTTAATAAAAAATTTAAAAAATTGTTTTCACTTACAAATCATTTTGATACAATACATTTTTTTCGCAATTATCAAAAATGTGTTTCCAGAATGTTGTTGTTCCTTCAATCATCAACAAATTGTTTTCATGATTTTTTTTGTAGGCGTTTGTGTTTGATAGTTGTATTACTCGGTACTGAAAAACGACGCCCTGTCATGCCTGTGATGTATTGGTATCACTGTCAAATCACTACCCCGTGGGTTTTTCTTTTTAGTACAAAGCCACATCTTGAAGCGTCTGTGTCAAAAAGTGTTAAATATCATGTGGGTGTGAACCGTATATCACTAGACTGGAATAGCGCAGTGGCATTCAAAAGTATGAATAGAGCGTGAATGAAATATAGAAGGATTATTTCATTAAGAGATCAATACAGTGAACAAATGAAAAGATATTCGTGATGAAAGGATGGTGTCATGGCTTATTCTGTAATTGTTATTAAATTCTGAATATCAAGTATGTCAGCATGAAACGGGTACCATGACGGCAAACCCTAAACACAATTTGAATGAATTTTATACACAGATTGAATCACTGTAGGGGTGCCTCTGTGTGGTATTAAGAATCGTCAGAATAATTTCCTTCGGAATAAACGACATTTATCATCTAAAATGTTGTGTACCTTCACTTTGTTGTACACCTAGCAACAAAAGTCCCGGACCAGGTGATTTGAGGTTGGCTAATTCAAAATAGATAATCGGTACCAAAAATCTGAGATATACATTAAATGAGCAAATTTCTTCTCCGCAGTTTGATACCTCATTCAACAAAATCGAATGGATGTATTTTAAGTTATGGCGGTTTCAATGACCGCGCATAACAACAGCAAAGTTGCACTAGGTATAGGAAATCATTGATTTGTGTGTGATTACGCACTGAAAATGTGTGTGTAAAGATAGCAAAGACTTTCATTCTTTACAGCTAGTCACACCCTTTGTCCAAAAATTGCGGTTATCACTCCAGACCCATTCATCTAGATACCTAGGTGGCTCGTTCAGATAGCACAGAGTTATGACAGTAATCACACACAAATCAATGATTTCCGATTTCTAACTTGATGTTTTCTATTTTACCCTAAACGGTCATCCTTAAGATTGTTGCATTCCAAAGTTTGAGTTGCATAACTCCAATGGTTATATTGTTAGGAGCACAAGTCAAAATACATGTGCCCATTTAAGTAGTACACAGACACCCAATCCTGGTAGTCCGTTACAGTAACTACTGTAAAAGACGGGAGAATTCCACTACAGTTTTACTGTGTCTGTGTTATAACATGCAAACATATGTTACAGTCCGCTACAGTTATTACTGTGCATGGTGTCAGTGTTATCTAATTGAAAACACTTCCGCCGCACTTGCACGGAATAAATCGCAATAACACTAAAGAAAATAGTTTAAGAATGTTGGATATCCGATATTTATTGTTTAAGATTGTTGCATATACAATATTTATAGTTTAAGAATGTTGGATATCCGATATTTATTGTTTAAGATTGTTGCATATACAATATTTATAGTTTAAGATTGTTGGATATCCAATACTTATAGTTTATGATTGTGCCATCCTTGTTTTTACCTCCCCGGCCACCAACCCCCGGAGTGTTTTGGCATATGATTATGTATCAATATCATTTCAAAGGTGTCAAATATAAAATACGTACAGTATACGTATTTGTACGTATACTGTCATTGTCAGTGTTATTGCGCTTTATTCCGTTGAGGGCGCTAACACCCTGTAACACAGGGACAGTAACAACTGTAATATACCGTAACATATGTTTGCATGTTATAACACAGACACAGTAAAACTGTAGTGGAATTCTCCCGTCTTTTACAGTAGTTACTGTAACGGACTACCAGGATTGGGTGACACAGACTGGTTGGTGGTTAACCACCTTTGGCAGTAATTCACCACATTTTAGCCTATAATTTTCAAATGAAACATTTCTGGCCCCTAAAATTTTACAGACCTAATGAGACAAATATAGGGATTATTCTGATACCAAAATATCTTGATGTGAAAACAAATCATAGCCCCAAAAAAGTGATCGGAACATATACCTTTAATATAGTGCACGTAATGTATAATATGGCTTGTATCGAAGACATTGATATACACTAGTATTATTGGTGCTATTTCATTCAACCGCGATGTACACTTTCAACGCCAAGCCGTTAACAAAATACTTTCTTCATTCAATAGACAATACTATGACTTGCCAAAATACCAGGAGGGTTAGCACAAAAATATAAGCTTGTCTTTTAAAAATACATTCGCAACCATCCATTACAGTTAACGTAGAGTTATTTCACCCATCTGCCAATATTATAATAATACTTGTGCCACTGGTCGTTCGATCCATCCACTCTCTTGCAGGTGGACGAATACAGCCTTATCAGGAAGATATGTTAAAAGTGTAATGGATGGGTAAATGCGATTCAATTTGGGGGAAACGAGCAACGTTACTATTGACACTTAGGCCCGGATAGGCTAAGAATTGTACATGGTATGGCGGTGTGTTAAAGAGCGCTATACAGTTTATTGTTTCAGATTTCAGCATCTGGAGTTCATTAGTCTTTCGAGAATGGAATGAGGTGTTTCGTGCATTCCTGACATTTTCAACACAATTGGTAGTTGTACGATAAATAGATCAAATTAAAGGTATAGAATGATCGCTTAAAGGTGGTGTCCCGCAAGCATAAAAGGGGTGCATTATATGTTGGAAAAATAACTATTGAGTCCAACTTTTGTAATTATATTGAACAAAACACCACACTTATGACAAAAACAAATAAAAACCGCAATCTCTCAACATGCACTTTTTAAAATTCGCGGCGATCGAAAGTCACAGTGTCGATGATGTCATAGTTATACAATGCACATGCGCAAATTTTAGCACCGATACCCATGACGTCATCGACACCGGGACTTTCGATCGCCGCGAATTTTAAAAATTGAATATTGAGTGATGGCAGTTTGTATTCATTTTTGTGACTAGTATGGTGTTTTGTTCTATATAATTACGAAATTTCGGCTCGATAATTATTTTTCTAACAAATAATGCTCAATGTTGTGCTTGCGGGACCCTTCCTTTAATGAATGAATCCAGTTGGTTAATGCTTTGAGATTTTGTTAAATTAATTACAATTCAGAAAGGGTTTGAGCTTGATTCAAGACTATGGCATTTAATTAATGTAAGCAATTTGAATTTGATTTTATGGTCCTCATAGTGCCTCATTTACTCACGTTGGGTCACATGTGTCGGGATCATGATCCCAATGTATAACACGAAATACAATAATGGTACACAGTAACTGTAGATAGGTATATTTGTATATAGTTACGTAATCAAAGTGCTGATCGGTACTGAATATGTGAACTATATGGACTTAAAGGTAGATGTTCCGATTTTCAACTTGAATTTTTCTATTCTACATGAAAGGTCATCCTTAAAAAAAGTCGTGTTCCAACGTTTGAGTTGCATAGCTCTAATGGTTCTTATTTTAGACGCACAAGATGCTGTGAACTGTACCCATTGAGTAGTACACAAGCTATATCGGTGGTTACCACCATTCGTGGTAATTCGACGTTATTTCATCGATTTCTCCGTAATTATACCGATTTAGGTCGTCAAATTTCAGTATGATGATGAGAAAAATACGAGCTTTCATATGATATGAAAATCTTCGTATGTTTGAAATAATTCTGTGTTACGAAAATGTGATCGGGTCATCTACCTTTAATTGTTAATATCCAACCTACAGAACTTTAAAGCATTTTCTCCGAAAGATGACTACAATAACGGTATCGGAAAAGTATCAGTTTCAACTTGGATGGAATTGATACAAATCAATAAATAACTGCGAACTGTTGGCATATTAACAGCTACGATATAAACTTGTGGTTTATTTGTCAGCGCGAAGATCATATTGTATAACTCGAAATGCAATATTGTTGTTCCTTGGGGCAGGCAGGATGAATCGTCGTTTTGTATTAAGGGAGCGTTCATAAATAATTTGGTAGGGGGCTGGACAATTTTATTGTTGGTACATCAAAACTTGTTTGACCCCCCTCTTGCTATGCCTAATTTTTATTGACAACCCTCCCCCTTTTCTTGATAACTGGACCCGAAACTCCCCCCCCCCCCCCCTTCCCCTGTAGCTGAAGATTTCTCTGACCTGTTAAGTCATGGTCAAGAATCATAGTTAATGTAGTTATATTATTATTGCTGTGATTTACTAGAGCATTTTCTCAATTTTATCAGAAATATATAGGCCCTTACCAGTACATAATATTCTATTGTGCACATGGGCACAGCTTGGGGGGCAGACGATGAAGAATATGGAGCGGGTCATGACTCACACATCTTTTTACCAGTGGTCAGGGATGTGCCCCCCCCCCCCCCCCCCGAATGACTTACACAACCTTTGCACGATTATTTCAAAACTTGTTTGACCCCCCTATGATTTTCCAGCCCCTTCCCCCTACCAAAATATTTATGAACGATCCCTAAATAATGGTCGCAAATTGCACATGGCACATGTATTAATTGCTTAAAATATAGTTGTAATTGTCTTTAACAGTATTCATTAGTTTAACTGTGGCATATTTATGGATCGCTAATGAACGTTTGAATGGATCCAGTAAGGTTTACCAGAATAGTGTGATATATTGGCCCGATAACATGGTCCCGGACCATTAGAGATGGTCCCGGACCATTAGAGTTAAGAATGTTGACACCGTAGAAATTATATTTGTAAAACATAATAAATCAAGTGGGAGGTGGAGGCTGGAAATACAACGTAAACTCCAAACTGGATATCTCATAAACAAAGATATTTACGGAATAAAGCGCAATGTATGTTTAACATACCTTTATTCCGTTCATGGTCCTAGACCTTGTTATAAGGCCAAAATCTCACAAAATCGTTTAGCAGCAGTTGAGAATTACAACGGATTTCATGTTCTAGGTTATATCAAGAGGTATGATTGAAGTATAGTAGCGTGATTTTAAAGACCGTTTTATCTGAAATGCTGACTATTGTGAAGACTGTCACGTGAGCAAAATCAGACCAAAATCTTCCCGCAATTTAATCCCTCAGCGTCTAATAGTAATAACGGCAGATAAAGTTCAGTTTGAACATGAAAATGATACACATACGTAAATAACTGTCACCTTTTAGTTGTAACAGATAGCCCTTATCGAATAGATTTTGTGGATACAAATGAAGAATGCTAGTTTATGTACGTATTAAAAACATTGTCCTGTAGAGTACACACCACTAATAAATTCCCCATTGCTTACTGTGTAAAATGGACCATGATTATTCGCCATTTTCTCGCTTATAAAGCAACTGGTTGCTTCAACTTTGCATTCTGTGTGAAGATCATGGTCTTGGCTTTCCTGTAAAAAAAATATATATATAAGTTCAAGGCAAAATTTTCGAGATATGCGCCGTCAAAGATACACATGTTTGTAGATTGCCCAGGCCTAGCCTAGGTCTAAGCAATTCTAATCAATTATCTGAAGTCTCTAAAATGACTAAAAAATCATAAAAAATTGGTCAAAGAAGAAAATTTGCACTGATATTGTTTGATAATCTTCATTTAATAATCATCCGATCAAAAGTTTGGCCAACAACACTATTTTCGAAGCATTTTTATATATTTCACTTAGAGGAGGGTCATCCCAACCAATTCAACAAGCCTTTCGTGGACTCTTCCATTATTTATTTAGTGGTGTGAATCCAGAATTGAATGTATCACCAACCAACAAAACATCCTTACTTTGTAATTATGAAAATCCTTAACAGTGAAAATATTAAAATTATTCAATAGAATTGCTTCCGTCAAAACAATTCATATTTAACCCTTTTAATCTACGAGGTGGAAGCTCTAAAAAAAGGCAGATATCAGGTATTTTAACATTGGTCGGTTAAAGAGTTTCATCGCAAATCACCAATTTATTCAGGGTATTTTAATAGAACAACAGGAACAACGATCTTGTAAAAATCACACTTACTATTAATTAATTATAATGGATATCTTTTTTCAGAGTTCCGCGTTATGTAGGTTAATAACCAATTAAAGAACGAATATTATTTTACAAAGCGCGGTAACTGTTACTAGAATATAGTTACAACGTATAAATAGAACAAAGGAGACGCCATTTACGCATTTGATTGTTTTAAAAACACTTTCAGAGGGCAAAATCAATATTATTAGCCTACAATCAGACAATACAACTAAAAGGGCCCGGTTGCGGTAATGTTAATTAAAATGCCACAAAATAAATTCGAATTTTGAAGTATATTTGACATGAAAACATGCGCTAAATCTTTCCGTCAATTCATTGAAAGTGTTTGTATTAACTTCAATGCATCATTTTAATAACATTAGCAACAATATTTGTTGCGATAATTCGAAACTTTCATACTTATATAAAATGTTGTATAGAAACCAAAATAGCAAAACATCTGGGATTTACAGAGAAGAAAAAGTATTCTGGGTGTCTATAAATAATAAGATTGCCCCCTCCCCCCCCCCCCCCCCCCCATACACACACACCCCCACATTATCTCATTTAGTTGAAAATGTTTACTTTACTGAAATAATTGCCGAAATATACATCTAACTCCGCAATGATAAGTTAAAGAATAATCTCACAAAATGTCATCATTTCATCCAGGGAATTTTGTATGACTTTTTATAGAAGTCCAGATTCTAACTCACTCAATATGTTTATACAATGGAATTCGAAACCATTAGTGGACGGCTAGTGGAACGTGTCGAGTAAGAATCAAGGTTGAAATTTCTAAATATTTTACCAGCCCTCAAAACAGCCACAGTAATGCCAGGTAACAATACGAGATGATCCTGAGTCACCAGCAAAACAACAAGACACTTGTCTATTCATACGTCTATTGACGGGCACTGGAGTCAAGTGTTCCAAAAACACAGTTAATTACAAACCATTAATATTAATTTGATCGTTACCTCTAGAGGGACTTTATAATTATTTTCCACGCATTCCTGCACACTAATATTACTACAGTGCTCCAAAAGTCACTTATCGAGTAAAATAATATTCCCATATCTCTGGAACTATTGCACATGTGTAATATCATCGAGGGTTGAGCGCTAGAAGGTCGTAACTCTAGAAATGCTATTTTGAGATATTAATCGACATTCAAATAGTTTGGACTCAATGCACTGTAGCACCCAACATATAACTCTAATTTTAATCAATTTAAGAGCGTTTATGAGTTATCTCTCCATGGTTCTGAACATCTAGGTTATATGGATAAATATTCGTATCAAAATATCAATTTGCCAAAAAATTGAGTTTCGGCCTCCATAAATTTGAAAAGAAGTTTCATCTTTTGAATTTTATACATTGCAAGTGAAGAATTTCTGAAGATTAACAAAGATATGTTTAAAAACTAAAATAAGGTCAGATTTTCAATTTAAAATTTGGGTTTTTTTTCGGTATAGCAAAATACCGATTATTGATTAACTGGATAAATTACCGGTCGATAGTAAGATGCGGACCAGGGATACTTCCCTTGACTAATATTGCGGCCAATACACATACCTGTCACACTGTCCTGCGTGTTCGAAACCAAGAGGGAAATGTAAATTGCACATTATTTTCTTAATTGTTTGCAAACATTATCTCAAATTGAAGAGGTGAAATGATTTCATAATTATGAGAATGAATATTAATAACATGGTTGGTTTCTTTTGTTAGTACTGTATGTAGGACTCTAAGAAAGTTAGGTCATTCATGGTACACTTTGACGCAGTGGTATATCGGCAATTAACTACTTACGCGTCCGTGCGTCCACAAAGACACACTCGATTGTAACGAAAATAATAATAACATTACGTACGATGAATACATGTCTCTTGCAAATTATGAATGAAGCGCATGATGGCAGATTAGGGCAGAGAAGAGGAAAAGCACGATTCTCTGTCTCGGTAGCTTCAAATTTGATTAAGAAATGAGATGTGTCGTGAACTAGTAATTAGGCTGATCGCCACTTACAATGATATGATATTGGACTACCTGTTATAGTCAGATAATCAGTCGATTACAACCTATATTAAGAACAAATATCCGTGATACATCTAACATCCCCCCTCTCAAATAAAAGACGAACGAAAGAAATAAAAAATAATAAGAATATAAAATTCGATAAAGATCCGGGCATAGCACCAGGATGCTGGTTTTATAAATGCAATATCTTTCGAAACAAAAGTTCGCAGCTTAGACAATATACAGGCATTGATAGCAAATGATCAGTGTTGCCAATAATGGTCTACAAAATGAACTACTTCATGTTTCTGTGGAGTTCATCTTTTCTCAGTGATTACCTGTAATACTCCAATGCAGCCAAGGTATTTGTCTTGGCCTTGGCAAGAGTTGACGTTAAGACTGAAAATCTTACAATGACGTGACAAATTGAAAAATGCAACATCAGCTTCACTTTGGACAGTTGGTCTTTTGATCAAAATAGACAAACAATGCAGGAACTGTCAAAATACCCCAAATTGACTCATTATACAAGCATTTATCCAATAGTATTTTATTAAATGACTATTATTCGATGACTATTAGCAGAGTCAATACTCGTAATTAGTTTTCGTCTTCACGTGCTATTTTTCGTGCTACAGTAGAATAATGACAACATTCAATTCTAAATGTGTTCACTCGGTGTGATTGTTATGACTTGCATTCGTCATTCATGATATTTTTAAATTATAAGAAAAGGAAAATACGCTTCGTATCAATTAAGTTATTCCGCAATCTATGCAAATAGTTACGTAGTATACCATATTTGATACATCAAAAATATCATTATGACAGAGTGTATCATATTTGCGTATTGCGCAAGAAAAGTAAGCCACTCTGCTAGTAGTCAACATACTAAAGACACATTTTGAGAGAAATGATGGGAGTCATAACACATTATAATTACTAACAGGTTACTAAAGTTCGTCACACTTTAAAATAAACTGTTCCAGTCATCGAAATCATGAATGACGTGAATGGTCTTCCGTATTAATAAGTAAATGCGTCACATGCCTACAAGAAAAGAATCGTCATATATAAACAATGTACCGCCTCCATTTGTTCTGTGATTTGGTCAAAATGACGCCATTTTGTGTCAGGAAAACTTAACTAAAGATGTCATCCTTGATTGTTTCAATTTATCATTAGTACACTATTTCATACAAATAAAACAATAAATAAATAAATCGAATTTTCTAACATTTCCTTGAAAACATTTCGATTGAACTATAATCGGTGAACGCAACGTCTTTGATTATCTGTAATGATTAATAACCTGATTCACTAATATCCCATTTCAGATATACCCTGTCACAGTTGATTGATTGATTGATTGATTGATTGATTGATTGATTGATTGATTGATTGATTGATTGATTGATTGATTGATTGATTAATTAATTGATTGATTGATTGATTGATTGTTTTTCGGGCAGGTGCATGGGCAGGTAGGTATATGCCCTTTTTAATGACGGATTTATGAATTTCATGTGAAAGATTTCATGTGTTTTCATACTTCCAGGCATGTCTATTAGATAAACGCGCGTATTGGCAGTGTAGTATAATGCCAACACGCGCGTTATGAGAAAGATAATATGTCATGCTTTCTGACGTCTTCTGTGCATTAAATTATAATGTTTGTAATTAAAAAAAAATTCTGTACGGTGTTTGCCAACGTGGATGACTTATTATGAAAGGATGATGGTTATAATTAAATATTGGTAGAAGTATTAATAGCTATCAACGGGAATTTAAACTCACTATTCAAAGCTAAAACTATGATTGTCAATTTATTGAAATATGATTATTACGATACTATTCAACCCCCTTAACAGTGTGAGACTATCCTAACCACGCTTTTCCAGCTTTGCCAGGGTAATAAAACTTCACACTCCTACACTATGTCTCTGATTTATTTCACAACTACTGTTTATTACCAGCGCACTTGTGACCCATTTCTGAGGATTTACAATGACAAAAACCGTTCTCCGGGTCGAACCCATACCTAAGGAGCAGTAACACTTCGCACAGTAACTATTTTCGATGACACTAGTGTAATGGCGTGTTTAAATGTATGGAATGTTTTAGATTATTGACCTTAAAATCGTGATTAAACATTTTGTACAGATCTATAGATCTACAGATATATTATTTAAAAATAATCACGCAATTTGACACCAGGCTATAACAGCTTAAAATACTATCTGTCGACATCACGGATTGTTCATTCATTGGGGACACGGGCATAATGCCAGCCCTTCGGGCAATTAATCAAGACGCAGTATTGTATTTAAATTGTCCTTCAATTTTATTTTAGGGGGTGTGCTTGCATAATTTTAGTTTGTTAGGATATAATATGTTAATTTAATATATAATTTGTGGCTTTGGACAAGAGTACCAGTCCATTCTTCCCTCCGGGCATTTAAGTCAATTCGTATTAAGGTACCCATCCTAATGTCAATTAACTCTATGTATTACTACCTGTCTTAGTTGGACATGCCGGACATGGTAAACAACCCATCTGTAAGTTCTAATTTACTGGCCGAATGCAGACGCACGTGTTTCAATGTCAAGTACAATTACACTTTTCGGGTTTAGCTCCCAGCTAAGTTCATCAACGGTTACCATTTTGTTATCCGTCGGTTATGTCATTGTTTCACATGTTTTGGACAAGGTTGGCATTTTAAAGGTTATCCATGTAGCCATATGCAACGGACAAAGGAGAATAACGCCCGGACTATTCTACATTCAATTGAATTTAAAATAATCTTTTAGACTCGAAGTAAATGGTCTTTGAATAGCGTTTTCGCGACAATTTGTCTTCTTAATACGGTTTGTTAATACATTGATTGAAAAACCATTCTGAAGAATGTTTGATTTTTACCGGGATTCAATATAAGCAATGCCAAAGAAATGCACATCAGAAAATGCTGTTTCCCCTCACTTTTTCCTTTTTGTTTTTCAATATGGTTACAAATACACATGATGATGAATGACAATTATATAATTATGACATGATTCGCGTTTTGATACGTAGGGTTTGGTAAAATAAGAATTGGTCAGACGCGGGCGTTCGGAAATTTATATACCCTCATCTTCTTGAGCATTAGTATCTATAATATCTCCTACGAAAAAATAAGTTTCCAGAAGGTTGTTGTTCCCTCAATCATCAACAAATTGTTTTCATAATTTTGTTGTAGGCTTCTGATTTTGATGGTTTTATTGCAAACGGCACCCTATGATGTATTAGTATCACTGATCCTATCCTGTCAAATCCCTACTCCGTAGGGGTTTTTTCTTGGGTTTTCAATGTACAAAGCCACATCTGAAAGCATCCGTATCAAAAAGTGTCAAATATCATGAGGGTGTAAACCGTGTATCAATGGACTGTAATAGCGCAGTGACAAAGTATGAATAGAGCGTGAATGAAATATGGAAGGTTTATTTCAATGAGAGATCAATACAGTGAACATGTGAAAAGATATTCATGATGAACGAATGGTGCCATGGCTTGTTCTGTAATTATTATTAAATTCTGAATATCAAATAGATCAGTATGAATCGGGTACTCTTACGGCTAACCCTTAACACGGTGTGATTTCATTATAACAGCGATTGAATCACTGAAGAGGTGCCTCTGTGAGACATTAAGAATGGACAGACTAATTGACTTCCGAATAACAAGCTGTGTCCCCTAAAATGTCATGTACCTTCACCTTCGAAATAGTCAATCCGAAGGTTTCATTTTTCTCGATATTCATTAATTTTACATTAGCATAATGGTCCGTTATTCCAAATTGAAGCATGAAGTTCGGTATTCTGAATAGCACTTCATGTCGATTTCAGATCGTGATCGTTAGAACCTCATCCTAAACCCAAATGGGATACCCTACACTCAATATTCAAATACTCAACATTTGAATGAATACTATTTACGCTTAATCTGCGAATGAATACGCTTACGCTTAATTTACGAATGAATTCCGCTACGCTAAATATGCGAATGACCAATCTTTCTAAAGGTCGTAGTAAAATTATTATTTTCATCAATGTGTGGTATTGACAATACTTCGTTCCTAGAGAATGTACTGAGACATTTCGCTGGACGATTGTTATGCAACAATAATGCTAAAAAGGTAATCAAATTACTTTATAATGGAATTGCTTAAATCTGATATGTTGCCGAAATGGCAATCCAATAACTATATACAGCTGATAAGTTGGTACGCATCACATCTCTACATTTTGAATTAAGGGAGCAGATATTTGAACGATAAGGCGACTGAAATAATCTTTTCTACCGTAATTTTGATTTTTTTACTACACATTAAAAAAACATTGTTTGAAACATTTTGTTCCCGATAACACAACCGTACCCCCATGTTTGTATTGTTTTTGGAAATTGCTTTAAATTTCTATTTTTCCACTACAACAAATAGCAAAAAAGTCGCCTAACTACCTCAGTGTAGTACACGTTATTTATAATATGCGCTGGTATCAAAGACATTGATAGTTATTCACTAGTTATTATTGGTGCTATTTTATTCAAACGCGTTGTACATATTCAACGCCAAGCCATTACCAAAAGATCTTTTTCATTCAATAGACAATACTATGACTTGCAAAAGTACCAAGAGAGTTAACACAACGTTAAGCTTGTATTTTGAAAAAAAATACGTTCGCCACCATCTATGTGAATTTAAATATAATTACAGTTAATGTAGGGATATTTCACCCATCTGCCCATGGTATAATAATACTTGTCCAACTAGTTGTCCGATCCACCCACTCTCTTGCATGGTGGACGAATACGACCTTATCAGGAAGATACAGTTAAAGCGTGTGGTGAAGCTAACACACCCGATGATGTGGTTGAACATGAAGTATGTTTGTCTTCTGGAGGTGAAAATTCAAAATAGTGCATTGTTTATTATCTAACTGACCATTCTGATGAGCCCACGCATTAGGTAATGGCTGTCATGGTGGGTAAATGGGAAATGAGCAAAGTTACTACACTTAGACCCTGATAGGCTGAGAAAATATTGTTCATGGTGGTTTTGGTGTTTATTAATAATAATAATAATAATATTTATTTCTTATATAGCGCAATTACATCAAAAAGAACTCAAGGCGCTTTACAAAGATATATTAAAAGCGTAAAGCACACGTCACGGTAGCAATATATAAATACAATATTAAAATTCCGATAACAACAAGATAAAATACTGTATGAATATTGCACAGTTAAGACTAAATAAGAAGAGCAAACACAGACAACGGGGATAACTGTGAAATATACATGAATAAAAATGGGAATAGTTAAAAAGCGTGATTAACACATTAACACATTAATGATGTAGTTTTATAATGATGAATATTGTACCACGCTTTACAGTTTGTCTTGAAAAAGTGCATTCCGGAAGTTGTCAACACAATTGGTAGTTGTATGGTAAATTTACGGATAGATCGTTCCAAATTAAAGGTATAGAATGATCGTTTGAATGAATCCAGTGGGTTACTGCTTCGGGATTTTGTCAATTACAGATCAGAAAAGTTTTGACCTTGATTCGAGACCTTGGCATTAAAGCAATGTAAGTAATTTGAATTTGATTTTATGTCCCTCATTGTGCCCCATTTACTCACTCACGTTGGGTCACGTATATGTGTCGGGATCAAGATCACAATGTATAACACGAAATACAAATAATGTACATAAAATAAAACATAGTAGCAGTATATAGGTAAATTGTATATGGTTACGTAACCAAAGTGCTGATCTACTGAATATAATATGAACTCTCCATTGACTTCATTGATGATATCCATTTTCTCCAAAGGAGACTACCATAACGGTGCTGCGTGAGCGATGTCTTCTGCATATTAACCCTTCAAAACCATAAAAGCAGAAAATTATCAGTTTCAACATGGATGGAATTGACACTCATCCATAAATAACTGCGACCTGTTGGCATATTAACAGCTACGATATATATCGTTTAACTTGCGGTTTATTTGTCAGCGTGAAGATCCTATTGCATAACTCGAAATACAATATTGTTGTTCCTTTGGGCAGGCAGGATGAATCGTCGTTTTGTATTAAGGGAGCGTTCATAAATACTTTGGGGGCTGGACAATTATATTGTTGGTACATCAAAACTTGTTTGACCCCCTCTCGCTATGCCTAATTTTTGTAGATCCCCCTCTTCTTGATAACTGGACCCGAAACTTGTTACCCCCCCCCCCCCCCCCATCCCCCTTGTAGCTGAACATTTCTCTGACCTGTGAACATTTCTCTGACCTGTTAAGTCAAGATCAAGAATCATAGTTAATGTAGTTATACAGGGTGACCCAATAAAAAGTTTTCCCAAATTGAAAGTGATATTTCCCCACTTTCTGTAACCTGAGATCTGTGGTATTTATGTTCTTATGAAGAATGGGTAATGGAGCATCCACCCTGAAAAAGTTATTTATTTTAGTTGGGTGGTTTTCAAGATATGGTCCATTGAACCATTACTTCAGCAAAACGGACTTGTCCACGGAGCATCATTTTTCTTAGGCATGGTTAAACACAATTGCAACATCTTTATCTTAACCCGCTTCTGGACGCCATACTGCTCAACCCAGCGGTACTCCTCATCCTTCTTCCAACGCACCTTACGTGACTGGAATGCTCTTGACAAGGATCCTGTTCATTACCCGTCCCTTAATGCCTTCAAATCAAAAGATTTATTATGTTTTGCAATACAACATTTATTATGTTTTAGGCTATTTTCATGAAACTGCCCATTTTCTGTGTTCAAAATGTGTTTCAGATTATATAACTTGACATTATGCGCGCATAGCGCGCAAGAAAATTCTATTTTGTACTATATTTCGTTTCAATGCCCACTTTTGAAATTGGATGTTAGTAAAATATTTAAATTTCTCTGAATCGGTGTAATCCCCCTGAATGAGTCAAAGGTGGGAAAATACGGCTCCCCTACCTACCCCCCCCCCTTTGAACATTCCATAGCGCCACTGCTTTTTACCTGAACTTGGAATTTTTGACTCATGAGTCCGTCGGCCCGATGGACTTGGCCCTTATGGGCCTGCACTTGGAGTTGGACTTACATTAACAAATAAGAATCCCTGCTCAATCACGTGTCCATTAGTATAGAATAGCCCCTACTGTGGACAGGTATGGCTGCTGGCTGCCGCACCTGCACCGTCACCCACCTGCACAGATGGGGATCCGTCTCTAGTTGTGCATGCCGACACGACATTGTTTGAATTTTGAAAAACAAGGAAAAAATATTGTATAGGTATTAAAGCCCCCAGACAGTTTTGCACATTAACGAGTGTTCAAACTTTTGACCCCCCCCCCCCCCCCTCTTTAGGGTTTTTTAAAACATGTTTGACCCCCCCCCCCCCCCCCATTTTGGAGCTTCAAATTTGTTTGACCCCCCACCCCTATGATTTTCCAGCCCCTCCTCCCCCCTCCCACCAAAATATTTGTGAACGATCCCTAAATAATGGTCGCAAATTGCATATGGCACATGTATTCTTTGCTTAAAATATAGTTGTCATTGTCTTTAACAGTATTCATAAGTTTAACTGTGTCATATTTATGGATCGCTAACGAACGTTTGAATGGATCCAGTGAGGTTTCACAGAATAGTGTGAGATATTGGCCCGATAACATGGTCCCGGACCATATTCCCGGACCATTAGAGTTACGAATTTTGACACCGTAAAAATGATATTTGTAAAACAAAATAAATCAAGTGGGAGGTGGAGTCTGGTCATACAACGTAAACTCCAAACTGGATATCCCATAAACAAAGATATTTACGGAATAAAGCGCAATGTATGTTTAACATACCTTTATTCCGTTTATGGTCCTAGACCTTGTTATAGGTCCAAAATCTCACAAAATCGTTTAGCAGCAGTTGAGAATTACAACGGAGTTCATGTTTTATATTAGGTTATATCAAGAAGTATAGTAGCGTGATTTATTGACCGTTTTATCTGAAATGCTGACTATTGTGAAGACTGTCACGTGGGCAAAATCAGACCAAAATCTTCCCGCAATTTAATCCCTCAGTCTAATAGTAATAGTAATAACGGCAGATAAAGTTCAGTTTGAACATGAAAATGATACACATACGTAAATAACTGTCACCTTTTAGTAACAGATAGCCCTTATTGAATAGATTTTGTGGATACAAATGCAGAATGCTAGTTTATGTACGTATTAAAAACATTGTCCAGAATTGAATGTATCACCAACCAACAAAACATCCTTACTTTGTAATTATGAAAATCCGTAACAGTGAAAATATTAAAATTATTCAATAGTATTGCTTCCGTCAAAACAATTCATATTTAACCCTTTTAATCTACGAGGTGGAAGCTCTAAAAAAAGGCAGATATCAGGTATTTTAACATTGGTCCGTTAAAGAGTTTCATCGCAAATCACCAATTTATTCAGGGTATTTTAATAGAACGACAGGAATAACATCTTGTAAAAATCACACTTACTATTAATTAACTTATGGGCCTGGCATGTTTCTATAAAATCTATTATAATGGATTTCATTTTTCAGAGTTCCGCGTTATGTAGGTTAATAACCAATTAAAGAAAGAATATTATTTAACAAAGCTGTTACTAGAATATAGTTACAACGTATAAATAGAACAAAGGAGACGCCATTTACGCATTTGAGTGTTTTAAAAACACTTTCAGAGGGCAAAATCAATATTATTAGCCTACAATCAGACAATACAACTAAAGGGCCCGGTTGCGGTAATGTTAATTAAAGTGCCACAATATAAATTCGAATTTTGAAGTATATTTGAAATGAAAACGTTTAAAATAAATATTTTCGTCAAATCATTGAAAGTGTTTGTATTAACTTCAATGCATCATTTTAATAACATTAGCAACATTATTTGTTGCGATGATTCGAAACTTTCTTATATAAAATGTTGTATAGAAACCTAAATAGAAAAAAGCACGTCACTTTCTATCCTGCTAACATCTAGGGATTTTCAGAGAAGAAAATGTATTCTGGGTGTCTATAAATAATAAGATTGATCCCTCCCCCTCCCCACACACCCCCACACATTTATCTCATTTAGTTGAAAATATTTTCTTTACGGAAATGATTGCCGAAATATACAGCTAACTCCGCAATGACAAGTTAGAGAATAATCTCACAAAATGTTTCATCCAGGGAATTTCGTTTGACTTTTTATAGAAGTCCAGATTCTAACTCACTCAATATGTTTATACAAATACCTATCATGGAATTCGAAACCATTAGTGGACGGCTAGTGGAACGTGTCGAGTAAGAATCAAGGTTGAAATTTCTAAATATTTTACCAGCCCTCAAAACAGCCACAGTAATGCCAGGTAACAATACGAGATGATCCTGAGTCACCAGCAAAACAACAAGACACTTGTCTATTCATACGTCTATTGACGGGCACTGGAGTCAAGTGTTCCAAAAAACACAGTTAATTACAAACCATTAATATTAATTTGATCGTTACCTCTAGAGGGACTTTATAATTGTTTTCCACGCATTCCTGCACACTAATATTACTACAGTGCTCCAAAAAGTCACTTATCGAGTAAAATAATATTCCCATATCTCTGGAACTATTTCACATGTGTAATATCATCGAGGGTTGAGCGCTAGAAGGTCGTAACTCTAGAAATGCTATTTTGAGATATTAATCGACTTTCAAATAGTTTGGACTCATTACAATGCACTGTAGCACCCAACATATAACTCTAATTTTAGTCAATTTAAGAGTTTATGAGTTATCTCTCCATGGTTCTGAACATCTAGGTTATATGGATAAATATTCGTATCAAAATATCAATTTGCCAAAAATTGAGTCTCGGCCTCCATAAATTTGAAAAGAAGTTTCATCTTTTGAATTTTATACATTGCAAGTGAAGAATTTCTGAAAATTAACAAAGATATGTTTAAAAACTAAAATAAGGTCAGATTTTCAATTTAAAATTTGGTTTTTTTCTACAGGCAGCCTCGGTATAGCAAAATGCCGATTATTGATTAACTGGACAAATTACCGGTCGATAGTAAGATGCGGACCAGGGATACTTCCCTTGACTAATATTGCGGCCAATACACATACCTGACACACTGTCCTGCGTGTTCGAAACCAAGAGGGAAATGTAAATTGCACATTATTTTCTTAATTGTTTGCAAACATTATCTCAAATTGAAGAGGTGAAATGATTTCATAATTATGAGAATGAATATTAATAACATGGTTGGTTTCTTTTGTTAGTACTGTATGTAGGACTCTAAGAAAGTTAGGTCATTCATGGTACGCTTTGACGCAGTGGTATATCGGCAATTAACCACTTACGCGTCCGTGCGTCCACAAAGACACACTCGATTGTAACGAAAATAATAATAACAATACGTACGATGAATACATGTTTCTTGTAAATTATGAATGAAGCGCATGATGGCAGATTAGGGCAGAGAAGAGGAAAAGCACGATTCTTTGTCTCGGTAGCTTCCAATTTCATTAAGAAATGACATGTGTCGTGAACTAGTAATTAGACTGATCGCCACTTAAAATGACATGATATCGGACTACCTGTTATAGTCAGATAATCGGTCCATTGCAACCGATATTAAAAACAAATATCCGTGATACATCTAGCACTTCCCCAACCCTCTCAAATAAAAGAAAAAGAAGAACAATTAAGAAGAAAAATATCGATAGAGACCTGGGCATAACACCAAGATGCTGGTTTTATAAATGCAATATCTTTCGAAACAAAAGTTCGCAGCTTAGACAATATACAGGCATTGATAGCAAATGATCAGTGTTGCCAATAATGGTCTACAAAACGAAGTACTTCATGTTTCTGTGGAGTTCATCTTTTCTCAGTGATTACCTGTAATACTCCAATGCAGCCAAGGTATTTGTCTTGGCCTTGGCAAGAGTTGACGTTAAGACTGAAAATCTTACAATGACGTGACAAATTGAAAAATGCAACATCAGCTTCACTTTGGACAGTTGGTCTTTTGATCAAAATTAGACAAACAATGCAGGAACTGTCAAAATACCCCAAATTGACTCATTATACAAGCATTTATCCAATAGTATTTGATTAAATGACTATTATTCGATGACTATTAGCAGAGTCAATACTCGTAATTAGTTTTCGTTTTCACGTGCTATTTTTCGTGCTACAGTAGAATAATGACAACATTCAATTCTAAATGTGTTCACTCGGTGTGATTGTTATGACTTGCATTCGTCATTCATGATATTTTTAGATTCTAATAAAAGAAAAATACCTTTCGTATCATTTAAGATATTCTATGCAAATAGTTTGTTTGTTTGTTGTTTGTTGTTTATTTGGCAAATTGACAAAACAATACAAAAAATTACAAAGAGCAAATATATAATAAGTACACACAAAAATAGACAGCCAAATCAATATGCCAGGATAGCCCATAAAGTTGGCTAAATATGCCAACTTATTTCCAATGGGGTCCAGTAAAGAAAAAGGAGCCTGCAAAAGTGTGAAAAAAACAAAGCAAGACAGGACAAAAGAAGAGGACCAATAGAAATAAGTTTAAGCATACTCAGCCAACTCCCGGTTCAACGAACTTTGAGACAAGTGTGCTTTGACATGGGCTTTGAAGGCATGTTTAACAGGGATGGATTTAACATGGTTAGGTAAAGAATTCCAGTCAATGATACCATTGTAATAAAAAGTATCAGCAGCAAGGCCTTTGTGATGTGGAACATGAAAGTTAAAGGATCTTGAACGAGTGCCATGGGAGTGAACATTGGACACTTTGGAGAAAAACTGCTGTAAATAGGATGGACCGGATGCATGGAAGACATTGAACACATGATTGAGGCGCAACTGTTTGACTCTATCCTGGATGTCAAGTATTTTGATAGAGTTCAAGTGAACCTGACTAATATGCTCTCTAGGAGGTAAATTCAGAATAAAACGAACCATTTTGTTCTGGAACGTTTTCAGTTTCTTTGTTTTAGTGGAAGTGAGACCAGAAAACCATGAGGTGCAGCAGTAATCAATGTGACACTGAATAAGAGCCGAACATAAGTTTTTGCGCAATTTCTGGTTGAAATATTGAGAGTGTCTGTAGAGAAATTTTAGTCTGCCATTGACTTTGCTCATGATGGAATTAAACATATTGTCACCAGAGAGACATTGGTCTAGCGTCACACCCAAATATTTGATGGAATCCTGGCTTTTGATAATTTGATCGTTATAAGAAATGTTAAAATCACCTGTTTGGCCAAGTTTGATTTTTGTTCCAAAAAGGATACATTCAGTTTTGCCAACATGGAGGGAAAGTTTGTTAGCGATCAACCAATCATTGCATGATTTCAAATCAGAGCTGAGGCTATGGGAAATGACCGCAGGATCAGTGTGGGATGATATGATGACACTATCATCAGCATATAGAAGCAGCTTGTTGTGAACAGAGGATTCCATGTCATTGCTATAACAAAGATAGAGCAAGGGACCTAGCAAGCTCCCTTGGGGAACTCCACAAGAGAGCTGCTCAAGATTGGAATTGATACGTTACGTAGTATACCATAGTATAACACATGAAAAGTGTCATTATGACAGAGTTTATCATATTTGCGTATTTTGCAAGAAAGGTAAGCCAACCTGCTAGAAGTCAACATACTAAAGACATATTCTAAGTGAAATGATGGGAGTTAAAACACATTATGAGTTACTAACAGGTTACTAAAGTTCGTCATACTTTAAAATAAACTGTTCCAGTCATCGAAATCATGAATAACATAATTGGTCTTCCGTATTAAATATAATAAGTAAATGCGTCACATGCCTACATCAATAGAATCGTCATATATTCACAATGTACCGCCTCCATTTGTTCTGTGAGTTGGTCAAAATGACGCCATTTTGTGTCAGAAAAACTTTACTAAAGATGTCATCCTTAATTGTTTTAATTTATCATTTAACTAAAACATGGAAATCCAATTTGCTAACATTTCCTTGAAAACATTTCGATTGAAGTATAATCGGTGAACGCAATGGTTTTGTTATTCTGTAATCATCAATACACTGATACACTTATATCCCATTTCAGATATACCCTGTCACAGTTGATTAATTGATTGATTGATTGATTGATTGATTGATTGATTGATTGATTGATTGATTGATTGATTGATTGATTGATTGATTGATTGATTGATTGATTGCATTGGCAGGTGCTTGTCCTTTTTAATGGTGAAAGTTCATAACGGATTTATTAATTTCATGTGATAGGTTTCATAATGTGTTTTCATACTTCCAGGCATGTCTTTTATTAGATGAACGCGTGTGTTGTCATTTTATAATGCCAACACGCGCGTTATGAGAAAGTTAACATGTCATGGTGTCTGACGTCTTCTGTGCAATAAATTATAATGTTTGTAATAATATTATTTTCTGTACGGTGTTTGCCAACGTAGATTTCTTATCATGAAAGGATGATGGTTATAATTAAATATTGGTAGAAGTATTAATAGCTATCAACGGGAATTTAAACTCACTTTTCAAAGCTCAAACTATGATTGTCAATTTATTGAAATGTGGTAACAACAATTAAGGTTTTTATTACGATACTATTCAACCCCCTTAATAGTGTGAGACTATCCTAAACACGCTTTTCCAGCATTGCCAGGGTAAAAAATCTTCACACTCCTACACTATGTCTCTGATTTATTTCACACCACCTGTTTATTACCAGCGCACTTGTGGCCCATTTCTGAGGATTTACAATGACAAAAACCGTACTCCGGGTCAAACCCATACCTTAGGAGCAGTAACACTTTGTATATTAACTGACACTGGTGTGTTGGCGCGTTTATATTTATGCGCCCGTTGACGTCGGAGATAAAAGTTGACATGGCTTCAACTAGCGCAACGATATACGGTGATGTCGCATGATGCCCAACGATGGGAGTTTACATCACCGATTGTACAAAGTCTCACCAAATATTGAACAGAGACCAAATCGAGGAAGAGGGGACAAACGGGTTGGGGTACGAAAATGCGGGTGGGGAGGCATGCGAGGGACATAAGAACGTTTGGAGTTATTGGACGTCGTTCAGGATTTATAGGCGTACGAGAAATCTGATATTTTAGAGGTAGCTAGTATAACTATCGATATGCTTTTTTAAACCTAAAGTTTGAGAAATATTAGGGTAAAAGTCCCTTTGGTCTTTGGGGCCCATTGGATTCATTTTACCGTTGCGCCTAAAGAAACGTTAAGTCGATAGTTATGTGACATTTCCATAATTTAGAGCTATCAATTTCCTAATGACATTGTTAAATGCAACGTCACAGGCTATGTATCATGCCAAAACCATATTTATTTGTCTTTATAATCTTTCGGCGACATTTATGAGTGCGTCAGTTTTTGTTAGTAAAAAAGGATTTGTTTTAGATTATTGACCTTAAAATCGTGATTAAACACTTTTCGGATATATTATTTAAAAATAACCACGCAATTTGACACCAGTCTATAAAAGCTTAAAATACTATCTGTCGACATTGGGGACTCAACATAGGCATAATGCCAGCCCTTCGGGCAATTAATCAAGACGCAGTTGTATATAAAGATCACATATGAAGATCACTGATAATAAAAACGTTGATGTATTTAAATGGTTTCTATATGAATTAAAATGGGGAATTAGTATCTTGAGACACAGTGAAAATATGTGGCATAAGATTAACAAAAGCCGACATTAACACAGAGTAAATAGTAGGTGTCGATATTCTTCTTGTAAAACACATGTCCATGACAGCCCATATTATATATTGATTTGTTTGTCAACTCAACTGCGAAGGTCATGTGCCATTGATGATCATTAGCCATCTATCTTCATGCAAATGGTAATTGTTGGTACATGCTGTTCGCTGGTAGAGTCATGTTATTCATATTTGTAACTTATTGATACCAGTATGTTTGATATATTGTTATTATGTTATATAACTATGTATAGAATATAGGTCAATGGAAAATAAAATGAATAGGAGCCAGCCATCCAACTACAAAAAGAAAAAAAAAGAAGAAAAAAAAGAAAAAAAAGACGCAGTTGACATTGTATTCAAATTGTCCTTCAATTTTATTTTGGGAGGATGTGCTTGCATAATTTTAGTTTGTTAGGACATAATATGACGAGTGTTGGTGACTTGTGAGGCAATTTGTGGCTTTGGACAAGAGTACCAGTCCATTCTTCCCTCCGTGCATTTAAGTCAATTCATATTAAGGTACCCATCCTAATGTCAATTAACTCTATGTATATATGTTACTAACTGTCTTCGTTGGACTTGCCGGACATGGTAAACAACCCATCTGTTAGTTCTGATTTACTGGCCGAATGCAGATGCACGTGTTTCAATGTCAAGTACAATTACACTTTTCGGATTTAGCTCCCAGCTAAGTTCATCATCGGTGACCATTTTGTTATCCGTCGGTTATGTCATTGTTTCACATGTTTTGGACAAGGTTGGCATTTTGCCAGGAGGAAATAAAAACAGTTCTATGTAGGCTATTCTGCAGTTGTTGTGCGCTGTTTAATAAATGTTATCCATGCAGACATGCGCAACAGACAAAGGAGAATAACGTCCGGCCTATGCTACATTCAATTGAATTTAACTTGAAAAATAATCTTTTAGAATCGTCCTGTCGTAAAGTAATAGTCCTTGAATAGCATTTTTGCGACAATTTGTCTTCTTACGGTTTGTTAAAACATTGATTGAAAAAGAATGTTTGATTTTAACAGGATTCAATATAAGCAATGCCAAAGAAATGCACATCGGAAAATGCTGTGTTCCCCTAACTTTTTGCTTTTTTGTTTTTCAATATGGCAACAAATGCATATGATGATGAATGACAATATAATTATGACATGAATCGCGTTTTGATACGTAGAGTTCGGTAAGATAAGAACTGTTCAGACGCGGGCGTTCGGAAATTGATATACCCTCATCTTCTTGAACTATTATATCTATAATATCTCCTACGAAAAAATAGAATAACAAATGTTCACTCAATCATCAACAAATTGTTTCATAATTTTGTTTTAGGCTTCTGATTTTGATAGTTTTATTATTCCGTATTGCAAACGACACCCTATGATGTATTGGTATCACTGATCCCATCCTGTCAAATCCCTACTCCATGGTTTTTTTCTTGGGTTTCAATGTACAAAGCCACATCTGGAAGCATCCGTGTCAAAAAGTATGAAATATCATGTGGGTGTGAACCATCTATCACTGGACTGGAATAGCGCAGTGTCAAAGTATGAATTGGGCGTCAATGAAATAGGGAAGGATTAATTCAATGAGAGATATACAGTGAACATGTGAGAAATAAATAATGGTCAGAATAATTGCCTTCGGAATAAACGACATGTATCACCCAAAATGTCGCGAACCTTTGAGATATTCAATCAAAAGGTGTGATTTTTCTCGATATTCATTAATTACATATTAGTATAATGGTCCGTTATTCCAAATTGAGCGTGACGTATCGGTATTCTGAATAGCACTTCATGTCGATTTCAGATCGTGATCGTTAGGTCCTCATCCTAAACCCAAATGGATAACCTACACTCAATATTCGAACGCTAAACATTCGAATGAATATCCTTACGCTCAATTGTCGAATGAATTCCCCAACGCTCAATATGCGAATGTCCTATCTTTCTAAAGGTCGTAGTAAAATTCTTATTTCAACATTTCTTTTTGATTCCAATGTGTGGAATTGACAATACTTTGTTCCTAGAGAATGAACTGAGACATTTCGTTGGACGATTGTTATACAACGATAATGCTAAAAAAAGGTAATCAAATTACTATGTATGGTATTGATTAAATCTGATATGTTACCGAAATGGCAATCCAAAACAATACAGCTGATAATTTGATACGCATCACATCTCTACTTTTTGAATTAAGGGAGCAGATATTTGGATGATAAGACGACTGAAAAAATATTTTATTCTATCATTTTAACTTTTTACTACACATTAAAAAAACAATTGTTTGAAACATTTGTTCCCGATAACACAACCAGTACCCCATGTTTGTACTATTTTTGGAATTTGCTTTAAAATATCGAATGTTCCACAACAACAAATAGCCAAAAAGACGGCTTGCTACCTTAAAGGTAATTGTTCCGATTCCTGACCCGATTTTCAACTTGATGTTTTCTATTTTACCTAAACGGTCATCCTTAAAATTGTTGCATTCCAAAGTTTGAGTTGCATAATGGCGTTCTACTGTCAGAAAAATAGCTACGAAACGGAGACCGTGATCGTAAATAAGAACGCTGTCTATTTGTTCTGGTTGTAACAGTTACTTTAACTTTATTCAACTCCAACAATGATCACGGTCTGTAAAAAGACAAGAACATGAGAAAGCATAATCAATATCCTCTACATAACTCCAATGGTTCTATTTTTAGAAGCACAAGGTCAAAATACATGTGCCCATTTGAGTAGTACACAGATTGGTTGGTGGTTAATCACCTTTAACAGTAATTCACCACATTTTAGCCTATAATTTTGAAATGAAACATTTCTGGCCCCTAAGATTTTACAGACATAATGAGAAAAATATAGGGATTCTTCTGATACTAAAATATCTTCATGTGAAAAAAAATCATAGCCTCAAAAAAGTGATCGGAACATATACCTTTAATATAGTGCACGTAATTAAGTTTGATAGAGGGCACTCTCGATCGAACTCATTTACTGCATGAAACGGAAGTGGCGTGCTTTGGATGTTGTGTGTATCCCTCTGTCATGGCTACCGGTCGATGAGCCAATCAGAGGCCGTCTTCCATGTTCCGCGGTTTTTGGTTCAATTGCCGTGTCCATTTATTTTCATTCGCTTGTCGGTTGTTCTGCTGAGAGGAACTATTTACGAATCGCCACTCCCACCCACCCAATTGTAGCTAGGCCAATTTGCCTGGTTAAGTCCTATCCATGTTTCAAATTATTTTTTATTTTTATTTTTATTTTTTTTCTTAAAATTTATTTTGTCATTATTTTAACAAAGTGGTCTCAATCTCTTTATTTTATAGTGTTTATTTATTTGTTTGTCTTTTTCGGATTTCTTTTTGTTTCTTTGAAACTTATATCAAAAATATATAATAAATTCTGCCATGTGGCGGGCCATGTTTGTTGTGCACCTGGGTCCTTCACTTTTTCGGCCCTGTTGTGGACCTGTTGGTTGTGCATATTGGTTCACATCCCGTTGGTGCCATTGATCTTTGGTATCTTGGCCCTCATCCCCCGGCCGGAGCCTCTGTTCTTTGTGTCCTTTGGCTCCCGTCCCCTATCGGAGGGCTTTTGTAGCTCTATAGGGTTTTTCCCATGTCATTAGTCGAATCTGTTCCTAGCCCCTACAGTGTGTTGGTCCGCTGTTGGTCGTGCATCCTGGTCCTCCGTGGCTGCCATGTTGGTTCGTACACTGATCTTTGGTATCTTGGCCCACGAGTCCTTTTCCCGGAGCCTCTTTGGGGTAGGCTCCCCCTAGCACCTCTTTGTTCCTAGCCCCTACAGTGTGTTGGACCGCTGTTGGTCGTGCATCCTGGTCCTCCGTGGCTGCCATGTTGGTTCGTACACTGATCTTTGGTATCTTGGCCCACGAGTCCTTTTCCCGGAGCCTCTTTGGGGTAGGCTCCCCCTGGCACCTCTTTGGTTGGAAGCCAGCCCCCCTGGATACCTCTTTGGGGTAGGTAACCAGGTGGGTGTGTGGGTATTATATGGCTTTTGGTGATTAATCTTTAACATTTATGGGTTTAAATCCCAATTATTGACTTTTTACGATCATAAATATCATCAACGAGTAATGATTAAAGAACAAATTATATACTTATAAGGTAAAATCTTATACCAATTACTATTGTCTAATTCACGTCCAATGGTCAATTAAGATAACCATTGTGATAATGATGTATTTTCAATTAATAATTCTCACATTATTTTTGGTATCATTTTCTTCGAAAATTGAACAGTACGGATGTCTCCATGGGGGACTTATAATTAATGAATTAGTAAAATTCTGACATTGGTCATAATCATATTATCAATTGGTGCGGCATCATCCGCTATTTAACTTTAGGTTTTTGGTACTTTACTAGGCCTTTTTAAATTGATTAACCGAAACTGTTTATGAAACTGAACAGTCGGTATTTCCTATTATGACCTTTCAATCATGGGACTCTTGGTTCCACTTGTGTTTTGAACTTATAGATTCAAATTATATTTAAATGTACTGGTATGATATCAATTAATATATTCAATTCATCTATATTATTAGATGTTCAATAATTGTATTATCAAATAATAATGTCAAATAAAATTTGACATTGTTGAATTCTGCAGTATTTAAGGAATAAATCCTCTCAGCAATAGCCGACCAGCTATCTATCACATTGCCCGTGTCTTGTCCAGTTCCGTTATCTGAGAGTAATGTATAATATGGCTGGTATCGAAGACATTGATAGTTATACACTAATATTATTGGTGCTATTTTATTCAATCGCGTCGTACACTCTCAACGCCAAGCCATTAACAAAATACTTTTTATATTCAATATACAATACTATGACTTGCCAAAATACCAGGAGGGTTAGCACAAAAATATAAGCTTGTCTTTTAAAAATACGTTCGCAAACCATCTATTACAGTTAACGTAGAGTTATTTCACCCATCTGCCAATGTTATAATAATACTTGTGCCACTTGTCGTCCGATCCACCCACTATCTTGCGTGGTGGACGAATACAACCTTATCAGGAAGATATGTTTAAAGTGTATTGGATGTCATGGTGGGTAAATGCGATTCAATTTGGGGGAATCGAGCAACGTTACTATTGACACTTAGGCCCGGATAGGCTACGAATTGTACATGGTATGGTGGTGTGTTAAAGAACGCTATACAGTTTATTGTTTCAGATTTCAGCATCTGGAGTTCATTAGGTCTTTCGAGAAATGGAATTAGTTGTTTCGTGCATTCCTGATATTTTCAACACAATTGGTAGTTGTACGATAAATAGACCAAATTTAAGGTATAGCATGATCGCTTAATGAATAAATCCAGTTGGTTAATGCTAGAAAGGGTTTGAGCTTGATTCAAGGCTATGGCATTTAATTAATGTAAGTAATTTGAATTTGATTTTATGGTCCTCATAGTGACTCATTTACTCACGTTGGGTCACATGTGTCGGAATCATGATCCCAATGTATAACACGAAATACAATAATGTTACACTGTAGCTGTAGATAGGTATATTTTATATAGTTACGTAATCAAAGTGCTGATCGGTACTGAATAT
The DNA here is from genome assembly GCA_035610835.1 of Ophiura sarsii. Taxonomy (NCBI): domain Eukaryota; kingdom Metazoa; phylum Echinodermata; class Ophiuroidea; order Amphilepidida; family Ophiuridae; genus Ophiura; species Ophiura sarsii. Next base: position 74,091,672 of record CM069449.1, on the reverse strand, counting down.
GTGAACTATATGGACTTAAAGGTAGATGTTCCGATTTTCAACTTGAAGTTTTCTATTCTACATGAAAGGTCATCCTTAAAAAAGTCGTGTTCCAACGTTTGAGTTGCATAGCTCTAATGGTTCTTATTTTAGACGCACAAGATGCTGTGAACTTGTACCCATTGAGTAGTACACAAGCTCTATCGGTGGTTACCACCATTCGTGGTAATTCGACGTTATTTCATCGATTTCTCCGTAATTATACTGATTTAGGCCGTCAAATTTCAGTATGATGATGAGAAAAATACGCGCTTTCATATGATATGAAAATCTCCGTATGTTTGAAATAATTCTGTGTTACGAAAATGTGATCGGGTCATCTACCTTTAATTGTTAATATCCAACCTACAAAACTTTAAAGCATTTTCTCCGAAAGATGACTACCATAACGGTATCGTAAAGTATCAGTTTCAACATGGATGGAATTGATACATCCATAAATAACTGCGAACTGTTGGCATATTAACAGCTACGATATAAACTTGCGGTTTATTTGTCAGCGCGAAGATCATATTGCATAACTCGAAATACAATATTGTTGTTCCTTGGGGCAGGCAGGATGAATCGTCGTTTTGTATTAAGGGAGCGGTCATAAATACTTTTGTGGGGGACTGGAAAAATATTTTTGTTTTGTTGACCCCCACCCCCTTTTCTTGATTACTGGACCAAACACTGTTTACCCCCCCCCCCCCCCCCCTGTAGCTGAACATTATCTGACCTGTTAAGTCAAGGTCAAGAATCATAGTTAATAGTTATACTATTATTGCTGTGATTTACTAGAGCATTTTGTCAATTTTATCAGAAATATATAGGCCCTTACCAGTACTCAGCTTGGAGGGTAGACGATGAAGAATATGGAGCGAGTCAGGACTCACACATCTTTTTACTAGTGGTCAGGGCTGTGATCTCCCCCCCCCCCCCCCCCCGAATGACTTTACACAACTTTTGCACGATTAGGACAAAATGTATTATTATGTTTTAGGCTATTCATGAAACTGTCCATTTTCAAAATGTGCTTCATAGCGCGGAAAAATGCTATTTTATACTATATTTGGTTTCAATTCCCACTTTTGAAATTGAATGTTAGTAAAACATTTAAATTTCTCTGAATCGGTGTAATTCCCCCTGAATGAGTCGAAGGTGGGAAATACGGCTCCCCTACCTACCCTCCACTCTTTGAACAATCCATAGCGCCACTGCTTTTTACCTGAACTTGACATTTTTGACTCATGATTCCGTCGGCCCGATGGACTTGGACTCGGACTCGGCCCTTGTGGGCCTGCACTTGGAGTTGGACTTACATTAACAAAAGAGAATCCCTGTATGGCTGCTGGCTGCCGTACCTGCCCCGTCACCCACCTGTACAGATGGGGATCCGTCTCTAGTTTTGTATGCCGACACGACATTGTTTGAATTTTGAAAACAAGGAACAAATATTGTGCATAGGTATTAAAGCAGGGTCTGGGTGAAAAGACCCCCCCCCCCTGACAATTTTGGACATTCACGAGTGTTCAAACTTTTGTGACAACCCCCCCCCCCCCCCCTCTTTAGGGGTTTTCAACACTTGTTTGACCCCCCTCCCCCCCCCCCCCCTCCCCATCCATTTTAAAGCTTCAAAACTTGTTTGACCCCCCTATGATTTTCCAGCCCCTTCCCCCTACCAAAATATTTATGAACGATCCCTAAATAATGGTCGCAAATTGCACATGGCACATGTATTAATTGCTTAAAATATAGTTGTAATTGTCTTTAACAGTATTCATAAGTTTAACTGTGGCATATTTATGGATCGCTAATGAACGTTTGAATGGATCCAGTAAGGTTTAACTGAATAGTGTGAGATATTGGCCCGATAACATGGTCCCGGACCATTAGAGATGGTCCCGGACCATTCGAGTTAGGAATTTTGACACCGTAGAAATGATATTTGTAAACATAATAAATCAAGTGGGAGGTGGAGTCTGGAAATACAAAGTAAACTCCAAACTGGATATCCTATAAACTAGCTTTATGCTATTTACGGAATACCTTTATTCCTTTTATGGTCCTCGACCTTGGTTTATCCTTGGTGTAATTCTGCACGGAATTAGCCTAGCACAAAATCTGTGTTCAACTGTGTTAAAGGATTAAAGGATTATACAGCTTTATTTAGTAATAGAGGCTTAACACCAGTCTAACTCATAAATGAATTACACCAAGGATACACCTAGACCTTGTTATCGAGCCAAAATCTCACAAAATCGTTAAGCAGCAGTTGAGAATTACAACGGAGTTCATGTTCTAGGTTATATCAAGAGGTATGACTAAAGTATAGTAGCGTGATTTTAAAAACCGTTTTATCTGAAATGCTGACTATTGTGAAGACTGTCACGTGAGCAAAATCAGACCAAAATCTTCCCGCAATTTAATCCCTCAGCGTCTAATAATAATAACGGCAGATAAAGTTCAGTTTGAACATGAAAATGATACAGATACGTAAATAACTGTCACCTTTTAGTTGTAACAGATAGCCCTTATCGAATAGATTTTGTGGATACAAATGAAGAATGCTAGTTTATGTACGTATTAAAAACATTGTCCAGAATTGAATGTATCACCAACCAACAAAACATCCTTACTTTGTAATTATGAAAATCCTTAACAGTGAAAATATTAAAATTATTCAATAGAATTGTTTCCGTCAAAACAAATCATATTTAACCCTTTTAATCTAAGAGGTGGAAGCTCTAACAAAATGGCAGATAACAGGTATTGTAACATTGGTCTGTTAAAGAGTTTCATCGAAAATTTCAAATTTATTCAGGGTATTTTAATAGAACAACAGGAACAACGATCTTGTAAAAATCACACTTACTATTAATTAATTATAATGGATATCTTTTTTCAGAGTTCCGCGTTATGTAGGTTAATAACCAATTAAAGAACGAATATTATTTTACAAAGCGCGGTAACTGTTACTAGAATATAGTTACAACGTATAAATAGAACAAAGGAGGGGGGGAGGCGAGGGGTGCGGACGCATTTTATTGTTTTAAAAACACTTTCAGAGGGCAAAATCAATATTATTAGCCTACAATCAGACAATACAACTAAAAGGGCCCGGTTGCGGTAATGTTAATTAAAATGCCACAATATAAATTCGAATTTTGAAGTATATTTGACATGAAAACATGCGCTAAATCTTTCCGTCAATTCATTGAAAGTGTTTGTATTAACTTCAATGCATCATTTTAATAACATTAGCAACAATATTTGTTGCGATAATTCGAAACTTTCATACTTATATAAAATGTTGTATAGAAACCAAAATAGCAAAACATCTGGGATTTACAGAGAAGAAAAAGTATTCTGGGTGTCTTTAAATAATAAGATTGCCCCCCCCCCCCCCCCCCCCCCCCCATACACACACACCCCCACATTATCTCATTTAGTTGAAAATGTTTACTTTACTGAAATAATTGCCGAAATATACATCTAACTCCGCAATGATAAGTTAAAGAATAATCTCACAAAATGTCATCATTTCATCCAGGGAATTTTGTATGACTTTTTATAGAAGTCCAGATTCTAACTCACTCAATATGTTTATACAATGGAATTCGAAACCATTAGTGGACGGCTAGTGGAACGTGTCGAGTAAGAATCAAAGTTGAAATTTCTAAATATTTTACCAGCCCTCAAAACAGCCACAGTAATGCCAGGTAACAATACGAGATGATCCTGAGTCACCAGCAAAACAACAAGACACTTGTCTATTCATACGTCTATTGACGGGCACTGGAGTCAAGTGTTCCAAAAACACAGTTAATTACAAACCATTAATATTAATTTGATCGTTACCTCTAGAGGGACTTTATAATTGTTTTCCACGCATTCCTGCACACTAATATTACTACAGTGCTCCAAAAAGTCACTTATCGAGTAAAATAATATTCCCATATCTCTGGAACTATTGCACATGTGTAATATCATCGAGGGTTGAGCGCTAGAAGGTCGTAACTCTAGAAATGCTATTTTGAGATATTAATCGACATTCAAATAGTTTGGACTCATTACAATGCACTGTAGCACCCAACATATAACTCTAATTTTAGTCAATTTAAGAGCGTTTATGAGTTATCTCTCCATGGTTCTGAACATCTAGGTTATATGGATAAATATTCGTATCAAAATATCAATTTGCCAAAAAATTTAGTTTCGGCCTCCATAAATTTGAAAAGAAGTTTCATCTTTTGAATTTTATACATTGCAAGTGAAGAATTTCTGAAAATTAACAAAGATATGTTTAAAAACTAAAATAAGGTCAGATTTTCAATTTAAAATTTGGGTTTTTTTTCTACACGCAGCCTCGGTATAGCAAAATGCCGATTATTGATTAACTGGACAAATTACCGGTCGATAGTAAGATGCGGACCAGGGATACTTCCCTTGACTAATATTGCGGCCAATACACATACCTGTCACACTGTCCTGCGTGTTCGAAACCAAGAGGGAAATGTAAATTGCACATTATTTTCTTAATTGTTTGCAAACATTATCTCAAATTGAAGAGGTGAAATGATTTCATAATTATGAGAATGAATATTAATAACATGGTTGGTTTCTTTTGTTAGTACTGTATGTAGGACTCTAAGAAAGTTAGGTCATTCATGGTACGCTTTGACGCAGTGGTATATCGGCAATTAACCACTTACGCGTCCGTGCGTCCACAAAGACACACTCGATTGTAACGAAAATAATAATAACAATACGTACGATGAATACATGTTTCTTGTAAATTATGAATGAAGCGCATGATGGCAGATTAGGGCAGAGAAGAGGAAAAGCACGATTCTTTGTCTTGGTAGCTTCCTATTTGATTAAGAAATGACATGTGTCGTGAACTAGTAATTAGACTGATCGCCACTTAAAATGACATGATATCGGACTACCTGTTATAGTCAGATAATCGGTCCATTGCAACCGATATTAAAAACAAATATCCGTGATACATCTAGCACTTCCCCCAACCCTCTCAAATAAAAGAAAAAGAAGAACAATTAAGAAGAAAAATATCGATAGAGACCTGGGCATAACACCAAGATGCTGATTTTATAAATGCAATATCTTTCGAAACAAAAGTTCGCAGCTTAGACAATATACAGGCATTGATAGCAAATGATCAGTGTTGCCAATAATGGTCTTCAAAACGAAGTACTTCGTGTTTCTTTTGAGTTCATCTTTTCTCAGTGATTACCTGTAATACTCCAATGCAGCCAAGGTATTTGTCTTGGGCTTGGCAAGAGTTGACGTTAAGACTGAAAATCTTACAATGACGTGACAAATTGAAAAATGCAACATCAGCTTCACTTTGGACAGTTGGTCTTTTGATCAAAATTTGACAAACAATGCAGGAACTGTCAAAATACCCAAAATTAGTCGCAATGTTTACTCATTAGATAGTATTTTATTAAGAAATTCGATGACTATTAGCAGAGTCAATACTCGTAATTAGTTTTCGTTGTCACGCGCTATTTTTCGTGCTACAGTAGAATAATGACAACATTCACTTCTAAATGTGTTCACTTGGTGTGATTGTTATGACTTGCATTCGTCATTCATGATATTTTTAGATTCTAAGAAAAGGAAATACGCTTCGTATCAATTAAGTTATTCAGGTTTCTTTTGTTAGTACTTTGTGTAGGACTCTAAGAAAGTTAGGTCATTCATGGTACGCTTTGACGCAGTGGTATATCGGCAATTAACCACTTACACGTCCGTGCGTCCACAAGGACACACTCGATTGTAACGAAAACAATAACAACAATACGTACGCTGAATACATGTTTCTTGTCAATTATGAATGACGCGCATGATGGCAGATTAGGGCAGAGAAGAGGTAAAGCACGATTCTCTGTCTCGGTATCTTCCAATGTAATTAAGAAATTAGATGAGTCGTGAACTAGTAATTAGGCTGATCGCCACTTACAATGATATGCTATTGGATTACCTGTTATAGTCAGACAATCGGTCGATTACAACCGATATTGAGAACACATATCCGTGATACATCTAACACCCCCCCCCCCCCCTCTTAAATAAAAGACGAACGAAAGAAATAACGAATAATAAGAATATAAAATTCGATAAAGATCCGGGCATAGCACCAGGATGCTGGTTTTAAAAATGCTATATCTTTCGAAACCAAATTTCAAAGCTTAGACAATGTACATCATTGGTAGCAAATGATCAGTGTTGCCAATAATTGTCTACAAAACGAAGTACTTCATGTTTCTGTGGAGTTCATCGTTTCTCAGTGATTACCTGTAATACTCCAATGCAGCCAAGGTATTTGTCTTGGCCTTGGCAAGATTTGACGTTAAGACTGGAAATATTACAATGACGTGACAAATTGAAAAATGCAACATCAGCTTCACTTTGGACAGTTGGTCTTTTGATCAAAATTAGACAAACAATGCAGGAACTGTCAAAATACCCCAAATTGACTCATTATACAAGCATTTATCCAATAGTATTTTATTAAATGACTATTATTCGATGACTATTAGCAGAGTCAATACTCGTAATTAGTTTTCGTTTTCACGTGCTATTTTTCGTGCTACAGTAGAATAATGACAACATTCAATTCTAAATGTGTTCACTCGGTGTGATTGTTATGACTTGCATTCGTCATTCATGATATTTTTAGATTCTAATAAAAGAAAAATACCTTTCGTATCAATTAAGATATTCTATGCAAATAGTTACGTAGTATACCATAGTATAACACATCAAAAGTATCATTATGACAGAGTTTATCATATTTGCGTATTTTGCAAGAAAGGTAAGCCAACCTGCTAGAAGTCAACATACTAAAGACATATTCTAAGTGAAATGATGGGAGTTAAAACACATTAAAGACATATTCTAAGTGAAATGATGGGAGTTAAAACACATTATGAGTTACTAACAGGTTACTAAAGTTCGTTATACTTTAAAAAACTGTTCCAGTCATCGAAATCATGAATAACGTAATTGGTCTTCCGTATTAATTGATTAATTGATTGATTGATTGATTGATTGATTGATTGATTGATTGATTGATTGATTGATTGATTGATTGATTGATTGATTGATTGATTGATTGATTGGTTGATTGATTGATTGATTGATTGATTGATTGATTGATTGATTGATTGATTATTTATCGGGCAGGTGCATGGGCAGGTAGGTATGCCTTTTTTAACGGTGAAAGTTCATAATGGATTTATGAATGTCATGTGATAGGTTTCATAATGTGTTTTCATACTTCCAGGCATGCCTCTTATTAGATAACCGCGCGTATTAGCAGTATAGTATAATGCCAACACGCGCGTTATGAGAAAGATAATATGTCATGCTTTCTGACGTCTTCTGTGCATTAAATGATAATGTTTGTAATAATATTATTTTCTGTACGGTGTTTGCCAACGTGGATGACTTATTATGAAAGGATGATGGTTATAATTAAATATTGGTAGAAGTATTAATAGCTATCAACGGGAATTTAAACTCACTATTCAAAGCTCAAACTATGATTGTCAATTTATTCAAATGTAATAACGACAATTAAGGTTTAACAGTACAATACGATTCAACCCCCCTTAAAAGTGTGAAACTATCCTAACCACGCTTTTCCAGCATTGTCAGGGTAATAAATCTTCACACACCTACACTATTTCTCTGATTTATTTCACACCACCTGTTTATTACCAGCGTACTTGCTACTGCTACCCTGTATCATTCATTGGACAGTTTGCTTGGTGGAACTAGAAGCCCAGTGTCGTCAGACTTTTGAAAATTGTTGAAATTTGACAGTGTGATGAATGTGTTTGCAGAAGGTTAATTGTAAAGATCAGCGACGTGTAAACAACATAGCTCTGAACAGGACACACACATCCCACAACCCCTCCCCTCCCACACACCCACAAACAAAATGTCGCTAAATGTCAAATCAATGCTGAAAAAACGTGATTCCAGTTACATATTATATGACGCATATTTAAGATATTTACCCTTAAGGGAAGATACGCAAATTACTTCCCAGTCGCTAGAACATCAGAGCCATTGCCGATTTCAATGAGCAATTCAGAAAGGCTGATCTGACAGTTCCAATTCTTCTGACCGATTTCCAGCCTTACCAGGGTAGTAAATCTTCATACTTCTACACTATGTCTCTGATTTATTTCACACCACCTGTTTTTTTTTACCAGCGTACTTGCTACTGCTACCCGGTATCATTTGTGACCCTTTCTGATGATTTACAATGACACAAACCGTAATCCTGGTCTAACCCATACCTAAACTGTTTTCGATGACACTGGTTGACATCGGAGATAAAAGTTGACATGGTTTCAACTAGCGCAACGATTTACGTCGATGTCGAATGACGCCCGACGATTGGAGTATACAGGGTGGTCCAAAAAAACTATACCCAACTTTGGAGGCCATTTTCCAAATGGCTTTTCCACGGGAGCTGTCAATGCATCAACATGATATGCACTTTTATGACAATATGATATGACACAATAATGTAATGACCCAAGACCCATTATTAAACTTAATCCTTAACTGCTTATAATGGGTCTTGGGTCATTACATTATTGTGTCATATCATATTGTCATAAAAGTGCATATCATGTTGATGCATTGACAGCTCCCGTGGAAAAGCCATTTTTACACATACTCGCTAAAAATAGCAATATCTCAAATAATATTAATGTAATATCTTCCATATTTTCACCAATAATGCTCAACGATATATGTTTATTAATATGCAAACCAAATTACTAAAATATTTTATCATCTAGGAGAAAATGGCCTCCAAAGTTGGGTATAGTTTTTTTTGGACCACCCTGTACATTACTGATTGTACAAAGTCTCACCAAATATTGAACACAGACCAAACCGAAGGAGAGGGACAAACGAGAAAAAAAAGTAAAGGGTTGGGGGTACGAAAAAGGGTGGGGAGGCATGCGCGGGACATAAGTACGTCTGGAGTTATTGGACGTCGGTTGGAATTGATATGCTGTTTTTTAACCTAAAGTCTTTTCAACATAACAATTTAAAATCAAGAATATATATATATATCAGTATGCACAACTTCTTTTTGGCATAGGCCTATATAAAAAGTAAATATTGAGTGGAAATAAAGTGAAATAAAGTGATTGCTTTTCAATTAAAAAATACACACCAAATCGCATCAAATAGGTTCGAAATTGAACACAAATCAAATTTTGATGGGGCACTTCCCCACTTGGACCCACCCCTCCCCCCCCCCCCCCCCTTCAGCTCTTTTAAACCATCCTGTTCATCCATACTTAAGTCAAGAGAATATCAGTATATGCTCAACTTTGTCTTGCATTGATTAAAACATGAAGAGGTGGCTTTTCGAGAAAAAAAATTGGTCAAAAGTATACACCAAGTTGCACCAAAAATCGAAAATTGAAAAATAAATCCGATTCTGAGGGGGCACATCCCCATCTTAGACTCCCCCCCCCCCCCTACCCTATCCGCGCTTTTAAACCATCTATACTTAAATCAAGATCAAATAAGTATATATATATGCTCAACTTTCTTGCATTGATAACAAACATAATATTGATTGGAAATGAAAAGGTGCTTTTCGATAAAATGTTGGTCAAAGGTATAAACCAGATCGCCCCAAATGAGTTCAAAAATTAAGAAAAAAATCCACTTGCGGGGGGATCCCTCCTCGAACTTCCCCTGTCCGCGTTAGCGCGGAGCGAGGTGCTGCGCACTGCTTTGGTGACACATTTGCAAATATTCAAATAATGGACCCGCCCCTGTGTCCAAAGGCTACTAGTGACTAATGAAAGTTCTATACACTGAGCGATGAGGAAATATTAGGGTTAAAGTCCCTTTTGATCTTTGGGGCCCCTTGAATTCATTTACCGTTGCGCGTAAAGAAACGTCGAGGGGACTGGATCAGGAATCAAGTATGATGAACACTCAGGTAAATCTTGATGTCGTTAAATCGATATATATGTGACATTTCCATAATTGAGAGCTATCAATTTCCTAATGAAGTTATTAATGCAACGTCCTAGGCTGCGTATCATGCCAACAATTATGTATTTGTCCTTATAATCTTTCGGCGACAATTATGAGTGCGTGAGTAATCGTTAGTAAAAAAGGATTTGTTTTAGATTATTGACCTTAAAATCGTGATTAAACACTTTTCATATATATTATTTAAAAACAATCCACGCAATTCGACACCAGGCTATAAAAGCTTAAAATACTATCTATCGACATCACGGATTGTTCATTCATTGGGATTCAACGGGCATAATTCCAGCCCTTCGGGCAATTAATCAAGACGCAGTTGACATTGTATTCAAATTGTCCTTCAATTTTATTTTTGGGGATGTGCTTGCATACTTTTAGTTTGTTAGGACATAATATGACGAGTGTTGGTGACTTGCGAGGCTTTTTTGACGTGGACACTGCTTTGGTTGGACACGTTACAATAGAACCAGTCCATTCTCCCCTCCGGGCATTTAATTCAATTCATATTAAGGTACCCATCCTAATGTCAATTAACTCTATGTATATAATGTTACTACCTGTCTTAGTTGTACATGCCGGACATGGTAAACAACCCATCTGTAAGTTCTAATTTACTGGCCGAATGCAGATGCACGTGTTTCAATGTCAAGTACAATCAAACTGTTCTGGTTTAGTCGCTCCTAGCTAAGTTCATCAACGGTTACCATTTTGTTATCCGTCGGTTATGTCATTGTTTCACATGTTTTGGACATGGTTGGCATTTTGACAGCAGGAAATAAAAACAGTTCTATGTAGGCTATTCTGCAGTTGTTGTGCGCTGTTTAAGGGGGTGGACTCTCAGGTACAGCCGCCGTAAAACTGCCGTAACTTCTTCAATATTCATTTAATCTTTATATAAGTATACAGTTATTTACAATATATTGTTGTTTGATATTCTTTTAATTATATTTATCTATTAGATCTTGTAATTTAATTATAGGTGCAATTAATTTTGGATTACAAATTTCAATTTCATATATTTCATATTTATAATGCTTGCTCTTTGTATCCGGATTTTGTTGTTGTTGTTGATGTTGTATTTTTATATTTGTATAATACCTATATAGTATGCATTTGTAATTTAAGTTTTCTATATCACATTGTTGTAAGGCGCCTTGCGGTTGTTTACAACATAAGGCGCTTGATAAATTGTACTTATTATTATTATTATAATTATTATTTGGCAGAAAAGGGTTTAATGAATCAAAACATGATAATGAAATTGACCATTTGTTAGAAAATTATAAAAAACACGTTTTTTGACCCATTTTAGGTTCTGCAAAGATAACTTAAAATATATTTTGTCAAATGTTGTCATACTAGTTTTATGATAATCCTGATAACATTCCCCAGGGTGTTTTTGTTGTTGAATATCTTATTTATTTTTTGAGTTATAGATCAAAAGGTGCCAAATAATGTATACCTCCAAAATCATGAAAATTATGGGGAAAATAAAGGTTATCCATGCAGACATTCGCATCAGACAAAGGAGAATAACGCCCGGCCTATTCTACATTCAATTGAATTTAACTTGAAAATAACTCTTTAAGACTCGCCCTGTCGGAAGTAAATGGTCCTTGAATTGCACTCTCGCGACCATTTGTCTTCTTACGGTTTGTTAAAACATTGATTGAAAAACCATTCTGAAGAAAGTTTGATGTTAACAGGATTCAATATAAGCAATGCCAAAGAAATGCACATCGGAAAATGCTGTGTTCCCCTAACTTTTTACTTTTTTGTTTTTCAATATGGCAACAAATGCACATGATGATGAATGACAATATAATTATGACATGAATCGCGTTTTGATATACCCTCATCTTCTTGAACTATTATATCTATAATATCTCCTACGAAAAAATAGAATAAAATAGAGAATGTTAATAAAAGAAAACTATTTTAATTTCACTTACAATTAATTTTTATACAATACATATCTATAATGATATTTTTCTGGACTCGCAATTATCAAAAATGTGTTTCAAGAATGTTGTTGTTCACTCAATCATCAACAAATTGTTTTCATAATTTTGTTGTAGGCTTCTGATTTTGATAGTTTTATTATTCCGTATTGCAAACGACACCCTATGATGTATTGGTATCACAGATCCCATCCTGTCAAATCCCTACTCCATGGTTTTTTTTCTTGGGTTTCAATGTACAAAGCCACATCTGGAAGCATCCGTGTCAAAAAGTATCAAATATCATGTGGGTGTGAACCATCTATCACTGGACTGGAATAGCGCAGTGACAAAGTATGAATTGGGCGTCAATGAAATAGGGAAGGATTAATTCAATGAGAGATCAATACAGCGAACATGTGAGAAATAAAGAATGGTCAGAATAATTGCCTTCGGAATAAACGACATGTATCACCTAAAATGTCGCGAACCTTTGAGATATTCAATCAAAAGGTGTGATTTTTCTCGATATTCATTAATTACATATTGGTATAATGGTCCGTTATTCCAAATTGAGCGTGACGTATCGGTATTCTGAATAGCACTTTATGTCGATTTCAGATCGTGATCGTTAGGTCCTCATCCTAAACGGATAACCTACACTCAATATTCGAACGCTAAGCATTCGAATGAATATCCTTACGCTCAATTGTCGAATGAATTCCCCAACGCTCAATATGCGAATGTCCCTATCTTTCTAAAGGTCGTAGTAAAATTCTTATTTCAACAATTCTTTTGATTCCAATGTGTGGAATTGACAATACTTTGTTCTTAGAGAATGAACTGAGACATTTCGTTGGACGATTGTTATACAACGATAATGCTAAAAAAGTAATCAAATTACTTTGTATGGTATTGATTAAATCTGATATGTTACCGAAATGGCAATCCAAAACAATACAGCTGATAATTTGATACGCATCACATCTCTACTTTTTGAATTAAGGGAGCAGATATTTGGATGATAAGACGACTGAAAAAATATTTTATTCTATCATTTTAATTTTTCACTACACATTAAAAAAACAATTGTTTGAAAAATTTGTTCCCGAAAGCACAACCAGTACCCCATGTTTGTACTATTTTTGGAATTTGCTTTAAAATTTCGAATGTTCCACAACAACAAATAGCATAAAAGACGGCTTGCTACCTTAAAGGTAATTGTTCCGATTCCTGGCCCGATTTTCAACTTGATGTTTTCTATTTTACCTAAACGGTCATCCTTAAAATTGTTGCATTCCAAAGTTTGAGTTGCATAATGGCGTTCTACTGTCAGAAAAATAGCTACGAAACGGAGACCGTGATCATAAATAAGAACGCTGTCTATTTGTTCTGGTTGTAACAGTTACTTTAACTTTATTCAACTCCAACAATGATCACGGTCTGTAAAAAGACAAGAACATGAGAAAGCATAATCAATATCCTCTACATAACTCCAATGGTTCTATTTTTAGAAGCACAAGGTCAAAATACATGTGCCCATTTGAGTAGTACACAGATTGGTTGGTGGTTAATCACCTTTAACAGTAATTCACCACATTTTAGCCTATAATTTTGAAATGAAACATTTCTGGCCCCTAAGATTTTACAGACATAATTAGAAAAATATAGGGATTCTTCTGATACTAAAATATCTTCATGTGAAAAAAAAATCATAGCCTGAAAAAAGTGATCGGAACATATACCTTATTATAGTGCACGTAATGTATAATATGGCTGGTATCGAAGACATTGATAGTTATACACTAATATTATTGGTGCTATTTCATTCAATCGCGTCGTACACTTTCAACGCCAAGCCATTAACAAAAGACTTTTTATATTCAATAGACAATACTATGACTTGCCAAAATACCAGGAGGGTTAGCACAAAAATATAAGCTTGTCTTTTAAAAATACGTTCGCAAACCATCTATTACAGTTAACGTAGAGTTATTTCACCCATCTGCCAATGTTATAATAATACTTGTGCCACTTGTCGTCCGATCCATCCACTATCTTGCGTGGTAGACGAACACAACCTTATCAGGAAGATATGTTTAAAGTGTATTGGATGTCATGGTGGGTAAATGCGATTCACTTTTGGGGAATCGAGCAACGTTACTATTGACACTTAGTCCCGGATAGGCTACGAATTGTACATGGTATGGTGGTGTGTTAAAGAGCGCTATACAGTTTATTGTTTCAGATTTCAGCATCTGGAGTTCATTAGTCTTTCGAGAATGGAATGAGGTGTTTCGTGCATTCCTGACATTTTCAACACAATTGGTAGTTGTACGATAAATACACCAAATTAAAGGTATGGAATGATCGTTTAATGAATAAATCCAGTTGGTTAATGCTAGAAAGGGTTTGAGCTTGATTCAAGGCTATGGCATTTAATTAATGTAAGCAATTTGAAGTTTGATTTTATGGTCCTCATAGTGCCTCATTTACTCACGTTGGGTCACATGTGTCGGGATCATGATCCCAATGTATAATACGAAATACAATAATGTACTGTAGCTGTAGATAGGTATATTTTATATAGTTACGTAATCAAAGTGTAAATGTTCCTGAATGTTCCTAGGACAAATATGGTCTTGGGTCAGAAATCTTTCAGTGTAGCTGGTCCACGGGCATGGAACAATCTCCCTCGTACCATAAGAGAAACTGACAATATCTCTCATTTTCGTTGTAGTCTAAAGACTCACCTTTTTCCATGCTAAATGTATTTTGTGTACTGATGTGTTACATGCGCTATGATCTAGATGGAATAGCGCTATATAAATATTAATTGTTATGTTATGTTATGTAAAGTGCTGATCGATACTGAATGAACTATATGGACTTAATTGTTAATATCCAACCTTTAAAGCATTTTCTCCGAAAGATGACTACCATAACGGTATCGTAAAGTATCAGTTTCAACATGGATGGGATTGATACTCATCCATAAATAACTGCGAACTGTTAGCATATTAACAGCTACGATATAAACTTGTGGTTTATTTGTTAGCGCGAAGATCATATTGCGTAACTCGAAATGCAATATTGTTGTTCCTTGGGGCAGGCAGGATGAATCGTCGTTTTGTATTA